>JAXCHB010000318.1:3405000-4041250 GCA_036926305.1 Uropetala carovei | reverse complement strand
GCGATACAAGCCACTCACTGCCATTATTTTATAATTAATTGAGCTCTTATAACATTGAGGATTATAAATTTTATGAAATTATTTTTTGTACCACGTGAGTAGCTTTTTGTTACTGTTAGCAGTGGAATTATTTGTGGCATTTATTGTAAATCCATGTTCGTCATCACGAGGCGCCAACTTGATCTACTGGAGAATAGACTATACTGATCTTTACAAGAAACACATGGATGGAATTGGAATACCCGTTTTCATTTTCAATGTCGAATGCATAATCGCTATATGATAAAATGAAATTATCATAATTCTTTTTGTAGTTAACCAGGCTATATTTTCCCACGTTTTGTGTGACATTTAAAACGTATAATCTTAAAATCCTTTGTTGTTTTACGCTTTTTACTAATTTATTCGACGTTATAGTATTCTTACTGAATTACGTAATATACGTATAATGTAATAAATCATTGACGATTTTCAGTTTACGTGATTTTCTCAAAAGGTAAAACAAATTAAAATGAAACTTTGTGATGGAATTCTTGGTAAAAGAATACCGGTAATTGTCAAAATAAAATGATGCAGTGTCAAAAGTAAATGAATCGCTGTCAAAATAGAATGGGTCATTTTCAAAATAACATGAACCATTGTCAAAATTAAATAAGTTATTGTCAATATTGGATGAGCCATTGTCAAAATAGGATGGACCGTTGTCAAAGTAGTCCGGAAAACAGTGTATCTATAGGTATATCAATCACAGTCATTTCAAATAGATCCAAAAGTTATAGAGAAATAATGCGAAACAAACCTGAATAAATAACCCAGTATCTTAACTCAAATAGTAAAAATTCTAAAGGTGTTCTGCCTTTTCAGGGGTATGAGAGGAGTCCATAAATTAGAGCAAGACTTCATTCGAAGCACAAAAAATACTAGATCTTGTGAAATTTTAAAGAAGCAAATCACGGAAAAAATTGTTCATTGTATACTGTTGAACAGTGCAGGAATGGTGAACTTTTTGAAGATATTATTTCTGAGAAAAAAATGGCCTACTTTCGGAAGATTAATTTTCACCTTTGCGATCAATAAATTTCCATACTATCATCAAGAAGCGCCAAAAGCAGAGTATCCTTAAGGATAGAGTGACTACATCTTTAACGAGATACATTTCTAGCCGTTAATGCTTAGAAAAAATTCGAAAGGTGTAGTTCTTAAGGATAAGTTACTCGCAGTATTTGTTTATTTAAACGGCATCTACGGATCATTGAATGATAGAAAACGCAATTGTTTAAAGATTAGGAGTAAACTCTGCAAAATTTCTCCTGCATATTTGTAGAAATGTAGCCTCCAAGGTTCGAATAAATAGCTAAAAAATTATGGCTCGCGGTGACATTTTCATTTTTCCGTGTGAGCATGATAAGAAAGCTATACATGAAATTCAACAATGCATATGGCTTAACAAATCGACAGTATTTCTTCTACTGAATATAATATGAAATCAAATATGGTCATAAATTCTTTGATGCCGAATTTTAAATTCTAAAAGATTATTCTAGCTTTAATTATACTATATACAACAAGAAGAGGATTTATTCAGCCCACCGAAGTACCAACACTTCAATTTCGGCCTACAACATACGTATTTTGAATATATTTAACAATGCGTGAGAAAAAAATGTAAATTCGTCTTCTTAGTTTCTAATACTTAATACTGATAAGTTGCAAAATATTTAAGTTTATCTCCAATCGAAACAAATTCATTTAGGATGCTATTTATAACTCCATTTACCTCAGCGGAATAACATTATAAAGCTAAACATCTGCGTAAACAGTAACATTTGAAGTCTAAAGTCCTGAGTAAAATGTACATAAAATTAAGATATTGATAAAGAAAGAAAAAGAACTGGTTTGATTTACTAATGATTTCGTTTATAAGCAAAATGAAGGCTCTAATGCAATCTTACTTGTTCGTAGTTCACGCCCGAGGCTGTCGCCCTGTGAAATTCCATCGGAGACATTAGAAACAGTTGTTCAATCTTGCTCGCATGGAAATATGTCCACGTATCCTGACTTAATGCTCTTACTGGAGGTGCAGAAACCAATGCAGATAAATTCTAGGGTAGATTAATTCCTCATTCCAAATTACACCCCTTTCCGCCAGTTTCTAATTTCTAGAGAGTTTAATTCGGCGGACAACCAAATCCTTCGCATTCATGGAGAGGTACTGACACGTAGATGGCCGTGTAATACATGCCGAGCGACTAACCTATACCTTAAATAGCGTCACATCCCAAAAGAACCATTCGAAGACCGTCACCCACTTCATACTGCGAATTAAACGCATTTCGGGTGCTATTTTCGCCCGTACCAAATCCATCGTTAAGCGGGACACAAGAGAAGAGTGGTGAGGAGAAGAGGGCGGGGAGAGAGAGAGGGGGGGAGGGGGATGGGAGTGAGAAAGAGAGAGGCGTAAAACATGGCCGCCTGGCGTATCCCAGTACCCGTTTGGAGGCGATAAATGGTCCCCGACGACAGATATGGGCGGAGGAAACAGATTGGACGGGACGTACGGAAGGGAGAGGTTGAGGGGAGGAGGAAGGGAGAGAGTAGAGGTAGTTGCGAGGACATGGGTGCTGCTGCTGCTGTGGAGGACGGGAAGAGGTGTTGGAAATGGGAGTGGAGAGGGTCGAGGAAAGGGAGGAGGATAGGGGAGGGAAGATAGGGGGAAGGAGGGTCGTGAACACACGAAAAACACCCTTTGGTCCGCGCGACCACTGGGAGATTTATGTAGAGGGTGTCGTGATGAAGGGTTATATGGGAGGAAGAGAGGGAGGGAGGGAGTTGAAAAAAAAAGAGGGAGGTAGCCGAAGGGGAGGGGTGGACGAGTAGGCAGAGCGTGCGTGGATGTTAAGCACGCAGTATGAAGAGGTGGAGGAAGGTGGAGGGAGAGGTAGGGGGAGAAGAGAGAGAGAGAGAAAGGACGAGTCCATTTGCGCTTGGTTCTCCACTCCCTCCCTCCCTCGTGTAGATGGGGTTACGGGTGCAATGGTGCGCGGCGGTGCAGACGGGTGATCGCGTAATGAGGTCCACTGGCTTTCTCTATGATGAAGAGAGACAGAGAGATGGATGGAGAGAGAGAGACAGAGAGGGAAGGGGAAGGGGAAGGGGGAGGGAGAGAGGGATAGGGAGAGAAACGGATAATGGAAGGAAGATCCGAGAGGTTGGAGTTTTGAAGGACGATGTTAATGTATATGATTGAGCGCATTAAAGCGGTAATGAAAATCGTTTCATCGATGTAGTAGCGGGGAAAAACAAATCGATCGGACGGACATTATATATTCATTATCTTTATTATCCGAAGAAACAAATTGGAAGGTGAAATAGAACGTCGGGCTGTGATGTAAACATTGTAATTATCTCATAAGACTGACTCCGCAGGAGTTGGATATTTAGAAGTTAACCTAATCCCATTGCATAACGAATGTTTCCTGTACGAATTTGAATATAATATTTCTTACAATTATTTCGTAAAAAGGTAAGGTCAGCT
The DNA here is from genome assembly GCA_036926305.1 of Uropetala carovei. Lineage (NCBI taxonomy): Eukaryota > Metazoa > Arthropoda > Insecta > Odonata > Petaluridae > Uropetala > Uropetala carovei. Next base: position 4,037,715 of record JAXCHB010000318.1, on the reverse strand, counting down.
GATAAATACTATATGATTAGTGTGAAAGATCAAGTCATATGGAATATCAGGACAAAGAAGAGATAAAATACATTAAATTATATTAATGTAATCTTTTTAAACTTTAAGGAAATGATACTTCAGATGCATATTGCCGTATATCATATCAAGGAGGGTCTAGCGAATGAGATAGTAGATCTTATCAAAAGTCCGACATATCTCGCGTGATCGACTGTAGGACGGAGCGATATAAAGGATCGTTTTTACCTAGGCCGATAAGAGAATATAATACAGAAAAACGTAACGTAGGAAAACTAGGAACTTTTGGTGCAGTGATTCCAATGCCATCCACAAATAGTGATTTTTTCAGGGTATCATGAAGATGTAGATATATCTTTGTCATGCAAAATAGAGAAATGATGTACGCTGCTTTATATTAGCTGTACCACTACTTTCCAATTATATATTTGGCTATCGTGTACAACTATAACAAAAGCGAGATGGAAATACGCAGGAACTACTTTTAAAGAAAGCATTAAAACGCCGTAAAATTTAAGTAAATCGTTCTTTTCTATACACAATTATGTGAAGTCGTTTCTCTTCCTTTATAGCTCAAGGAGATTCTTTAATCTCGCCAACGCTTTAAAATATAAATGCCCTTATCTATCTTTAATTATCTTAATGTCTGCCTATTGACTTTTATAGCAGATCTCAATTATCACGAAATTATTTTTAAAACTGAAATCCTCCCGGAATATAATGCTGCGGGAAATTGCAGGTGCAAATTAATTACAAAAAACGGTAAGATTAAACCCCATTCTAACTTTAAGCCACCATCATTTCAACAGAATATTCGTACTTTAAACATTATTAAATCAGAATTCAAATATTATACACGTTTACTACGATTGTTACTGATGTGTAAGAATAAAACTTCATAAGAAAGGACACAAGTTAATCGATGAAAAGGCCAATTTTAAGAGGATAAACTTAATTAAGTACTAAATTACGACTTTAAACAGTGAATCCCCATGCGAACTGTAAATAATCTGTGTTGAATTATACGTCGTAAGCCAAATTAGAGGAAATATGTAAAAATGAGATGAGATTAAATATTTATAAACCTCAAATTTGGAATGGCAGATAATATTTCAAACATTAAAATGTGCGAGGCCAAATGATATGTATAAAATAAATGATAAACATTTCTTTTGGAAAGGACGATTGATTAATGGTTTGCATATTTGATAAGGTAACATTATAAACACCAGAGCTTTTTGCTCTCGAGAAAATTTCCGACGGTTTCCTTTAAAGAATTACAGCATTTACTCGGTAATAACACGTTTTCCTTAACTCAATCCATGGATCTGAGTTCGAGTAAGCTGTGATTCGAAACATGTGACGTTCTCCAGTTTCCACGCATGGAGTTGAGGAGAGAGAAACGGGTTCGCTTAGGGTTCAGGGTTGCGGGGAAGAAGAGAGATAGGATTGGTTTAAGTATAGGGCGGGAGGGAGGGTTATGGGAAAGGGGGCGGGTTGGATGGGAGTGTTTGTGGGTAGGAGAAAAAGGGGGTGTGAAGGGGGGGAAAAGGAGGTGGAGATCAGGGTGCAGGATAAAGAGCTTTGCTTGAAAGCGGAGGGGAGTTAGGATGGAGTAGATAGGTTTGACTGGAACCCCTTTTTACGCCGCCATACTCCCCTAACATCTGTCCTTAATTACCTTGTGGCCACCTCCACTGGGGAGGACCTAAAGAGCAAAAAGAGGTCCCCGGAGGGTCCTCCTACCGCCGGGACCTTCCAATCGGGAGGCTATCTATCTAACCAAGTGATGAGTCCCTTCCTGTACCCTTGCGACCTTCCATATCCCAGTTCGTCCGGACCCTTATATGTCCCCTCCCCCCACCCCTTTCCCCTCCCCCCTCCCAGTCCCTCCCCACCCCTCCTCTATCTCTACCAAGCCATCCAACGATTCTCCACACGGTCGCAACAGGAGCGTAGAGATTTCAACGAGCGATAGGGAACGACAACACCGCCAGGGAATAATGACGGCGTGCGTGGAAGATCGTTTCCCCAGAGGGGGACTTTTGTGCCGCCGTCGTAGAATATGACACCTTATTCTAGCACGCAAACACGCAAGCGCATGCTTTGGAGATCAATTGGTCTCGCGGTCTCGTGTGAAGGAGATTAAAGGAAAGAAGATGATGCCGCGTTAATCGGAAAGATCAAATTTGAGCTTCTTGTCTTCTGCCCTGTCAGGTTTTTCTGATTAGTCTTTTATATGTCTTTTGTGCGGAATATGAGCTAATACTGACCAAAAAATGCGTTCAAAAACAAGCATTCAAGTATCAAAAGTTGAAAAAATAAATGCTTATCTTAGGTATCTCTAATAGCTATAACAAGGTTATGAAAAACAAGATGCCTATTACTACTACTATACAGCCGTCTTCAGTAGCGATTCACCGAAAGAATATTCTTTAAAAAAGAAACATTTTCATAACCTAGTTATGGATATTGGAGAGACTTGAAGTGCTTCTTTTCTCAATTTTTACTTATTCTTGAACTTGTTTGTAGTCATGATGCGATTTCGATGATTTTATAGCAAAAAAATCTTTTCACATAGCAATTATCTTTGATCTACAACTGAAAAAGGAGAGTTCGAGATTCAATTGAGATAATGAAAAAAGGGCCGTTAATAAAGAAGATATGTCGTCGTGGAATAGTTGCATTCGATTTAACACTAATGTATTTTCTGCATTTGTTTTTCAGTGCTTCAGAATTTTAACCTACTTCTTATTCACCGAAACCTTACTCATTGTTTACATAAATAGCAATATGTTTCTACTTTCCTTTTAGACAATAACATATCGCATAGCACTTTGGAGAGTGATTATTATTATTATAGTAGTACTCTGTCATAGGACAGGTCCATTATTTTAAATAAAACTATGCTCTTCATCTATTTCTATCCTGAGCAATGCTCTTCAATTGCTCTTCGTCCTTCTTTTAATTCATCAATAATTTGAATCCTACTCCTACCTCCTCCTTTTTTCCTTCAATTACTTCCTTCAACAAACTATCTCTTCTCAGTATATCTCCTAACCAGTTAGCCTTCCTCTCCTTTATCACCTGTAGTATTTTAATTTTTTCATCCACAAACACAATAAATCATCTGCTGTATTCATTGGAGCACCTTTTAAATGATCGCCTTGATTTTCATATTAATCTCACACGGTAATTACGAAAGTATTACGCATCCCGGCTTTGTATAGGGGCGAACGTGAAATCACACAAGACTTCTCAAGCGGCGTCTGTCAACCTGAGACCATACGAATGCAATACTGCAGAACCTGATCCGCAGCTTCCGCCCAAACGCTCTTGCCAACGCTTGTGAAGGTTCAATTTCAGTCCATCATCCGGTAAGATGGCTTCGATCTTTGTGTCCAGATACGCGAATCATTTTCCTTAACTCCGTGGAGCGAGGTTTTATTGTCAATTTTCTTAGAAATGCCGCCTCGCCATCCTTCGCACCTCCCTCTTTCCCTTCTCTCTCATTCCTCCTTTCTGCCGCACGTGTGTCCTCGTTCATTGTGTCTCATCCTGAAAGGTTAAGAGGGAGTAAGAGGAGGAAGGAAGCAATGGAACGTGAAAAGAGGGAGGGAAAAATGGGAGTTGATACGAGACGCGGATATACCTATGTAGTTCTTTCATTCTTAAGATTATGGCTAAATATCCTTCGACTTTCGTTCAGGAGTGCATCGAACCTTCCGGTCAAAAATTTCTGAGAGGATATTTACAGTGGCCATCTCCGCCGCAACGAATTAAAACGCGTCAGAGTTTTATTGTCCGTTAAGTGACTCTTTTTTTTTGGTTGGCGCGTGCGACGTCATAAACCACCAAGCGTAATGGAGCGGCGGTGGTATGAAAACGTTCGATCACGGATATACGTTCATGATATGTTATTTCACGCATATTATCCGCAGAGAACTTACTAACTTAAAAATTCCCGAAGCTTATCCTCCACAGAAATGTTATTTTTACCAGGGCGTATCTCGCTTACTTTTCATGTCCAATTATAAAACATCGCTGAAAAAATCCTCTTGCCGTCATTATGGAAGCTGAAGTAACTACCTTAAGTGAAATTTGACATTGACGGTGTTACTCTGTTTGTAAATTCATAAATAATAGTGAAGAAATGTTTTCGGGGATAGCAAAATTCCAGGATTCCGCAGAATAACTACTATTTCCCCCATCTTTAAGCGAGGATATACTCGCCCTAGAGTGGATTTAACTCCATTAAGTTCATCACAAAGGTGTATTTTTTACATTTCAAAAAATGAAACGTCTCGCAAGAACTTTTGCGAGAGCGTAAACACGGCGATGACCTAACAAATCCGAGTAAAAAGGCAGTTTTAAAAAACTCGTCGGAGAAAAGTAGATTTCTAACACTCTGAAGTGGGATTCGCAACTTTTTACGGCTCAAAACGCTTAAAATTCTTCCTTTTCATTCCTTCGCGATATTTCACGCGCCTTTATCCTTTCGCAGTATTTCATCCCTTAGAGACCTATTGTGAAAACACCTCAGGGAAATCCGCGCGACACTTCTGCAGAGAACCTTGTGTCGGAGTTGGCGAACCCTAAGAGGACAAACAGGAAAAAAATATCTTTCAGCCCAGAAACGAATACTCTTTCACTCTCTGGAACTTTTTTTTCCGCCCTTTCGTAGCATCTCATCTCTTTCTATCCTCCTCCATCCTTAACCTTCGCACCTCCTGCAACCCTCCCTTCCTTCCATTCATTTCTCCAAAAAGCATTCCATGATCCAAACTTACAACCTTCTACCACAGAGACTCCGAGCAAAGTCCTTCAAAGATTTACCTCCCTAACCCCTCCTTCTCGATCTTATGTATATTTCTGAGAGGAGGAAGAGGTGGTGACCTATGGCATTAGGATCATCTCCCAGCAACACTCGTCCTCCCCGCCCGGTAAGATCGTCCATCAATATTTCCGTCCTCTTCCCGCTTCCCCTCACGATCGCCTCTTGAAGAAGACAAGCCGACACAAGATCCGACTCCTGTCTTGCTGATAGTGATTTACGGACCGTGCGGTTCGCTCTTCATCCTATCCGTTCCCTTCTCACTCTAAACCTCGCCATACTTCCCTTAGGAAAGCCTAAAAGACTCTCTAGGGTCATCTATAACTCTCTCTCTCTCTCTCTCAGAACGTTCTGAATGAGAGGAAAGAAAGTCATGTTTTGTCGTGTTAACCATTTTGTCTGCCGCTCTCGACAAAGGGTCAACACGAATTCAGTCCGAAGCGTATACCCAAACTCCTCTATCGGGTCAATGGAAGGCCGCTCATATTCCGGCTTATAAGCGTTTATATAATGGACGAATGTAGTTTGTCTTGACCCATTGGCATCTCCCGAGTTCTGTCCCGTGTTCTCTCTCTCCTTTATGGAGAGAGAAATTTCTTTCTACCTTTCTTCTTGGAGTGAGGCTTCATTCATGAAGATTCTCAGCTGCGTTCCACGCGTCTTATGCGGAGAATGGCAACGAAGAGAGGGTGTTGAGTAAAAAAAATATGTTTTCCGCATTGCGCATTTCATGGTATTTTCATGCTTCGGTAGACAATTTCGCCAAAGCAAATAATCTATCGAAAATCATATCTTCATATAAAAATTGTCGAAGATTTTACTCTATTATAGATTTAAAAACTACTCGAATTTTGAACGATGAACAGCAAAATTACGAAATCAATGTCGCAGTGATTATGAGTTCCCTTCAAAAAGCAGACGATCGATTCCAGGCATTGGTCTCTTCTACATAAGAAACATATGGGAATCGGTGCACGGCGTATTGTGTAATTTTAAATTGATATACGGGTTGGTATTTGTACGAATGTCTCCTGGATTTCCTTCTCATTTACAATACGGAAGTTCTTGATCAAATAGACATTTAAGAAAATTTTTTAATGAAGATTCACTAAATTAAATTTATATTTCCATTATATTCGTTTTCGGCCATTTGAAGAGACGGAATTTGAGAAAGTACAAAATATTATTTATATGACACAATGGTAAGAAATTTTATAGAACGTGACAGCTATAATCAGCCTCATCGTTAAAATAAAAACATTCAGAGATGTAGGAACCGCATATCAACATGTGTGAAAACCAGTTTAGATAGAGACCCTAGAAATAGTTGCCTGTTGTAATGAATTTTAATACTGAATAATTCTGACATTAATTAAGCACAAATAAATAGCTGTAACTATGGGAAGCCTTTAAATCTGAACATAAAATGAAAATTCTTGAATGAAACATTTTCGTTCAACTGCATCTGTAACTGTTACCCATCGTTGATCCATTACCATTCGATTTCCTCTCTTCTGCCAAAGCAAATATTTTAAAGTTTCTCTAATATAAAAATTAATTACGTTACTCTAATTGTGGCTAAAATTAAATTTGCATTATGTAAAGCATTGATATTTATGCAAGATTAACTGTCATCTGATCAAATCGTAACTTTTGGTAATAACAACAATAAAAATAAATAGGAAATTTATCTTTTTAGCTTTAGGTACTAAATTTGTTCATAATTTGAAGCATTACTTTGTTTTTTTATAAATTAAGAGTTACTAACTTAAAGCACACATATACCTGAATAATTTTCTAAGTCAAAAAAGGAAAACATTAGAAGGATTCTCTTAAGCGCGAAGGATATTAAAATAAACACCAATTGTGGACGCACACATTTCGTTCACACATTTTAGCGACACCCTTAAACCTAACTTCATAAAACAACCCTCGATCCTTCTTCATTTTCTCTCCTCTCTTCACTTCGGAAGGTGTTGATGATACGCTGAGTAAACGAAACGCGAAAACTGTTTGATTTTCTTTGAGACGGCGAAAAACCGCCGCATCCTATCTCTCTCTCTTACCGCGTCAACTCGAGGGAAAGTGGATTTCTCAATCGTCGGCGGTCCTCCTTCCCATGCATGGGTGCGCACTAATCGTGTGAAATTCCACCCCGGGGTCAAAGGCTTCAGATGGGGCGCTGCCTTAAAAGTTTCGCGTACCGCAGGAGATCATTCTAGGTCCTCCTTTCTTTAGCTCTCCTCTAACTGAGGAAAGGTTTCGCGCTTTTTAAACGCCATTTCACCCTAACCTGCCTGGTTTCCTCGCGAATCTTAAGGATCCCGGTAGCACCTCTAACTCCTGTATCCCATTATTAGGCGACAATGTGGAAAACTCCCGTAAAATTCCCGAAAAGGAAAGAAAAAAGTGTCGGCAGCTGCGGCGGGTCTCTCCTGCCCACCTCGCCTCCCTCTCCGCCTCCTTTCTACTCCGTCTCTCAGTTCCTTTCATCTTTTTCCAGAAGGGCCGGCGCAAAAGGCAGCGATCAGGTAAAGGATAAGCGACGGACCCTCTACGGTCCGTGTCAAATATATCCCCGGGAAGAAAAAAAGGGTGTGGGGTATAGGGGGTGGAAGTGGTGGTGGTGTATGGCATGGGTTGCATTCTGTCCCTTTTTTGAGGGCGGCCTTGTACCTCTCAAGGCTTACACGGGAATATTAGCGCTCTCCAAAGTCCTTTTGCCACTCGCCCTCACCCTACGTCTCTTAACTCCTGCATGCCTCCCCCCCCCACCCCTTCCTCCTTTGCAGCAGTCCCCTACACCGTCGCGTTTGGCTAACCCCCTCACCAAACGGAATGGGTTTGTGCCGGCGGCTTTAGTGGCACTCTGAAGGAGAGAGGAGAAGGGGGGTTAAAGGCAAGAAAGGGAGGCGGGCGAAGGAGGAGAGAGGATGCATTTTATATTTACCTGCGGGCCACTTGAAGGGATTTACTTCTCGAAAAGAAGTCCCGTTCGTTTTCATTCCTAGGTGGCAACGAGGGTTGATTAGGATCCTCTCGAGTTATGACCATCTCGTGTAATCTATCTTCCTTACGCTATCAAAGATCCTTTATATCAACACATAAGTTTACACACTTATTTCAGGTCGTGTCTAATTATTGAGTGATGAATTAGAGGTGGAATGAACAAGAAGTTACGAGTGATTAACGATAAGAGCATTCAACAAAAAACCTATTTGTATTTTTCTAGTAAATAGATTAATCACGCGTAACTCAAGAGTCTTAATATTTTGATGTGAGTTGCGTTGATAGAAAAATTTTGGCCTGCACTACGATCTTAAGTACGTATAAGTATGATGAAAATCCTTTAAAGTTTTTAAACTTCCTAATTATAGTACTAATTTAATTTTAGGTCAGAGATGGTTTTAAATCACAGAGACAAAGAAAAAATATTTAGTGTTTCGTTATTTAAGACTATGTGGTAATATCATGGAAAAACAAATGTTATATTATCATCGTCTTATTTAGTGCTACCTAAAAAGAAATTATAAATGGAATTTTTGTTTGTGGATGACATTTAAACATTAATTTTAATCCGAATACATCAGCATTATCGAATAAAGTGTTAAAATAGGAAAATATACCCAACATTTTGGACAGAATCGCAAAAATTACATATTGCTTTAAATAAATTTCCACTTTATAACATAATAATTAAATTGGGGAAAAATTCGCTCTTATCTTAAAACAATCAACAGGACAAACCAATTACTTTCAATAGAAATTTTAAATCGATGAAATATTTTTAATGCAACAAATCATGTCTAAAAAGTTTTTTCAGCCCTCTTTAATAATTTATTGTTTTTAAAATTATTTCTTGGTCAACAGGAGAATTTATAAGATATTTATAATTTTGGAATATTTTTCCGACATTTTTCCAACTATTTTCTCTCTAATACTAATGTGCTTCGTAAAATAAACCGCGAAATTTGTAATAAAACATTATGCTACAGTATTTTCACGAAGGATATATCCGTATTTTTCTAGGACTATCCTCCACTCATGAAGCTGTTTCTAAAATTCCTCAAGTCCAAGAAAGCTCCACTAATTTTATTGATGAACCAATACAGTTTGCATTTCAAGCGTTAAGCCTGAGGTAAGGAAGTGTAAAAACATTTCGACAGAAAAAGCACAGACGCGTGGCAACGAGGGCCATCTCAAGTACATTCCTTTGATTAAAAGCTCTGTCAATGAGACACCGCGGTTAATAAGCTAATAATTTAGCAATGTAAATTTAACCAGAGCTATGAGAAGTTTATTATTAACAAAACGAGCTATTCATATCTGCCGCAATACAAGTTTCAGTTAGTTTATTCGTAAATCTCCAATTTATGCTTGGGAATCTAAGGAACAATGTAACTCACAAAGCCTTAAACGCAGGTTCCATTTTATAATAGTTTTTAGCGTTAAAAACTAATCTCTAAGTAAAGCTGGCTGCTAAAACCAAATGGTGGCTAGAATCTGGTCATGTGTTTTCTTTTCCTTTTGACGCCCAAAAACGCAAAAATCTCAACTTTCTTAAATCTCCGTTATTTTTTCCTTTGTGGGGGGGGAGCTATCTCCTTGAATTCGGCTATTCTGAGAACGCCGCCATTTTGTTAAACGCTGAGCTAAGCTGACTATCCCTATTTTTTTCTCTTTTCCCGATCATTTTTTTGCCTCTGTATCTCTATCGTCGGAGGTCACCCCTTTTGGTGTTAAGTATGCCATCAAGGGGGTCCTTCCCTCCATTCCCCATACGACCATTGTGTGGCTCCTTCCATCCTCCCCACTTTCTCCATTCGTCTCTCCATTCCCTCTCTCCCTCTTTCTCTCTCACTAAACACCTTTCGGACCTGGTTTCGGTAACACTGTGGCCATAAAAATCAGCCCCCAAACCAAACAGTGGAGCATGAATACACGGAGCCTTTATCAAGTACATCTTCTAGCCTCCTTCGGCGCATGACGGCTATATTTACGAAACAAACATGTGGTACTTAAGGAAAGAATTGCTGCATTATTAGACATTCTTTAACAAAGGTAAAAACTGAACGCCTAATGATCCTTTTGCTTCTCCGCATGTTCTACCTAAAAAACTATCGAGTGGATTTTCATGATTATTTGGTACTGACTATTTTTTGGTAAAGGGAGAAAATTATGTAAATGGTTCACATATACCAACGCATTCTATGAACTAAAATATAACTTTTCGTCATATCCCGCAGAAAAACATCAATCATATAAAAAATGCTCCTAAGAAAAGTTGTAGTTGTTTAACATGATTACACAATTCGTACAGAACGCCTCTACCTGTGTATACGTATATATGCTCGCACGAAGTACGCACCTTTCCTTTTTGTTAAAATAAATTTTAATTAAGAAATAGAGGATCGCCCACCGAACGTCAAAAATTAAGCTTCTAAGTAAGCATAGGTTGGAAGTTTTAGCCGAGGAAGTTATAGGAATAACCAATAATCAAATCGCCAAAAGAAACCACGACAATTAAACATGTCCGTCGACTGTAGAACGGCTATGATGAGATTCGTTTTCTCATGGAACAATCAAGGACCAAGACAGGACTTTTAAGCCTATAATATATGCTTGTGATACTTTGGTGCAGTGCACCCGCTTTTATCTCATGTCCGGTAGATTCCTAGTTTAGCTACCAAAATCATATCTTCTATTTCAAGTAAGAAATAAAATTTTATCAGCATTTACTAATGGCACCGCATCTAAGATTAGAGGAGTAGTTCATTAGTTTGTATAATCAAATATTTTTGCCGTTTATTAACGAAAGATTTATTAAATTATTATGCCACATTTACCGCAAATTGTGAGGGATTTTCTATATATACACTCCGCCGTTGTCGGTCAAACTGCATTTCTTAAAAATGACGCTTAAAACGTTAATGACGTTTCCAAATAACCGATTCGCTCACCTAAGGGCGAAAATGTAACTGTATGATTCGTATGTTTATAAGCCATAGTATATGATTTATAAATCAACCATCAACAATTTTATTCACACCTTACCGTAGCGAATACATAATATTTAGCAAAATTCGCTCTTTCATGATTTATGTAGTGTTTTCTCGATGTTTTTAATTATAGAATTGACTGAAACATCATAAAATAAAATTTTCATGCTTAATAATAACTATTTTCTATTGAACCCTATAAATCTATCCACTGTTATTGAAGTAATTGGTGACTATAGGTACACATACTATTCGTACATACATGCATATGGTGAATTAATCAAATTTATATATTATACTTAATGGATGACATAATATTAGTCCCTCATAACATTTTAATTATAAATATACAACTGTGCGACACCATTTAGCTCGAAAAGTAAAAAAACAGCATTTTCGGAACGTTTATACTTCCCAATCAAATTCACCCATTCCTCTTCTCCATCCATTAAATAAGACATATCGGATAACGCCGATGGACATAGACGTTAACTGGGATGGCATGGGTGCCGTCGCGTAATGGACAGAATAAGCGTGTTCGACCGAGTGGCTCAAAAGGACCATGCTCTCCCTCCCCCTATACTCTCCCCCAACCCCCCGATTTGTCATTATTCTCCACGGTTTGTGACTCTCAAGGAGGCGTATTCAGGGAATGGAGTCGATTCGTTCAACTCTGGGATGTTCCATTTCTCCACGACCTCCGATGGCGTACCGTTCCAACTCGCGTCCCCCCCCTTTTAACCTCCCACTTTGCCCACTTCAAATCTCTTCTCTCGCTCTTAGTCTTCCCCAACTCCCTCCTCATTCCCAATAGGAGGAGAATCCTGTTTGCTCAACACATCCCTCTCTCTCTCCAGCCCTCTTCCAACTCCTCCGCTCATTCCCCATTTGCTCCACAAGCGTTCCTTATACCCTTCCACGATTCGGGTAACATCAATTAATGGGATTGAGTTGTCATAATTCGCCACCCCTTACATCTGCCCCTTCTCTCATCCGGACCACCCCCCCCCCCTCCCCTCTCCCTCCTGAGAGGATTGGGAATGTGGGGGCTGGACCCGGGGGCGTCACGGTCGCGGATTAGGGACAGTTCCTGCCTCCCTTCCCCTCTCTCCTCCCCCTTTGCCCGCCCCCGTTTCGGGTCTCCCATTCATCCTATGTCCCGTTGGAGGGAAGCGGTATCTCTCGCCTCTTTGAATCGTCGCATATTTTTCAGCCCTGACACATTCATCGGAGTAGGAACTCGAGCGTCTATCCTCTATTCACACTATAGTTGTCGTTTCTAAATACAACAATGAGCGCTTGAAAAAATAAGTCGCTATTATTTATTAGGTATAACCTTGTTATTGGCTATGGGGGAAATCTGAGATAAATGTTTATTTATTTTTTCAAGTGCTTATTCTCGAGTTTGTTTTCAGCCATAGGACGAGCTCGACACTTCTCTAGTTATCGTTTCTGTCTATGCGCCGTCTTATTTAGGTTTCAGTTTACTTTCTTGAGGGAACGCTTATTCCTCAGCCAAAAAAACTATATTTCCCGGAGTTGAGAGAAACACCAAGCCCGTATAACTAAAGGGTAATCTACGTGGATCGTCTAATGAAGTATTTAAAGAAAGTTGATAGCTCCTCAAGAATTTTCGAAATAAAGATACTACTGTTTTTTCCCGCATGTTCATTCAAATACTAAAGATACTTTTCGTGCAAACATAATATACATAACATCGGGTTTAAGAGACGAAAATAAACGACATTAAAGAAATGTCGCTAATGATCATTATTTTCTACAAGACACATAACGTTATGCACGAAAAACATTAGTTTCAGCCTATTATTTATCAGTACAAATAACGGCTCATAAACATAAAACTCAACACAAGCTGATATTCTAATGCACACAATTTTCTGCAGATACAGAGTCACTTGAAAGTTCAGAACTTAATATTAAGTGGCTGGTATCCAGATGAAAATACACGCAAATTTTCATAGCTTACGATCTTTGAATTACCACTGAGCATACACGGGCATTTATTTTAACAACCGTTTTCTGGATTTTCAATGTACTACAGTAGTTTATAAAACCTCTGTTCAAACACGCTCTCTAAAACGTAAATCGTGTTTTGAATCACCTAACATAATTATGAGGGGAAATTTATACGTAGTTTCGCAAAGGAAACGGCGTACACACAAACATACAAGTATGAACGGGGACAACATTGTCGACAGCATAAATACCACCCCCTTTTACGGGAAAAAGAGAGACTGAGTGCGTTAATCTCGTGAAAAAACATCGCCTCCTTTTTTTTTATTTGAAGCAGAAATGGGGATTTGGTTGGGGTAGGAGTGTGGGAAAGGGACTTATTGAGGAAAAAAGAGGGGATTCAGGGTCCATGTTTAGGGCGATAGGTGAGGGAAAGGAAAAGAAAAAAAATAAGTGTGTGTTAGGCCACCACCGACGCACGCGCGCACACACACGCACGTCTCCACCCGAAGGCGGTGTCCGTTGTGTTTCCCTGTGCGGCATGGACCAAAGGCGAAAAGTGTTTAGGTCCAAGGGGTAGAAGAGGAGGTTAGTTGCTAAGAGGGGGTGGGTGGATGGGATGGAAAGGGTGAAATGGAAGGAGGGAGAGGTAGGAGAGGGGAGTGCGTGTGCGTAGGAAGATAATAAAAAACCCCTGCCGGCGACTTTACGAAATAAAAAAAGGGTAAAAAGACTGGAGCGTGTCAAAGCGGCTAAATTTTTTTTATGAGGAAAGGGAGAAAGAAGAGAGAGCGATAGAGAAAGGGAAGTGGCATTAGAATCAAATAGGAGTTAGGAAAATGCATAGAAATGGAGCTGTATGTAGAATGAAGAAAATGAAGAGAGAAGTAGTGGATAAGAAGGGTAGTAGGAAAAAGAAATTTATGGGTTGGAAAGTGGCCCCTAGTGCTAGATAAACTATTGTGGCCTCTGGCGTTAAATTATTAGAGGCTCTGAAATCTAAGTATATACTGAAACCTCACCTAAAGACTACCCCTTCATTTGACTCCCCGTTTTAATAAATGAAGTATCGCAGTGCAAAAAAATAAAAATTTCTTTCATGACTATTAAAATGAGATATTTAATATTATGAGATCATAAGTAAAAACATTAGTTAAAGGGGCCCCTGGCGCGCGCCAAGTGCGAGACTCCCCTTAAATCCGCCACTGGGGTTGGAGAGAAGAGAGATAAAAGGTAGATTATTTAAATAACCTATCATATTTATTTTTTAATAACATAAAATTATGTACGTATTTACGTGTTAATACAAACAAGCACGTCAACGATTGGCTTAAGTGATTCATTTTTTGCGATTTTCTTATTATCTTTGATAGTAAGTCCTTAATATCAAATTTCATGAAAATCCGTTCGGTAGAAGCCGAGAACGAACATACGGACGGACGGACGGACACACCGACGACAATAGGCGCTCACGCTGGAGGCGAAACGCGCCTAAAAAGATAAGAAAAATGCTTATAAGAGAGGGGAGAGAAGCAGAATAGATTTAGGAAGAATAAAAGATCGAGGAGAGAATGAGGAGATTGATAAGAGAGAGAAGTATGTAGAGAATTAAGAGGTAGAGACAGACAGACAGACAAACGACTTTATTTCGAGCGAAACTGAGACTACATAGTCCCTTCTTACATTTACAGTAATCTAGAAAAGATGAATAGTGTAAGAGCTAGTTAGAAGAAAAAGAGAAAAAATAGGGAAGTAAGAACTGAAAGAAAGAGAAATTAAGTAAATAAGAGAAACGGAAGAAATGAAGGTTGAACAGAGAGCCATAATTATGGAGTAATTTAAAAAATATATAGAGGAGAGGAAAAGGAGACGGGTTGGGAAAAGAGGGGACAGATTTAAAGAGAGAGGGAGAAAAGGGAAAGAGAGACTGGAGGTGGATGATGGAGGGGTATGGCAGGGGGGTGACGTAAAGAAAAGCCTCTTGTGAAGCGCGGAACACGCACTCTTAAACGCGTTAATGCCCACGCTAATTAAGCCATTAGCGAGTGAGACTTTGTGTGCGTGTTTCCATTATTACGTCTCTGCATGACCTCTCGTTTCCATGGCTCTCCAAGTCTCCCTTACCCTTCCCCTGTACGTATATATGTGTATGTATATGTGTATATATGCGTATGTGTATATATATTTAGATATACATGCGGATATCGTATGTGTACAAATAGACATGTGTAAATACAATGCGAATTAATTGGGATGGACACATTTTTTCGCCTAATGGTATCTAAAAATGAACTAAGCTTACATAATTAATGTTTTTTTTTAAAATACACATACTTATGGCGGATTGAGACAATCTGAGGCCCCTGGAGTTAAACTATTGGGGCCCCTGCAATCTAACAATCTAAGTATATACTGAAACCTCACCTAACGGCTACCCCTTTATTTGACTCCCCGTTTCAATAAACTATGTATCGCAGTGCAAAAAAAATAAATAAAATTCCCTTCGTGGCTTTTAAAAATGAATTATTTAATAATATGAAATTATAGATAAAAACATTTTTTCGGGGCCCCTTACTACTTCAAGGGGCCACTGGCACGCGCCAAGTGCTATTCTCCTTAAATCCACCATAGTCTAATAAGTTAAGGATTGACAATATTTGTAGAATAATACAAGGTTATATGTCGACTTTTCTCTGGTAATTTACTTTCTTCTTTTTTTGAATTTTCTGCTTTCCCTTTGGTTTGAGAAGTGTCCGAGCGTGGCCTCTCGTCCAATTTCCCTTTCTTCTAAGGAAGAGAAGAGGGAAAAATTTCCCTGAATTGGCTTCTCTACTTTGAGACTCCATACTTGCCCCTCCGAGTTGATTTTCTCCTCTTTTTATATCAAATTAGCGATGTCCTCTCTCTCGCACACTCCCTTTTCATGCGAATGGGCAGCAAAATAAACTCGAGGACCTTTTTTATGCATGGAACTCTTTCTTTCTCGCCATTTCCCTTGGAGATTTTTTGTTTTCCTTTCCAATTCGGGCGATTCCCCTTTTGTGCGGAAGAATGACCACTTGCCCTTTCGGATTCCAATGGCCTCGCCTTTCTTGTTTGCACAATTCGCCTTTCATCGCCTTTTTTTCCCTCGGAACGTGGGATTGCAAAGGCGGCTTTGAACGAATGAATAATTTTTTTTCGATAAATGACCAATGTTTAATATCTTTCTTCAAAATGTTTGTTTGTATTTTATACTTCGTTATACATAATTCATCAAAACGGTAGGTATTGGAACGGAGTTAGACATTCTCAACAATCATAATTACCGTCAAATACGTTCAATGCTCACTGCCTCAACAGTATTGTTTCATAATGAAACTTATTACCTTATTTTGCTGAAGTTTCGGTATTTTCAATAAAGTAGCTAATAAACATATAATTGAAACTCTTTGTGTTACAGGATGGACTTTTAAATACCGTATTAGGCCGAATATGAGGCGACCCCGAATATAAGGCGACTCCTTATTTCCCCAATGAGAAAATCCAAAAAAAGTAACTTCTTCGTACTTAAGGACCCGAATATGAGGCGACCCCCACTTTCCTGAAAGACAATTTTTGAAAAAAAAACCTCGCCTTATATTCGGGCTAATACGGTAATTACTGGCAGTCACAAACTGAAATAATTTTAATTTCCTTCTGAGAATTTCATACTACTGTATATTTCAGCAAAAGTTCCTCGCGAATAGGCACTGGACCAATTTACTTATTCGTGAGTTTTGCTGGCGCACCACATCCCTCGCTCTGCCAGAGTCTTGATATATTACATGTCCGAAACTTGGACGATTTTTCTCTTTCCCGCCGACCGAAGAATTCATCAGTGTTTCGATATAAAATATTCGTATTTTTAAGAATAGATCGAATAAATTTCAGACGCTGACGCATCCTCGGAAATTTTGGCGGGTTGACTTTCAATTAATCTTGTCTTCGGTGCGATATGAAAAAAGGAAATAAACGATATAGGAGAACGAAAGGAGCATGATATCATATAATGGTCCATCATATTGTCTCGGTCGAGATTCTACCTTACTTGTCTCGTCCCTCGTAGTTTTAAAATGTTATGCGTCAAATTATGCTAAGAAATTAAAATATGCTTGTTTAATGTAGTATATCAGAGGTGGGGAAACTACGGCCCGCAGGTGCACTTTATACGGCCCCCGATAATATTACGAAAACGAACCATGAAATGTAAAAGACAATTTCTTATTTTTTGGTTTAAATTAGGGCCGGAAAACCTTTTCTTGTGAAGATTAGACAGAATAATATTAATTATCAATTTTCACCGATAGAAATCTGCCCATTCAAATAACTTCCAATGTAATAATGAGTTTTCCCCTCAAATATGTCAGAACATTCTACACATCCTAAATTTATCGATCCAAATTTTTATACGCGGTGGTATGAAATTCTGGAGTCTATGGTAATGTAACATTTGAACTGAAAGTACTTCAGATAACAAGTCGTAGGGATATTTTTTATTTTGAAATAATTAAAAATACTTAGTTTCGAGGAGCGAGACATTTTAAAGAACAAGCCGGAAATCGCATATCAGTGCTTCTATCTCCAATTGAGGAGTCACGGCAGCCATCTGGTGGAGATGTTGGGAATCTATTTCACACTGGGCATTGAAATTACCTGTTAAATTACCACCGCCTATTCTTTTTATTATTAGTGCAATTCTAAAAGTTGTTAAATGAACAATTTGCACAGAGGGTATTAATTTTTAACCTTCTATGGCCGAGCGTAGACCTTTAACGCGACGTTCAATGCATAAACTTTTCTATATTATTTTCTATTGATTGATTTACTTTTTGACCGCTGCAACTTTGAAGAAACAGCATAGCAGCCAAAAATAATTTAAATACAACCATTTACAAATGTTTCCGAACAGTAGACGTATCCTCAACGAAGAATAACTTGGACCTTAAGAGCTTATTGCAAGTATTAAATTGAAACAGTTGCACATATTCGTTGTATATGTATAGTGTAGTAGTACGTGTAAAACATTATTTACATTTGACCTTATAACGTAATTCCATTTATTTCATTGAAAAAGAAATTGACCTGATCGAATTAAAATTTCAGCTAATACAGGTTATGTGTACATGTTAAGGACAGAGAAATTAGTTCTTTTTACCAAAAACGAAATTTTGTTCATTATTTGCTTGGAAATAAATGATTTAATCTGCTAATATAAATCTTAACGTATACAGCGTGGAAACGTGATAATAATTCCTGTCCATCATTTCACTAAACATTTCAAATACCTATATACTTACTAAAGCACTTGTATAATAAAACCAAAATTGAGGCTTTACTTATGATGATCAAAAAGTCTCTATGTACTTGGCTCGCGTGTAATACACGTAATTATCATAAAAAATTTAATAATCTAGTGCAGCGGTTCCCAAACTATGGTACGCGTACCACTTGTGGTACGTGAAGCTTTTGCCAGTGGTACGCGAGCAGAGTGAAAAGCAGCAGAATACCTGCTTCGAATAGGAAGAAGCAGGAACAAATTAACTGTGGTACGTGAGTTTGGGGCCACATTCACTACTACATTATACTTACTAGTGCTATGTGGTACGAAGAAATTTTGTCATGTTTTTGGTGGTACGCGAAAAAAAAGGTTGGGAACCGCTAATCTAGTGGATGGTTGGGTAAACTTTTCTACGTGGTGGGCCGCATTGGAAATTTTCAATGTCTCGGCGGGCTGGATTAAAGCTAAATCGGAACTTATGTAGAGATTCTTAAGCGACATACGAGTTAAAATCAAGTTATAATTAGCTTTTTTTAGGGTTGACATTTCAGTATTAAAAATTAACGACGGAATTAAATTTTAGAAATAGCTGTGAGAAAAGATCAAAAACGACATTATAACTAACTTATATGAGTTGAGAAATATTTACTATGGTATTTTAAAAGATTATGCCGCGTAAAAATATCTGGTAGGTAATTAAAAAGATATTTAAAAAACTGAAAACTACGCCAGTCGGATGGTGGACCGCATAAAATTACCCAGTCGGACGCAGGTTGGGCGCTCCTGGATCTAGTGCATGTTGACTTTTTAAACGTCCTTTGTAAGAAAAATTCCAAAAGTCCTCTTTAAGTGAATAATATAGAACATCGGCGAATGTACCTTATTTATTTCAAAGTAACGAACGAGTAAAAAAGTGAAGAATGCGAAAAGAATAAATAGAAAAGCGTACGGGAAGGGAAGAGGAAAGGTGCGAGCCAAAGGAACGAAGGGATGAAATGTTTATTACGAAGAAGGAGGGAAACGAAATAGCAGAAAGAGGGGAGAGAGGTCGCTAATTGGATTTGAAGGTGGGCATGAGGTGGAAGATTACCTTTCAGCCACTCGTTACGCCCAAGATCATCTCGGTCTCTGGAGTCGCACTCTCATCCTCTCTCTCTCTCTCTCTCTTTTTCCCTTTTCGTCTTCCATTCTCTATCATCCCCTTTCCTGCGTTTCCCTACCTCTCTCCTCTTAACTTTGCTTAGTCGTTTCGCTCCCTTACATATTTCTGCTGTTTTCAAAATCTTAACCAATTTCCTTATGAAATATCTTTCTAAATTTTTCTTATGATTCGCTTCCATTCCCTTCCTCTCTAATTGAGGTTTTTACTGCGATTCCTCGTTAAATTTTACCCGTTTGGGTGAATTTTTTTGCCATTTTTCTGTTTTACTGCGGAGTTTAAATTTATTATTTTTTAAATACTTCGATTTTTGGAACCAATACTCTCATATTTTCAAATAGCTTTGTCACACATTTATTTTTTCTTTCGAATCCAGTCGCGTATTCCTTCCCGTACCTTCAAATCTTTCTATTTCTTATATCTGTACTTTTCCTATTCTGCACAATTACCGTTTTTTCTCCCCTTCCTGTAATTCGTTCTAAGATTTACATTCTCCATAACTGTTTCCTTCATTGATCGATATAATGATTACTCCCACTATTTAAACTTTTGAAAACGTGGTAAACTGTATTAATCGGGAGGAAATTTTACGCTCATTTCGTTAAATTAAACGTTCGAGAGGAAATATCTAAACTAAAACAAATTTTCTGTAACGCTCAAATTCATAACAGCAATTCAGATGCACAAAGTGTTAAGAATTAAATGCTCCCCAACGCATAATTATTCTTCTCCTAATTTTTCCGCGTAGTTTCTCAATCTTTTACACGACATGTTCGTATGGCTATTAATAAAAAAAAAAGAAATACTTCATATCGGCTTATGAGTTAATAAATAAATTAATGATTGCTTAAATTAAAGCTTTGTTTCAATTCGAAAATTTATACATCTCTTGGTACTTTAACGACCATTTTTTACAATTATGTATCTTCCTCCAATGTTTTCGAGTTACAGTGTCAGTGGAAAAGTGGATGGAATTTTAAAAGTTAATTCGGTAACACTAAATGTACGCCGATATCCTGTCATTCGGTTATTTTAACCACGAGCGAAAATTTATTTGCCAAGTACGATCGAAGAACACGCGAAAAAAGTAAAAAATATTACATATCCTCACAGTCGTTAATGCTCGCTGCGCAGTTTAGAAATATTTTCGGCATACGGTTAGGAATATTATAGATAAATATAGCGTAACCCGATTAATAACGTACCAATCTATTATATATTAACAAACTCTCCACTGAGCCGGCGTAATGAAAATCGACCGCC
The DNA here is from genome assembly GCA_036926305.1 of Uropetala carovei. Lineage (NCBI taxonomy): Eukaryota > Metazoa > Arthropoda > Insecta > Odonata > Petaluridae > Uropetala > Uropetala carovei. The sequence goes on along the minus strand of JAXCHB010000318.1, from coordinate 4,017,169 downwards.
CGAAGGGACGGAACGCAATGCCGCCCCATATCACTGCAAAGAGGTGAAGTAATAAGGCGGAAAAAGTGCAATGCCGCATCTAAACGAGCGCATCGCGAAGCTAGCGCCTATCGAGCTCACCAGCTCAGCTCGCCTTCCTATCCTTGACTACACAACTCCAACATATTTTGTTTTTTAGTTAAATAGGACTTCACTAGTTCATTTTTCGACGAACAAAACACAGTTCTGCGGGATTCGAACGCGCGACCTGTTTCGAGAAGCGGATAATCCCGTTTACCTTTTGATTCGCCGAGTAAGGTGTAGAAATATTCGGCATTTTCGCTAGGATTTCAAGTAGGTATATTTGGAGAAAATACGTAATTATAAAAAAAAACACCCGTATAAAACATGTCCTCGAACTCAAATCGCACGGAGGTAAAACAGGAAATTTCGAAATAAACGGCGGGTCGCGCGAATATTAAACGCTGCAGGGAGAATTTTTTTTTTTAACTCGAACACGGCGTAGGTTGACGATAATATCACGTAACCCCCAAAAAATTAGATACCGCAAAGATCCTCGAGCGTTAAACGCTACTACGTCTCTCTTTCGTAAAACCTCCTTTCACTCGCGCGCACGTCAGCGGGCGAAGTGACGAGAGAGAGGACCGCATCGAACAAACATACGTCAAAGCCGCGCGTTTCAGGCCTCCAACCCTGTGCCCCCTCAGGGCACAGTCCGATCCTAACCGAGGCACGACCAAGGGAGACACTCCCGCTGCAGAGAACAAACCCCCGGGGGCTTTAGACGACCGACTTCTCCTGAAGGCATATCTCGACACGAGGTTTCGGAAGGTATTGGCGCGTGGCTTTCAACCCCTCGAGTCCGCACACCTTGGTCACTTACTCGAGTGGTGGAATGGATGGAGAAGGGAAGGAGTAACAGAGAGAGAGAGGCGGGGGAGGAAAGAGGAAGAAAGGAGGGCACGGTGCCATCGGAGTGGAAGGAAGCAAAGACTCGGAAGAGTAAGTCAAGGAAGGGGGAAAGAGGAGGTGAGAAAAAGAACGCAGAAGAGGAACCGTATGACTTACCTTAAGAGTCAGATGGAGAAGAAGAGTCCTCGAGAGAGAGGAACGGGGAAGGCCGCCGGGCCCGCTCTTTTTCCCCCCCTACACCTGGGGGGAAGCCGGCGAAACAGCTGACGATCGGTTTGCGCGCGTGCTGGGCGGTGGCGCGTACGCCGGTACGTCGAGTATTGCGAGTCAGTTCACGCGAGTGGTTTGATGATGTCGGTAAAAGGCGGGGAAGGGGGGAGAGGAGAGGAGGGAGAGAGGGGAGGGATGAAGAGGGAGAGAGAGAGAGGAGAGGACGCGAGTTGGGGAGTTAGGAGGGGAGTCAAAATGGGTGTATGTTATGCTTGCTCTCTGGGGTGTAAGAAATGCTTGGCGGGGGAGGCGGGGAGAGGGGGGTGGGTGGAGTGGACAAGGATTTGAGGAGGTGGGAGGACTCGCTCTTCAAAAAAAAAAAAAAAACCGAGAGGTTGGGAGGAAGGGTAGGGGAAAGATTGAGTGAAGGTGACGGGAGAGGTGAGTTGAGAGGGAGATAGAAGAAAAAAAAAGAGGACCTTTTTTGGAGGGAAGCAGTTGTTATGCCAACTCCATCTCTCTCTCTTGCTAGGCTTATGGCAGCAATAATGCTGGAGGTAATGCGGAGGATTCGAGAGGGAGTGAGAGGAGGTTTTTAGAAGAGAGAGAGAGAGAGAGAAAGGGGAGGAGAAATGGAGAGAGAGAGACCCGGGGGTCGACGCGCCAGCGCGATCTGGCGGACCAAGTTTGAATTGCGACTGGTGTCGGCTGGTGGAGGATGAGGGAAAGCACGAAGGGAGAGAGAGAGGGAAAGGGGGGAGGGAAGAAGGAGGGGTAAGGGGTGGAGTCAACGACTTTAGCCCCTCCACGACCAAGTCCTCTCTCCCTCCCCCCTCTCCCTATCACACCTCTCTCTCTCTCCTTTGCGCAAATGTGTGTTCGGGAAGAAGGGGAAGGGAGGATTTTTGAGGTAGGATGAGAGAAAATGGAGTTGAGATACGTGCGAGAGGAGAGGGAGCGAGGGTGAGAATAATACGGCCACGTCGGGTTAGGCTGATATATACACACGGTTGTGTTTTTTTTCTTCTCCCAAAAAAGGAGATACGGTTTCATAAATCGCGAGTTTTTTTTAAGTAGCGATCGTAATTTCTCCGGCGTCGTGTGCGAGTTTTTTTTTATTTAGAAAACTTTTAATTTAACTTCGCCTCGCACTTATATCCGTGGGTTTGCATCCTGAAACGTTTCGGTAGCTTGCTAAGGCTGAGAGCGGGAAATTGCATCACCTACAGTAAGTTTCCTGGAGAAAAAAATGAAATTTTTCTGAACATTCCGGGGTAAAATGTAGGAATGTATTTTACAATGTGGTCACGAGTAGCTAGAGGACTATAAGTCGTTGTTCAATAGAGAATTATTGCGATGGTCTTGCGGCTGGGAAAAAATTTAAGAACTAGCACCTGAAAAAGTAAGTAATTTTCTTAAGCATCTAATAAATTAAGGATATTGAAATTATCTAACTTGAGGATTTTTCCGCAAGTGGTTATTCTTGAACGAGTCGTGACCATTCATAAGCGTGAATATTTGGGGTCTTGGACCGTTGACAATTTTAATTTGTCATTTAACAGGATTTCGTTTTAATATATTTTAATTCGTTCGTATTTAGGTCTAAAGCTATTTAAATATTACGAAGTTATGGAAATGGGAAATGTAGTGAATACTGATCATTCCGAAGAAACATGCGAATCCAGGTCAAAAGCGTGCTTTGTAAATGCGTCGTGATTTTCAAAGCAAAATGAAACAATACCGAAGTCAACGAATATTATTTTAGATCTTCACATCAACTTAGGATCCTGCATTCTGCAACGTACTTAACAATTTGACACGTAAATTTTTAAAATATTAGTATAAAACCGCCATGCTCCTGAAATTTTGAAACGAAGCTTTTATTTTTTTAAAAAAATAACTACGTCTAGAATCCGGTTAGAGAAACATATTCTGACGCCGTAAACACTTTGGGGAAGCGACGATTTCGAAACTAGCGACTTCCTGTCGGAATGGCGAGAAGATAACGAGATAAAATGGAGAATGAACGCGTAAATGAGCGATGCGGGAGGGTGTGTGAGAGAGAGAGAGGGGGGGAGAGGGTGGGGAGGAGGGTAAATCGGGAGGGATTTTTATGGGACAGAAGGGATAAGGAGGGGTAGATACGGGGTTGGTCCTACGAGTTAGGCGATGGTTTATTTTTTTAAAGGCAGGAAGGGCGCTACCGGGGAAGGGGATTTTTCCGAGGAGGGGTAAGCGGCAAAGGAAGCGTTATGAACTCTCCTATCCCATCTACCCAGCGCATCATCCCGCGTTATTTTACGTAGGGTGCTCCCCTTTTATAACAGAGGGTGTGGGGAGAAGATTGTGGAAGGGGTGGGGGGAGAGGCGCTAGCATACCGTGGGGGGGGGAGGAAGTTGTTAGATTTTTTTTTTTGGGGAGAGGAAAAATGGAATGGGTCGGAGTGGAGGTTAATGGGAGAGAGGCTGCATCACGCTTGCGCGCAGTTTTATTTTTATTATCACGCCGCTCTACCTCGCGGTCCACGGGTTCGGTTCCCCGTCTCTCTATGACAATGGATTTTCCTCGTCGCTCGCGTCGTCCGTAGGTACACATTGTTTGCGGACTTGCCAAAATTCGAGTACCGTCGATTCTCTCGAAATTCGGTTAAGTCCTTTGTTTGAGTTTCCAGTTGGACCTGGAATTATGGGAGTACGGTAGCCGGGAGATACCTCTAGCCTGTGATTTTCGGCGCGAGGCATTTTGCTCATGTGGCGGTTTTAGTTCTCATGGGGTGAACCTTATAAGTTACACTTGCTGAAGTCACGCATATTGAGATATTTTAATCCGTAACCCGGTTTTCGCTCGAGTTGAGGCGATTTTATGTGATTTCTTATATAGTTTCATATCTTTGATTTATGCGTAAGCCTAAGTAAATTCTTAATGTAAGTGCGTTAGAATTAGTTGCTTTTAGTATATAATATTTCACGTCGGCTAAGTGATTCTAGAAGGAAGGAAAAAGGAGAGCTGGAAAATGATAAACAGCTCCTCGGTTATAACGCGGGGTTCCGGGGAAGGAGTTGTGACAACAGTGGTATAACCGAGGACATGATCGTATTGTCCAATAAATCGTGTATATTCAGCTCTTTTTTGAATTTATTTATTTACTAAAAACAACAAAAAATATATAAAGTCAGTACGAGAAATTTATTTTACAAATTTTTTAAATTTTTTGTTGTTTTTAATTTAATACTTAAAAAAAAAACGACCAGGCTTTCTTTCCAAGAAATAGGGAAAATGAAGACGCGCTATATCCGAATCCACCGTATAAACGACGGCGTTATAACCGGTTAGCGGTGTAATAATAGCAGGTAGAAAATATGGAACGGAAATAAATGAAGAAAAATCCAATTTCATGCGAATATAGGAAAAGAAGGACCATTCGAACAGATTTCAGACTATAAATACCTTGGAAGCAGCATAAAAAGATACATCAGTGCTACAGAATAAGTACATACAAGAATAGCGAAAACAAAAATAATCCTATCTACTGTCTCGAAAAATGAAGGAAGGTGTACATACCTAAGCACTTGATAAAATGCTATGTATGGAGCATCGCTTTGCATGGGGTGGTAAGATGGACACTCAGGAAGAATGATATACTTCCAAATGCGGGCATGGAGGAGGATGCTGAAAATAAAATGGACACACATGTTGAAAAATTAAGAAATGTTAATATAAGAATAGAATTAAGGCGAATCATTACACAGACTAATTAGGAGATAAAGCATGTTTATAGAAGCGCCAGAAGGAAAAATAAAGACAGGAAGGAAAAGGATTCAGCTGGTATACAATTTGAAACGGAAACAGAGCTCTCAAAATATGAAGGAGAATGCAAAAAGCAGAAGTAAGTAGAGAGCAAGGTTTAATCAAGAATAATCACGGATCTCTTCTATGATAACGAAACCAGACCACTACAATTAACTGAATCTCAAACCGAAAAAAACATTGTATTTGTTGAACCGCGATCTGAAACAGAAATGTTTGCAAAAGAAATTCATCGGCTCCATACTTTTATTTTTAGAATGCATTTAAACTTTAACGAAGATATTCGTTTTAAATGATGGTGTTTTTTAATGCACTTCAACGTTGGTACACATGTTTTTTTCTGGTTCTGTCCCTACGACTTATGTCAACCATTCTTAATAGCCACTCCGCTTGGAATTATCGTCGTTTTCGGTGTCATAGTTCTACAAAATTTATCGCCCATGTTGCATGCAACTAGCCTTGATCCTTTCGTTCCTTTCTCGTGATTTTTATATGCTTGGAACATTATCTGATTTCTATTTGTATTACTTAAAAAATGTTTATTTTTATTTGTATATACTGACAAGAAATATAAGCTACCTTTAATTTAAATATTTTTATTAATTTAACAAAAACTGTCAACTCGGAATCAAAGCACGAAACAAAGCGAATTACGGATCGAGTTGCAAAAGAAACCACTTCAAATTTTTAATTGATATTTCCATGATATGGTGAAAATAAGTTCTTATCGCGTTATTACCTGATTTTATAATAAATGCCGTTAACGCATACATTATTATAACTGAAATATAGCTGAATATCAGTAGCTTGATCCATAAATGAATGAAAAATGTATTATTCCTTTTCCTCTGCCAATGAGCCTTGGTAGAGGAGGTGTCTAACTGTCGTGGGTTATAATCCTGCCGAGGACATGGTTGTCTTTGTTACTGTTGGTGCGCTCATTGTAAAAGGTCGTAAAGTACTACTGTAAATAATAAAATAGAATACCGAATAATGATCGATGTACCTATGGCAAATAAATAAAATACGATCACTATAGCAGGTTTCTCAAAAAACAGCGTTGTTAGAAGGCGTTTTCTGATGTTGTTTCGCCAACGTTGCACTGAGCGCCTTCAGGAGCGAAGCGAATCTCGTGGAAACAAAACGTGAGATTCACTTCACGACTGATGACGCTCACTGCAACGTGGGATAAACGTCAAGTTAAAAATGCTCACAAAGAAGCATCATCAGAAAACGTCTTCTAACAACTAAATAGAGTCATTTTTTGGCTAACTGTATCTTTACCATAAGTTTATGTCTAATATAAAATAGATATTGAATAGATGCCAGAATATAGATGATAGAATAGAGCGGCAATTTAAGTTTTTTTAGATAAAAATATACGAAAGATGATCCCATTTTTACAGACCAGATTTGAAATAGGATAATAAGCAGTGCTTTTGTCAATCAAAATCATCTTCCAAGGAATTGTTTTCTAAAATTGTAAACCACTGTTTGAATACGAAATTTTTAAACCAAATGCAGAAGTATATCTGCTTGCACATGTAGACAATACATCGAGTTTTTTTTTACCAATATTCCAGAGTAATTTTCTGCCTATAAGTTCAAGTATTACTTAAACATTATTTGATTTATAAATGCCGTATTGTATATAATATATTTTAATAAAAATTCAGTAAATCATTTTCGAAATTTAATTGCTTGAGTATGTCAGACGGTAAATACGAACACAGGCACATTCTTTCTTCACGAACGTGAAATATTTTTAGGTAATGAATTTACGAGAATATTAAAAAAATTATGTTATAATCGACAGCATTTGTAATCAAAAGATATATTAAAATGAACTTGTCAGGGGATGATTAATGGTCCTCAAATCCCAATATAAACGATCGATGAAATAAATCACGTTTGATTTTCATGAATGCAAATCCTCCCCCGACCCGATCCCTAAAATAACAATTTTGCGGTGACTCCGCGTGGAATTCTTTTGGAAAGAGTGAAACCGAATTAGCCCTCCAATCCACACGGCGATGATTCGCACTTAATTGTCGGAAAAAAGCACTCGATCATTCGTTGACAAGTAATTTCTCGCACGCTCGGTTTGAGATTGCCCTCGAAGGCGTGAAAGAAGAGGAGAAAGAAGTCGAGAGAGAGAGAGAGAGAGGAAGGGAGAGGTAGGGAGAGGTAGGGAGAGCATGGAAGGAAAAAATGGGGGATAGAGGAGGAGAGCGGGGTAAATGTTAAGAAGGGTGAGAGAGAGAGGAGGAATGAGGGAGAGATCGAGGGAGGGAAAGAGGTGGGGGAGGGAGGAGAGTGGTAGGTGAGAGGGGAAAAAAAGGGGAAGGAGGGACGAGAGAGGGGTAAAGAGCTAAGATTTGGTTGGGAGAGGGAGGGGAGAAGTGGAAGATGGAGGGAGGGAGGTGGGAGAGGATATAGGGTGCCGGGAGAGGGAGGAGAGAAGGCTAAAGAAGGAAGATTGGGATGAGAGAAAAGAAGTGAGGGATGGAGAGGGAGAATGGGGGAGAGAAGAAGAGAGTGGGGTAGGTGGAGAGAGTAAGAGGGAGAGATGAGGGAGAGAGATTAACAGAGGGAGGTTAAAGGCGGGAGAGGGGTGAGAGAGGGGCAGAGGAGGGGAGACAGAATGAAGGAGGAAGAACGAAGAGGGGAGAGAGGGAGGAGAGTCGTTGGGGAGAGGGTAAGGTTGGTGAGAGGAAAGAAGATGAGGAACGGAGAGATTAGGTAGAGAGATGGGGAGAGAGACGAAATAGGAGAAAGTAAAGCGGAGGAGGAGAGTGATAAGAGAGGAAAAAAGAGGTGATGGAGAGAGGAGTAAAGGAAGAAGATTGTGCGAAGAGAGGGAGAAAGTAGGACAGGAAGAGGAGTGGGGAAGAGGGGTGAATACGGGAATGAGAGAGGGGAAGATACCCGCGGCTAGAATGACGAGTGTGATGGCTTAAACGATTTTCGGGAAGTCAAAAAAAAAAAGATTATATTTTTTCCGAAATTCTCAAACGTCTTGCCAGACGGTTCACCCATAGAAGAAGCAAAAAATAAATTTTTTTACGTGGGATGAAGAACAGCTGAGAGGGAGAGAGAGAGAGAGAAAGGCAGCCGGAGTGGATTTAATTCCTTAATCGAGTGCGATCCCAATTACGAGAGAATAGCAGTTTAGGGAACCGTTGAGCTCCCTTCATTTGTCACCTCCAAGGAACAAGGAGAGAGACTCTTCGAAAGGGGGGATAGCGGCATTCGGATATCGTCCGTCATTTTTTTCTCTCTCTCTCTCTCCCTACTTCAGGCTACCCGACTTCAACCATCTGAAGAACCATTACTCGGGGAAAATGTTTCATGGCCCCTTCCCTTTCTCCCTTACAGTTCAGAATCAACCCCCTCCTTCCCTCTCCCCGGTCGCCCCCTTTCCCCTCCCCTGTAAAACGCATTTTCCCCGCCTGCCGACGTCGAATGGGAGGAGATGGAGGTTACGCGTGTATGGCAGGGGATGATTCCCGGATGCGGAAATAGTTTTAAAATCGATTCGAAGGGTGGGAAGGAGGAGAGAGAGAGAGACTGGACTTGTTGGCGTATGTTTCCCTTAAAATAAATTTCTTCTGAGAAAATATTTCTTCTCCAAAACGAGTTTCAAATGGTTGATTTAAAATAAGAATATTTTTTTAATAATTTAAATATTTTTAACATTTTACTCTTATCATTCTCTATGTACCTTTTAAGTAAATTTAGTTACATTATTTTACCAGCACATTATAAATAATTTTTTGATAAAGAATATAATGGAAAGCGTATGGCCAATTACCAAAATTTTTGCAAAGAAGACTGCTGATGTTATTTTAAAGGAAATATTTATTTCCCCAATAACATTCACGATTTAATAAGGTCAATTACTTATAAACACCTTATAAATTCACTTCAACTCGTCATTATATATATATATATATTTTTACCAGGAGATATTCACAATTAAAATGAAGAAAATGGTAAATGGAATTTGTTTTCGCACTTAATGCACATTTTTTAAAGAAACTAAACCCACAAAAAAAATCTTGTTTAAACTTATGCTTTCCGTAGTATTCGCGAAGCTCTTTGGCGAACGAAATTAGATTAATTTGTCGCCATGTCGCCTTGAGGCTGTTATTTTCGGAGCTGAATTAGCAATGTTTACACCGAAGGATTACTTAAACATTCGCTGAGGAGGAGAAACCCATTTCTCGGAAAATAAAATTAGAAACGCGATAGCTTTAGAAAATAATGCTTAATTTTCGCGCCGGCAAACAGCACCCGGTGAAACGGGAAGAACACGAAAATTTGCTACCTGCTGAAACACGTGCGCCAATTAATCTTTTGAAAAACCCTCCTTTTAATAGAAATTCCCCGAGCATGTACTTAATAAAAGGTTGATAATTTCGTAACACCTGCTACAAGTTAACGAAATTCTCGAACAACTTCAAACAACTCTCGCACCAGGAAAATATATATATATATCAGTGGCGTACGCAGGAAAGATCCATGGGGTATGGAACCTCCCCCCCCCCCCCCCCCCCCTCTCCCTTTAAGAAGTAAGACAAACGTCAATAAATTAATCAGCCGTTCGATATTAGCTCTGCCACTTTAAAATTCACTTCTATAATTTCCATTTATAATCCCTCATTTTTTAGTTATTATTTATTAATAATGATATAAAAATTATTTCAGCTTTTAAGCGCTGAGTTTCATCTTTGTTCCTTAAGAATAGAAATTGAACCCTCTTAAGAAAATTTTGCGTACGTCACTGATGTGTGTATGTATGAATATGTGTGTGTACACACACACACACTCACACACTCACACACATATATATATATATACACACACACAAGGAGAGACAAGGAATGCCAGCTTTCATGTTTCTAGTACGAAATATGTCGAGAGAAAGAGCACAAAGAGGAAGAAGAAGAGGGGATGGGGCAAAGAAATAATGGAAAGGTGTGAATGAGGAGGGAGAGAGATAAATAGGGGAGAAGAGCCGGAGGGTGTGAGAATGCAAAGAACGATAACGCAGAGGGAAGGCAGAGTAGGGAAAGAATTAGGGGAGAGAGAGAGAGAAGAGTAGGAGGGAGGTAGAAAGAGGGAGTATATCGCTAAAGAGGGTCTCTGTCTCCCCTCAACCGTAAAACTGATCTCATTGGGTTCTTCCCGCACCCAACTCTCTCTTCCAATTCCCTCCCCCCCTCCGCCCACACCCTTTAACCGCCAGCCCCCCAACCCGTATACTCCTTACCTACTCTCCCCTTCCCTCCTCCTCCATCTCTCCCCTACGCTTAGGCGTTTATCTCCGGTCGCCATGGCAACGACCAATCAAGCGGAACCGCGCCGCGCGAGAGATAACTTTGCATCCAATCAAAACGGTGAAAACGCGTGACGTTTTTAATGAAATCACGTGATTGGCGAAGCGTGGATAATGAAAAGGAGGGGAGGTGGAGGGATGCGCGGGGGTTGTAGGAGCGGGAAGAAAGAAATAGGAAGATGGGGGAAAAGAGGCGTTTTCGGAGGGGTTTTTTGGTGGAGGGAGTGGAGATAGGAGGTTGGAAGTGAGAGGCTTTTCGCGAAATAGCGAGGACGCAAAAGGGGGAGGAGGAGGAGGGAGTTTCAAGCTTTTTGGGTTGCGCATTTTGCTCTTCGCCGTGTCGTTATTCCTATCTTTTCTCAACAGTTCCTTATCTTTCTTCCCCGCCGTCTTCCGCCCTTCTCCATTCGACACGCACTTCTTGATAAAGTATGCCCGTCTCTGCGATTTCTGCATCCGACTTTCCTCTCTCTCTCCCTGACGCCAAACCCAAAATACGGATTTAAAAGCACGCGACGCGCCAATAATCATTTAGGTCGATGTAGAATTTATAGATATTTAGCTGGACATGTCATCAAATCTAAATGAAAATAAAAGACAAACAATTTTGCAAATGTATCTTTTCGAGTGTTTTTTTCCGCGAGTTTTGCTTCATAAATGTAATAATAATATATTTTTTGGGAACATTCGCAATTTTTACATCACGGTTATCAAACGAAAATATGTGTATGTATATGTGTGTGTGTATGTATATATATATATATATATATATATATATATGTGTGTGTATATATATACTATATATATATATATATACCTGCGTAAGTTATTGTTAGAACTTTGAATTTTACTAATTAAACGAAAAATAATTAAACATGTCTCGTTATTACTTTGAGTTTTAGGTTATTTCAAATTAACTAAAATAAATCGTCGTTGGACAAAGAAGAGTTGGATGAATGACGCTGTTCCAACTTTTAGAAGGCGAGCGCAGTTTTCTACACCTACGTTGTCGGCAAAGAAATACGGCTGCATTGGCTCCGGAAAAAATATTTAAGTTTTTAAACTCTTTAAAAAAAATTCATTTACATCTTCTGCTAAAAAATTTAGAACGCGTGCAATGTAAGTAATCCTCAAGAACATCCATCTCGACTAATTTCATGCAGTCTTTTACCGAAAGCTATTTCAACAGGATTCATTACCATTGATATATCTATTACTTGTTCTTATGCATCTTGAATTTCGATCGATGTTATTTTTATGTCAATCTTTTAACCGATATCAATAATTAGGGCATAAATGAAGCTAAATTTGTATTTTACGTCCTTGTATGTTTAAGACTCATCTCATCCAATCTGTCTTGTGTCAAGTGCTTCTCTTCATTTTTCATATTTATCTGTCCAAAATTCTTTCGTAAAATTCGCCTCTTTTCTACGATTCTTCACTATATCGTATGACTTCTTTAGCGTAAGTAAGAAAAACATACGTTTATATCTAACCAACTATAAAAATGTTGTCACAATTAAAATATTAATGTTATAATAGAAGAATTCCTTCAAACCATACGTTAAAATCTAATGAAAAATGAATAATTTTGAGGTGATTACGTTAAGAAATACCTCCAACCAGATTGATCTTTGATAAAAAGAAGTAAATAAATCGATCGTCTAGCATTGTTTTAGCCCCGGCTTCGAATTGCGGAATGAATTTAATAAAGGATAAGGATTGCTTATTTTAGTATTTAGAGAAAAATACATAAGAATTTCAAGAATCGCGAAGTCCATTTTATGTTCGAAGCGCATTTAAAAAAATCCAAATCAACTTTTTCTCTAACTCGTATTTTAGAATGCGAAAAAGTAAAAAATATAAAACTATTTACAACACGTGCGATACACAGGGATGTAAAAGGACGCATTATAGGGCAAAACAAACGAGCATCTCTCTCTCTCGCGCGCCCTTCCTCTCGATTCCGAGCCATAAAAATCAATCATCTCCTATCTTGTAAGTCCCGACCCCTAAAAGTCATTTTAAATCAACAATGCATTACACGCTTTCCTTTTTAGCGTCTAACGCCGCCGCCGCGACCCTAAATTCCATTTTAAAACCCTCACTTCCTCTCCCGCCCCATACTCCCTTTCCCTCCTTATCTCCCCCACTTCTCTAACCCTCCTCCCCCTTCCCTTTTCCCCATCCCAACCCCCCCTCCCCCTCTCTCTCTTTCCCTCCCGCAAAAAACACGCAGCACGCGTTCCAAATACGTCTCTCCTTCCATAATATCGCCCTTCTCGTTTCTGTTTTATTTTCATTCCGACCTCTGAGGAGTCGTGACCTCCCATCTTTTACCCTTCCGCCTTCTTCTTCCTCCTTCTACTCCCTCCTCCTACTCCGCCCATTCCTTCCCCTCCCTTCCTCCTCCCTGCACACACACACACACACACATAAACACGTCCTCCAGAAATGACACGGGTGCATTGGCTCGTTCGAATGGAGGTGGATTCCTAAGGAAAAACCTTCCTCAGCTGAGCAACATTCGTTATTCGATACGTACTCTTTATTTTATTCGCTTCCCTCCTTAATCTCTCTCTCTCTCCCTTTTCCTCTTTCTCCCAATACCCTTTCCGCCTCGCATACGCCGCACCCTTTAGTCCGGAACAAAATCTTCCCTCCTTCCTATTCAACTCCTCCCTTTTGCCTCAGACCCTCTGGTTTAGGGCGCCTTGACCTGAATATATATTTCGTCTTTATTTCTTGCAAGAGTTCACATCTCTCCTCTTGCTACGAAATACTGATGTTGCCCTTCCCTTTAAAAAGCCCAACCTCTTCCTCCCTCCCTCTCTCTCTCTCTCTCTCTCTCTCCCTGCTTTCTACCGTTCCCATCATTCATTTTAATTTTTTACGATCTCCTTCATTGTGTTCGACCGAGCGACTGCACCCAGAGTCTCTCCCCCCCGAAATGCCTTCGCGAATTTGCGGCCGCAATTCCCAAAACTCTTCTCTCTCTCTCTCTCTCTTTCTTTTCTCTCCGTCTCTTTCTCTATACCTCTTCTTCCAAGCTCCCTCTGGTCGATTTGCCAACATTATTATACGGATCCCGCAAAACGGGGCCTCTGACGAAAATCTCCAGCTCGCTACCTCAAATGGTCTATAAGCATCGCTGTGGTACGTGAGGATGACGATTCGTGTCGAATCGTAACGAATTCGTTTCGATCGTTAAATGGGTTGGGTTATTTTTACAAGTTACCGTTACAGAACCCCCGGTGATACTGCGAGAAATTTTCAAAAAACGTTAAAAAAAACAATTGGATATGTTGATATTTTCAAATGACAAAAATTTGCGTCAGATCTCAAATTTCTTTACAAACCGACCATACGGTAATACAATTTAAGATCCGCAATACGGTCAATTTAATCGTTATAAAAATTCCCATATTAGGTATACAGTATATCAATTTAATCGTTATAAAAATTCCCATATTAGGTATACAGTATACCTGATAGGTGGAATTGTCCACCTGGTTTTATCACTTTGAGTTGACTGAAACCACTTACTCTTGACAATGTTACATGCAACTGTCCGTGGGAAAATATTAATGTCCCTTTTAGTTTATTTACATGCATACTGTTGCCATCAATCGTGCCAAGTTTGAGCATTTTGCACGTTAAGCCTCTTTTACGTGATTTAATATAGTGGTCAATAATTGGGTTGCTGAGACAACAATAAAAATTCTCTTCAAAAAGCTTAAAATGTTGTTGATTAAAACCCAATTTAGGATTAATTTGGCCGGTATTTGAAATTCTACGATAGGGAAAATAAAAATTCGTTCTTTTCAATCCAAGTCTCAAGTTTGTATGTATGTATAAGTAATTTTATAGTGCAAATGAAAAATATGATATGCTCATCCCCGGGTTAATCAAATGGTGAAAATGAAATTAGAGAAAGTTTTGTTTATTTACGTTAATATTGGGGTGGTTGGGACAGATGATATACCTCGAATCCAGTCTATATGACACTGATAATGAGAAAAAATTTGGTCGAAATCAAACCAGTTCTCTATATATTCGCCAATTAGTTTTTATGGTTGGACAGCATAACTGTAATTAAGATGTTTGTAAACTTTTAAGCTTTTTAAAACTGTTTGTTATTTTTTGGGTTTTAATTAATTAAGGCACATGAAAAACATGTACTTTCAAAAAGATGAACAGGGCTATAAATGTTGCATACATTTATAGCTACATTATTCGACTGTTAGTTTTTACTGCCATATTAAAATCAGAAACTATTTCGGATTACAATCAATAATTTGAGGGTTACCGTTTCTATAAAGATAAAAGGAAATGTCATTTTATTTGGTATTCATCACCGGCTTCATCTTTTGGTCAGAGGTAAATCGAAATTATAATCCTTAAAAAAACTTCGAAATACATCAATTTACTTAAAGTCTTATTTTTAGCATTTTACGCTAAGTCTGTCGTAGATTTTATCTTAACTAAAAGGCGTAATTTAAAAATTGATAATCAAGAATGACTTTCGACTCGAATCATTTCCTTTGCGTTTATTTCAAACCACTTTTCAAGTCACGGAAAATTATTATTATTTAATAAAGTCAAAATGCACTGCTTCTCGCCGTACAACTCAAAAAAGAAAAAGTCAACTAGAATGAACTAATTTAGAACGAAACAAACACAGTTGTGCCCAAAGAAGCGTAGAAAGCACTTATTTGTAAAGAAATAAAAGGACCAAGTTAAGAAACAGTTGTTAGACATTAAACATAGGCGAAAGAGGAGGGAAAAAACCAAATTCGTGGTGCGACACTTTGTCCTCGAAGGAAGAATAAAACGTCTGCGTGCTCGAGACACGTCTAAAGTTCTGAGCAGCAACTATCACCGATTTTGATGTTTGTTTGTGAATAAAACTTGCTCGTGCTCTGCGAAACGCCCCGCTAGGTGTCTCTGAGAGACAATTTTCGTCAAGGGCACTTCGTCTATCTCTCTCTCTCTCTTGGATGAGCCATCAACGCTCGTGATGCTGCTCCAGAGTTCCGCTCATTTCCCCGTCACTTACTCCCCCCCCCCCCCCTCCTACCGAATATCAAAGTTTTGCGGCAAAACTTTCGAGTAAATTGGATGAAGGCGTTTGCGAAATTACTTCTTTGGGAGAGTGAATGGCAGAGAGAGAGAAAAAGAGAGGAAGAGTAAGAAAAAAGAAAGATGAAGATAATATCCTCCATCAAAGACTCATCAGCGCATCCATTTCTCTGCTTTCTTGTGTTTTGTTGTGTTTTAAAAAAAAAACATAAATTGCTACCTCCGAAGCTCCATCTTCGCATTTGTAACGCGCTCCTCGTTTAAGTCCCTTTTCTCCATCTCTTCCCGCTTTCTCCTAATTCCTAATCTGTGAGCAGAGTTCATCAATTGCCACCACTGCCCTACGCCTTTCTGCAGTTTTTCGCTCGTCTATAATTATATTTATCTACCTCATGTTCGCATTTTTGATTAATTATTTTTCGGTCAAGTGTTGTATTGGTTGTATAAGATTAAGGATACATTTTTTTCACCTCGATCACAAGGATTCCTTTATTGCTCACGGTGGATTACTTTGGAGGTGGCATATAATGAAATGCATTTTTTCATATGATATTTTTCTTTGTTAATTTTCGATAACTCATAAACAACGCTATAAAATTTTTAAAAATTGCAAATAAAAAATGTCATAAATATATTTATTATCAACTTAAAATAATAGCGAATGCAGTCGCTGGTCGAACTATCTGCAACACTCCCATTGGCTGCGCCAGTGATCACTCGTATAACTTGGATGAATAATGCAGTATTCTAGTTAAACATATTGTTAAAACTACGTAAACTGAAAACTCGACCAACTAGGAAAATACGCCGAAACCTATATATTAAATTTTTATTGTGTCCGGTGTAGAAGTGACAGATCTGTAATAGGAGTGGATCTTAAATTTTGCGGGTGTGCCAATATAAACGTGAATTATTCGTGAAAAATATGGAATAGAATTTTTTTATTTAATGAAGATGCAGCCAGGGCCGCCGAGAGCCAGCGCGAGCTCTGGGGCAAATACCATATCCGGGCCCCTTTTCTTTGTTTCAAGTTCAAAAAGGGAACGTGGGCCCTCGCCCCTCCACCCTTCTCCACGGTATTGACTAGCAGTATTATAACTATAATAAAGAAAGCTGAAGCTATATTCCGGGGAAAAACTCCTGCCAACGAGTTAAAATGAACGAATGGCTTTGGATAGCTGTATCTAAGATTCTTTTTAGATGTACGTTTCTAATCCATATATACCGACAGATACCAAAATACGAATTAGTATAGAATGGGTGGCATTGGAAATGTGTCAGATACTTATCTTACGGAATTATTTCTTAGAAAATCTCGTTGACTAGCCTGGTTCGGAAATGTAATGTGGTAGTGGTCGGTAAGAGCGAATGTGATAATAGCTGCGGAAGGAGAGACAGTGGAAGAACAAGTTGGAAAGTCCGCGTACGAACGCATGGTATGTTGGGACGGATAATATGTCTTAAGGTTTGAGCAGGAGAATGGAGTCTCCATTAAGGGAATGTTTTTCTTTCTTCGTCAGTGGTTCGACTTATCTCTCTAAACATTCTAGAGTCGCATCCCACCATCAATTCCTTGGCAATTTCTCGCTTGCTTCTTTTTCTGTAACAATTTCCTTACACATTAGTTTCTAAACTCGGCGCATTTCTATTCCTCTTATTTTACTCGCACTATTCACGACCTTTTCTTCGACGTTTGCATCGTCAATTTCCAATTCCCTCCTCGTTGCCTTCTCACAAACTAACTGGAAATGATTAAAAATATTTTAAAAACGAGAGCAAAAGAAAATTGGGTAACATACAAAATATAGGTGAAAAATGAGGAAAAAACGAAAATATCTTCGAATTTCCCTTCGTCCAACACATTACCCTTTTCGCCTTATTCCTCCAAATTTATCCCTTTTACCCTCTTTCATCCTCTTGCTTCGACCACTTATTCTTTGGCAAGAATGCTACTTTTTCAAACTGACGCTCTCTTTCGTTCCTGACGAGGTTCGCTTTGAGGTTTTATACCAATGGTGAAAGAAGGAAGGGCTTCCGCGCCATCTATATCCCAATACCACATATTCTCATCGCAAGCACATCGATTCCAGTTAATCGCCGTTTGAAGCATTGGCCCCCAAAAATTACCCACGATCCCCCAGAAAAGAGGAGAAGAGAAGAAATGCTATATCGTAATGCATTATCACTACATTACGTTTTCTTTCTTACTGTAACATCACGAAATTTTCCATAGCAGTTATTGTTTAGGAATTATTTATAAATAATCGGTTTTTTTTCGGTTTCCGTCAAATATCTCCTTAAAAACGTCGTTATTGGTAATGTTTGTGAGGACCAAAGTTGTAGTTCTTCCTGGTTTTGTTTGAAACAAATTTTCGTAGAACCATCCATTTCGAAGATAGTTTGATTTTTCTTAATTTACAGTATACAGCGCTACCAACTAGCGGTGAATTCTGTAAACCTATTCAAAATATAATTTACGACAATAAGGACGACTGTATTATTTTACGATACGAAATAATAATTTTGCCTTATAATGCTATTCATAATAAATTAAATATCTATACCCCAAATATGGAGAAAGTCATGTGTTGGCCACATCAGATTTTTTCTTCTTCTGACCTAAACTTTTCATAATGCCAAGCGAGTGTACCAAGTGTGGTCAGACTGTGAAGCTTGGCCAGAGCTCCATTTCATGTGGAGATTGCAAGGATCTTTTCCATTCCTCATGCCAGTCTGTCGCCGAAGAAGATTTGAAGATGTTGATTGATCTCCGGAAGACCTGGATTTGTGGAACCTGCCAAACTATGACCCGGTTCACTCGTAGTGACGAAACACCTGTGAGATCCACCCAACTGTATTTACCGAGGGAATCAATTAGTGTTATTTTAAGTGATCTCCTAAAGAGTGTTAAGGAAATACAGGACAAACAGCGTGTAATCAGATCATCTATTGCCACTTGGCAAGACTGTATTAGCGAGCAAGCCCAATCAGTTGGCTTAATTAATACCACGCTTACCAAAATGAATGATAGACTAAATGGCTTATTTAGTGAAAGTATCTCGCTAAAAAACAAAGTTAATGAATATGAGTCTCGTTTAAACCGCCTTGAGCAAGAACAACCTAGGAATGTTGTGGAGATTCGTGGCATTCCATTCAATGAAGGTGAAGTGATACAGTCATTAGACTGTAAAACTGGGCTGACTCTCGGCATTAAACTCGATATTAGTGACAATGACTACGGCTTTAGGGTTAGATCGCGCCCATCTTCATATTCCAGTGGAAGCTCCAGGTCCTCTCCCATCCTAATTCGATTTGTCGGAGCTTGCTCCGCGGGAGACTTTGTTCATGTTCGAAGTACAAAACGTAACCTTTTCCTTAGGGATATCGTTGCTGAGCAAGGTCCTAACTACCCCCCTATTTACGTGAATGAGTGGCGGACAATTCAATCGGAAGTTACACGCACTTGCAAGGGGACTGAAGAAAGACGGAAAACTAAAATTTCTGTGAGTGCGGAACAGCCGAATTTATGGAAGGAAACGTGAAGGATGTGCACGAATTTCTATTATTTCTGAAGAAGATCTCATTAAGTCCAACTACGATAAGGTGCCCTGTTTACACTTGACTGATCAATCATATTGTAATGAAATTCGTGTATCTCTTGTAAACTGCCAATCTCTGCTATGTCACATAGATGAATTCAGATTTGTTTTTCGTCTCAATCTGTTAATATCATATGCATGACTGAAACTTGGCTTAAGCCAAATGTTTCTGACGCAATGGTTAGGCTACCTGAATTCAATCTAATACGACATGACAAGGTTGGTAAATTTGGTGGTGGGGTCGGCGCTTTCATCCACCGTCGTCTGAAATTCTCTGTTTTGGCCTTTTCCCCTTCATATTACTGTTTCAAACCCGAATTTGTTATACTTGAAATTTCTGGTTTAAAATTTGCTAAATTACTATTGTGTATTGTTTACCGTCCCCCTATAGTCGGTCTCATCGCTGATTTTGAAAATACTTTCTTGAAATTCAGTCCAACTTCCACAAATATTGTTATTCTCGGTGACTTTAACGCGGATATGTTCAGAGAAAGCTATGATAGCTCCTATCTGAGAAATTTCCTCTACTGCAATAACCTCCATTTAGTCCCATCTGACGCAACTCACCATACATTAAAAAGCCACACACTACTCGATCTATGTATAGTTGATGACGTAGATAAAGTCCCGTCCCATTGTCAAACGCCAGTCCCCTTCCTTTCTGCTCATGACCAAATACTAATCTTATATAAGTTCAAATTGTCTAACCCCCCGCCATCTCCTTTTATCTACCGAGACTTAAGAAACTTTGATGCTAAAAGATTTCAAGAGGATCTATTTGTTTTAGATTGGAATAATGTTTTTCGCTCCACCCCAATTGACACCAAAATACAAACTTTCAACTCCTACCTCCTGGAATGTGTTAATCCTCATGCTCCTAGACGTACCTGCTACCCTAAGCGTCCTTCTGTTCCGTGTTTAACTAATGACATTAGAAAACAGATGAAGGAAAGAAATAGACTTCGTCGGAATTTTATTCGTACAAAAAATCCAACTATCTATAAACGTTTTAAAACATCTCGGAATCAAGTTCAAATGTTGGTAACAGAATCAAAGCGTTTCCACTATTCCACTATTTCCTCACGTCTGAGTAATTCGAATCATATCTGGCGTGAACTAAGGCATCTTGGTGTCGTTCGACAGAGAGACAATTCCATTGCTTCAAACCTGACAGTTGACCAACTAAACAATTATTTTATTCCACCTTCCACCACTTTATCTGTCAACGATGTTGCCCCCTTTTTGTTACTCCTGTAGATCCTACTACGCCCTTTAACGATGATAATTTTATTTTCAATACATCACTCCTGATATCTTAAACAAATCCCTGTTCAAGTCAAAATCTAACAGTATGGATATTGACGATATTTCTATCGATTTTATAAAAAAATCACTTCCTGCAACATTTTCGATTATCCTAGAAATCTTTAATCATTCATTACTGTTTTCCGAATATCCTACTCTTTGGATCATCATTAGTTCGACCGATAAAAAAGGTGTAAAATCCTTCCTCTCCCTCAGATTATCGTCCAATCTCTATTTTATGTGGGATCTCTAAAGTCTTAGAGAGTATTGTTTACAAACAAGTCATTGATTATCTTTCTCTAAAAAATTAATTTGGCTATTTCCAATCTGGCTTTCGTAAGGGTTTTAGCACAGTCCGCTTTGCTTAAAGTAACGGATGACATACGTTGCGCGATAGATAAAAGAATGGTTACCATCCTAGTGTTATTCGATTTCAGCAAGGCTTTCGATAGGATGAACCATGCCAACCTTCTTCAAAAAATGAGAAAATTAAATTTCTCTTGTTCTGTGTTAAATTTGTTTCATTCATATCTGGACAACCGCCGTAAGGCAGTTAAGGATTCTAATGGCCATTTATCACGGTGGGTCTCGGTCCCCCATGGTGTACCCCAAGTCTCCGTCCTGGGTCCACTTTTGTTTTCTATATATATCCTTATAACAATTTATCAACGCATCAATAACATTTCCAATAAAGTTAACATGCATTTATACCAGATTAAAGTGAACAAACATTATCTCCCATTTACCACCAGGAAGCTGCTTGTAACTCCCTTAATATTCCCTAGTCTGGATTATTGCTGTCTTGCCTACAATGACTTAACTGATGAGCTTAATCTTAAGATTCAGCGGCTTTTAAATTCGTGTGTTCGCTTTATTTTTAACCTCCGAAAGGATGAATAGTTAACTCCTTATATTACTAAGTTTTTTTCGCTATGCATAAGTCCAAGACGTAAATATTTTCTTGGAATATTTCTATTTGCTATTTTTTAAAGATAAACAGCCAGGATATATCCTCGACATGCTACCTCCAAGATTATCCCACAGTGCCATGGTCACAATAACTGACCCTGGATACTTGTATTTCCCTAGTCACTGGACAACGACATTCCAAAATTCGTTCAGGAAGCCTCCACGTTTATTCCTTAGCTATACTCTTTTCCACATCCGTCCATTCTGCGTTTAATTATCTTGCTGATGTATATTCCTATCTTCCGTTTCTCTCGCGATCAAATCCGATGTATTTAAAAATCCTTTCTCTATCTTCTTCAGTTTTACTTCAATGCCTATACTCACTTCCAATCCGCATTGATGAATTAGCTCCCCCATAACTATGAAACTCTTAAGTTACGTACATAATCGCTCCCTCTCTCATTCTCTATACTCTTTTTCTACTCTTTCTTCCTCTCCCTTCCTCTCTCTCTCTCTCCCTCGCCCCTTTTCACTCCATTCCATTAGAGTTCCCATACTCCCTAGAGACTCGGTCTCGTTAACGGGGAAGAAGGCGTTTCTAGTATCCTCTTCCTTATCTTATATTCTCCTTTCTTCCTCCAACTCTACCTTTTTCCTCTCTGCCTCTTTCCTTCTCATTTTCCTCCCTTCAGCTACCTTACAGCATTTGGTACAGTTTTCCGCCTTTTCGGGAAATCATTTCCTTCTATTCCTCAATTTCATTTTCGTCAAAATAAAATACCTTAAAAAGGGTAAACCATAGTGCTACTTGGGTACGGAAAACTTAAGAAATAGAAATTCCGATCTATCTCATTACATACATATATTATTACATTTTTCGTGCGCATCAAAGTTGAATCTATTCTCTTTTCGACAAAAGAATTTTTCGGCTTAGTTTTATTTTTGCTCTGTGGCATTTGTAAAAAAAATTTCATTAGAAATTAGTTTATTTTCGTTGTATAACGTAGAAATTGAGCACATCCGATCGCTGTACGCACGATTCGAATAATTCTTATACTAAATTTACCGCGGAAATGCCTCCGAAAAACGTTCGCTCGATTCTGACGCTTCCTATTTCGGTAACGCATTCGCAAAAAAAATATTAACGGTCCCGTCCTTACCTAACTTATCTCAATATAAGACCAACTAACGTGCCCATAAAACTCTCCTCGCGACGCTTTTTCTTTTTCGCCTTTTCACGGCAAGAACGCGCGCTTCCTCCTTCAAACTGTTCCTTCTCTTCTTCCACTCCGCCTCTCTACCCATTTGAAAGCGGTTTTGCTTCCTTGATTTTAAACGTTTGTAAATCACTACACGCTATGGCTTCAAAAGAGATCTCAACCCGGAAAAGGGAATGAATGGGAATTACTGCCGCTCTATAATCTCCGTCCCAGATCTTTTTTAAAGTCTCCACCCCAATCTTCCCTTTATACCTGTCCCTTATCAATGGCATCGTCCTATCTCCTGTCTCTTGGCATCCTTTCTTGCCTCCTTATCTTCCATCTCGAGTTCCTTTTGCGCGCGTAAGTACGAGTGTTTCCGCAAATTTCCATCTCCCTTTCCGTCTTCGCTTACGCGTGAAAAACCGTTCCACTTTGCCACGAATATTTAACTATCGCATATTATCCCGGCCTTGTATAACGTTCCTTAATTTGGTATTCGCTGAAGGTGTCTACCATGTATCTGAGAGGATATATACATTAATCTACCGTTATTTGATTGTGTGGGTTACTTAACACATGGTATTATTAATATACGTTCATTTTCGCTTTACAAGATCTGATATTGGTCAGCGTCAGTCGTTAGTTTGTCTTCTTATTCATTTCCGTAGCTTATCAAAATATTTTCTAACATATTATGCGCTGAAGCGGTCGATGCCTGACAAGAATCCATAATAGGGGCGAAACAAGTTATGTAAAATACAAGTTGCGTAATTAACTAAATTCCAGGATGTAGGAAAAAGTTAAAGTTCTTCTGCTCCATGGGGTTACAGACCGAAATGATCCTCCTTATCCTGCTCCATTTCCGTCAGTATTTTCCCTTCCCTTTCCTTTCCAATTATGGATTTACAGTTCTTTTTTTGCCAAATTTTTACTCCGTCAATCCATGGTAATTTTCGCCTACCTGTTTTTATTCTTAAATCGTTAACCTTCATCTGTTGTTTGGTCTGTTTACTTAAAGATCGAACTAAGGCTCTGTATTCTTGAGCAATCGCGACATTTTTTCTTTTTATGCTGTTGAGTTGCCAATCCTTCTCACAACTTCTGAACTGGAGAACCAGGGCTTCGTTTTCACGTTCTTCCCTCCATTAGACGGATTACATATCTTCTACAACTTAACCAAGGTCGTCTACGAGTGATTTTTAAATCAGAGTTATCCTTCTCTTAGATGAGCTGCCTTCTTGAGGCTCACGAGATTCATCTTCCAGAGCAAATGCCTTGATTCAAATGGCGGCATATGGTTTCGCCGTTGTCCCAGTGCTATCATTGAGTTATCTTGGCTTTTTTGTATAGACGGCCCCGCTACGAGCTAATCCTTCCTTCACCTCTCTAGCGCCAGCGCTGATTGTCCGGGATTACCAAGTAGTTAACATCTATATTTCTCCCTTATCAGCAAACTGGGGACCCGTCCAATAGCATTCAGCTATTCCTCTGGGAATTTTGCCCAGAACCGAAATAAAGTAAAAATTAATGAGCCTTCCAACTTACACTCTCCTCCTCTGCCTCTTTAATTTGCTGGTAATTACCAGTTAATATCATCCAAGATCTCCATTCTCCTTACTCCTCTTCCCCTCCTACCTTTAATTTTCCTTTATAATAGACGTTTTACGAAACATTATTTTCTTAGTACATACCGCATGTGCTTTATATAGTTTACCAGTTTCTTTTCTTTGCTTATCCTTGCACCATCTCTTCGTTTCTACTTTTGTCTGTGAATTTTATTACCTGCATCCTTCTCCATAACCATATTACTATTCCCTACTTAAATATTCAAGCTATGACGAAGCATTAAGGAGATGAAATTACATGAACAAATGATTTTTTTAATGGAGTGTAACAATATGCGAACTCGTAGGACTGTAAAAAATGAGATTCTCATCCGCGAAATAATTTCGCAAATTCAAAATTTACACCGTAATTGCTTGGAAACTCGCTGTTTTGATTCACCCTTCAACGCAATGTTTCCATAATTAATTTCGAAAAGTTTTGTACACACAAGAGCGTAAGATTAGCCAACCCGAGCGTTAAAGAAGTAAGAAATGTTTCGCGTTATCCCATTAGGTGAAACTTCCACGGAGACATTTTCCATCTCTTCTGTCACTTCCTCCTCCTCTCTCAGTATCCTCCACACCCTCTCCCTCTCTCTCTCTCCATCCCTCCCTTCTTTCTCTCCCACACCCGTCTCCCGCAGACTCTTCCAAACTATTCTAGCCATTCCCTCCTTCGCCCTTGAGGTGTCTCTTTGCACCCTTTCTGCCCTTGCCACCCTCGCACCTTTCTCTCTCTCTCTCCCCCTCCTTCGGGATCTTAAGGGTGGCTCCGGCGCCAGTTAAAACCCTTCACTACCACCTACCCTCTCTGCCTCTCCTTATTTTACTCACACGCTCCGATTCGGCGGACTACAAGGTAGCCGAGAGAAGAAGAGTGCATACAGACAGTCTAGTTGCCTGCACTTTATTTAATTTAGCCAGAATTTATATATATATATATATCGTACCTCGCCACCCCATTTTCTCTCTCTCTCTCTTCCTCTCGGAAACTCTTCCTTCAGCTCCCTCCCAGAACTACAAGCGTCTCCTGCAAATGGAATGCCCGTTCGCGCCAATGAGCACACCTCTGTCCCCTCTGTGTGTGTGTGTGTATGTATATATATATATATATATATATATATATATATATATATATATATATATATATATACCTATATACATATATTTCTGCTTCCGCACACGCATACCCCATAACCACCCCTTGCTCCATGTCTATGCACCCTACATCCAATCGCCCTCTTGCGCACACTTGGACTAACAACGGTAATCAAATTAATTTTAAATTTAAGGGAAATTTCTCTCTCTCACTTGTAAATTCACTCTTACCACGTCTCTCTCTCTCCCATTCACTCCCTCTTTCATCCCTTATCCTACTTCGCTGCTTACTTTCTCACCCCCTCTCCTAACTCCCTTCTCTATCTCTCTGCCGCTAACTCAAAATTCTAAGAGTTTTAATCCCATTCAGTCCTTGCTAACTCTATTTAATTGTCCGTCCTTGTCTTCTATTTTTTCTCTTTTTTTTGCTCTTGCATCTCACATCATTCTTTTGGCTGTACCCCTTAGCTGTCCTCTCCATTGATATTTGTTCCATGTCTACCTGCATATTATTTCCCTTCTCTAAATTAAACGTATTCTTCCTGAACACTCGTTCTTCTATTATTTATATTATACAAGCAAATTTCTAAAAAAATGTACTGGCATGATCTGCCATATAATTTAGCATTTTTATAAACCTTGGATCAATTTCTGGGTTCCGCCGATCAAAGTGAAATGGAATTTCATTGAAAACAGTCTTTTAATATAAAATTTTAAGTATCATAACAAAATATATCAAGTTCTTATCTGATTTATATCTTGAGATATATTTATTTTTCAGAGTTCTCAAATAAAAAACACCATAATATAAGAACCAATGCAGATATTAAGTAAGGTTTTAATGGCATAATCTCGTAATTTACAACGGAATAACGAATTCAACGTTGCTGCGACGTTGCCCTGGTATGTTATATCGATTTATAGCCTTACTGTCGCGCGAATAGTTAGCATGTTTGTGATAACTATCCATAACCTTTTCTATGCTCCCCTTTTCTTCATCATTTCCTCTTTCGCGTCTCTTTCTCCACCTGATACTCCCCTCTCTCTCTCTCTCCCTCGATCCTTTTGTCCTTATCACCCTTTCCTCTTATTCTATTCCTCCTCGACTCAATACGCGGAACCTAAAACCACAATTCCCTTCGCTCGTTCCCTTATGAAATCCATTCCACTGTCTCAAGTCCTTCTTCCCTTCCTCTATATTTCCCTTCCTCTTCATTCCCTTACCGAACTCTTAATTTTATTCACTCCTTATCTCACTCACTTTCTCTCCACTCTTTCCTTTATTCCTCTCTCCATTCCCAGTCATCCCTCTCTCTCTTTCTCCCTTCTCTTCTCCCTATTACTTACCCATTCATTTCTCGTATCAATTCCAGCTTTCCCTAATCCCTTCTCTCTCTCTCACACTCTATGTACGCTTCCCTTATCCAATTTTCTCGAGATTAGTCTCTTTCCAGATTCCCTCCCTCTTTGCTTTTATCATTTCTCTCTTACCCTTTCCCCTCTGATTCTCGTTCATCCGTCGCCGTAT
The DNA here is from genome assembly GCA_036926305.1 of Uropetala carovei. Classification (NCBI taxonomy): domain Eukaryota; kingdom Metazoa; phylum Arthropoda; class Insecta; order Odonata; family Petaluridae; genus Uropetala; species Uropetala carovei. The sequence continues at coordinate 3,990,571 of JAXCHB010000318.1, read as the reverse complement.
TCCATCTCGCTCATCTACGACGCCGAAGGGCAGATTACAAACGCATATCGAGATCTCCGCCCTCCGAAAACGCGAGAGATAACGGGGGAAAAAGTAAAATGTCGACTATTGAGTCAAGCATATTTAAAATTTCATCTGAGTCACATAAAAAAAAACTATCGGATAAAGACAAAAACCTCGAAATTATTCTTCGGTAGCAGACGTTGGCAAAAAGAATAAAAATTATCAAGCACGGTTACGTATTCAGATTAATCTAAGATATAAATTGTGATTAAAAGCATATAAAAATAATGTGACGCAGCAGATCAGTTGTGTATGTATTAAAGCTAATGGCTCTACTTATTTTTAGGGCAACGTTATTTTCAAGTGAAAGAAAAAATCTGTCGTATTTCAATTTATGATTTGTGTTACGCCACAACTTTCGTCGTGTTTATCCTCCTACTTACTCCCTTAATTAATTAAAACAGTTTCATTAATGTAATAAAATTCTCATAAAAATTAGCTCCATCTTGAATTTTACCATGAGAACTTCGAACCGATATAGGCATTATTTTTTTTTACTTAATTTTCAGCAAAACGTTGAAGTTTACATTTTAAGTTCACTAACGCAGCCGAGATACAAACAAAAATTCCTTCCTCTCGAAGTAAGAATTGCTATATGTTCAGCTTACTAAGCCATTGATGTCTGACATATGGCGATACCGTCAAGAAGGAACGTTCAGCTCCATTATTAAGTTAATTTATTATTTAAAAATTACTCCGTTACAACTAGCTGGAATAAAACTGGGCCAATCCTGCGAGACCAATAAAATATTAATTAGAGTTAGTTATTGAAAGAGGAGGATACAATTATTGTCGTGTCGAAGGCTTTGTTTCGTCTCAGTAGCCTTCTTACCAGAATAAGTAAATTAACATTATGATTTATTAGGTGGGCCAAAATTGCTTCTGCCATCAACTGAAGAGTTTTTATTTCCGAATGAGTAGTTGGAAAAGGTAGAAGCGAATTCTTCACCTACACCTCTATTAGGCGACGAGAGATAAGCATTCGAGTGGTCCACTTGACCTTCTTCCAAATAATCCTCTCCTCAGCCCTTCCTCTAGACCCAGTCCTTCCTCGATTCCTCTCGTTTCCACTCCACAAAAGGCCCAACAATGCCACCCGCCTCCGCCATTGTTTCATAGAGTTCCCTCCATAACGCTCGTTTCTTTTCGTGTTCACGTTTTATCCTCTCTGGCGCGCGCGTACGAGCGAGTCTCTCCCGACGCCCGTCTCTTGCTTTTTTTTTTAATGGTGCCGCCGCATTCGTAAAAAAAAACGCCGAAAAAGTAAAAATGCTCCTAAAAAGGGGGGGGGGGGGGGTGGATAGACATTGTCTCGGTTCATCGGGTTACCGCCATTCTCGCCGCCTCCGAAAGGAAAACAAAAGAAGGCGAAGAGAGGGTTCGGATTTTAAAAAGAGCGAAACGGACTCTTCTTAACGAACTCGTACGAGCGGCGCGAAATGCGTGCGGTGTTTGTTTTCCCGCCTTCTATTCCGCTCTCGATCTATGACGCTGTTGATTGCTCGACGACGCGACGGCGGGACAGAGCGCTTTTTTTATTATTATTTTTCCCTCTTTCTTTGTGCGTGGGTGCGTGTCGCGACGGAGTTGTTTTGGCCCTCCGAAGGCCGACATTGTTCCTCTCCTACAATGGCGGCAAATTTTTCGATTATCTCTCCAGATCAAACATTTTTTTTAGTCTTTGATGATGTGGAGTCGCTTTTATAATCTTAAGCGGAAAATTATTTTCCTCAAATATGTATAACATGTCTGCGTGTGTAGGTATACGTATATAGCATGTGAGCGTGCGTGTACGTATGATATCCATCTGTCAGGAGCTCTAAATGCTTCGGATCAATTCAAGGCCCAATAGCCATCCAACTAATAGGGAATTTGAATTACAATATGCTTTTGGACTTTAAGAGAGGTAAATGGGGATGGTCGTAGATGAATGAGCAATTTGAACTCATATTTTTCTATTTTCGAATGCAAAAGTAGAAAAAAATTGCTTTTAGAATTTATATTAACGTACAACTCAAAGACTTAATATATATTGGTTTAGATAATTCACATTTTATGATGATTTCGAAACAAATCGTCGCAAATTATTTATGAAAATAGAGATGAAACAATTGAAATATGGTTACTGTTTTAAAATTTATAGAATGAAATCATTTTTAAGCTAAGAATACATTTAAAATATGTTCAAAAGCACTACACTACCTGAAAGAATTCCTTAGAAACACCACGAACAAAGAAAAATTATTTATAGTTCTGTTGAAACATAATTGCTATCGAAATAGCTAATAGTTATAAATAAAAAAATCGTAAAGGTTACTGTAAAATCAGTTTTGAGGGGACATAGTATATAATCAGAGTAAACGTAACTAGGAGTTAAGATATAGTCAAGAATTATAACATTAAATGTTATATATATATATATATATATATATATATATTGCAACATAAAATATTTTTAAATAATTTAAACAGTAATTTTTTAAGGTTTTAGGAGGAAGTTTTCCATCCGACCCGTGAAAAAAAATACGAGCAATCATAAAGCCGGGCTCTCGAGCGCGCAGACGCCACTTAAAAAATGCATCCCCGTAACTTTACCGAGAAAACGACAGAAACCAAAACGAGACCAGAAGAATAAATCAACAAAGATCGCGACGCAGAAAATTTCCCTAGCAACCCGAGACTCGAGATTTAAACGAAAAAGAAAAAAAAATGTCGCAACCGATGTTTCCGAATAGGACGACGTCTTCCTTCACCCCTTCCTCTCCTCCTACTCTTACACGCGATATCAAACTCTTTACAAAAGTGGAAGACGTTCTCCTTTCTGGGATGGAAGAGGAAAAAAATTGAAAACCGGAGGAAAATCCCCCTCCCCCTCCTAAAACTCCCTCTCCCCCTCCCTTCCATTCGCAAACTCCGCGTTCCAACTCTTCTTCCGCACCCAACTTAAAATTCCGACATAGCGTATCGGGGCGCGTTCTCTAAAACTCCCTTCTTCCCACTCTATATACGCGTTATCTCGCATGGAGTAGGATTTCTCCCATTCTCCCTCCCTCTCTTCTCTCCCTCCCTCTCCCTCCCTCTCGGTTCCTTTCCGAATAATCTTTCCTTATATTCCCGCACGCAGATCCTCCTTCCACCCCCTATTTCTGCAGTTATATTCCCTCAAGACCTCCCCATCCCTCCTTCAAACCTCCTCTTCCCCATCTAACACCCTCCTCCCCCCTCCCCAAAGTCGCTCTTTCGCTCGGATTGCGTTTCCACAGCTCTGCGTATTTAATTCGAACAAGAGAGAGAGAGAGAGAAGGGGGAGGGGGGAGGAGGAGCACGTTATAAGAGGTGGAGTAGTGGTAGGTGGCGTGGGAATAGGAAGAAGGGGGAGAGGGGGAGGGGGTTGAAGGATCCCAAGGAGTTAAAAGGGAAAGATTGCTCTTTTCTTCCATGCTTGTCCTTATAAAGCTGCGTAACGCGAGGTAGGAGGAGGAGGGGGAGAGGGAGGGAGAGTAAGAAGAAGGGAGGGGGAATTTTCAGAGGATGAAAGATGGAGAATGAGAGACGGAGATATATAGGCTAGGGGATAATGGAAGGGGAGATAGCAGCCCTAGGATGAGGGAAAAAGGGTGCAAAGAGGGAATATTTTCAGGTTTAAGAATAAGAGTAATGGGTAAGAGGTAATGGAATGGGCAACAGCATATACGTATATGTATCGCCAATTCGTGCCGATGTATTTAAAATAGGGCCGCCTCCTCTCTTCCTCTCTCTCTCTATAGATGTGTGTTTATACGTTGTATGTAGGTGTATATATATGTATAATATATGTAACGCTATCTCTCTTCTTTGTTTAATATGTTTAATTACTTTTGTATTTTCAGATAAACTTTTTCTACATTAACATATATATTATATACCTTATCTCTTTCCAACAGCTATCATTATTGTATTTCTACTATCTAGGGTTTTCGCAGGTTTTTTCCACCCCCCTTCTCTTCACGGGTGTTTTCCTGCGTGGTTTTTTTACCGGGTTGGCCATGCCTGGCTCTACCTGAGTTTTTACCACAAATATTATGTCTTTCGTAGAAGCTTCTCTAATGTGTAATGTGTTATTTATTGTTCTGTTCTTGTCGTATTTATTTGACGCACCTTTTATTGCTCTAGTTCTGTTTGTATATACATTTATTCGTGTTATTATTTCGTAATCAATAACGTAGGGTTAAATGGAAGAGGGGACCTTATGGCCTCAATTTCGCCCCGAAAATAAAGTCATCTATCTATCTCTCTCTCAGTCTTTCTTTCTCCCTGTGTCTTCTCTGTAAACTTCTCAACTCGGAATTAACCAGGGGAGATATTTTGAATTATTTTCGCACCTGGCATCTTACTTCTCCCATGGCGCAAACTCTTCATTCTAAACGAGTAGCGTAGTGGTATTCGGTACAAGTAACCGAATAAACGAGCGTCTCCCGCGACGTGGAAGTAAAGGATTGGGCCATTGAAGTTACTCATTTCCAATTCGTTCTCCGGATCAAAACAAAAAAAAAGATGTGACGTGAGTTTGGTATTTATGAAATTGCGTGGAAGATATTTCTAACCAATCAAAAATCATCTGGTTTTGAGAAATATTCATCGATTTGTATTCGCTCATATATCAAACTGAGAAGAATAGAGATCAAGAACTAGAAATGTTTTATAATTTATTTTAGAGTAAAAATTACCTTTCTGCATAAACGTGTGGGAATAAGATAAATTAATATAATAATTTAAACTAACGTCAGATTTGACCGTGTTCGTTAAAACTTCTTTATTTTCGCTGTTTCAACAATTGTAGTCATTTTAATTATTATATTTTCCCTTAAAGAAATTTCAATTATCGTAACGTGGTGCTCCCAAATACAATTAAATACAAATCATTCGCGATAACTAGCAGGAAAAGGAGAAGCTCGAACATACGCACGATTTTAAGTGTATAGGAGGAACGATCTGCACCGGATATTTTTAATTGACCGCTGTATTTTCCTCTGTAATAATTCGACTGGAGACTTTTCCTCCCGTCAACACATTTCATCAATCGAAATTCTTTATATGACATACATAAATATATTTACTCGCATAGCGAAATCACTGCGAGTTGATGACATTTTTAAAACAAGAATGAATAGGAAATAAGAGAAGAAGAGTTGGGGAAGACAGGTGAAGAATAGTGAGACAAAAATGAGAGTGCAAAAAGTGCTAAAAACTCCCCATTTATGAGCAATTTAAATGTTTATTTTGCAGAAAAACGTTTAAAACAAAATTATAATTACAGTAGGCAACTGATTTAAAATAATGAAAATATTATTTATTATATGCAGTATGCATTCGATATAACTCGAACTGCGCGGAAATGAATTTCGCTGTGGCCCTTAGAGAATTAAAAAAAACGTGAAATGTTTAGTTATATAATGCATTTATAAGAAATGTTAAATGGAAGCAGTTCTGTGATCGAATTACACCATGTTGACCTCAATACGGTGTTCAAATGTAACCTAACAATTTCCTATGTGGAAAGAATTACCTCACTTCGCAGAATTTCGATTTACACAAGAGCGCAGGTACAGTGCAAGTTAGAGATGGGTGTGTGTGCGCGTGTGTGTGTGGAGGGGAGAGAGAGATAGGAAGAGAAAGAGAAAATAAGAGGGAGAGAAATGAAGGGGAGGGGATGGGAGAAAAAAAGGGGGGGAGAGGGTAGTGGCAGTGATAGATGTTCGATTTCGGGGAGAGGGAATGAGGGAAGGGGGATGAGATGAGAGAGTCCATCCTCTCCCATCAAGGGCTGGGATGGGTGCTGTCTGCGCTTGTCATGGACACACTATTGCTCTTTGCCCGCTCCGCTCCCGGCACCTCCCTTTTGCACCCGCCGCACCCTCTTCCCTCAGTTGCACCCTATCTCTCTCTCTCTCTCTACGTTGCCCTTTGTTCTTGGGTGGTCGCTCGAAGGCCTCTTTGGCGGTTTAAACTATCTATTTAGGAGTACATAATAACGTTTGAGACGCGTATGAAGTCTTTCCTTTACGAATCATTTTCCACCTCGTGGTTCATCCGAATCTCTATTTTTTTTTCTTTTATTTTCCGATCCCGTACTTGGAAGCGCAAATTGCTTCGTTTTGGAATACTTTCAACGGGGGTTCCTGCTCGCAAAAGTCTTGTCCTAGATTGTTAATATAAATTGCTTCGCGCGCAATCTCGATCGAAATTTTCGCATGAATTGCCACCGCGAGCGTGCGAAATATTTCGCTAAAAATGTACTGATAAATTGAATTGATAATTCCTCCCTCGCTGTTAATTTATAAGAAATGACGGGTCTAAAAGTAATTTTCATTTACTTTTTTATTTGTCAAAGAATCCATCATTTTCTATTCTCTCTGGACAATGGAACAGTGGGTTTTCAACCGGAGTTACGCTTCTCTTAAGGCTACATCAAGAGTTTTGGAAGGGAACGGGTTATAATTTATAATATTTCTTCTTAGGTCGTTTTTCACGCAGGATGCGATGCTACTACTGATAATAATGCAATACAACAAAAATAATCCAAAACGGTAAATTATAGCATTGTAAATGTGATGAATTCATCTCGATATGTGTAATTCATTTCGTTATAACTTCTAAATGTACTTGTGGACCCGCTACGATAAAAAAATGCTCTAGGTGTACGGGACCATTAATAAATGACCTTAAGGCAGGGGTGCTCAATTTATGTCGCTTTCGCCTATTCTGGTGTATCCGCGTCTCATAAATAGCGCATTCTTATAAAAACTGAAAATTTTAAAATAAATTAAGATGAAAAAATTCCTGATGTAAAATGCTTTAACTAAATTTTAATCTAAAGTTTAAACTAAAGTTTAATCTAAAGGAAACTGAAACAACAAAAAAAATGTTTACACAAAATTTGTTAGAATATTAACATATCGGTGCCTTCGTCGCTGAAATATAGTTTTAAAATATTATTTGAACTTTTGCTTCTTTCTTGTGACCAATAACGCAGCGAATGAGGAGTGAGCAGGGCGACCGCCCCGGACGCCGGGGCGAAGAGTCACCAATAGAGTGGTCGCGAGTAGATATTTTGTTTTAAATATTTGAAAAAATAATTTTAACAAACTGCGATTTGTGTACTCGTGATAATGAACTTAGAATTTTTCTTTCGTCATCATCTTAGGTAGCCAGTAAGTAGACAGGTCCGTGACCATTCTGGCTAAAGTGGATGCTATTTACTGTCCTATATATCAGTTTTTAGGATATCTGCGTGCGGGACTGTGTCAGGCTGGTGTGGATGTGGTAGATCCGGAGTAAGTGAGAATCTGAAAATTGGCAGGGATGTAAGCATAAGTGTGAAAGCATCAGTAAAAACTTGAAACATTGAATTGAGGAATATTTATTTAGAAATTAATTTTTCAATGTGAACATTTTTCAATAAGCCAGGGTTGGGCAAACTTTACTACATTCCGGGCCGCATTTGTGGAAGCAAATCCTTCGGCGGGCCGCTTTGGAGGTTGTCAATGATTTGGTAAGCCGGTTCACAGTGTAAATTGGAAGGAAGAAGGGAGATATATATGCCTCGTCATCCGGCGGGAGCATCATGCTCTTCAGTTAGGTGAATGCATCATCATCCGACGGGATTATCCTACCTGAAGCCACCAAGTAATGGGAAATTCTGGTACCACGAAAACGAGTCGAATGCTTTTAAATGGTGCAATAGTTTGAATGGACGTTGGAAGGCAAAGGATAGATAGGATACAAGAAACCGCATTCTATACAGTGAAATAAACTAGCGAGAAGAAAGCTATTGTTATCAGTTTATGACTCTATTATTTTAATATATAAAAGAATACTATGTCTATTTTTCTGTGATTATATTAACCCCGCCTACGCCATAGCAAAGCATAAACTTCGTCACAAAGGTTCGAATCTATGAAACAGTTCTCCCACTTCTGCAAAGCAGTTTACGTTATTATCAATGGATATTCGCCCATATACTATTATTAAACATACATCTATTCAACCTGGAAAAAGAGGCCGTAAAATTCTTCAGTGGAAGATAAATACGGTATAGATCCGTTACACTTAAAACATTCAAAGCTTTAAATGATCGACTCGGATTGTATACTTGTTTCCTTTCGTGAGTTTAATTCCAGCCGTCGACTTCGGAAAAACAAACAACCGCTCGGCCCAGATACGGGCAAATATCCTTCCCTGTCCCTCCCCCCCTCTCCCTCCCCCCCCCCCCTCCCCCCCGACGCACCGTAAAATTAGACAGCGGTTTTCGATCGTTTGCGTCAACAGCATGATCAAAACTACGCCGCCGCCCCGTTCTCCTCTGAAGGTATTCTCCGCCGTTCGTTTTTTGATGCTTTCGGCGTCTCGCTTTGAATGTCGTCTCTCGCATTATGCAATATTTTACACGCGCGAGCGGTTCCTTGTCACTCTAGTGAATCTACTTTCTCTCTCTCTCCTTCCCTCTTTCTCTCTCCCTCTCTCCCTACCTCTCCTCCACTCAGAGGCTCAACTTATGCCCTCCTGCAAGCCCTTTGTTCATCCACCTCCATTTACCAACCTTTCCCCCCCCCCCCCTCCTCCCCCCTCCCCCCCCACGCCCACCCATTTCCGAACACCCTCCCCCACCCCACCTTCCACCTCTTCACTCCCACACACCGCCTTCACCCGCACTCCTTCACACACACACACACACACGCAAACCCTCCAGTCCACACCTCTCCATACAGGCGAGTGAGTTCGCCAAACAAGCGGAAAATGAATTTCCAGAGTTAATTTAGGAGAGAGGGGAGGGGAAGTGAGGGAGGGAGGACGGGATGAGGTTTGGGAAAGGGGTATATGGAAAGAGAGAGATAGAGAGAGAGAGAAAGAGATAGAACGTGGTAGTGAAAGGGAGTGGTTTTCGGGGAGGGTAGGGGGTTTTTTGAGGGATGGAGAGGTCGGAGGAATAAGAATGAGGAGAAGACGAGACGTGGTGTTGTGACGTAGCGTGTTTCGATATTCGAGTGATACTGAAGGGAATAGGGTCAACAATCGATTAGTCACGCTTCGCAATTTCATGTTTTTTTAAAATAAAATAACTGGTTCACAAGATTATAAGTTACATATTAACAGACCATGGATTGATGCTTAACCGTTAATTTCCTCCCGTCTTTACATGTTTGCCCCACATTTTGAAATGGATTCAATGTCGATTGATCTGAATTAATGGTCTTGCCTCAACTGTAAATTCACATGTCAGCTATCGAAATGAAATTTATCGATATGTTCTCGAAATAAACTCCACTCCATCTGGCTTAGATGCAAATATAATTCTCCGCACCGATAATAATGTGAATGTATAAAATCTTCCGAAAAGCAGAATAAGATAAAACTTAGTTACATTTGGCCGATTCTACTTGATGCAGTAAATTCTTATCCTACGAGGGTTTCTCCAGCGCTGATTCGATTGTGAGCGGAAAAATAAATGTGACACATATTTGGTAAACTTGTACCGAATTTAATTATACACGGTCCTTCATGCGGGGGACAGTGTGTGAATCGTCTATTACTTGCTATAATAAAACTCATTCGTCCATATTTAACGAAAGCCTTACACTCAATCAACTCATTTATAATTACCGCATACCCAAATTTAAAATTCTGGGCACACTAATTTCCGTATCAATCGGATACCTTTGCCTGCGACGACCTAAACGCCATTCAACCAGACCTGAAAATAAAGGGAGAAATGGAAGGTTTTATTCCATAGATCAGAGGTACGAACTTCCCTACCTTTGCTGCGGTGTAACTGTTCCAGCGGAGAAAGAAGAAATTTCTTTCCTCCAGCGCTGAGAAAAATTCCTCACACCCATATACACGAAGCTCCGTCACAGAATGGCCATTACACTACACAGGGACGTGCAAAATGGGGCAAATGAAAAGCACTTTGGGGTTCACGAATGAAACAATGGGTCATTTCATATTGGAAATTGAATTGGCTATTCTGTAATGAAGTGCTGTGCGTATTGGAGTGTGAGGAATTTTTCCCATTGCTGGAGAAAATAAATTTCTTCTTCCACCGCTGGAACATTTACACCACAGCAAAGGTTAGTTCGTACCTCTGATATAAGCAATAAAACCCCACCATTTTCCCCTTTATTTCCAGGCCTAGTTGAATGACGTTTAGGTAGTTGCAGGCAAAGGTATCCGATTGATACGGAAAGTGTCAACCAGCTTTCCCTAAATAAAATATCAACGCACGCCACTGGTATGTGCCTACATACGTATATCAAATCAATAAAGCTCGTAGCCTATAAAAATACGACATTTTCCGTAACGTATTAAATTTGCGCTATACCTTTTCCATAAACGTAACCCCAACGTTACACAAGTGATTGCTGCACCTAAAAAAAAACTTTCTGAATTTTATTCGTGAACTCGAGCGCGTTGAATTTTAAAAATTAATAAGTTGGCAATGTTCTTCGTTTATTGTACGGCTCGTAATATTTTCATAGATAACCAACGTTTCTATTCCATCCAGGCAATGCACCTCCCATAATCCTCTTTGCGAATGAAGATCAAAAGAAAATTTTACCGGAGGTAAAAAAAAAACATGGCGGCATAGAGAAGAAGGGGGAATCATGGGAAGGAGAGGTTTATGAAAGAAGGATCGAGGACGGACGATGGAGAAATGAGGTGAAAGCGTTACACCCAGAGGACGGAGAAGAACACTGCACGGACGAAGGGAGGAAGGGGAGGCCGGGATAATGCGACGCGAGACGGAGGAACCGTTGAGAGTGGGTAGGAAGTCGTAGGTAGGACGAAGAAAGGGGAAGCTTAAAGGGGTGAGAGGGGGAGCAGAGAAGGGACCGGGGTAAACAAGGGAGGGAGAATGGGAGAAAGGGAACGTGCGTGGGCCAAAGTCTTGATGGGGTAAGAGAGAGGGGGAGGGGGTAAACGACTCCACGGGGATCAATCAGCTCCAGAAATTAACGCACTCTTGCAAAACGATGATAAGATTACGGGGAAGAAGGAGGAACAGGGGGAAGGGATAGAAAGAGAGGGAGAGAGAGAGAGAGACGGAGAAGAGAAAGGTTAAGAAATGAGAGGACTGCGGCAAAAGGAGGTCGGGATGACACGCTCCATCCCACCCTCTCCCTCTCTCCCTTACCTCTTCCCCCATCTTGGCGACTGGAGGGGAAAGTGTGCATGAGACTGAGATGAGGTGTCAGGGAAGAAGGTTAAGGGGTTAAGGAAGGAAAAGGAGAGGGCTGAAGGGAGAGAAAAGGGGGATGGAGATGGGAATGGAGGGGGGGGGGAGAAAGGAGAGGTTAGAAGGGGAATACAATTCTCTTCCTTTGGAGGAGAGAGAGATATTCCTGTCTCTTCTCTCTCTCTTTCACCTTTATGCGTTCTCTCCAACCGACGAAGACTTCAGGGGGATAGAAGGAGAAGGTAGGAAGAGATGGTACAAATGGTAGAAGAGAATGGAAAAGGGGAGAGAATGAGAGGAGAGGAGAATGAAATTAAAAGAGAGACATAAGAAGAGAGAGAGACAAGGAGAGAAAGTGAAGATAGAGGAGAAAGATACGAGGGATAAAGATAGAGAAAATTATAAAGGGATAAGGAGGGAAGCATAAAGAGAGAGAGATGGAGGTGAGCGAGAAAGAGAGAGGTGAAATGAAGAAAAAGAAAGCAGACAGAAGAAACAAGAATAGGGAGTAGAGAAAAAGAAGAAAAGAAAGGGACATAGGGGAAATAGGAAGAGAGAGAGAGAAAGTAAGAGACAGAGGAGAGAAAAGGAAAAAGGTGACAGGCAGATAAAATAACTTTATTAAGGGCGAAATTGAGATTATATGTATAGTCCCTTCTTACATTTAACCCTATGTCAGCAGTTACAAAGGAGAATAGAAAAACACACAAGCAAAATATCCAATTACAAATTCGGAAAAAAAGACGAAGTATTTGTGGTAAAAAACCTTGTAAAGACCTGGTTAGGCCAACCTAATTTAAAAAAAAACACGCAGGAAAACACCCATGATGGGAAGGGGGTGGTAAAACCCTAGATACAAAAAAATACAAATTACAATAATATATACAAGTTCAAAAAGATAAGATTCACAAAATATATTTCAAAGTAATGAAAAATGAACAAGAAAGAAAGGTGAGAGAGGGGGGAAGAGAAAGAGAAAAGAAATGTGAAAAGAAAGAGGATAGCACCAATAGAAAAATTAAGAAAAAACAGAAGGGGTGGAGAGAGAGAGGAGATAAACGTAAAAGAAAAGATATTTGGCAAATGCAGGAAAAGGGATCGAGAAGGAATGGGAGATAAATGGCGACAGAAGGGGAAGGGCAGAGAATTTGATTCTGGGATATTGAGGTTATATGCCGGAGCATTTATATAGAGAAGGAGAGGGAAAAAAGAGAGACAAGGGGAGCGTAATGACTTAGCGCGCCAAGGCTTCGCTAATTAAGAGTTTATATCTGTCGAGCCCTGAGGAAAACGAGGAGATTCGGTTATTTCATAAGTCAATCGGACCTTCTGAACAAACGCGGATAATCGATTTCGTAGGAAATCCATATGGATGGTTTGTGTGCGGTAAGGCGTCTTCGTTAAGTCGGAAATCACGCTTTTCCCCGTGTTATATTGTTATAAAGCCGGATATGTATAACCGTGTCGAACAATTTGTCTTAGTTTGTCGGAGAATCGTATCGTTCGTCAAATATTTATCCGGCGCGTGTCGAATCGCAAATAACTTCCGCGCGAAATGAAATTCTCGAAATGATTCTTAACTCCGTGCCGAGCTTAAATGCGAATGATAAACGAGACATGACACCTCCAGTAGAGAAATCAAATATTTGAGATATACGTCCCCTTTTTCGCGCGAGGAGAGACGATTTCGTTTGTATTACTTTGTTATCCCGAGTTTAATTTATCGGACTTAGAACTTATCAAAGCGAAGGCACTGAATTTCTAAGTCAACAAGAAAATATAACCAAAATTGTTGTATTCTTGTTATATCATATCTTTTAGCCTTAAAACTAGCAGTGGCACTTAAAATAAGGCCGTATAAGGAGGAAACATGGTCTCTTTATTTTATAATGTAGCAACAAGAAACAGTCATAGCATAGCATATTATCGGATTATTTATTAGAAATGTTCATAATTGAAGATGGAATTCACATACTTTAGGTGGTAATTTATTCAAAAATGCCAGTAATTGTGCGGATTTCGAAGGTATTTAGGTGATAAACTTCAACTATTCTCCATTCATACTATTCGATTATTAAAATGTTACCACGTAAGCGCATTATATAAATACTTATTTTAAGTCTTTAATGTTTCGTACTTTAACAAAGAAAGTAGCATGTATTTGTTTCAGAAGTTCAACTGGGAAAAATTAGATAACTCTGTATACCAAAGCGGTAATTGTGTATGTGAAATATTAATTATAAAATAAAAATAGTTTTTCCCATTATAGACCGATTTAAACAGGTACACCCTACTGAAAATATGAGGAGAAAATCCTTTCCATAACACGCTGAGCCATGAAGCCAGCAGCAGCCTTAGAGGAAACGATGAAAAATATTTTCACAGGCCAAAATGCAAATCGTCACCTGGAAACCCCGGGTTTTGTAAAATTACCCCGTCGTGTTTTACATCCAAAAAGTGACTGTCGTTCTCAATTTCCTCCCCCGATGGCGGTGGTCCATATTTTCTCGCGAGGGGGTGAGGTTACCCCTATGACGTAATCCGCAGGATGTCATTTGTCCGATTTTTTTTCGGAGGCCTCACCCACGTCCCCCGTATAACCGGGCCGGTCACATCCTCCTCCCCCTTCGCCCTCTTTCCCTCTCTCTCTCTCACCCTCTCTCCGCATCGGGGTATCCATGGAAATGCGACGTAGACAGAAGGAAAGTCCCTCTTACGTGTCACACCCTTCGTGGTCGCGTCACGACACGTCTGACGCAATCGACAAATCCGCCAATCTAGGGACAGACAGCCTCGTATAAATTCAAATCCGGCCTGCAGATGGAGCGGGGGAGGAGCGAGTAAAGGGAGGGGGGAGAGGAGAGATGCAGAGGGGGAAAGGAAGGGGGAGGGCGGAAGGGAGATGGGGAGAGATTCTAGACCCGGGGGATTTTTGGGCGTAGAGGAGGAAAGGGGGAGTTGATGATGTTTGATGACCAGGTGTCCATATATGCCACACGTCTCGACACATTCGCCGGCATTTCCGCTGAAACGTGTTCAAACCACGGAAGTCACAATTCGGTGATGCGAATTTTCTGGGGAAATAATATTTTGTCGCCCGGTGAATCGCCGGGCGAATTTCATGTTGCGGGTTCCATAATGCGGCGGAAAACGCTCTCGCATTGATTTTGATTCCCATAATTTTCGTAGGTCTAAAGGCGTTAGTAATAGGAAAGTTAAGGAAGACAAACTTTTTGATTAATAATTCAGAGAGCAGGGTTTAAAATTAAGTAATTAAGTAATTTTTAGGAAAGCCAAGGTGTAGTAAGATACATATAATTCATTAACATCATGGATTTTTTAAAAAATGAATGTAATTCCTAGTAGGATAATAACACCTTCGTTAATGGTGGAGTTTTATACTAATTCTAAGCCATATTTAAAATAAGTAAAATACGGCTAAGGAGTTTTCTTCAATTATTTTATTTCGCCGTATGTAATTATCTATTTCTTACTTGGCACGGTTAAATGCTCTAGGTTTCATAACAGTACGATGATGCAGATGAGCAATAAGGAGAAAATCGAGGAGGCAAATCTGATTCTAAATTCTATTTATGGCGACGATTTCTGTGAAGATGAACGATTAGCTTATTAAGAAACCTTTCTATGAATTATGTAAAGCTATAATGCAAAAAAGTTTTAAAATTTGATAAATGTAATTTATCTATTTTATTTATTGAATCAACCTAAAATTAGGGTGCGCGTTATATTCGGGTTCACATTATATTCTGACACACAATGTATAGTGGTCAAAGTTTCGTTGCGCAGAATTTAATTACCTAATCGTATGCATAATAAAAGGTCAAAATTTCAAGTAAATAGCCTATCCATTATAAAGTAAAATGTATATGGACCCCTTTTATGAACATTTCATACATAAATAAGATTATATATTTGTACGAACACAAAGTTTTGAGACGAGTTTTTACGCTAAACATCGTACACTAGAATAGCTGCAGTATACTTAAATAATGAAATAGTAATAGCTTGAATTAAATAAAGCTTAAGAAAATAACTTTCTCGATTTTTCTATTATGCAATATATAAAATACGTACGTATGTATCCGATTTATTATATGCAAACAATATACCATTTCGTTATCGCGCATCATTGATAGAAAATAATTTAAGATGGTCCTTTCATTTCTTCCGAAAAGGCATTATTAGAGATATTTCTGATTATAATCTGATTTCTCGCCAAATTTCCACATCTTCATCCATTCCTCTCTTTACAGAGCCAACTAATTTTCCTTGGAGGTGGAGAGGGAGAGATTCAGAATCAAATAGTAACCTTAAACGCGTATTGACTCTCACTACCTTCTCCTTCCGAAAATGCATCACGTGAAAGCACACAAAGCCCAACATGCCCCATTCCCTCTCTTCTGTCTCTCGAACCCCATCTCCTCTCTATTCCTTTTCCCTCCTCCTCTCCTCGCTCTTCCCTCAATAGCATAACAGAAGGCGGTGGCGTTATAACCCATACCTTTCCATTCATCGCCGCCCACTGCGAGGCAGGTTTCTTTGCAATGCGCTCATTGAAGTCTCCCGAAGCCCAAGTAATTCGCCAAGCGATCCCCGCAATGCGACTGCGCTTCCAACTCCTATCCATTTGCTTCACCCCATCCCACTCTCTCTCTCTCCTCTTCCCTCGTCTTCTATTCAATCTACATCCTTCTCCCCTTCCCCTCTTTTCCTCAAACCCTCCCTCTGCCCCCTCACTCTACCCTCCCTCTCCCCCTCGCCCGCTGAATTTCCACCGTTGGGAAACGTGAGAATGGCGTGTTCCGATTCGATTTTTTTTAAAAGTAATAATAATAGGTATGAGGAGGTTAAGATATATTTTTCATCGGGTCGGTTGTGTTTTAGGTCGTCGCCCGAAGGAGAGACTGAACGAATATTCGAAATAAATGTCTCCTCTCACGTTTCTCATCGTAATATCGACGCGAGTTCCAAAAAATTAAATAAAAAACTCTATTTTAATGAAGGTAATTTTCACCGCACTTCCATCATACCGTTTGGCTTAATGGTGGCATTTTTCTTAATACTAATATTTTATTATGTAAGGACATATTTCATTGGTAAGTTAATAAAAAATAGGATAACATTTAAATCTATATCTTTATTAGTAGTTAATCGCGTTTAAGTTACGCTCACATATCTTCAGGGAAAAGATTTCTTTCTGCGCATTTCTGCTATAGTTACTACCGAAAACTAGATTGTCCCATTCCAATGAACTTTCATCTCTTCTCCTATGAATAAAAATTTCTCTAAATACTATGCAACGCCAACATTTTCTCTCCCTAAACAAGTGCTATTGCGTAAAATATTTTTATATTTGTAAACTGTTAAATGATACGTTTTTTTCAGTTTGACATTAGTCTGAAGCGTAAATTTGAAATAATTCTCTAACTTTATCTGTCAACCGTTTGTTTTTTAAATACAATATATAATCCATAACTATGGATTTCTTCATTTAAGAACTGCGTAATTTCATTATTATTCAGCATTTACGTTAATCAGGAAGCAATTCCATTTTTAATTATTATAAGCAAAATCGACATTCCCGTAATTTTTATAGTAAAATTTATATGAGCAATTCCCTTTGTCCATAGATACGTGGGACTTCTAGATGGATTATATTTCATAAAAATAATAATTGAAAATCAGTAATTAAGTGTTATATCCTTTAGGTGAATATAAATCAATCGCATCCAAACTAAGTGGCATAATTTTGATTAATGTTCATTATATAAGAAACATAATAATATGATTTTAAATTAGTATTTCTGTATTATAGAATTCATCAGTACCAACATCCAATATTAATTTGATTCCGAAATTTCACAGATCAGTTACCTTTATCGATACTGTGTTTTATTAATTTCGATCCTGACCGCAAATTTTCATCGGTAATAGTTAACGGGCATCTACTTCACCTATAAAAATATCGTGATTAAAATAATGTCATTAAAGATTCTTTGAGAATTTTACCTAGTGCACAAAAAAAAATAAACTGTATGAATCATTCAAGCGGGAATCCAATTTCGCCCATGCTCAGCCAAAATAACTGGTTTACAGTCGCATTTATCCTAACAATTATCAGTATAAAATTGTTAGACCATGTTCATCCCATTCTAAAATCTAACAGCTCATAAAATCCAACAGGAAGATTTAACGGCATAATAGCATTTCATGGAATACCACGCCACCTGAGACGTATTTACACCTTTCTACTTAAAGGCGGCGGCTTCTTGTGAAGACGATATTATCCTTAACCTCTTTTACGCCCGCCTTCTACTTAACCGCCTCTGCACATATCAAAACTCCCCCGTAAACTCTTTCCTCCACACGTCTCCACCTCCGAAATGTCTGAAAAACATACTTTGAAGAGCAGCCTCGCCACATACTGATCCCCCATTTCCGGTTTGCGAAATCCCTTTTTCGGAAGGGAGAGAGAGAGAGAGACCCCTTATTTCAATACCTCTCCTCCCATCTCGTTCCTTCCTAATACCCTTTTTGGTTCACCCCTCTCTGCCACGGACCCTTTTGTCTTGCGTATATACGGACGGGGAGGGGATGGGCGGTAATCTGTCCCTTACCCTCCCCCGCCTCTGGAGCTGCTGAGACCAAAGGGATTTTGTTCTCTCTCTTTTAAAAAAAGATCTCCCTCACTCTCTCTTTCTCTCTCTCTCTCTCCTTTCCTCTTTCCTTCATTCCTGAGTTAGGCCGCCGCGTGTGAGTGCCCGCTTTCAAAAGGGTACATAAACGCACTCTATTGCTCGTGAAGACAGGTGTGAGTGGATAGGGATGGGGTTTTGGGAGTCTATATATATATATATATATATTATATATGTATGTGTGTGTGTGTGGGTACGAAACGGAAATAAAAAAGGCGGGAGAAATTTGTTTTGGATTTATTTTTAATCGTCGGACTAATTGACTGAAAATTTAAAAGGATTTTTTTAAATCGACTTTCCGTATCGAAACGGTTTTTTAAAGGCTGTGTTAAAACTTTGTTTTAAAGAGGACGATTTATTCAGTATATTTAAATTTACTTACGGCACGAGTATTACTGTATAAGTTAAACATATATAATAGGGTGAAACGAAAGTAATCAGTATAAATAAATTACTAAGGGTTATGTTACGGCATCCAAGAACATAAGAAGGGATTTAAAATTGATTTTGAAAGGGATTACAGTGGAAGAATAAACGTAAATGAAAGTGTAAATGTGCGAGAAATACATAAAGTAAATAAGGTTTGTGTCGACTATGGATATCAATAATGTTCCAATGATCATATCCCTTACATGAATTTCATTTTAATTTTTATAGACACATATACTGCAAAGAATAAAATATTGCATCTTGGATATGTGTGTGATTTCCTCACATGGGTATTCATGTGTAATTTCTGTTTTGATATTTTACAATGCACTTATCGCGTGGAATGAAAGACAGTATATCATTTGATATAAAAGAGAATTTCAGTTTTGTTAGACTTACAGCAGTCCAATTTAAGCAAATTCACCAATATTCTACAACTTCGTCATATACAATTACTTTTAAAAATTCAAATAAAGTAACCCTTAGTGAAATGTATGTACACAATAGGAATTTTTCTATTCTTCGGCAGCTTAGCATCACTTTTTGCACATCTATGAAACATCTCTGCGAAAAAAATGTAAAATTTGTACTTATCGATAATTTTTTGCAGTTTTCTGCCATAAATATATCAATCGATATCCTCGTCGGACTTTTCAGGTATTCGGAGATTAATTTTCGCATTTTGAGTGTGGGTGAATACGCATTGCAGGTTATGCAAAATCTTACGATACATTTACTTTAGTAGTTATATGAACAGATGTGTCTTCCCGTCATTTTATCTAATCGTGTATCTTTGTTTGCAATATGTAATGCCCTGCTCTTCTACATCTTTACAAAGGATGGCTTCTAACTTTCTCAGGAAAGTTTAAGCATTATTATAATAAAATAGACATATTTTATACCAAAACTATGGCAGAAATATCTGATCGACTTGAGCGCATAATTATTAAATTAACGATAAAGTGTCGAATTATTTTGAAGATGTATTACGTTTAATCATAGGAATCTTTTTATTTATTGGTAAAATAAACTTCTGCTCATATTCGCCACGGGCGTCATGTCAGGCAAACTCAACGATTTTTAAGAAAACAGTAACAACACTTTTTCATCTCACATTTGTGCGGTTCAAACATACTTGCTTTACGACGCGTAGAATGCCCGCCTAAAAATACTATGGTGACGCAGGCACCCAATCGAAACGCGTTTAGAAGCGAGAATGAATGGGAGTTTTAAGTCGCGGTAGAGAAAATAAAGATGAAGAGGAAAGGTCGAGAATATTACCGGATTATCGACGGGGCGTCCTTAACTTCGCTTAAAAGGAATTGGATAAGAAGAACTTTCGTGGTTCAGGGGTCTATAATAGGTCTCGACGGTCATCTGGCGACTGGTTTTCCGAAAGAGTGCACTTCTGGAGCAATTTTGCCCCTTGCGGATTGGTGGGGAAGGGGGGTGGGGGCATTCACGGTTCAGTCCTCGTGCGGATTCGGGGCACGAATGAATGACAATAAACTAACATTCGTTCGATAGTTACGGAGACCATTTTCAAAAGGTATAATCGCCCCGTATAGGCACATTATTCGAAGAACAGCTGTAAACCTCGTGAAAAGCTATTATTTTACCACATTTTAGGTGGATAGTTTTGATTGAAACCCATACATTTTCAGATGTAAAAAAATACCGAAAGATTCTATTTTGAGTTACGTTCATATTATAAAAGATGCTGAGATCTTAACTTACATAATATATTTACCGGAAATTTTCACCAATATATATATTTTGTTGATTATGAAGCTTAGAGGTAAATTGTTTACAAACGTAACTGACACATGCAATCAAAATTCTTCAAAAATAACCTTTAATACATCGTATTTCATCTGTTAATCTCTTTGATGACTACGCTGAAATATTTCTATAAAACGATATCCGTATTCGAAAACGTTTGATATCAACGTTACATATAATCCCTTTAGGCGTAATTGATGCCTTTTGCAGAATGACTGTATGTGTCATTGAGCAGCAGCAAATAATACGTACGGCCACATTTTCAGATGGGACCTCCAACAAACAATTAACTCGTAACAAATCAGATTGGTGGAAATGATAACTAAAACGGATGCATAAACCATCAAGAATTCCGTATAAATACCAGCGTGTTCGGAATAAAAAAAGACCTTAACAAAAACACACTTATGTTCATACTTGATGGGGATATTTCTCAAAAAAAATAAGCATTAAAGTGAGCGGGTGAGAATGAACGAATTTAATCAAGCTCAATATTTTTGAAACCGTACTGTCTGCACAAACGTGCTGCCCAATTCCATTTAAAAACAACACAAATGCTTCCGAAGATATTTATTCACGGCCCATTAGAGCATAAAACCACGCTTGGCATTCAACCTTTCGACAACGTCATGTTTGTATGAGATATACCTAAATATTGAGGCAGAATCTTTCACGAAACATTCCAAATTAAAACGAAAAAATATCTTCTCGTTTTTTTCACTCTAATTCGCCATCTCAAGACTTTTTCGCGCGGAAGAGCATATTTTTAAAAGAATAAAAATTTTTTATATAAAGAAGGACATATTTATAGAGCTTTCCGCTCAGATTTTTTTATTATTCCTCCTAACCGTTACCTCGAGATTTTCAATCTACCAGCCAACCGTTAATGCTCCGTGATTTATCGAGCAGACGAGACACGGGGAAAATTCGTCTTTCCATTGTTTTCCCTCGCGACCTTCACTTTTCCGTCGCAACCAATCAGTCGTCGCGAGGATTCCGCCTGAAAGGACCTTCCCGCCGTTTCTCCTTCCCCTCCCCCTCCTCCTTCCCCCCAAATCATCCTCCTATCCCCCCACCCCACCCCCGACTATAAAAAAAAACCCTTACCGTCTCCTGGAGCGGCGTGGGAAGTCCGCCAGAGGAGGCAAGGAAGAGGAAGAGAGGGTTTTTGGAGGAAGCGGAGGCGGCGGCAAGAGAACCAGGCCCGCCCCAATCTAAAAAAAAAAGAAATGAGGAGGGGGGCAGGGTGGGGGGGGGGGGGCAGAGGGAGACCGGTATCCCGAGGACGGCCGCGGTGGGCTCTGCGTCGCTAGAGAAAAGCTCCTTAGCGGCCTTCCCCTTTTCTCCCTCTCTCTCTCTTCCTCCTTCCCCAATTCTACCCCCTTCATGCTCCATCGCTCCAAACCCCTTTATTTTTCACCTCCCTCCTTACTCCTCCCCCCAAAGTCCTCCTTTCACTCCCTCCCAATCCCCAATATTCTTCCGTTTTTTAGATCCTTTCATCCAGATGCGATTTCTCTATATCCACCCTTCCCCACTCTTCTCTCCCCCTCCTCCTCCCACCACCCACCTTCGACCTCGCTAAGACTTCCCCTTTATTTCTCTCTCCTCCTCTCCCTCCCTTTCTCTCTCTCTCTCTCCCACACATACCGTTTTTACTCCGCCGATTATTCCGCTCGCATCGTTTCGCAGAGACCTTCCTATCCCTGCTCTCTTTCTCTCTCTCTCTCTCTCTCTCTCTATTTCTCTCTTTTCCTTTCTCTCTCTCTACCCCTTTTCTTCCTATGTGTTTCCCTACTTCCTCTTCCTTCGCGCTCACTTCCTCTCTCTCTCTCTCCCTGTCGAGTTTCCTTCCTCTATAAAACGCCCTACGTTCGTTTCCCCTTTCCTCTTCCTTGTCTCTTCTTCCTTCCTCCTTCCCTTAATGTTTCATTCGGTCCTCATTCGCCACGTTTCCTTTGACTTCTCTTTTTTGCGGCATATGATCGTCTCGTTCACTTTTTCCCAACCTAAACCTGACAGTGGCGCCATAAAAATAAATAAAAAACCATTATTCCAGCAAGGAAAAGTATTTTTTTGCATTTATATGATATATTGAATAAGAATTATCACAGAATGAAGGATTTTACTGCCACCTTTATGTTTTACATATTTCCAGATTAATTGGGAGCTCAATCTCCGATCTTGATATTTATATTTCTTTGGCGGTCAGTTGAAATGTTTTTGGAAAGCGTAAATAGGCAAGACTTCAGTGAAATTGATTACATCTGAGACTATTCTCTAATAAATGCCATCGACTTACATAGTATTGTGACTCAATATTCATTTTTATTATAGCCAATAAAACATAGCACATCGCGAAAGTTAAAAAAAGTAAAGTCGCGTGAACAACAAGCTTCAAACGTGGTATAAGCGGATATAATGGCCAAATTGATGCAAAGTATTTCGAGATATGAAATTAAGGCGCTAAATTACGGAGAACTCGTACGCAGTACCAGAGAAATTTCCATTTCATAGCAGTAACAGAACTAAGAACAAACGAATTCGGAAGTATCCGAGGCGGGATTCAAACCCACAGCATTTATACTGGGGGGGGGGGGGGGGGGGGCAGATAATGTACCAACCCGCCTAACAATTCCGGTAGTGGAGATATCTCTCCCGGTTGTTTTCTCCCTTCCTTACTCATCGCCCTCTCTCCTTTCTCCCGATCCCATCATCCTCCCCTTGTGGTCCTTACGACGATCGCCGTTCGCTTTTGCCATCCCCCCAAACCCTCTCTTCATAACCGCCCTTTCTCTCCTCGGAGCTTTCCTACCTTTCCTTACGTCCACGGCATATGAAACGGCCAATCTCGAAATCGCAACACGTACGCACCAAAGAATTGCCCAACCATCGATCGCGGACGGTTTTTCCTTTAATTTTTCCTAAACGCCAAACTTGTTAGCGCCATATGTTGAGAAAACACGCGACTGGAAATAATAACATCTCGAACAAACTTATCGCGCGGCGTGAAATCGATTCCTGCGTACTCCGTCGAGCTATAATGTGATGCACTTCCATTTTCGGCAACAGCAAAGTATAAGTGCAACCCTCGTTCACATTTTATGTTTCAATATTTCGGGATTGGTGAGTTTAACCTTTACAAGCTTTCGAACATCTTTAATTGAAAAGGAGGTTATTTCAAGAAAGAAAATTATCGAGTTCAGCTAATGGGTACTATTCAATTGACATCCAACAGCAAAAATCTCCCCTACCTTACTTCTGCCCACATTTAAACGCAACAAGAATAACGCCACACGTTCTATTTTAGAAATTACTATTGTACGACAGTATATTCTAATAACGAAATCTTCATTATCGCCTCCGATGAAGGCTGATCTGTAGCCGAAATACCCTAATGTTTTTCCTAACATTTTTATCTTTACTAGAGAAATGTGCGTTATCTATCAGGATGTTATTCACCTGTTTATGTTTCATAAAAGTCAAGCTTTCGTCAATTTGAAACGGCACAGGACACTCGAGCCATATTCTCTTTGATTAACGATTCAGTTCTTTACCACAAATTCCTCAAATTACAAGTCATTCATGCATTGAAAATAACAAGATGAACGAAATGAAAAGTTATCTATCAACGAATCGTCTCTTTTTAATAAAACAAGACCAAAACCTTAAATTTCTCTTCTTACCAGTTCCCTCATCATTAAATATGATAAAGAAGAACCCTGCTGTCTTATATAAGCTTTATATCACCTTCTGTATTAAATGAGTTTATAATATCCGAGAAATTTTCATTCAAATGATGTACCTACTTGTTGACACAAGTTTGATTTTATCATTAAAGAAAACAAAAATAAACCGAAGAAATAAAATACTCGCAGTTACCCGTATCTTCCTGGGATAAAAGAGAAAATACTTAACATCAGTAAGATGCGTACGTGACAGGTTTAAAAAAATTGAGCGTTAGTACGGGTTGGATCCCGTTACCTTTCCCCCAATTTAAAAAAATAAAGGTCAACTCTAAGCTGGTACAACATATCCCACTCTTAAGACCATCGGAAAAAAAGCGATCGATAGGTTTAACGTTACCTTTAGGAGGACATACGTATATATACAAATATAGAACTCAACTAAAATTCGTAACGGAGATATTGAAACGAACCAACGACGCCTTACCGAACGCAATTGCCGAGACGGACTTAAGGGGGGATCCCTGCAGACTTTTTCCAGCGTAGGTACATCCGTGCCCTCCTTTCCTCAAAAAAAAAACCTTTCTCACCATAATCCTTTGAGTCCCTCCTCTCCCTTCCTCCTCAAAAACCCCTTCTTTTCCCCCCTCCCCTCCGCCACCCTTTAAAATAGCCCCTTCCCCCACCAACCTTTACCCCCTCCTTTTTACTCCCTCCCCCCTTACTTTTGCTCATAAAGCCCTCATGCCTGATTAACACTCGGACACAGATGGTCCCCGCGCGTTCTATCGGTGTGTAGCGGCCCGTAAGGAGACTTGCGAGGGCGGGAGGCGGTAAAATGAGGGGAGAGGAGAGGCGGGGTGAGTATTGGTGAGTCTGTGGGGAGTGTTCGGTGAGCCTTTAACCACGTTCCGAAGTGCGATGGGCACCTAATCGGGTGAGAAGTGCTCTCTCTCTCTCTCTTTGGTGAAAACCGCCGACGGGGGGTTGGTGCTTTTGATGAAAGGTGCGGAAGACCGGGGCATGCCTTGCCCTCGGGGGGACGAAGCTGCCCCTTCATCCTCTCGCCACCTCTCCCTCTCTCTCTTACCTCCTTCTCTCTCTCTCTCTCTCCAACCTCCTACTTTTGCCGGACCTTATGTATGAAACGGTGTAGACAGAGAGGGAGGGAGAGAGAGAAGGTGAGAGAAAGGGAGAGAGAGAGAAAACGTGGAGGAAAGAGGCTTCTGCTTCGTTCCATACTTATTTTTTTAGAGCTTTCAATAATTCTGTTAGCGTTCTGAACGACTGGACAAAATGGAACGCCAAGTTTGCGAGTGTGGGTTGAATCGAGATTGACTTTACGTGCTCCCCCCCCAAACCCCCTCCTCCTCCCTTTCCTGTTGGGTATCCATCGGAAAGGAAAATTATTATTCGGAAAATTAAGGAAAAAATAACACGTGTACATACGCGTGCGTACGTGGTATTTCGTTGGCTTCGTTCGGGGAATAACTTCCGCTCCGGGGACGTGACGTCATCCTCACGTTTGATCGGACGTAAGATTGCATTGCTGGTGGTAAATGCGATTTGCTTTATGAATCTTCGACCGCAGCGTGAGCATACGAGAAGGGAGGGGAAAATACGAGGGTCCATTTTCATGCGCAGTTCTGTTTAGCGAATTTACGCTTCTTTTTTCCCGTTAGGGATGGTGAGTCAGGGTTCGATACAAAAAAAATATAATTATTCGCGTACCGTAATTTCTGCGAAGTGTTGGGAACAAAAATACTTTTGCAGGAGAATTAGAAATTTCTTTATATACATTTAATACCATATTGGAAATTAATGACAATTTCTTAAAATAAAAATTGAATAAGGCAGAGTTTGACGAGCTTGATAGCTTTCGTAGTTGGTTAAAGCAGCCACCCGGCAATTAGGAAAACTAGATTCGACTCCCGGTCATGTTCAGAATTTTTCTCCTTCTCCAGCTTCTCATTGGTGACTAGTAGCACGAAAAGCTGCAATTCCTTGTTAAAATTAAGATGACAAAGTAAATATATTTGAATATACGTAAAATGTACATTTGAATATTATTTGGATAATTGCTAAGAAAATGAGCCTTTTTATTATTTTTACGTGATGGATTAGTTATTTACATATTATTTAATTTGATAGTACATGTAATATAATTTATTCGCTACAATTTTTCATTGGTATGCACGTCATATATATATTGCAATTGATGATACCTGAAGTAGGCTTGATATTGTTTAAATAGCATGTATGTAATTATGTAGCAAGAGGAAATTTTTTAATTAAGTCACAGGAGAGAGTACACTTATGGCAAGACGTCACAAAATCACGTCCTCTCAACCGCGTGCTTAACCTTTCATTATCGAGTGGTGTGCACACTAACATAATCAATCCGCGAGTGATTACACAATAATCGCAAAATCCTCTTCGTTCGCATCGAGAGAAATTATTTCTTCCCTCTTGAATCCGCATTCATCTATCTCCCAGTCCCTTCCCGTAGTGCACCGCGGCACGCCCTCGAACGGATCCGAGTGCGTGCATAAGCCAAACACGCGTCCACTCAGGGGTGCGAGAATTAAAGCCTCTTCCCCTCTTCCTGCGCCCCCCCTCCCTCCCCTCACGCGCCAGAATAACAGATGAAGATCGAATCAACAGAAAATATAAGGAAATTGAAGGTTTAAGAGAGAGGAAAGAGCGTGAAGTGGAGAGAGAGAGAGACTCTTCTCTCGAGCACCAGGAAAAAAAGACGAACGAAATGCCGTAATAAAAATCTTAATATATAATTTAGTGTGTTCGTACGTATGTCCGTTTATAACTTAAGAACCAAAAGTTCCACAACTTTCAAACTTTGCACATGCTTTTATATCATCCCTGAAAAGATTTTAGGCAACTTTGTTTCCCCTCACCTCCCCCCTATAACCCCCCACTCTCTTGGAAATATTTTTAAATTTTCATATTTTTTTAATTTTTATACTTAAGTCGTACATTATCCCTTCTACAATGTGTACACAAAATTTGGGGGGGAGCTATGTCTCCTCGTTCCCCCATAATTTTGATTTAAAGTTACCCAATCCTTAGACAAATTGACCCAGACAACGCCGGGTACTGCAGCTAGTAAATATATGTATAATACGAAACTCGTGCTCTTCCTAAAAGGATTCGCTTCGTTGGAACATTAAAACGGTCAAGGATATAATATAAGCGGGACGGGAAATGGGGAGAAGAAGGGGAGAGGGCTTCCCTCAGGTGAGGACAAAGGTAGCGAAAATAGAAGGAATAAATAGTATCCCGGACGCCCACGGTACGCTTGGCTTGAATTTTTAAAATTTCCCATTTTTTTCGGTCTCTCGATAATTGGAGCATGTAACTATTTCAGTGAACGAGGAAGCAAGGAAGAAAAATAAATATTTGAGGAAAAGATTTTTCGTGTCGCGAAAATCAATGAAGGTAACGTTTGAAGAAATCATTTCATTATTAAATAAGCATAAATACTACGGAATAAAAGGTAAATTTTCGAAATGATTTCGTCGAGATTAATGTAATGACTCAAATCGTATTCGTTCAAAAATCTCCTGTTTGAGTGTAAGCATACAAATCTTTCATTTGTTTTACATTATAACGTAACAATTCATCAAATATACGTTAAAGTGAGTCAAACGAATCTTAATATTCGTAAATAAAAAGACGTTAAATAGAATCTGTAGCGATGTGTAAAATAATTTTCGATAATTTCTGTATTCTCTCCCATTTTAATGGACGTATCACGATAAATATACACCACAGTTTAAAATGTTGCTACTCTCATTATGATTTGCTCCTTTCCAACCATCGTTAATAAATAAATTATGTGAATGAGTCATCAAAACAACACTACTGAAACTGAAAAAAAAAACTAGACGAAGAAGTATTAAAATTACGTGACAGATTTGCTCCGTGTTAACGCCAAATGAACCCTGGGACGAATCAAACGATAAGAGCGACGCAATTTGAAGAACACGGGACCAAATTCGAAAGACGAACTGCAAACACGAAATTTTTGTTGGTTTACCTCCAAGCAGGAAAAAAGAGGAAAGAGGGAGGAGGAAGAGCGGGGAGAAGAGGGAAATGAAAGGGGGAGAGGGAGGAGGGAGTATAGAAGTGGGATGGGTGGATATAGATAAAAGGTTATGGGAGCGGAGTTTTTTTTTGCGAGAAAAAGAAAAGCAAGCGGGAGACAAGAGAGGAACAGAGAGGAGAGAAAGAGGGATAGAGAGAGAGGGGGGGAGGAGGAGGAAAGGAAGGGAATTGTTATGTAGAGACAGAGAATGAAAGTTGGTTTTGTTGGCTGTGACGAGTGGAGTGCATGAATTTGGAGGCGTCCGGTGGACGTCGTGTTCATTGATGGGAACTCTTGAGTGAAATCCGCGGAACGCCCCGCACTCTGCCCACCCCCTTTCCTCCTCCCCCCCTTTTCTTTCCCTCCCCTTCCGTCGATGAAGAGGGAATGACAGAGACAGAGAAGGAAAGAGAGAGGGAGAAAGATGAAGGCAGAGGCGCGTAACGGACTCGCAAAAGTCCGGGGCAGCGGAGAAGAAAGGGAGGAATGAGGGGAAGGAGGAAACGAGGCCGGACGGATTGGAATAGGATGTTGGAATAAAGAATGGGACAAGGAATGAAGTAGTAGTGTAGGATAGGAGATATATAGAGAGAGATAAACGAGAAAGATTGGTAGATTTCTTGCGAATTTTATTCGCCCTACATTGATTTATTTTTAAAAAATAAGGAACCGCTGTGGAAATTTTAGACGTTTTTATGAAAAAATCGTATTTTTATAAGAATAAATTTAAATGGAAAGGAACTACCCAAAGTATTGCGGTAAAATATCGATAATACATATCGATTATAAAGAAAAGGGTGTCGAATTTGGCTAGGAATGGGGGTAAAAATATTTTTTGTGAGTAATGAAATACGAAGAGGAAAAGAAAGGGAATATAACAGCAGTTGGATGAATGAGAGGAACAAGATTGCGACATAGGAAGAATTGGGGATTAAATATTAGAGGGGAGGAGCGATGAGTAGAAACCGCTTGGTTTAGGGAAAAGGAGAGGGTGATTGGAATAAGGAAGGAAAGGAAAAGCCGGCGAGGCGTTGAAATCTCTTTCTCTCTACCCCCTTCCCCCTCTCTCTCCCTCTCCATCTCGCTCTTACGAAATTAAATTTGAACTTCCCGCCTCAGACTCGATCGAACAGCCGGCACGGAGCGAGCGACCGTTTAATCTTTTATGTGTTTTCCAAACCAGTGAATCTCAAGCCAAATGTCGTGACTTCATTTTTCTCGATTGAGATTTATTCTATATATTATTCGACTCCGGAAATGAATCAAATCAACGAGGCTGTATTTAAAGAAATGATAAAAGCATTAAAACTCTCCGTTTTCTATGATTAATTTACGCGTTCAATTGAGCTTCCTGCTTTACTAAATCGATTCCTTCCAGCTGACGCATGACGCTTGAATTCACAAGAACTAATGGACAATACTTAGAATTCCTGGAATAAAGCTACATTGGCGGATAAATTCGTAGTCGTAATAGCTAAAAATATTACCACACTAATGAATGATTTAAGGTAATATAATTTATACAACTGTCATTACTAAAGAAGATGGATAGTTTTTTTCATACCGCTTAATAAACGTCGATGTCTTATTATTGCAAGCGTTTTCGTGGTCAACATGCCATACCATACCTTTTTTCAAAAAATCTATTAGAAGGAATTAGAAAGATATGAAACGTCACAGGGGCAGTTTGTGTTGAGGAGAAGTATAACTTTGAAGGCGCAGAGCTGTATTTTACTTTCTCATATACTTACTAATCGTAAGTATATTGAAAAAGTATTGCTTTCGCGAAAAAATTCAACCTCGAGATTTTTACGGAAATATAAGTTTTAGGTGTCGCTGAATCCGAAAAAGTGGTTTTCGCAATGCCGTCTGTCTGTTACTGGCTCTAGAGTCTAAACGGTAGAGCGAAAATGAATGAAATCTCGTACTTAGGTGTTTTATCATACAGATCAGAGTATATGAAGAAATGGTTGACATTGCTCAATAATTAAGGGAAGTTTATTCTACGCATTTTTAACAACAATTTGATTTTCTCAAAAACGGCTCCAATGATTTTGATCAAATTTCGTACAGTTATTTGAGTCTACGTCTTCAATAATACCAAATAGTTCATATTTCTCAAAAATGAATATAAGGCTAGTTTATTCTAGGCAACTTTAACAATAATTTCATTTTATCAAAAACGGCTCGAACGATTTTGATCAAATTTCGTACCGTTGAGTATACGTCTGCAATAATACTACATACTTCATATTTCTTAAAAACATGAATATAAGGCTAGTTTATTCTTGGGCAACTTAACAAAAATTGGATTTTCTAAAAATCGGCTGATACGATTTTCATTTTCTAAATATAAATAAACGACGCATCAATATATGAGAAAGTTTGTACAATGTATGTTGTACCGATTTTTTTAACGATGGTATTTGGAAGAAATATTGCTGAAAATTTAATCTTCTAAGAAGGATGACATAATTTCCATCGAACTAGATGTATGAAATCGATTAATTTTTTTTCCAGGAAGATGTGCGGGATTGACTTTCTTAGATTTAATACGGTGATACTCTGGGATAAACTTAAAACATCGATATTATATCACAATAAAAAGACGTCGATCAAGAATTATCGAGACAGCAAATATCACTTTGAAAAGTTATTTTAAAACACTATATGCGCTTTCACTATGTGCTAATTAATTTTTTCCTGATAAGATAATAAACTTGGGAAAAAATGAACTTGGATTAACCGATAGTTCATAGGTAATTCTGAGATTTAAAATATTTGTTCATTTTTTTTGTATAAGCCAAACGGATTTCTGTGCCAAGCATCAAGTTAAATAAATTTAGTTGATAAAGGGAAACCCCAATGAAGATACTAAACTATGCCTCTTCTGCAGAAAAATAAATAAATTACAAGAATATTCCATGTAGGTAATTGCCATAAGAAACCACGTAATTTTATTAATTATTATTCTGATATCACAATTGAATCGAAAGTATAATTTCATTTTAATATGTGAACAGAAATAAAATTCTATAGTTTTTAGCATTTTTTTATTTGGGCCCTCCGCTACTGGGCACCTTAGTAAGGCGGAGGATGCGCAGTCGTAACTACGCCAATGCTGGAAGTACGAAATGTCGCCTTAGCGAAGAAAAAATAACGACGCTTTATAAAACTAAATGCTTCAATAAGCTTCTTAATTGATTCTTTCATCAATTATCTAATCCTACTTGCAACATTATTGCTATATCAAACTGGTTTTTTTTTGTCTTTTTCCTTACTCCTTCCTATTCTCTCCCTCCCCGCTTCACTCCGTCTCCTTCTTCAGACGCGTCTCCTCTTTCCGTTGTCTTCCAGAAGCGTTGGACCGAATGCGACCGGAAGAAGACTTCTTTCCTACCTCACCCTGTGAGGGGTATCCATTTCCACGCCATAGATTCGGGACTTGTTATTACGGTCCCGAAACGTTTTGCTCGTGTGTTCCGTCGGAAAGATACACCAGTTATTTATGTCTTCCGGATTCTCTCCTTCTTCTGCCGTCCTCTCCGTCGGTCAAGAATTCTTCTATTATTAAGTTTATCGGACAGAGAGATGCGATCATCTATCCAATCGACGTTTTGTTTCCTTGTCACACCATTGCTCCTTGATAAAAAAAAAGTTTATCGTCTTTGCAGAGGAAACGCGGAAACTGAGGATACGAATTCTCAGGGTATGTTTCTTCGTCCATGAGAAAGTTAAAGATATATTTTGATGATCACAACGCAGAAAAAACTGACTTGCGTCACTCCAAGTATTTCTCTGCAGTTTTTTGTAATATTTTTCAAACAGTGAGGTTTATAACATTTTTTCTATACACCAAAGACAAGATTAAAAAACGCTTCTTAACTAATTAGGTACTCGCGTTTTAATAATCAAAATCTCAACGTGGTTTGTGAGTCCACGTTGAATTTCTTCAGTTGCTGGTCAGATTACGTTATAAATCTTTTATAATAACTAACTTTTTTAACAGCTACGATGTACGAATGTCGACAGTAAGAAGGTATTTTGCTCGACTTACTTAGTGGCAATAGACAAATGATAAGGATTTATAAAAAAAAGCTTTCTTCAAAATGTCAACCTCTCGTTCCAACGCAGTAATCGATAATACCTATATACTTCTCTATAACTGCGAGGTTCGCCGGCATCCTAATGTATATGTGTAGCATTCTTTTTTACAGAAAATATTTTAAGGTTAAATGAGTAATTTTCCTAAACGGGAGACAAGTTTTTTCTTCTTATTAACAGAAAATAAAACAACTGCAACACTTACTACACTTAATTAATCATTCAATTATACAGGAAAAATCGATTTCCTTCTTATTCCATACCCCATAAATACCTAGAATTCTACTGATTGTCGTAGAACGACTATATTGCCAACACGACCAAGAAGCTTCATTGATTTCGTCACTATCTTCCTTCCAATAATGATTTCACAGCATAAATCGCGTATACCCTAAAGAATCACCCGTCATTTTCTAAAGAATCGACGAAAAAAATTTAATTCACTTAAAAATGTTATTTTTCGAGTTTCGAAAACACTTCTGGTATGAATACGTCACAAACGAGGCATAAAATTAGTCCTTGAGGCGGGAGTATTTTCGAAATGAAATCGTCCGCTCTTCTCTTTTTCTTATGCAAGGCGCGAGCACTTGTATAGGTACCCTTTGAGAGGTGGACGGAAAATAATCCTTTCTCGACCAGTTCCGATTTCCTGTTTACACAACCGTTGAAATAACACTTCTCGAGGGCCCCCCCATTATTCGATTCGAGCCGGACCTCTCTCTTGTTCGCCCTTTCGGTCCGGCTGAGGGTCGCTGGGAAGGAGATTAGTCAGTCCCGTGGGCGTGGAGTGGGCGTGCAGTGAGAGGGGAGAGGAGGAGGGCGTGGCGTGGTGGGGGAGGCGGAGGTTTTGAGGTGTTTAAGCACTCATAATGCTCCAGAAGGGCGAAGTTTTTAGGCGCGGCGCGTGGATACCCCCGCAGAACACTTTACAAGGGCTTTTTCACCTTTTCCCCTCACTTCGCTTCCCTCCAACGCTCTTTCCATCCCCCTCATTCCTCTTCCTTCCTCCCTCTGCCTCTATAATACTACATATCTCCCATTACTCTCCTTTTGCAGACGCCAAATAACACGGGAAAGGAGTCCTCAAAATTCGTCCCAACGTATTTTCCTCTCCCCCCCCCCTCCTCTCTCTCTCCTTCCCTCCCTCCCCCTCTCTTCTCTCTAAATCCTCTCCTCTTAATTCTTCTCTTTTCTAAAAACCTCCGTTGCGACCCTCGCGGAAATGCATCACCCCCCTCTGGCGCATTACCAACACAACGGATGACATACATATATATAGGGAAAAAAGAACGAGAGAGATTGTGAACGTGGCCTCTTTGCGCCCGGTGCTCGTCTTTTGTCAATCACGAGGCGCGCAGATTTTTACCCCTCACTTTCCCCGCTCTCTCCCCCCTCCCCCCCCTTCTGCAAGCGCCTACACTCCCTCTATTCTACAAGTCTTCTTTTTTTCCTCCCTCCCTCCCAGTCCCCTCCCACAATTTCCTTCTTACCCTCCCCACGGCACTCGCAAAAGGCTCGTTAAATTCTTCCGCTCCCTGGTTACGAGCACAGTGTGCTTGCCCACCGGAGCCATATAGGTGAATGGTAATTACATTAGCGTAGCCGAATGGACTCTAGCGTCCCAGCACGACTCCAGTGCAGTTTCCGAATACTGCTTTGCCCTCCATTCTGCTTGCTTACTGCTCTCTCTCTCTCTCTTCTCTCTTAATCTCTCTCTCTCCAACGATTTCATCCCTCTCCTTCTCTCTCGTGCACTACTTTCTCTCTTTTTCTTTCCCTCCATATCCCATTGTTGTCACACGCGAGCAGATTTCTCCATTAAATGTTTAACTCTGCGCGCATGCGCGGGAGATTGTTATTTTACGCGCTCGTGTGGGTTTATTTTATTTTTTTGGTTGAAGCGGTTCCGGGGTTCAAGAGGTGGGGATGTTATCTAACTTCGTATATCGGACGGTTGAGAATCGGAGATTTCGTGTTTGTCTTTCGGTTCCACGCGCCCGTGAACAGGAAAAAATGAGAAACCCGCCGATTATTTTTGGGGATTTCCCGGTACTTTTTAATGTATTTACGTGGACCGGTCGAATTGTTAAAACACTTCGGAATCTTTTTTTTTATTAATGGCTGTAGAATATTTCGGGTCTTATTAAGCATACGTACTTCAAGAGAACGCAACTCGTTTGTCAAATGTTTGGAGGAGTTTTGGAAAATGAAAAATATACGTATTTTCTCCACAAAGGATAGGGTAGCTTTATAAAGAAAAGTACTTCCGATTCTCGTACACATGATAAGGACACAGAAAGGCAGTTTAAATTAAGTTCCTGACGTTTTTGGGACTAAATTTTCCCTAAATTCGGGATACCTGTTGTCCAGACAGTAATGCCACAGGTGGAGTTAGCAACCTAATCGATAAATGAAGAAACGTATGGAAATTTACCTCATTATCAATGTTATTCGTTCTATTGATTTAACATGCGGATAGTTATATCTACATAATGCCCTGGAAGACACCTTATTGGTGGATGGCAGGGGGTGCAGTGCACCAATGTTTCCTAGTTTACCTACGTTATCTCTACCTATTATGTTCCCTTGTCGTCCTAGGGAAAAACGATCCTCTGTATAGCTCCATCCTAAAATCAATCTCATGGATATTATCCTTACTGGCCTACCTTCCGATATATGTCGGACTTCTGATAAGATCCTCTTCCGACATTACCTCAGACATATATTTTTCTTGCACATGAAATTTAGCCTGCAGTCTACGTTCCTCTAACGAGGTCCATTAAAGATTTTCTATTAATTACGTTTGCATCCTGTTCGGCGATATAAATCCTTATCCAGTATTTATTCACTTGCAAGTAATGCATAGATAGATGGTCGGAATAGCGCCCCCAAGATTTTGGCGCCCCGGGAAGCCGCCCGGTTCGCTGGCACCTCGGGCCGGCCCTGCATGTTGACAATTGTCTAACAATGAATTATAATGCTATTAGTGTAATGTCCGTTGAAATATCAACGGGAGTAAAGATTCTATCGTTCAAGCTATTTATGGAGATCAATTTGGCATCAGAAACATAAATTGTATTGAAAGTCATTTCCCTCTCCTTCATTCCCTCTCTCCTACTCTCTCCTACTCTCTTCCCCTCCCTCCTTTCGCTCCCCCTTCCTCTACCTCCCTCTCCTTCCCTCCTTCCCCCTCCCTTTGTACCCTCCCTCTCGTATTCAAAGCAATCAAAGCACGTTTACACCCATAAGGATTGAAATAACAATATGATATCGAGGTCTAACAATGGAATTGGTAGGAAAGGCAACATCCCCTTAAAATGGCTAGATTTCCTCAAATTGTGTGAATTAAACGTTTAAATTGAGCGATTTCGAACCGTAGGCGGAAAAATACGAACTGAATAAAAACCTTTATAATGCTTTCTTCAAAATGGTTCACATCCGAAGTTCGTAGGTCAATTCTTTCGAATTTTAATCTAAAAACAATGAAAGACTGCACGGCGAAAAATTGATTTTTAACTTATTGGAAATGGAAATTATCCCCTGCAGTCGAACCCGGGTCTTTGATCTCGAGTTTGAATACATTAAAACGTTTTGTTATTATATCATAATGCTATCCTGAAAATTTCATCAAATTCGGTTCAGTCGTTTACGAGATATTAAGCATCAAAAAGCATTACACACAAAGTGACATTGTCTTTTATATTTGTTTAGATCAAGAAAACGCAGTATGTTGCTAACGAGTATGTGCTAAAGTATCTTGAATGATATTGAGGTTAGGAAATTCGGCCTGTAATTTTCTGAGTTCACTTTGTCACCACCCTTATTGAACTGGAGTCACGTGCGCTAACTTCCAGTCCTTAGGGATCTCTCCGCAGGAAATGGATTTCTCGAATATTATCCTAAGAAAAGGTGCTACATCTTCGACTAATTATTTGAATACCCGAGCGGGAATTCCTACGGGGCCAGGGGATTTGTTAGTCTAATCGCCCTTAACTGTCTTGCTATTTCCCCCTAAGAAAGTACTATGTCCACCATCAGGTCGTTCCTCATAGCGGGTGCAAAATGTACGTATTGATCGTAGACGGCTGTAAAAGCTTCCATGAATTGACTGTTGACCAGGTTGGCTTTCTCTTGCTATTGTACAAATTATGCGCATATGTTTTCAGTATTATAAAATTATTTCTCCTGTTAAATTACCATAGTATTCGTCGTTGATTGCATATTGGACTAAACGCCACAAAATAATATTACCATTTTGAATAGCGAATAAAGAATTCCAATTTCAAGAAAAGCCTAATCTTTCGATACAGTTTTGTACCTAAACCCCATAAAGAATGTTCTTGTATCTGTGTATTCTATTTATGAAGTATATTTTTCTTCTTGTTTCTGTCTCTACTTGAATAGAGTTTAAGTCGTCGCAGGCAAAGGCATCCGATTAAAACCAATGTTAGAATATCTAGAAATTGTTATTTTGATATGCGATGATTGGGAATAAGTTGGAGGAGTTATCTACCCCATTTTCTTAACTATAGATTGAAATAGCCCAAGTCTTAGCTTAGATTTTTAATGCGCTTTTTTTTAGTTTAAATCGCCAAAGCTTAAAATTCCGCGAAACTCATCAACAAATATTATTTACCGGTTTGATTTATTCTTGCTGCATAAATCTACCTATAGAGCGTGGAAAAATTCAGGAAACTTGGAGTGACAGCTTTCAAAAGACCGGCTTTCTTCGGCTTGATAAATATACTAATTGGTATATCGAGGTTTTACTTCCTTAGACGAAGGAATACTGCTTTGAGGCATTGAAAATTCTAATCAACTCTAGCCCGTTTGCTAAATACCTAGATAAATTGCGACGCAGACTTACAATTAGAATTAGGATTTGCTAGAGGAGACGACCGATGTTCAGTAAGATAGAATTTTTCAGAACTAGTGATGTAAAATTATCGGCATCTGTAACTCCACTTTGATCCCGAATATCAGTGCTGACCAACATCTAGCTGAGTTTAAAAAAGAAAAAAACACTGAAAATTCTACAATTTTAAATTGTAGTACTTACAAAGTGTGCTTTCTTTATTAATAATATGAAACGATTACACAAAGTTACGCCTTCATCTTCAATTTATAGTTAAACTTAATGTAAAAACGTTAGTTTGTGACACAATTCTGATTTGATCTCATCAAAATATAACTTTTGCGGGAGGTCATAAGAGCATAAGTTATATTTTTTTCAGTACTTGGTTATGTTGTCTCTTGTTGAGAAAATTCGCTTCTTAAGATCATATAAATAAAAACCTTAGCAAGCGTTGTATGTAATGCTTTTTGAAGTTTAATATCTCGCAAATGACTGAACCGAATTTGATGAAATTTTCAGGATAGCATTATGATATAATAACAAAACGTTTTAATGTATCGGTAATATATAGAAGCCTTATTCTGTCCCTTTGTCCTTTTGTCACTCTCTCTGTCACGCTCTGAAAAACTGAAATATACCTGGCAATAGGAGACTAAGGCCAGCTTTTGAAGCAAAGTAGATACTCGCGGCGAGGGTTTCGAACCTTCGCTCGGATCGAATGCAACCCTCTCAGCAGGAGGTATGATTTCAGGTCAAAGAAGACTGCCTCAATTTTATTTCAGAATAATCGATCATCCCGTCATTTTTGACGGGCACTTATACTAGTATGGGTATAAAGGCAATGGCTTTCAGTATCTCCTTGTTCCGATTTGCAGGATTTCTTCTAAAAAGTCTCCCGAAAATATGAATCATATCCGTTTCACTGCCCATCAAAAATATAAAATTATTATCATTCATTTTAGCTTTATAATAAAACTACCTTATTAGGTAGAGTATCAGGTATTTGGTTTTGGAATAAATTCTGTATTTCATTTGATAATACATTACGAGCATTTCTCATCGACAATAGGTATATCAACGCGGAATCGTTTCTGAAGCTACCTGTAGCCAATGAATTGTATCTAGAGTAAAAAGCTTTGCCAACACAAGATAAAAGAGAGGCCGTTATACTAATTAATTCCGAAAGAAGCTGTCGATTCCATATTAACGGTAAGCATTGCCGAGATATTATTTTCCCCGACGCTTCATAAATATTAGAACCGAAATTGAAACGTCATTATATTGTTTCTCGAGAGCTTATGAGTCAACTTGTTGAACGAATATATGATATGAATACAGCTAAATTTTTGGCAAAAAAAACTGTTCATAAGATAGCATTAGCATTTTAAATAAAAAATTACCGATCGCTGATTCAACATCAGAGGGCGGATAATTTGTTTTTTAATGATTTATTCAACCATGTTACTGCTTCAGGGATCACCTACTCAGTGAGTTAATTCTAAGCTTAAGCTAATCATTTTATTTCAATTTTGAAGTTTTACGCACGATGATGATAGATTTAGTCCTTGTGTGCGTGTAAGATCATGCATATTTGGAATCCTGTAGGATAAAATACCTCAGGTTGATTCAATGGAAATTGTTTGCCGAATATTATCTTTGTCAGTTTTCAGCATGTGAAATAACCAGTTTTACTTCATCTCAAATTAATATTTGTTAGCAATTGCGATGAAGCAAGCAATATGAGGGAAGTTCCACAGCAAACGCAACGTACGCTGGAATAAGAACAGACAAGAATCTCACAGTTCTCATTCTACATGTATGTATAGAACACTTTCATCCTCAGTGAATTAGCAACGCCCTTCCACTCTATTGAGGTCCACAAGCACCTTGCGCCTCGCCATATACCCTCTTTAGTTTAGTTTAGCACGCGTCCATTCACGCACCATAGCGTAATGGGTGCTTCCCGCATATCACCTTCGTTTCTCTTCAGGTTAAAGGTCAAGTGCTTTCCATTCTTTTTTTTTAAGCGTCCATTCAAACTTTCGCAACCGGCACCCACCGCCTTCCGGAAGAACTCCTTAATCACAGTGTCGGGCAATCGCTTAATGAAGGGTTTTTTTTTTTGGAGGAGAATCGTCATTGCAGCGGGCGAATCCTTACACGCCTTGCTTCACGCAACAACAATGACACCGTCGCCAACGCTTCCTTCAAATGTCAATCCCGCCCCTCACGTTCGCTCTTTACCGTACTTCCTCCCCTATCTCCCTCTTCCCCCCCCCCCTCCCCCTCTATCCTCCCTTTTCCCTCGTGCGACGCAATCCCTCTCTTTCTCCGACCTCATTCTGACGTCCGCTGAATGCATGGGCGAGCCACGGGGGGCGCGGAGGAGGGGATGCAGGAGGAGGACGCTGGAAATCCTTGTAACACATTCCCACAGAATGCCTTTGCCGAACGGTGCAGAAGGGATCTTGTGTTCTCTCGGCTTCCCCCCCCCCCCCCCCCCCCCCCCCAACGTCCTCGATCCCGCCTCTCGGTCTATGGACCAAAAATACCTTGCTTCTTTTTTAAAAGTCTCGGAGATAAAGGCGTGTTACAAGGCTTTGTGACATTGGAGATTGTTGTCCCAAGTCCGGCGGAATTTAAATCCACTGCAACGGCGGAGTGGTTTCATCTATAGTAATCCGCAATTCTCGAGTGATATATGTTCATTGGATCATTTAAACATATTGACACGAGTAAAGGAACGAGCGTTCATGTTTGATGACGCAAGAATGCGATTATACTTATAGCCTTAAAGGAAAGCAATAAATTTCCGTTAATAGAAAATTAGAGTTGTGTAACATCTATTCCATTTGTAATAATTATCACTGGAGGACCTATTGGGAAATCGGAAATTAAGAGTCCCGTACGTTTCCGTTGCAGAGGCTAGATAGTAATCGATTCTTTTTATATTTTTCTATCTATTTTCCTGGTATTTCTGCCTGATTTTAGGAACATTTTTGAATTTTTATTTCTCTAAGCCCATTTCAATTAATTCCACGGTTTTTTTTATATTTTCCAATTGAAAATTATAGAACAGATATTTAAAGAATGCATGAAGTCGATGGCATGTACCATAACTCTTGGCGAGGGAAATAATTTATTATTCTCATCGCTAAGAATCTTCAGCAACATTCTTCACCATTTTTTATGAATAGGTTAACATACTACTGTCAATATTTCAATTACGAGTATTAATCATGCAAGAACAACATCCCGAGGATATAGTAAATGTCCTTTAAAAATATACGTATTCCAAATTTCACTGTACTCTACTGAATTAGTTAACTTACAAGCGTCTAACGGCTATTAAGACCTATGTATCGAACATCGAGTTCCGAAATCTAACTCGCTGCCTCGTATTTCTTTATTTAATTAACGAAACCATTCAAATTTGGACCGGCGTTTCTCTACTTGGATTTTGTTTCACTCAAAATATCTCACGTGATCGCTCATCCGTGTCCTCGCAACCGTTTTCTAAAACGGAAAAATAAAAACAACCAGAGCGGTAAAGGCGTAAAACTCTAAAAAACGAATGGATCCCTATTTAATATTTTCCTCGTAGCTCGCCTCTGGAGGTCGCACTCACAGAATGAGGAGGTTAAGCCAATTCCGCCGCATCGATGGCATTGTGAACGTCGCGAGAAGCAAGAGAGAGAGAGACAGAGACCCTTCCATTCCATCCGCCCTATCCATTCAACCCTCTCTCAGTCTCCGACCCTCTCTCCTCCCCCATCCTATTCTTCCTCCCTCCACGCCAAAACATTCT
This sequence comes from Uropetala carovei, assembly GCA_036926305.1. Classification (NCBI taxonomy): domain Eukaryota; kingdom Metazoa; phylum Arthropoda; class Insecta; order Odonata; family Petaluridae; genus Uropetala; species Uropetala carovei. Next base: position 3,949,811 of record JAXCHB010000318.1, on the reverse strand, counting down.
CCGGAACGCCCAAAGCCATTATCACCGACCACGCCCACAAACTGCAAGGAAAAAGCGACGTCAAGCGGCGTCTCGAGGTACTATCCTCCTCTCCGTGAGCGAAACCCTTCCCTCCCCCCACCCACTCCCTCTTTCTATCGCTATCTGACTTTTAACCTCCAACATTCTCTCACACCCTCTCTGTCTCTCTCTCTCATTTGGTTTTTTTCTCCGCTCGCTTCATCGCACTTCAAAACACATGCCCCGGCCCGCGGCACAAGACTTCTTCATTTGTGTGGAACCACGCGATGGGGGGGGGGGGGGAGGAAGGGGGAGGCGGGCGGCCTAAAATCAGTCGGAATCTCCGTCTGCGATGATCATTCGGTCAGATCACTCGCGGGAAACTTAGGAAGCGCGTTTTCTCACTCTTTCCTCCCTCTCACTCCCTCCCTCTCTCTCTTCTCTTTTTCATTTCGGTTTTTCTCTTGTCTTCCTTACTTATCTTTCAACCCTTCATCTATTTCATCTATATATTTCTCTCCCGCTGTAAAATTTAAAAAAAAACGCCGGCTTGCATTCAGGTTCGCGATCAAGTCCCCCGTAGACGGGATATTTTTTTGTTTTTTTTTCGCGTCGAGACCGGTTTCAGATGAATATTCTCGTGTTTTTATTCGGCGACCATGCTGAGATTAAAGGATTTCGGCGTATGGGGAGGGCGAATGGAAATAAAAATCATTTTCCCTCGTCGTATGGTTCGAGACACATAAGATAGACGGATTACTTCTTAGCGACTAGCGATGCTAAGGAAGGAAAAATCTAACACCGTAATTTATATGCCTGGTAATTTGATTCAATAACTGAAAAATAGATCTTTATAGGAATTTTGCTCCACTTCGAAGGCTAAAACAACGTCACTTTTCTAAAAATAAATGCATGAATAGGAAAAATATATTTTTAACCGAGCAAAAGTTTTCGCTTACTGTTTAAGAGCTTAAATTTCACGAAATAAAGCAAACCCTCGCCATCAGGAGCAATATTCCTTGCGAAAAAAAGCACAACATAACAATTTAATAACTTTCAACGGAGGTAAAAGCATGGTAGGCGATTTTTCGTCTGAATGGCCCTACATTATCCAACGTTATTCTCTTAGATCAGTGTTTCTCAAAGAGTGATCCGCGGCCCCCCAGTGGGCCGTGGAGCTTTTTCCGGGAGGCAGCCGAAAAATGGACCCATAACAAAGATGCTGAATGAATTTTAATCCTTAATGAACAATAACCTGATAAATAATATGTTGAAATAATAAAATAAAACAGTATGTCGAAATTAGATCTTATTGTTTTCAATCACCATGCTAAAGTAGTCGGAGAAACACCCGATTATTTTTTTGCATTGATAATAAAAATTCACATTTAATTAAATGCAAACAATTTAATAAAAAAAGCATTTCATAGATATCATTAAGGTAAATTATTCTTCGAAATTGCTAAATAATATTTAAGTCAATTTTATAAGTTGGGGGAGGGCCTTGAAATTTTTCATTCACATCAAGGGGGCCTCAGACAAAAAGAGTTTAAGAACCCAATGTCTTAGATGACCTTAGAAGTCATCGCTTTGTATAATCGATGAAGGATGTTCGTATGAATTCACGGCATCAGATCACATGGTTCTGTTCTCATCTCAAAAGCGAACTTCGAGAGAAGGAATCTCATGGCAAACGTCTCTCTCTCCATCTCTTATTGTGCTTTCTTCAAAGATAGCTCGCCGACTCAGTGCTCTTCACTCGGCACCCTTATCAAAAGAGGAATCGCTTGGGCGCGGTTCTTTTGTTTTTTTTGTCATTACGCATTCCTAAAAGAACGCTATCATATAGCACGCGCTGGCGCCTCTTTTTTTATCCGGCGTTAAAATTTTTTTCCGCGACGACGCCTCGCGATTCACGCGGCGACGCCTCCGGATCTCATTGTGTTCCACATTGGGAACCCTGGGTCCGAGATTAAACGCGGACTTTTTTTTTGTAGCCGCTCGCTCGGAGATGGAATGCGAGTTCTTCCGAGGGTGATGACGTCACGAGTTGGAGAATATATTTTGGAAGAAGGGTGGTTACCATACTCTGCTCGATAAAAAAATGACGCATTTCCCATCGACAATTTTTTTTAACCATCGACATTTGATGACATTCTTAACGAAGTACACCAATAGGATTTGGTCAACAATTTTTCATTCTTTCGGCATCTGCTTTATTTGAATAATTACAGAAACGGTATATAGCATTACAAATTAATACATTGCTCCCCTTAAATATATCGATTTTTAATTATGCTTCATCTTGATTTATGATTAGTGCAAACAAGGAAAACTATGGGTGTTCATTTTTTCCACAGATTCCCGATTTTTTCAATATTATTCAATGCATATAGATGTTAGTCATACAAAACCCCGGACATATATTTCTTTTAAAAAATCCTTCCGGATGATCTTTTGAGAGTCTAAATCTATGATATGTTTGAGAAAATTAGGACATGTGGTAGCTCGAGGAATTGTAGAAATGATATCGAATTCATCTCGTCATTCAAATCATTTCCAAAGGATTTAACCGAGAAATCAATTTTAAATTTTTCCGCAAATTGATTTCTAGGATGCTTAAATTGTTTAGTACATATTTGTATTTTTGTCAAAATATGGCCATATCGAAATTGTAGCTTTTGATGGTCGGTTTATGCTCTTCCAAATGACGGTGAATTATTACTAAATTCATTAACAGTTATTCGGGATGTTGTAATTATTTTTTTAATCGCCCGAATTAGATTTCATATAATATATGACATTGACTTTAAGCGCCATGGAAAAATTGAATGTATAGTAGGTACATACTTTCACGAATAAAGATGAATTTTCAAACGAGGAAAGTATCGGGTCAATCATAAAGACACTTTTTTATTTCAACGCTAATTTTTCTTCTAATCTTAAACATTGAACTAAAAACTATTTTTATTTGCACAAATTAATAAAGCTTTAAAAAAATTTCAAAATTCAACATTTGGATACCGGTATTTTTCCATTTTATTTGCTTATTTTCATGGTATGACACAGATTTTATGTAAAAATTTCATATCCTTCATAGACTTCACTTTTATACATATTTTATATTACATCAAAATGTATGTACTTTATCATCATATGGACCAACTTCATCCGTACATTTAGCTCGTGCTAAAAACTGAAAAATTGAACTTAATATAAGTTAGTATAATAATTTAGCGAAAGTTTCGTACAATTCGATGACCGCTATTAAGTGCATTTTCAACGTTAGTTTTCAGCAAACTGATATGAATATGAAATCAACCTCATTATTATAATTAGGACGTAAACTTGGCGTACTTATCCCTCTACTTAAAAATCACCCGGCTTTAAAACGCACGAATTCAAACCAAAACTTTATAAATATCTCGTTAGCGCGGAAGAGGAAAACAATAATACGAGGCGTCATTTAAAACCATCCAAACTTCTTTAATTTAGAATCCCATTAAAACCTCTTAAGGCGCGAAATCCCTCGTTTCCATTTTCGTCGATTTTTTCTCTTGCATCGAATAATCCGCGAGAGAGATCGAGGAGGCTTGATTAGAAATGGGCGTGGCACTGCGCCTCTTTTCCTCCCTACCAACCCTGCAACCGCGAAAGCGTGGGAGAAAGCGAGATCGACTCTCTTTCTCACTCACACACACACTCTCTCTCGCCTCCGCGCGTTGCTGCACTGCAGATGGCGGCACTATCTCAGGGTTTCGCCAATCAAAAGCGTTTTTACTCGCTGGTAGAAAGGGAGGGGGAGAGGGGGTTGGAGAAACCTTCCATCCGTTGGTTTTGAACGAAAGGGAAAGGTTTCTTAAGACGAGAGGAGAATCCAAGTGTATGAGGAACGGAATTGAAAATGCAAGAGTGCGAATTACCACTGGCTTAAGGGGTCCGCTTAATAAAACACCATCACAAAATCATCGATTTTCAGTTCAGTTTCCTGTGCCCGTTTTTAAATCTAGGTGCATCTCCACGTTTTGTGTTATTAGTTCTTGTTTCTTACATTGCGGAAGCGCACGTTCTAATGACTTTAAAGTGAATCTTCTTTTAAATGAAAAAGAAGAAAACGAAGAAAAATAACTTAGTTAAATTCCACAAAAAATTGTGGAATTTAACTGTTATTTTTTTCGTTAATATGAGTATCAATTACCACAAAGTATGTATAATATTATGCTGCATATATGTACATGTGGGTATGTATGTATGTATGTATAACTAGAAATATATGTATGTATGTATAGATTTCTAAAATGATAATTTAAATTAACATGCTTAGGATTGTCATAATTTTGGCTTATAATTGTAAACATTTATTGATATATTTGATTGTTTTTTTTTCATAATTTTGGCTTATAATTGTAAACATTTAAAAAACCTATACCCTTGAAAGGATGGATATTGTATTTGTTGAGGCGTGATATTCCCGTTATTTTCATTTTGTTACTTCAAATAGTTAAATGTTTCCTTAAATGTATGATTCGTACTGGCGTATACTGTCGTGACTGCTGATTGATTTCCTTAAATGTATGATTCGTACCGGTGGGTACTGTCGTGACTGGTGACTGATTTCCTTGCATTCTTCCGTAAATTTATAACTCTCAAATTTTTGCTTCTTGTAAAAATAAAAGTACGGGAATGGAGGTGAAAACATCGTGACCTTCCCTATTTCTATGTTCTCTTAAATGGTAATAAAAAGTAAATGCATAAGTCCCATTGCTCAATTTTCACTAGTATACTTCGCGTTGTATTTGTATTACTTACTCGAGTCAAATATAGTTTCCACTATAATACAATTCGTTGAAACATATATTACGGGCATGCTTACATCAGTATCTATAATATAATTTGCTTAAACCGACCGGCGTCCTAATGATTTTTGTTTTCTGTTGTCGTGACGTTTCCCTCGGAAATAAATGAACCGTTTTCTGTTGTCTTGACTATATTATATTAGAGTTCTTACGTTTGAGAACATTAAAATTAGGTATTAAGTAGTACCTATCTACCTAATAATATAATGATTTATTAAAATTTAAAAGATAACACAGTATGACGGTATCGATCAGGGAAAATTAATTCCGAATTCTCACAAAATATACACAAAAAATATTGTGTACAAAGAAATTTTTAGTAAATAAGGGCAACATATAAAAATTTGATTAAACCAAATTATAAAAATAAATGTTTTTTTGTTTGTTAAATGTTGTTTTTTGTATTTAATATTTTATTTCAAAAATATTGAAATAAATTTTTGAAACATAAATCTATTTTCATTTTTAGGTTTTTCATGAATGGTGTACATATTAATGGAAGTTTTCGGAATTAAAATTATCTATTTATCAAAATTCCAAAATAAGTCTTATATAAAAAAATCAAAATACAAAAATTAAAATTAAAAAAAAAGGCAGCAAGCGGAAGGGAAACATCTTGCAACGTTTCCGCAAACGCTAGACCCGTTGTATTACGACCACAACGGGCTTTTCTACTTGTTTAAGGATAAATTTATAAGTAATTTATATTTATCCCACTTTTCCACCCGTAAAATTTCCCACAGATACTTATTCATTTCTTAGGAGGAAAAACTGTTTGCAATATTTGCGAAGATACACCTGCAGCGAGGAAACACGGAAATTAAGCCAGATTTTGACAAGATAAACAGAACTTCACCTCTGACACTGAGAAAAGAACCATCCACTTCTTATGTTACGCCTTCCGACAGATCTACCTCCATAAATCACCTCGCAAAAATCCCATTCACGAAAACAGGGGGAAAGAGAACAAGAATTTCCCATTGACACCGGCTTCAAATATCTCCGAATTGTGGAAGGTCCTTTCTACAGGTCAAATAACTGCTAGTAGCATATGGAGAAATTTGTTAGGTGCCTGCGTGGACACACGACAAAAAAACCATTAATTTCTCTTTTCCTTCTACTTGCCTAAGCTTAAAAGCTCAGAGGCAACCTTCCACCCCCTCTCCCACGCTCTTCCCTCCCTCTCCCCCTCCTCCAGTCACCATAGGTGTTCGTCAGCGGGTGGCACTCATTCTCACCGCTGCTGCTGGGTTCGTTTTTACAGCAAGAGACGGAGAAAAGGGAACCCTTCATTACTGGCAAAGTCCCGAACACTTTGTATGCTTTTTTTCCTCACCCCCTAGCCTCCTATTCTTACCGCAAAAACTTTTCCCTCTTTGTGAGCCCTTTCTCCGCCATATCTTTCAACACCTCCCACCCCCCCCCATTTGACTCCCCCACCTCCAAATTCTTCGCCGCACCATTTGACTCCTGGGCCGCGTGGGAAGGAGGGTTTTTGCCTTCTTACGCCCCCGAAAAAAAATGTCACTCTCCAGCAGACCTCACGGGCATTTTTCTCTTCTTCCCTCTTTCTTTCTTACGTATGCTGCAGGTTATATATAGACTCGCACACCTTATTTACAAAAGAGAGAAACAGCGGGATGCTTAGTTCATTTGCTTTGCCTCACTCTTCCACCTTTGGGATATGCTCCGAAAATTCGCCTCGTAAATTCTCCCTCCATTTCTCTCTTCCAGATGAGATTTTTCTCGCGGAAGAGTCCTCTGGAAATCGAAGGTATACTTCATGAGATAACCGCATAAAAGGATTCCTATTCTTTATTAATTATACCGAAATGTATTTTACCACAGCCTCTGGCTTGTCTAACGTTTTATTAGCTTCGCTGAATCCGTTTCTCACAAGAATCATATAGATCAAAAATTGTCCTGTCTTTTTATAATGCTTCTGTAACCATGTTCTAGCGTTCATTCGCACATGCGACAGATGACGTGATGGCGCGGTGGTTCCATTATATCAGAATATGAATTTGTTATTAATAAATCGGTCTAAATTTATAAGATTATAATTGTCCGACTCTTCATGCGAAACATAACGCATAATAAAATCATTAATTCTCCATTTAAAATACAATCTGATGTGGCCAACACGACTTTCTCCATATTTGTGGTATAGATATTTAGTCTTTTTATGAATAGCATTATAAGGCTAAATTATTATTTCGTATCGTAAAAGTATACATTCGTCCTTATTGCCGTAAATTACGTATATTTTGAATATGTTTACAGAATCCACTGGCGGCGCTGTATATTGCAAATTAAGAAAAAGCAAAATATCTCCGAAATGGATGGTCCTACTAAAATTTGTTTCAAACAAACCTTGGAAGAAATATTATTCTCTACAAATTTGGTCCTCACGAAGATTACCAATAAGGACGTTTTTAAGGATATATTTGACGGAAACCGAAACAACCGATTATTTATAAATAATTACTAAACAATAACTGCTATGGAAAATTGTTTCAAATGAAAGTTGTAGGAAATTACATTCTCTATAACCTTTGTATAGAAGTGTACATAAAATAATGATGTTTTAATGGAGATATTTCGTCAAAACCGAATCGGGTTTCGAATAAACCTCGACTTCCGGTTAACCGGTATTGTCTAAAAACTACTCAGCTCTTCATTCTCATACAAAAGTGTTATATTTGAAATTTGGTAACGATATGGCAAGTACTTTTAGGGTTAGAGCCCCCACAATCACATACACACACATCATTCCGAAAATATTCTAAACGTGCTCTAGGGACCTCAAAACGTGTATTTCCGTTGAAATCTCGTAGTCGATTTTTTTCATGAAAATAATACTTTCTCTATACTACGTATATGGAGAAAGTAAAAATAATGAAAGCCTACAGTCGATTTTATTATGTGCTGTTTTAATGGGAGATGTCAATGTCATCCATTGGAATCGAACCCAGCACTTTTTTAGACATTTTTTTCGTCACCACTTTATCATATGTGAATTGAGCATTCTTGCCAAATTTCGAGTTTCTATCTCTATTTTCTCTCGAGTTATCGATAGAGGGGGTGGTTAGCGTGGCTGTCTCCCAATGTTATGGTCGCGGGTTAGAATCCTGCCGAGGGCATGTCAAAATAAAAATATCATTATTCGCATTTTTTTAGCGTTACATCCGACAAACAAACGAACCAACAGATCGCGGATAATATCTATAGAATTTCTGAGCTATATAAGAATAGGGGGCATTCGGTGTATGTTTGGTGCAGTAGAGTGTACATCGCCTGGCTGAAGAGCATGGGGAGTTGACGCATCTATGGAGAAATATGTTATAGCGGCAGTTAAGTGCAAATTCGGTGGCATAAATCAGTGGGTACTTTCGTGTGGTCGATATTGAAGGGCAATCAAGTGTTTGATGGTCCTATATATATATTAGGCCCTAATAATTAGGGGTTTGTTGTGCAAGTTGTGTGGCATATATTCCAGCTGATTTTTGATGAGTTATTAGTGGCGCGAACACACACGCACGCACCCTCACACACACACGCACCCTCACACACACACGCACGCTCACTCACACACACACACACCCCATCTCTCTCTCACGCACACCCTCACACGCACACCCTCACACGCACACCCTCACACGCACACCCTCACACGCACACCCTCACACGCACACCCTCACACGCACACCCTCACACGCTCACCCTCACACGCTCACCCTCACACGCACACCCTCACACGCACACCCTCACACGCACACCCTCACACGCACACCCTCACACGCACACCCTCACACGCACACCCTCACACGCACACCCTCACACGCACACCCTCACACGCACACCCTCACACGCACACCCTCACACGCACACCCTCACACGCACATCCTCACACGCATACCCTCACACACGCATACCCTCACACACACACACCCACCCTCACACCTTCTCATTCACCCAACCCATTGTTTTCTCTTTCGCACTTACACGCATCCGTTTTCCCTCATTCATTCACTCACTCACTCACGCACACATCCCTTCACATACTTCATCGTATGTACTGGGACACCAAAATACAATTTCTCGTTCTATTTTGCTATAATATCCTCAGACTATCTTAACCCATCGATACGGCTAAAGCGACCGCGTTAATTAACCTAATACATCTCTGAATATTCCTTTTACTCATCTTCTAGATACTTCTCAATCTATAACGTAGCAGCGAAATTAGTTGAACCATGTTTTCATCATTTTATAATTCCTTTATATCAACTTACAAATCATTCATTGCATTATTTATTCTTTTCTCTGGTCCTGATTAGCAGGTATAACATGCTCCCATGGCGGCGAGCTCTTATGGGCGCCAAATTTGAAGCCCTCGTTCGCTTGCGTGTTTTCGGATACCTTTGTCGTCGCCTGGTAGATGTTGGATGGACTTGGTTGGGCAAATCGCAAAATTCGACGCAAGATGCGTAGAGGATCTCTCATGTAATTACAGATACCTCATATGTTGGAGAGGTATTAAAAACGTAAAAGAAAATGTACCGCAGGAAAATGAATGGCGATTTTAACATAAAACATGAGTCATCAATATTTTAATTCGTATCACTGTTTTTTGAAATATTTATTAATTTTCCTTTGCTTTGAGGCCGTATTATATTTTGAAATATGATATGAAATCGAATAATTTCGCCATTCCTTGACTACCCTGTCATCTACATCAGTACATGTCATAAAGTTATTCGTAAAATCAAGCGCTCTGAAGGCCTCTTTGCGAGCTCAAGGAGTTTCTACTCGTCATCATCTTCTGTCTCGATCGCTGGAGTTTCTTTGGGATTAGTCAAATCTTAGCGATTGCTAGAATATCCATTTAATTGTCAGGAAGTTGCTACCATGCAGTCGTCGAAATGTGCCGGATGTGAGACATTTGGTTAGTTAAGCAGAAAAATATTTCTTTCTTCAGAACTTGCTATTAGCAAATTAAAGGTTTTTTTGGAAAGTGCAAATGATTCATTGTATTAGCAATTACAGTTCTTGTTAATAATAAAATACAAAACCAAAAACATGCTAGGAAAATACTGCGAATGTAGATATTAGAAGAAATATTAGAAGAAATATTATTCTCTACAACTTTGGTTCTTACGAAGATTACTAATAACGACGTTTTTAAGGATATATTTGACGGAAACCGAAACAACCGATTATTTATAAATAATTCCTAAACAATAACTGCTATGGAAAATTGTTTCAAATGAAAGTTGTAGGAAATTACATTCTCTATAACCTTTGTATAGAATTGTACATAAAATAATGATGTTTTAACGGAGATATTTCGTCAAAACCGAATCGGGTTTCGAATAAACCTCGACTTCCGGTTAACCGTTATTGTCCAAAAACTAATAAGCTCTTCGTACTCATACCAAATTGTTATATATGAAATTTGGTAACGATATGGCAAGTACTTTTTGAGTTAGAGCGCCCACAATCACATACACACGCACACATCCACACACACAGACATCATTCCGAAAATATTCTAAACGTGTTCTAGGGACCTCAAAACGTGTATTTCCGTTGAAATCTCGAAGTCGATTTTTTCATGAACACAATACATTCCCATTACTAAGTATGGAGAAAGTAAAAATTAAAATCCCGTAAACTATGGTTTTCTGAGTAATTCTGGTTCCTCGCAATTGTTAAAGAATTTGAAACTCAAATTTAAAAAAATATGAAAGTTAATAAAATCAAAGAATAGTTGTTGATTTTTATTCTCATTCATTTACCACTGAAGTACATATTCGTAAAGTTACATTATTCAGAAGAGAGAATGCACTTAAAAATTACCGTTACTTCTCCCCAAACCTCTTGACTGCGTTTCTCCATCCGAAATTTATTTTTATTTTCCCTTCAAATTTCCCATTCCTTGGCATTTCTTTCTCCCCGAAAAAAAAACGACCACCGCCTTACTCGGGTGCGCAAACTGGTACCACCTGTGGCGAGGAATGATATTCGCCCCACGACCTCTCCCTCCCCCCTCCTCTCGCTCCCACGTAGTATTCTCCCAAGAATATTCAATAGGGAGCTGTGCAGTTCCACATGCATCTCTACCCCGCCTTTCTCCCTTACTCTATCCTAAAACCTACCTTAGCCTATCTCAAAAGTACACGCACCCTCTCTCTCCCCCCCCCCCTCTCCTTCATCTATTCGGTCTCCTTTTCCCCCTAACCTTTGCCGAAAATTCCCATTTTCTTCGCAATAATTGTGTGTGGAACGCGACAAGAGTTCGAGGGCAATTTGTCTCCCCCTAAAGGTGAAGCACTTTAGGGTGCGGGTTAAATAATGGTCGCGGTGAACCTTGGGGAGGAAAAGGGGAGGGTGCCACGTCGTCCCTTGACGTTACCCAGGTGACGGACGCGTTTCCCTCCTATTTTTCGTCGAGGGCCACGGAATTGCATAATGACGGGTTCAGTAAACAGGAACGATTTGAACGTTGACAAAACATTTCGCGAGAGCTTACAAATGTCCCTTGACGGCCAATAAATGAACACTCGAGAACTTGTATTGCAGTGGTAAGTGAATAATAATTGCAATTTACTTTTCATTTCTCTTACAATGGTTGAATTTTTATCAGGTGCGAAACCCTACAGGCGTTGCCTACCTGAATTAGGTTTTCCTTCCTTTTTAAATAATTAAAAGTATGTCGTGTAGTTTCTATCCCACTTTGGCATGGAGACTATTATAGTACTTCAGGTACTCTTTGTAAAAGTTATTTGAACCATAGGCAGCAAAATATTTTATTTTTGAGAAATGATATATTTTTATTTTTATCTATTTTAGAGGAAAATACAATTTCAACTCTCCAATCATTAATGATATTTATTGTTATTTAAAGAGAGGTTCTTAAAAATGTTTCACAATTACTCAATCATTTTTGAAACGTATTTACATTTGATCTCAAAAGCTGTGATAAGCATACTGGAAATTCATTTCCTGATAAATTGGGAATGCTGAGTCTATAGCACACGTATGATGAGATGTATGTGGGATTAATATAGTTGGAAAGCCAAATATGTACCATATAACAACTTTCCTTCGTATATAAAAAAGTCAAACTAATGACCATGAAACCGTTTAAGATTATTATATAATGGTTTCTTTCGTCGCATTTAATAGATCAAACCACAATCTTGATATATATATATATAAATTTTCAGAAAGAGAAAGAGAATCCTTGTACTTAAAAATGTTGTAAAATATTACAGTAAACATATTACCAAGATGTGATAAAAAAATCTTTTCTATTTGTCCTAAAATATTAATACGCCGATTGATTCTGTTCAAAACATTTCAAATAAGTTAATAAAATAAACATAATTTGATTTTAACTTACATGGAATTTTATCACGGCCGCCATGCAAAATCTTCGAATAGAACGAAATTGTTATTGCATCCTCATACCGATGAGAAATTAACGCTTACGAGATCGAAATCCGTCTACGAGCAAATCTCCACGCGCTTCTCATCTGTTTCCCTCCGTCAAAATCCTTTTATCCCATCCGTCCCCCATTTCGCCCGAAGATGCTTTTGTGTTGTCCCCTCATACTACTCTCCGTACGCCTTTCCCATATTCCTCCTCCTCCTCCTCCAACCTACTCTTCCACTTCTCCCCTTCGCTCTCGCATATTCTTTTGCGCCGCAAGACGCAGGGGTCCTCTATTCCCGACTTGTTTCTCCCTCCCTTCCCAACCACGCCCACTCCGTTCATGCCTCCTACCGCCTTTTTCTTTCTCTCTCCCTCCCTTTCAGCTCTCTCCCTCTTCGTCTCCGTCTTTTTTTCCCATTCTCGATTCATTCTCTTTCTCTCGCTCTCCTTACCTCCCTTCTTACTGCCGAAAAAAAAAATCTTGGTTCTTGCCACTTTTCTATACGTTACAAACGGATTTTTTTTTCTTGCCTCAAAACCCGACTTCGTCGAGAGCATTATAATCTCGCTTCTTGTTCGAGTGCATTCTCGCTTCTCTTTCCCTCTCCTTCCATAATCGCCTTTGTGACGCTTCTTCCCTTCAAGTGTGTTTACGTGCCTTTTCCTTTAGATATTCTCGCCGAATTCTTTTAATCTTTCGTTTCCTCGCTCTCCCTCGCATGTCGATTGTAGGTTGAATGCAAACGGTCCAAAAGCGAATATTATACTATATAAAATATAAATTGACACTTTTCGATCTGCTTTCTTTAAAACGTTCGTAACTGGGCCGATATATTTCATAGGTAATTTGTTTATTCATTTTATCACGTTCGCTGAAGATTATGCATAAACGGAACGCGTATCACTTTTCTATGAAAACAATACTGTCCAGAGTTGTTAATATTTGATAGCAATATTTTGGGATTAATTTTTGACCGCGTTCCGGCATCTTTTATTACTCTTTTAAAAAACAAACTACTCGTAAAAGTGTCTGTTGCTACAAAAAATGCTAGAGAAATTTTAAGCGGAGTTTTTGTGTGAATTAACATGTAACATATTTATTTTGAAGATACGTTACTTCGAGCGTACAACTTAAAAGAAAGAATTTCATTGAGGTATGAATTTTCAAGAAATATTGAAAGCGACCGACTTATACTTTCGTGAGTTATTTCTATCTATAAATTGAACACTTTTAATGGTAATACATTTTCAAAACTTGATGTGCTTTCCTTATGATGAATGATTACCCGATATGGAAGCTATCTCTCAAATATTTCCCCAATTCTGTCTTTCTTACTGTTTATAAAGCTCTTAGAATCTTTCAATATCTCAGCACCGGAAGGAGCTAGAGATATGAAATTTGGTATGTTCTTAGATGACCACATACACTACTACAAAATTTTATTACTTTTACATAAAGTGTCCTAGGTTCGACTCCAGATATCCTTTCGTATTGCCATTTAAAAGCAAGGGAAAAAACGATTTTGACCGTGCAGACATTTTTTTCTTTTGCTCATTAAAATACCTAAATATTAACTTACTAACTTCAAACAAAAACTAAAAGACGAACGAAATTCTAAATTATATTATTGTAGAGGTCTTTTATTGTATCTTGCTCTTTAAAATTTAAAAAATACGTAAAAGTGCGTCTTTTTTTTGTGATTTTAACGCTTAATCTAGCATGAGTTGCTATGCAACCTGTATTGTTTTGTTATTAATTAATCAAATCACTACAATCTTCCAAAGATTATTTTTCTTGAAAGAAGCAAGCAAGAAAAAGTGTATTGTGTTATCAATTATAATAACCTAATTAAAGCATTTAACGAAATGTAAATTGCACAAAGTGTCATCTATTATTACGATATTAGCATAAATATTATATAAAAACAAGGCACAGGGACAAACATTTGACCATGTGGGACTTTATCTCCATGAGCCGGTCCTTTCACATGGTCAACTCTATGTGGCACTTTCGAGAGCAAAAGTACCCGAGAAAATTAAAATAATTTTGCAACATTCAAACTTGCAAGGCCAGTTGCTTCAAAATGACCGCTTTTTTACACCAAATGTAATATTTATTATGAAGTTCTTGAATAAAGCTTTAAAAATTAATTTTAGTGTTTTCAGTATCTTATATGACGGGTTATTATTCCAGTTAATTTATAATTAACTTCGTCATAAAATGTATGACTATGAAAGCGATAGCGCTGTGTAAACATCTGAAAGTTATTTTTTCGTATACATTTAAATCCTAGATTAAACTTAAACTTTCAATTTGATTTAAGAAGGAGTTGGAACGAATGAAAGTGTCGCCGTGCAAACAGTATTACGAACATGCTTTATAGTCGCCAAACATCTGTATAAAGTTCATTTTTAATCCATCGGATTTTTAATTTTCAAACGAAATTCTTATTCTTTACTCATTCAATAAAGAATACCTTTATAACCAGAAAACGATTACTCCAAGAAAATAAGAGGTTTCTTTCGTAATTTTTTGCGTCCAGAATTGAAATTTTTACTTCATATATTATATTAAAAATCAACATGACTTTCTCAATTCCATAAAATCTTAATGGTTGTTCTTGACAGTTCATACAAATTTCTAGGCTATATGGCCAAACACCTGAGATTTTCCTTTATTATTGTAAGGTAACTGGGGTCAGAAAATCAAGGTACCCTTTGTCAGGTACCACGCCTGCAATAGAATAATCTAAGAAGCTTTCAACGCCGCGAGTATCGAACGTCACGACCAATTTCTCGTAGTGCCAGTCCTTTACACCGCAAACCTCAACAACGGCCACTCCCACACAAACAAAACGACATAAAAGAGAATCTCACCCAATCCTTTCCCCTTTTAACCTTCCGTGTTACGCAACACCACTCATACCGTCCCGTGGCCGAGCAAACGCCAACATATCCCTTTTTACTTCGGCCGCACTTCATCCATGATTGTAGTGTAGGGACTCATCTGATGATGGGCTCCGCTTACACTAATTGAGGCCTTTGCCTCCTTCCCTCTCAACAACCGCCCTCCCTCCTTCCCGTATCCCCGAAAACCCTCACAAAGGAACGCCGGAGGACTCCGTGGGGAGGAAGCGGCGAAGGCAGCTTCCCTCGAGAGGACAAAGGAGTCTTCGGCGGTGGATCTGCCCTCCTCCCTCTTTCTCTTCTGCAGACTTTCTCTCTCTGCCCCCAGCGCGTACCCCGAGCGCTGGCCCCTTTCCAATGCCCCGCAGCTCCCCTCCGCAATACGCAGACTGGAAACATTTCTTCAGGCATCACCAATAGATTTCGAAGTTCCCACAGCAAAACGCCCAAGTACGTCACGTCTCCGTCCCAGGCACGTTCTCCCTTATTCTGTTTCTTTATGTTTCCCCCTTGCTCTACTGTCTTCGCCATTTCAATACATTCCTCTTCCCAGGCGATCCCCTCTCACTTAATTCCTGTTGCATTTTTGACATCTCGGGCCTTCTTCTACGCGGGAATTTCCGGTATTTTCGTCAATGAGGCATTTCTCGGACAATTAACCGCTTTCTTTTCGCATTCTCCGCCGCCGTGAGCAACGGGCCCGATATAATTTCTCACGAGTCTCGATATCTTCCAATCGGAAAATGTCGCTCCTTTGCAATTTTTCTTTTTATCGAATCATTTGGCAGAGTGGTGTGCAGCCTGCGGGCTTCATGCGGCCCTCGAGGGCGTTTTGTGGTCTTCAAAGCTATGATTAAATACAGATTTAACACAAATTCATATCATGCATATTAAAATTACGACAATAAAGCACCAGATATCGAAACGTTAGCCGTAAAAACATAATTTAAACTTGATTTTCGCTGATATTTTACCTCAGAATCTCTAGTTAACATCCGATTTAGAGTTAAACCTGACCCGCTGAAGCATTGACAACTTGCAATGCGGTCCGCCGAAGAATTCGCGACCACCAATGCGTAGAAATGGTTGCCCAATATTGGTTTAACGGGATAAAGAAAAAATCTATTTCTTATTTTATATATGAAAATCTTTTGAGTATTGCAATTCTCAGAGTTTTCGTACGACGACGAATATTTTAAAGACAATTAAAGAAAATCAATACGGTGACGATGTTTTATTTGGAATTAACAAATTTTGGAAGTAGCCCAAACACATCTCTGTCAAAAAACATGGTCCAAAAACAAATATATTAAAAGAGAAAAGAAATCTTTAGAAAGCATCTCGAGCTTATTAGCATTGGACAGGAATATAAGGTTAACCTATTTTGAAAAAAAAAACGAGTAATATCATATCATACTGCCGAGGTATTCCAAGTTTGGTACCAATGCCCAAATTGGAACCAGAAGGATCTGAAATTTGTACCAGCAAAATCTTGGTACCTATTATCTTAATTACCTCATATACCACAATCCCTCATCCATTTCACCATTCACTTTATTGCTTAAATAAACTACTTGGTAACTGTGCAGACTAATTTTACACTTTTCCACTTGGACACGATTATTTTGATTCCATTTTTGCAGGGAAATTTCTTTTTTACGAAAAAATGTGGAGGTACCAAGTAGTTAATGAAATTGTTCAAAGGTTACATGAAAAACAGTTTGAATAGCAATGTTTTATTGGATAGAATTTTAATTGGGACGCAGACAGGTTTAAAATTTCGTTATATGGCACGTAAACATCATCGGTAATAACATATTTGAAGAAATATTTAAGTTAGACGCTTCAACAATTCATTTAAGCACTCACTTTTGTAAATGACTTTTATTCATGCTTTACTGTGAGCACATTTATTTTCAAATGCGTCCGTCACATTTAGTAGATTTAGTTTTGAAATTAAAAGGCTTACTAAAATGCTTGTCGGGAAAAGGGAAATAAAAAACAGCTTTTCAATGAAACATTTCATTTATCTTTTATAATTTTTTACATGATCGAATACAAGGCTTTCATTCACCGTATTTTCCAGAATGGAGGTGGTTGATCCATTGTCGTAGCGAAACGTGGTATACAATTTATTTATTTTTCTCGAAAATTTCTTTCCTGGATCTTTTTTTAGAATTTACGTGATATTTTTTGCATGTAGAAGTCGAGAAAATATGTTGGATTGAAATATTCAAGAAAATACGGTTTGCCAATTTATTTTTAACATGGTTCCCCAAAATTTACTTTTTCCCTTTACAATATAATATGTTCAAGTTTTGCGTTCAATTTTTACATCCAGAAAAAAGAGTATGTTCATTTTTCATTTAATTTTGTTTTTTTTGAACGACCAGATAGGAAAAAAAATTATAACATTTTTATGAATCATTCTCGGTAGTTTATGAGATCACAGCTCTTTTGAGCCATCCCGAGAGATTCTGATTTTCATTTTTTTGGTCCATATTTTCAAGAATGTGGGTAATTTTTATTTGCAGCAGACGAAGAATTTTTGGCTATTCAATGACATCCGAAAATTTTCCTTTTACGTTCGCGTCCGATGATTACTCCTTGAGAATTTATTCAAGACATTTTTTTTCTGAGATCGAAAGGCTTTTTGAATAGGAGTTAATCAGTTTTATTTAGAAATTAGCGCTTGGGCCCACATTCGAAAAAATACGGGATTTTACATTCACAAATCACTTTTCGACTGCGCCATTTTTTTGGTCATAGCAGCCGATCGCATACAAGATATGTAATTACACAATTTAAAATATTCTAGAATAAATACGTCGTGAGATTTCGAATTTGCGTATATTTTACCCTTTGTTTTAGATTCCACGATTTCATTCCTTCTGGTAACTTAATCTCACGAAGAGGACGTGTCAATGTTGGAGATTTTATTTACGATAACAGATTCATTTCACACGTTACCTTCCAAATACAAATCTCTTTTTAAGACCTATAAAAAAATCACAAATAATTACCATGCCCCTGTTGTTACAAACTTTTTATCAAGTGTCCGTTGATTTTAAACAATTTCTGTGCTGGTGTATGCATTCAGAGAATGATAAAAATATACACAAATTCATCTTTTACTAAATATCTCACGAACTGCTTGATAATATTACACCAAAGTTAGTTACACTGAACCACACACAGAAATAAACAAAACAGTGTAAAGAAAAAGTGAAAGCTTAAATACTAAATGAGACATTTATTAAATTTATCTTCCGCTTGGCTTCTACTCCGGATGGCGATTCCTCTTCCGATTGACTAAATAAACATATTATTCACGACACGTTTCCCTGATATTACACACAGAAGCAATAATATATGAATATATACTTTAGCCCATACATGACTTTAATATAAATCAAATTCAATTCAATATTTTTGATAAACACAAATTACGAAGACATCAATTCATTAACATTAAATATTAACTAAATTTAATCAACATACTTTCACATGTAACATTACGATACCTAAGATATTATATTGATGTCTTTCACGCTTGTTGACTGTGCCGTTCCATTTCCACGAGTTAACTCGTCGAAGGAACGACTCAGAAAAAAAAGGCGTTCGGCAGAACATCAAAAAAGGCAAAAAGTAACGACTTTTCTTGGGAACATTTACTTAATTTTTTTTATTGATTTTCTCATTGCTGTCACATGTCGGAGCTAAAAAACTGAAATCAAAAACGCTTCCCGGATGCTATTTTTCGGGAGGGAATTTAAGCTATTTATCACGTTGGTATATCCTCTCGCGTACATTTATTCATGCACACATGCACAGCGCGGGGCAGAAGAGATTTAAGGGTTGGTCGGAGGATTAGTGCGTATACGTGTCCCTGGCGATGGACATAGAGGTGAGAGTTGGCCATGCTGTAGGATTCGGATCTGATCACCTTATAAATACCGGAACGGGCGGAATCATGCGTGGGTGTGGGCGAAGGAGCGTCCGCAACGAAGAAGTCATAAGAAAAAGCTGTCCTTCGATAGAGTGAAATCGAGAGAGGAATCAGAGCATCTCCCCGGATGTAATAAGCGGTCCCTTATCCTCTCTCGACCTCCCATTACGGAACTTTTCAGTCATATGATGTAAGTTAATATATTTAGATAACAGGGTTCCACAAATCCGACGGATTTCTCGCTTCTGTGATTGTAGGCGTAGTTTTGTTCATATATATTATCAAAGGCTAGCGGGAATCGAGTTTATATACTTCATCTGTCGAGTGCTTGGGTGTTTCTCTGCTGGCATATTTACATTTTTTTTGTCTAGACGATCTCTTTCATCTTTTACCTCAATATGAGACTTAGATTTATGCTCGTGGAATGTTGATTTTTACTCGCCAATATTCTTACGTCTCTTTAATCGACTCTTGTAAACTCTTGCTCCACTTCGAAAACCTTTTCTGCATTTCGTTATCATATCGCGCTGACCATTATCATATCCCATAAGCTCTTCTTCCTAAGTTAAAACATTCATTTGATGCTTGTAAAACTCTTAAACTATCGCCTATCTTCCCAATGGACATTTGTATTTCTATCATAATTTTGAGGCACGTATTTTTCCGATACAAACATCGGCTGTTTTGCGAGACAGGAAAAAGTAGGAATGACCTGGAGTCCAAATCATCCTGCACTAGAAACTTACTGTCAGAATTAGAGAGGCACGTATTTTGCCGACACGACTATCGGCTATGTATTTCTTTTTTGGGACAGGAAAACGGAGGAACGACTCGGAGACCGAATCAACCTGCGTTAGAAACTTTCTGTCAAAATTGTGAGGCACGTATTTCGCCGATAATACCATCGGCTATTTTTTTTTTTGTTGGAATCCAAATCATCCTGCGTTAGAAACTTCCGTCATGTCATGAGATCGTTCGAAAAGCAACCCTATTAGAGAAATTAAGGGGTAGATAAATAAAGAGGTGGAGGAGCGAAGAGGGACAGGAAGAAAAGACGTGTTACGCGTGAAATACGAGGAAGAGAATAAATAGGCTGGAAGACGAGGACGTAATTTTTCACAGGTTCCCTTGAAAAAACCACGCGATTGTATGAAGAAAGTGAGAGAGAGAGAGAGAAAGGCAGAAATCGGAGAAATCGGGTCGCTTTCTGTAAATCTGTCAGATCGAATAGTCGACGACATCCACGCCAAACGAGAGAACGTCACAGCCCCGCCTTATGCAAATATGTGCCTTTGGTTGTGGAACGAAATGCGGTGTCGTAAGGCGACACGTTCCAGCAGCCCTGATGTTGGAAAAAAAAGAAAACATTAGGACGAAAGGGGCCGCATAGGTCCAAGAGGCGATGATAGGACGGAGGGATAGGAAGAGGAGACATCAACGACTGACCAAAAAAAAAAAAGGTTCGATGGCACAAGACGAAGGTGATTTACGAATCCGGGTTTTTTTTAATAGCTGGAAAAACATTAACAACTGGTGTCCTTTTCAGTGATTGTCCTCTTACAGTTTAATGCGTCATGGCGACACTCGGCTGGGATAAGGTTTACTTTTTCTGCTCCTTTCTCATCGAGAAAGCATGTTTTCCGTTCACAACAAATAGCGCGCTTTTGACTTTTTTCATAATATGACACGCGAGCACGAAATGCTCTACAGCTCAACTTCGTTCTTGAAAGCATCACTCCAAATTTCGCGCAAAATGTATCTTTTTGTGGTTTTTGTCGATATATTTGTTCGTTAATTTAGTCATTGTGCGTTCGTCTCTTTAAATGTAAGTTCATAGAATGATACTATAAGCCTTTAGTACATAGTACATAAAGCCTTTAGTACCTCACCTTCACGTTATTATTGCGATAATGGTTTTTTTTAATGATTACTTTTGATAGGACCGGGACATAGCAAACAGCATTGTCCGAAGAATTTTATCGAGGGAGAATTTTCATCAACACGAGTGTGTAAGACATGTCATCGTCAACAGGTCGATTTTCAGCTAAATCACACAATTTGTTTTTTTTTATTAAACGTGAACTGTCGTTTTTTGTGCTTTAAGCCAGTGTTTCGTCTAAATGTAAAAGGAGGTTCGTAATACGACGGGGTCGTGTAAACGTAAAAAGGGATTTTAAAATAAATGAGGTAGTTTTCGTTTAACTCGAAATTGGAACGTTTAACGGAGAAAGGAAATGGAGAAATTGATATATTTTTCAAATAAAATACTAAGTGCTTAACGTCTTTAGTCACGTAATGAAATACCAGGCCTGTAAATTAATTGATTCTAAAGGAGTGTAATGAGAATTCAGTGTGACTGCCAAAGAGGTCGGAATATGAAGGGAGAAGCGGTTATTGATATGAATATTACTTGGTCGTGTCGTGGAATGTTCGATGAAGAAGCCGAGATGAGGTAGATATTAAGGAGAGTTTAAAGATATTTAAAAAACGTTAGTCTTGAGTCGTAATAATGCAAGTAACGGGATTATTCTTATTAAGGATATGTTGGGTGAGCCTGGGGAATGAATGAGGTAGATTAGGACACCGCAAAGGGAAAGGAATTTCGGGCGAAACGCCACGGAAAACGTATGATTAAATCAGAAGAGATTATTAGAGTTCTTGCATCACAGACGGAGCGCCATTATACGATTCGAACAAGTAAAATGTTACGAGAGGAGTTAAACTTACATTATCGGATATGTCGCGATTTTATTGTTCCATGTTTACTTCACTTCGCAATTTAATCTTTCATAAATAAATGACCTGAATATGGTGATGAATGTATTATCCATTGCTGCAAGTTCCCCGTGCCATCGTGTTAGGAACGGAAAGTAACGTTATCAGCACTGGTCTTGAGCTGAGAAGCCAAAAAGAGACGCAACAACGGCAGATTGCCGTTACATGCGGAATAAAGGTTAGAAAAAATCAAATTTGGTAATAAAGAAGGATAGGATTTTTATAATAAATAGTATAGTAAGAGCTTAAAGTAAGGAGGAGGTTATTGATTAGGATGTGCAATGTTGCAGTGATGCCACGGGAATGATGCAATATCTTATTATCGTGAGTTATGTGTATGTTAAAAACTCTGCTGCAAAAGGATCCAGAGGACATAATTTTGTTTTAACGTTTAGAGAAATAAATCACTGGATTACGAGTTTTGTGTTCGGTCAAAAAACTACTGGATCCAGAGAAAATATATCTGTTTAACGTTTAAAGAAAAAATCATGTAACTGCGAGTTTTTTGTTTGGTTAAAACTCGGTTGGATCCAATTAAAATACTTGTATATATGTTTTAATGTTTAGGGAAAAGTTCATGTCAATGGGTTTCATCAAAACTCTGGTGGAAAAAGATCCAGAGAAAATACGTCTATTTTAATGTTCGAGAAAATATTTTGCGTCTTTGTTGCTACCACGAAAATATTCTCGATCCAAACAAAAATTATTATTTCGAGAAATTCTACGCGACAATTAAGAACGCGGGCCATAAGTGTGCGGCTTTCAACGACTCTATGCGTCGTCGTGTATTGGAGACAACAAAAAGTTCGTAATTATGTTGTCCATTGCTGTTTCTTTTTTTCTGCCTTTAGCAAAATCACCGAACTAATGGAAACAGTATCGAATACTGATTAGGTGTCAGAATTCCATTCGAGAAAACTTCTACTTAAATGACAAACGCTTGGCAACAGTCAAGCTCTTATTGCTCTTGATGAATAATGTGTTATAGGATACGAAAGACGTGGGAGATGTAACCACGCCACCAAAACCACGAGGATTGGAATGTTGGAGTCTGTATACAGCTATTTTGAGAGCTGTGAAATATTTTTTAAAACAGATATTAATTATATTAAGCATCAAATACCGAAATTAAGGTGCAATATACATTTTGAGACATGCATCACATATTGAATACACATAACACTGACCTTACACGTTCTAATAACACTTATAAAGCTTATATTACTACACATATACGCAAACCGCGCGTGCTCGACCGCTATCTACGAGTAATATTGGATTAGAAAAAGGATTAATTTAACATCAACCAACATTTATTACTAGTATTTCGGTACACAGAAACAATTAATTGTAATAACTGTAATATATATGTATGTATGTACACTTGCGCAATTAGATTGCTACTTTTGAAGGGGCTTTTTCTTTGGATTCTAATTCCCAGATAACGAAGGAACAGAGAACCATGTTTAAGCCTAATACTGTGAATTAATGATCACTTAAGTAACATACTTATTATGATAACATATGTTATGATATCATTTTAAACTGTTACAAAATACAGGGTCTCAAATCAGTTCGGTTTTCGGTCAAGACTCAGCAAGATTAATCATCATTTATATAGTGTTAACGTCTGCCAGTTGAAAATAGGCAAAACAGTGTTGTTGTTATTTATTTTTCCGTTGCGATCGTTTCAGTGAAAGGTTTCTTTTTTTGGTAATTGATTTTTTCATTGGCAATGTGCATTCTGTGACATGTGTTCCTTAAATCATACGCCCAGTAAAGTAAAGACACGTACTTTGAAAATAAATTTGGTACACATTCCTTTCATTTGTGCCCACAATGGTGCGTGCTAGTGACAATACTTTTATTTTTAATTCTGCGTGCTGTTACGGTGAAGTTTACGTGGAAAAAACCTTAAATCACAACGGTGCGTGCTCCTTATAATACTCACGAGTGCTCTTACGGTGACATTTTTACGTGGAGAAAACTTCAATCGTCCAAACCAAAACCATTTCTCGCAATTTCGTTTCTCTTGGTCTCTAAAGTGATACATAACCTAAGACTCATTCACGTCGTATCATCGGGAATCAATTGTCGAAGTTTTAACTTATTTGTCTATCACTTTTTAATAAATTCGCTTTTGTTGTCTGATATATGTATGTGCAGGCATCGGTACGGATGGAAACGTTTTCGTTATACAATTGGACGCAGTAATTAACACGGAAGCCCCGACCATTCACACGCAACACATATAGCATTTTTCTCTAACGTTTCACTAGTTTTGTGCCGCTTCTTCACCAGCTATAACACTGGACGCGCACACCACCTTATAAGTACTTCGTATAAACGCGCACAAACGCGCGCGTGTTTAAGAAATAACCAAACCATAACGTTCCGTTAGCCTAAGGATGATATAGAACGAACTATAACTACAAAGCGAGTGGAACCATTCCCCGCACCAGATACGCGCATTGTCGACCGCATCCCTCTCTCTCTCTTCACTTTTGTGTTCACCGGCCTCTCTGACCTCCTCCTTTTCCTCCTCCCCCAGACAACCCCACTCTTTCATCCCTTCTCCACATCCCCTTTCTTCTTCTTCTTCTCCCTCTCTCTCTCTCTTTTCCTCCATTGTTCTTAGTCCCGCTTCCGTCCTATTGGCATTCTATTATGAGGTCTACATTAAAAACTTCAATCGAGCGAGGTTCTCGAAATAGAAAAAAAAATAAATAAAAGAATAATGGAATGAAGGCCCCTCCGCGATGCTCTTCCTCTCCGTTTGGATTTTTTTTTTCGACGGCGCGAATCTGTTGCGGGGGCATGCCGATCTCCTCCACGGTTCGCGTCTTCCATTCCTCTCTCTCTCTCTCTCTCTCTTTCTCTTTCCCTCTCTCTCCCTCTTTCAACCCTCCCTTTTCTCCTACCTATTCTCTTCCCTACCTCGGTCCTTCTTCGTTTCTCCCCTTCTTCCTCTTTTCTCCCCTCCCCGCCTTACTTTCCCCCCATTTCTTTGTCTGACTCCTTTACCCATCACCACCTCCTCCATGCACTCCTGTTCCTCACCGACAATAATTCCCTCCCTTCTCCCTCTCTAACCTCCTCTCGATCTGACTCTCCCACCCTCCTACGCTTTCTTCTCCGCTCCTACCTCTCCCTCCCTCTTTTTTTCCTCCCACCCTCTCTCACTCCCTCTTTTTTCCTCCCTCTCCCTCCCTCCATCACTTTCCCACCCTCCCCCCTTGCCTTTCATCCATCGTTTCGTCATCCCCTCTGTTCCCACCCCACCCCCCCTCCCTCCCCCCCACAACCACCCGGCCTACGCAGCTTCCTCCTCACTTCCATCCACCAACTAGACACGCCACTTCCCTCCCTCCCTCTCTCTCTCTCCCTCCCCTCCCCCCCCCACTATTCCTCCCCCTCTACTCACTCTCTCTCTCTCTCCCGCCGCCACGCCCTCTCATCCGTGAGAAATATTTCCTTCTCGCCAGTTTCATACGAACTCGACGTTTTGTCAACAAATCAGGTCACGCATGGCTAAATAGCGCCAAACACGGAGCGAGCGAGAAAGATATCTTTTCTTCGGACAAAATACGTTAAAGAAGAGGACTTCCCTTGGAGTCTTTATATCTCTTTGACAGTGTCTTCTGGCTTCTGCTGTTTCTATGAATCTTTCCCCTCCCTATATCTCCCTATATCTCCCTCCTCCCTCCCTCCCACGGCCCTTCTTCTCTCTCTCTCTCTCTCCATCAATCCATTTTTCGCGACGATCCAAGCGAGAGCTGCAATGAAAGAAAGGGATCGGGGGGTTTTTTTTTTATTTTTTCGACGGTTACTACTCAAGTTCTTCTCGCGATCTATTTTTTTCCCTCTTATTAGCGTCGCACGCTTCTGGTTTGGTTATAGCGAGAGTAGAGAGGACATTATGGTTTATGTACCGACGGAGATCCGTTTTCCGCTCGATGCTATTGAAGGTATCACCGCTACGCTTCGAATTTTCGAACCTATTCATCGGAATGCTACGGTTTTCTACCGGGAAAAAAAATTAAATTACGATGGACACGATGGGCGTGATTCATTTTTCTCGGGTGAGCAAATGCAAATCGGAAAGCCGCTTTGGGAAAGCCCTCTTTTTTTTAAATTTCCGAGGTAAGTAGGTTTAATTTTTCTTCAAATCGTCCGTTGTATCGAAAGAGAGGAATAAGAAATTAAACTCATTTGAATCGTGAAGGATTTCTCCAAAAACGGCGAATTTTTTAATCGCAATTTCCTGGTTAGAGAGGGAACGTAAAATTGATTTTTTTTTCGTGGCTACGCGTACGTCGAAGCGCCGATTTCTCCTCTTTGAATTCTTTACTCCTTTCCACAAAAAAAAAATTGCAAATTTTTTTAAATGAATGAAGCCCGACTCGAATCCCGCGTGTCGCTTAGCTTGTGATAAAAATAAAAGATGCAAATGCGCGCGCAGACGGACGGAGGGACAGACGGATAGATTTTGGTTTCTCGGAGCTCACTTTCGTGAAATTAAACGAGCTTAAAAATTACGGACGATGTTACACGGGGTAAGGTAGAATTTTATCCGATTTAAATTTGCGAATTGAGCGACATATTTGAGGTCCGCGTCGACGCTGTTTGATTAATCCCAAACGGACCAGTCATTCGATCGCGCAATCCATTTTGGACAATAGCGGCCGGGATGCAAAATGTTCTGTTAAACTACGTACAAAACTATGTATTGCGCTAAATACCGTGCTATTCGCTACCATGAATATGTACTCTATTACGCCATACATCCTCCATGCAAACTATCATAAATTTTAAACTATGCTATATATATATAGATATATCCGCAAAAGCCAACTCACGAACTACACACGATCGTCCTTTGTCGAATGTGTGGCATCCCTTTATTTTCTCAAATTCTCTCTTTATAATTCGAGTGACGCTCACGGAAATAAACACGAATTTCCACACTATTACACTTATTTGTTATTATAAAAATATCTATATACCACGATAACCACGTTCCGAAACTCTTCCTGAGAATTGGTGATAATTGCGTCGTCTTTCTCTCTCTCTCTCTCTCTCTGTCTGTCTCTCTCTCTCTCTCTCTCTCTCATCTCTTCCGTTAAACGGAACACGCTGAACGAAAGAGCCGAGTTCACATCTGGATGGTATCACACTCTCTCTACCTCTCCATGTCTAGTTCCTCGGGAGTTACTATTTCGCTTTACAAATAACCTATTAATTTCACCTCCTCGTCCACTTTGTGGTGCACGTTTCATCGTTCCCAGGTAACACGATGGCCTGACCTGACCAAAATTGTCTGAACTTGTCTTTTTGCTACCTATCGGCGTAAACCTGTCCCTCCTCCTCCTCCTTTTATTGTTCTGTCAACACTTATTGTCATATGTATAATTGAAATATTTATCGATTACTTCTCTAATTAAAAAGATAACCAGTCAGAGACAAATTTCCGTCAAACTATAACGTCGATAAGGCAATTTAATTGAATGATTGAAATAAACTAAACTTCAGTCGTGATTGAAGGAGGGTGAATGAAGCAGCTGAAGCATCGGCGATCAGATGGATAAGACATTCGTGAATCATATTGGAAAATATCAGCGATTTGAAAGTTCGAAATTGTGTGTCCGTGAAATATATTTCGAGAAGATTTTGAAGGAATATCGAACCATATCCGAAGACAATATGCTCTTAAATCTAGAGAAAAAAGTAATAAAAGAGCCGGGAAAGCAAGGTATATACACATAGCCTCTCCGTAAGATCGTAAGCTATAATTTCGTCCAGCGTGATATACCGAAGATTCCTGAAATATGGTCTCGTTTAAAATTTTTTTGTCAAGAATAATAGCTCGCATCCTTTCTCCGATGTAATATCCCAGCGCGGAAGCAAAAAATAATAATAATGCGTATTTCTCCTACCGTATTTTACTGCAAATATAATAAAAACTTGATATGTTTCACGTTCACTCTTTTTTTCCGACCTCGACTAAAAGGATAGGAAAAAAAGATTCTCTTTCGGATCGATCGATCTCTCGACCTTAACATGTTGCAGTAAACAGGGTGAAACCCGCGATTTCCAGCGAGGGAAAAAAATCCCATCCTCTTTTATTCCCGGTAAAAAAAAAATCTCCACCGCCATATAACTCCCATTCAAAAAGTTCCCTCTCTCTCTCTATGCGTTCTCATCCCATTCAATACCGCCCCCGCACTTCCCCTTATCACCCACCCCCATCCCACTCAAACTATTCTCCCTTTCTCCCATCATAACCCTAACCCACGTTTCCCTTCCAGAAAAGATTTTCTTAAAAGAGCACTTTAACGGTTGAGGCCCATATGCATTATCTTCATCCCTTCCTTCCCTCTCTCTCTCTCTCTTTCTCCCCCACTCACCTCCTCTCCCTTCTCCTTACTTTTCCAATCTTAAAGCCTCTCTCCCTCCTCTTCCACAAAAAAACCCCTCTTTCTCCCTAAAGGATTTTCGGTAAATGAGCCAGTTATCACGGAGGAACCGGCTTCCGAACGACGCCCTAGCCCTCCCTTTCCATCTATGGAGAGCGTTATAAACCTCCCTCTCTTCCCCTCCCCCCTCCTTCTCCCCACACTTCCCCCCTCCCCTCCCCCTCTATACTTCAATCCTCCCTACATTCCACCCAACGAACGTCCTTTCTCTTCTCCTCCTTCCCCCTCCTCCCCTCCCATTCTATCTTCCCTCCTCCCATACGACTCGCCGTATCTACACGAGACAGCGAAGCATTTCGGAGGTTGCTGGAAACGCCCAACTCCTCTATCACGTCAACTCCACTCCTTCACTCTCTCTCTCTCTCTCTTTCTCTCTCTCTCTCTTCCTCCCTCCCTCTCTCTCTCCCCCCCTCTCATTCTCTTCTTCCTCCTAGTCACTTCCTCCCTCTCTCTTTCTCTCTCTCTATTTCTCTCTCTCTCTTTCTCTCTCTCTATTTCTCTCTCTCTCTTTCTCTCTCTCCCCCTCTCTCTTTCTCTCTCTCTCTTTCTCTCTCTCCCCCTCTCATTCTCTTCTTCCTCCTAGTCACTACCTCCCTCTCTCTCTCTCTTTCTCTCTCCCTCTCTCTCTCTCCCTCTCTCTCTTTCTTTCTCTCTCTTCCTCTCTCTCTCTCTTTCTCTCTCTCCCGCCATTTTCTTCGTCTTTCTTCCCCTTTTTAAAATCCCATTCCACGACTTGATGCCCGAAAAAAATTATTTTTCAAAACACTCCTCTCTTCATTATTATCCGATGTAGAAAACAAAATAATCCGTGAGTTGAAAAAAAATCGATTGCACCGCATTCTTTAACGGGATCTAAAGGCATGCCCCTTATGTTCATTCGTCTATTTACTAGTCTTAATCACAGTCTTCTCCTTTCGCGTTACGCTGCGACGAATTTATCTTGAAGACAATCGGGTGAAGTCCTCGTTCGAATTTTTAAAAAAAATTAACGAAATATCCTGCCGCTGTGGTAAAAAAAAAAGAAAATCAGGCAACTCGTTCTTTCTTCCAGTAGTTCGAAGTGATTTTGGCTCGAACTGCCACTTTCTCCCAAGCTATGTTTCTTGTTTATTTTTATTACATGTACGACGTCGGCTGGCGTTCACAAATGAGAAAATACGTTCCTGTCGTCGAAAAGATGTAAATAGCTGTTTTTTTTCTGTGTCGGACTTGACTGAACAATAACTCGGTACTTCTCATCGATAACTGCAATCAACTCCTATCTTTTTATTTTTCCCCGATCCCTCGCCTTCGATTCAGACGACGCAATATTTTAAGATCTGTCAAAAGAGCTCCGACTAATTTGATATGCTTACCTAAGTCTCACGGCGATTTTTAACGAGAACTGGTGCTTTTTTTTCCAGAACCTCTAATCGCCGACTATCCTAGATGACACTGAATTTTTGGGCCTTACGTTTCTTCTTTGTTTTTTTTTCGCCGCATCAAATTCTGAAAACGAGCTAAAATTTCTTTGCCTCAGGAGTCTCGATATCTACCTTAATGGAAAAATATATCATCGTGGGAAGACATCATGTTTGAAGTTGATAGGAGGTTCCTACGTAGGTCATAAGCTTCGCTGGGTTCTTTTTTAGACATCCAGAGGAACATGTTCGCGACATTATCGACGTCATGTTCAGGGATGTATCGGGTGAACGGGTATTTTAGGTACTTTTGTCATCAAAGCTCATCAATATACTTTACGCTTAATTATTGCTATGCGGAAAAAAGCCACGAATCGTTTATAGCAGCTATATGAAACAATGCTTTCTTTAGGCCTCTGCGATTATCCGGAGCATGACGCTCGGTAGACTGCTGAACAAATTAAAAATTTTGATACACTGATTTTATTTACATTCTTTCCACGAAAAATTTCGGTTTTGAGTTAATTAGGCTACGTCATGAACAGTATTAGGCAACAGGTACGCGTCTATTCGTATATTATTTTTTAAAAAAACTTCGACAAACAGCACGATAATTTTTAATATGGTGTTAACCCATTTGTTGATTTTCGTTTCCCGGTAATAATTTCAGGAGAAAGCCGTAGTTTCCACTACGTTGCGGTAACGTCGGGCTAGCAAGTCTTAGATCTGAGAAAAAAAAGAGCTCGTCCGCAAAGCGGAGCAGCGTTTAAGCCATCAGGTAACGCAATCAGTTTACCAATTGTTTTACCCGGAAGCTGTGTTCCATGGATCGCCAACGGATAAGCAAGCTTCAGTTTGCTCGATGAACCCGTGAGACTGGTGATGAAATCTCAACGACATCGGTTTTATTTCCGTTTGCGAAAAGGGTCAAGAAACTGGTAATGACAAAAACTGGAATGGAGAAGATTGCTTCTGGGTCTTCCTACTTCGGCCAAGGCATACTAATTCGAGCAGGAGGACAAATATTTACAAAAACATCGCTTTTAAACTTTTTTTGAACAATTCTTAAACGAGGTGATATTGCTCAGCTTTCATATAATATAGTTTCCGTATTGTTTCAGGGTCCACGCCGACTTTAAGGCCAAGCCTATAAGATTCATATTGAGCACTCCTGTGCTTTACAATATTCAAATTTCCGAAATAATTTTCCGTCTTAATGTGTTACAAAAGTATACCAAACGCGTTTGTATTTTTTCGTGCCTCTCCAAACGTTTGGATACTTCGGGAGTGTTTTCCTTTTTACTGAACAGCAATCATTACCTCATCAATTTATTCGTAGAACCCGAGTCTGTTAACTAACTGGATGGAAGCGAAAACAGCTACGGTCCTGAAACCACAACTGATCGAGAAACTATGGCGTGGATGCCAACGCTAAAATTGCTATCTCCTTTTTCAGAATTCTGTTTTTTTTTCTATAGGCTCGATTGTTCCCGCTATGACCTAATCGTTTATCATGAATGGTTGAGCCAATGTCGAATCGTCCTCTCGTGTTTTTAATTCCCACGAAAATCTGTCATCGAAATTTCATATGTCATTTAACTAGTCTTACTTTGTCTGTCTATACTACAACTACACACAGAGAACACATACGTTATTATGATTTGCAGGACTGTGTCATATCAAATGACAACTTGTAAGAATGTAGTTTTGTCGAAGAACTCTCACAAAGGAACACGAAATTTATCTACCACTAAGTTAAAACCTTTCACTTGTACCTGAGCCATATCACATTTCATAATACATTAATGCTGAATTGGTTTTAGTCCAGGGGTCGGTAAACTGTGGCACGCGTTTCTAAGGTGGCACGGGGATAGACGTTAATTAGCATGTCAATTCGCGGAAATTTACAAAAGAAATATATTGACGCTTCATGAACTCTGGGGACAAAATGTTTTCCTCGGTGTTACACGCGCGGAGGGCCAGAGAATTTGAATGTTTTAAATTAGAGACACTCGTCAGAGAAAACGTTTCCGACCTCTGGTTTCATCTTAATAATTCTTACATTGAGAAACTAGTTGAGTTCCGGGTGGATCACTGCAAAATTACATGCTTAAAATCGTCCGATATCTCTAAAACCCACGCTTACAATCATATCAATCCAAGAACTTCTTTTTTTTCAACCGCAGCCCTTTTTAACGTTCCAGTAACTCTGCGTTCAGTAGGTACGTTGTATCGTCTCGGCAACGTGCTGACTGCCCCGACATCTTTGGTATCTTTCATCGCGGTCAAATTTGCCTTCGCGACAGAAATTCGTTTGGTCCTAGGGGGCGTTTTCGTCGGCCGTTAGGATAACGTGTCCTAAAATCCACATTCGTGAATCGTCCAATCGTGAGCAACAGATTCGCTAAATCGTCCATTCGTGAGCGACGGATTCGGTGAATCGTCCAATCGTGAGCGACGGATTCGCTAAATCGTCCAATCGTGAGCGACGGATTCGCTAAATCGTCCAATCGTGAGCGACGGATTCGCTAAATCGTCCAATCGTGGGCGACGGATTCGTTAAATCGTCCAATCGTGAGCGACGGATTCGCTAAATCGTCCAATCGTGAGCGACAGATTCGCTAAAGTGGAGCACGTTTTTAAGAACAGCTTTTCGATCGAATGTAAAGTACAAGATGGAACATTAAGATGAATTTTTGCTGTCGAGATGCAATTCTCTATTATCCCATATTCCGGTACTGAGTCCTGATTGGTGCAGTAATGATGATTTTCCATGATGACAAACTTGTATTTTGCCATACAATCAAGTAAAGATGGGCAGCCAACAGTTGCAGTTCGTAAACATCTGAACCAAAGAATCTGAACAAAGAGTCGTCTATAAGCAAAATGCGACTCGTTCACATCTCTATATATGCGCCAGGGACACGAATAAGTACTCGCCATGGAAAGAATTTGCTCCGGTCGCTTAATAACATGGTCTGAGCGAATTCTACCACACACAATTCGCTATATACAGCATGCTTTCAATCGAACGAAAATCGAGTCAAGATGGGCATAACGTAAACAGACAGATAATAAAATCTGAAACAGACACGTTATACACAGTTTAGGCATTGCACGTTGAGCTGAATACATCCATGCAACACTGAACAAGGTCATTGGAATACGGCATGCAAAGGTTGGAAAAACTGAAAGCTGTTTTTTCAACCTTTAAAAATTATACATGTTGAAAGCTGTCACACAACATGCGTCGAGTTGGAAAGCGCCAGAATAAAATATGTTTACAGCGTAACTATAAATACAGTTGTAGCAATGAAAGGTCATGCAGACGAGGAGAATACCAATGCGGGCGATACACACGAAGGAATTTTAAAGGCAAGTTTAATTAAACTCTCCTTCCCTATCCTATACTCACCAAGCACGAGATATATACACACATAGCTGTTAATATGAGGGAATGAGAGAGAAGCCGAAAGGGAAATCCATTGAGAAGTTGGGTTGGAGAAAAGGGACAGATCACATAACGCAGGTAACGTTAGCCAGGCTGCCGTATCGTTTCACATCATAATAACATTCAAAGACCCAGAACTCTTCCGGGATCAAAAGGCTAGGTGGAGAGATTGGCCGTTTAGTTGCAGTCCATCTTTAGATTTTATTGAGAGAAAATGACGAGAGACAAACATGTATCACTGACTTGGTTTGAAATTTTTTATGGAAACATGAACGTTTTTGTTTACTCTTGAATGAATTAAGTAGAGAAGAGGAAGTTGAAATTTTAAAATGCATTATAACTTGTTCATGCTTTAGTATAAAAATGTCACGTGCTAGTGATATTCAGACTAATAAAAATTTGAGTTCGTTCAGTTTCAAAGAACAAGCTGAAAATTGAATTTTTACCCGGAAGATAATCTGATATCGATAGTTTCTTTAAGTAGGAAGTACAGCCGTTCAAAAAAATGAACAATTTCTCCAGAAAAAATGCATGCTCAATTGAAAAGATAGGTGAATTTTTGCCTAAATTGGTAGATTTAACATTACATTCGAAAACACGTCATTGAGCAGGTTTAGACGAGCATGACATCAGAAGGAAGTTGAGAGAAGAAGTACTGAACAGTAGTAAGTGGCGGAATGTCTTCAGAGAAAATAGCAAACCACCACTGTGAATGAAAGTATCTCGGGTATTTTCAGCCTCACGCTTTCTCTTTCCGCCAACACCTGATTTTTTTACGGCCTTTTCCGAAAAGATCGACGCACTCACAAAATGCTTTAGACGAAAGTTGTATTTCGATAGCTTTAAAGAAGACGATGCGACGTTGAGAGAATGTCAGAAATATAGACGACAACACAAGGATCTTGGAGACGACAGGGAAGGAGCGACGGTACGTGTTTGCGGGAGTGGTTTTATGGAAGCGGATGCGATAGCAAGCGAGAAAAATGAAACCGGATTAAAGGCCTAGTGGATTGTAGGCGTTCGGTACGCAGGGCGGGCCGTCCTTACGGAAAGAAAAGGTTAGGGAACGGAAGAGATGGGTTACGGGATAGGGACAGGATAGAGGTCAGGATAGGGCCCGCCCTACGATCCCCCCTCACCACGCGGAGGAACCTACTTCGAGGGGAAATATTGTTATTATTTATTACAACTCCGATTTCATCGGCAACTTGAGATAATGAACAGTTGATAGGTAACCAACATATGAATATATTGGTCAACCTTATATATATATATATATATATATATATTCGTATTCCATGGTGAATGAGGGTGATTTGCCGGAAGATGGCGAAACACAAGGTCTCCCATCTTGGTGAGGAATCAGACTGGAGCGGCCTGTAAGCTCAAC
The DNA here is from genome assembly GCA_036926305.1 of Uropetala carovei. NCBI lineage: Eukaryota > Metazoa > Arthropoda > Insecta > Odonata > Petaluridae > Uropetala > Uropetala carovei. Next base: position 3,915,166 of record JAXCHB010000318.1, on the reverse strand, counting down.
CGCTCAACTTTCCCCACCGTTACGGCTTGTCACGCAAGACAAACTCGTGGGTAGGCGTTCAGCGTCCAGAAATGGCTGAAATCGTCCTTTGCGTGATAATGTATGAGCAAATCATGAGGATGAATATGATGGCGATTGTCCCTATGATTGCAATAATTGAAATCTGAGGAATTCCTCATTGAGAGAGAGAGAAAGAGAGAAAAGGCAGGTAAGAGTGAAATTTACCTTAAATCTCAAGCCTTAAGGATCGCTGAGGAAACAACAGAGAAATAATTAAATGGTAGTACAAATATATGATCACAAAAACCAAAAGAAGAATAGTAAGGGGTCTTCCTTCTGGGCAAGGGCTATGACGAAGTGGTTTGTCTCTTTCAGCCGCCAGGTGATAGCACACAACCACTTTCATAGTCATTTTCCCGCCGTCGAAAGAGCTACCTAAACGAGCGAAGAACATCCCAGAAAGCTGGCCGGTTGCGGAGACGGCCGCCTAAGCAATAGGGATGCGACTAAAATAATGTAGAAGTTATTATATAATTGTTTTAAAAATACCTGTTACTAGAAATACCGTCACTAAATAACAGCAACACTGTAGGCAGGAAAAGTAAACCATTTACGTTACATACGGAAAGGTGGGTTAATGGACCTGGCTGTTATTTTGTAACAGTTTTTTCTTTGGAATTAGAACAGTTGGAATAGGTTATAGATAAGCAGCAATGTCCAATGAAGATGGGAAACGAGGCACAAAATCCTTTAAGAGAGACGAACAAGTGCTATCTCAGGTATCCATCGCCTGATGACAGCAGCGTGTCTAAAAATAAAATGCCTCAAATCTACTCAACATGACAAGATACGCCAGTAAAGCCTAGAGGCTAGAGCAGGGGTGGGCAAACTTTTCTGCATGGCGGGCCGCATCGGTGTTTGCGAATTCTTCAGCGGGCCACATTGAAAGATGCCAATGCTTAGGCGGACCAGATTAGAGTTTAAATCGGAAATTGCTTAGATTCTTAGGCATCATACATAAGTGAAAAACAAGCACAAACAAGGATCGTAGGGCTAAATCTTCAAAACTAAAGGTTTTATTGTTATAATTTTACCAAAAGTAATATAAAATTGTGTTAAATTTTACAGATTGCTTTTTCACCAAAGCTACGTTAAATGCTCTCGAGGGCCACATATGGCCCGCGGGCCACGGTTTGCCCACCCCTGGGCTAGAGCATAACTCTCCGTGGTACATGGATATAGCCGACTTGAGTAAAATTGATGGATTTATATGGTATAAAACAGGTTTGAAATTCGAATGACATGACCTCCTTCCCGCCTAAAACGTTATAAGACTGTAAGCGGCACTCTTGGCCACGGCGACACCCTCGAAGTCGGAGCCGTCAACCAGGAACGCAACGAGACCTATTTCAAGCTCAATCGAGCATCAGCCGACGCTCGTTGCGGTGGAGACCAGAGATGAAGAAATGACGCGATGGGATGATAGAGATTGAAGGCACGATTACGTCGGTGGATGGCCATTGTTTTAGACTCTTCCCCCCCCCCTCCCCTCCTCCCCCGCACATGACTCAGAGCAGTTGTTCCCAACCTTTTAAAATGGAGGAACACAAAGTTTTATCCTAGAATATCAAGCCAGCACCATGCTTTTGGAAGGATTTATAAGATCTCAAACCAACGTAAAATTTATTCTTAATGTTATTAAATACACCGAAAAAGAAAACTGTCCAAAGAATTAAATCGTAGTTACTAAAAAGCGAGATATAAACAGGGTAGAATAACGTAGGCTGAAAAATAACACGGCGGTGCTCGCGAACACTAGGTTGGAAACCTCTGACTTCTGTTAGAGGAACCTACTTCGAGGGGGTTGGATTTGTCCGTGAATTGAGCAAACTTATGAAGACGGTGCTGAAAATTCAAAGTCAAGGGCGGATCAAGGACCCAGATTTCAAAACAAGTTAATTGAAATTAATTAATTAAAATCAACAAAATTATGAAAAACAACATATCGAAGAAATGATACGTTTTTACTGTTTACTATTTCGTTGCATCAAATGTCACCTATTTAATTTTGTCTATATTAAAATCTGTACGCTTTTGAGGATATTTTCAAATAATTAATTTTGTCATCCTCGATTATCTACTCCCCCCTCTCCTCTCAAAGATGAACCTTAGATCCACCCTTGTTCGAAGTAATCCCAAATTTAAATCTTGATACGTCGAAATGGTACCCATTAAGCTCCAGGGACTTTTGTAACAGCATCAAATATGATGCTATTTCGAAACACACACGAAAAATCTGAAGTTAGATATTCAACATCTGTAGTTCTTGGTTGTTTTTATGTCGAAATTATAGTTGGATTATTGAGGAATACGAAATAAAAAACAACTCGCGTTCAAGATGCTGGTAGGAGAAAAATTTACATTATACACGGGGCATTTGAAATTTTCAAGGAAATAAAAGATTACCAAAATTTTCAAAATGTAAATTTTGAAGATATTAGGACAATATGTGGTAATAATGACGTAGCAGGTTTTATATCGATTTAAAGATTTACAAAACGTGCAGCCAAGAAATAGAGAAGTTTGGTTTGCTCACAGAGAGTACGACAACAAAATAAAAACTTGATATTTTAATTTACTCCCACGTTCATGAAAATGAAAGAGATTAAGTGCCCTGAATTCTAGCTATGAAACGCCGAATAAAAACAGAATGGCGAAAGATAAAATCACCGAGAAAGCTGATAAAGTCCTTTGGGTATCGCTATTCTCAGACGAGACATATTTCGAACGCGTAGACATGATGACAACGCAATAATTAAACAAAAGTAAATCTCTGAAAAAAAAAGGCAAAGAAAAGAGAACCGAAAAATCTTAAAGTGAATGCCCGTACAGAACGAAAAACGAACAATTGTGGAAGACTTAAGTATCCTATGATCACAAACGCGAATAAAACATGGATTGCAAAGCCTTGCGGGTGCAATCACGCCCGCCTTCTCCGCAAAAGCCGACTCGTACTCAATTGTTTTACCCTAACAAATAGCACAAGTGTCACGGTTGAGTACGAGAATCGTTCAACTTCTTCAATGTGTAATCACATCTCCTTTTGAGGTAGATCAAATTCCTGAGTAATTTACCACCTGTAAGTCGCAAAAAAGGTCATAACGATAAGTAAAAGCGTAATAATTTCCTAACCGAAAAATCGAGAATTTCAAAGCAAACCTCTTTCGCGAACGAAATATATTTAGCGCCAATAAATCAAACCTGCAGCTTTAATTCCATGCTACGCGCAAATCAAATGGTTTAAAAACCAATGAAAAATATATTCTTTAAGTTGTGGTGCTTTAATTTCCTAACCGTTCAACTGGGAATTGATGGGCGACGATGGTGACACTTCATCTGGCAGACATGATGGTGTAACAATTCCCGTCACATTTAACGCTACTATCGTGTTTTGCATAAATGATGGAATTTACAAAGCTAAAGTATTTTCAATTACATAAAGAGTTCGAGAGTTCCATAAGTAACGACCACAACAGCTGGTCATCTCTTTAAGTATGTATTGTGATCTACCAGTTTGAGAGAAGTAACATGAACAAGAAAGAAAGGCTTCATAATTGTTAAGCATGGGCAATCACGGCTTCTTCCGTGAGTAGCATGTAGGCGTTCCGCATGCAGAGAGGGTCAAAGACACGTGCACGGAAGAAACGTCGCACGTCACAGGGGCAAAATTTCAAAAAGTTTTACCGTATCTACGCGCATAATCGTCGCACTTTTCCAGCTTCAATATTGGGAGGCGACTACCATGAAGATAAATTTTTGATCAAATCGATTCTGTCGCTAATTTGTGACTTATACCCATTTGTGGAGAAGGCTAAACTATTTTTGTTCCGTACAATTAACTTTAATCCATTCCGGCGGAATGATGCTGAAGCTTAGCATATAAATACACGATATCTTAATTCTGGCGGTCATTTAACGTAAACACAGGATAATTACATATTGAAAGTACCAAATTGACAAACGTAACAGTAGAGAGCGACCAGTGTTGAACTGGGGCCGGTAAGCAGGAACTGGTAATTAAGTTTTGAAAAAGTTTTGGAACCGTTCCTCAATTGAGTTGCAAATGCATGTGAACTGTTGTTGAAAAGTTAAAATGGCCTACAGGGTCAAAATATAATTAAAACCAAGAAATCATTATTCATTATTATATGGATTAGTTACTTAATTACTTGATAGTTACCTATTATTAATACACTAGCAGAAGTACCCGTTGAATTTCAACGGATTTAGTGAATCTAAAACTTCGACCGTGTAACATGTAAGCATCGCAAGAATAAGATAGTACACAGTTATAACCATCGAATAAAGCAAAAATGAAGAAAACCGCTCGGCATTTACCTATTTAGATGAATGAAGGAAGAAAATCTTGCACTGTGAAAAAGCGAAAATTAGTGTAAACTCCCTCCCCTTCCCTTCCACCCTCTCCTTCCCTTCTCCCACACCATCATCTCTCTCCCTCCCTCCCGCTCCCTACCACTCGCTCCCTCCCTCTCTCTCTCTTAAATGTAAGAAGGGACTATATAGTCTCAATTTCGCCCTCAATAAAGTCGTTTGTCTCTCTCTCTCCCCCCCTCTCCCTCCCTCCCTTCTTCTCCTCACTCCCCCTCCCTCTCTCCACCCCTTCCCCATAATTCCCTCTCTCCATCTCCCCCCTCTCTCCACCCCTCCTCCTCGTTCCCTCTCCCCCCTTCCCTTCCTCTCTCCACCTCCCTCCCTCCATCTCTCTCCCCCTCCGTTACCATCCCTCTCTCTCCATCCCTATTTCGTATTATAAGCATTCAAAGCACGCTTACATCCACAAGGATTGATATAACAATAGGATTTTGAGGTCTAACAATATAATTGGTAGCCAAGGCAACATCCCGTTAAAATGGTAAGATTTCCACAAAATATGTAAAAATAAACGTTTAACATGAGCGGTTTCGAACGGTAGGCGGAAAAAGATGAACAGATTAAGAAACGTAATTTTTTCTTCAAAATGGTTCAGATCCGAAGGTCGTAGGCTAATTCCTTCCAATTTTAATTTCCAAAAAAATAAAAGCCTGCACGCGCTGATATATAGCACTACTTTATTCTCCGGACAGACAAAGACTGTGTATTATTATTATAGAAGATAAGTAAATTTTTTAAATAATTTATTTTGTACTCTAGAAGCACTAAAATAATGATAATAAAATGTTAATTTTTCAATGATATAGTTATAAGTATAACATAAGTACACTTTCACTTGCATAATTTTTTTGTTTTTATTTAGTTTCCTTTTGTTTTTCAAAAAAAAATATTTATTTTTTTATGGAACCCGCTGTTAAGATTTTGCCAGCTTTTGTTTTTCAAAAATGAAAATATTTAATTTTTTATAGAACCCGTTGTTAAGATTTTAGCAGATTTTCTTTTTCAAAAAGGAATATATTTAATTTTTTATAGAACCCGTTGTTAAGATTTTGGCAAATTTTGTTTATCAAAAAGGAAAATATTTATTTTTTATAGAACCCGTTGTTAAGATTTAGGCAGCTTTAGTTTTTCAAAAAGGAAAATATTTTTTTTTATAGAACCCGTTGTTTAGATTTTGGCAGATTTTGTTTTTCAGAAAGGAAAATAATTTTTTTTTATTGAACCCGTTGCTAAGATTTTGGCAGATTTTTTTTTCAAAAAGGAAAATATTTATTTTTTATAGAACCCGCTGTTAAGATTTTGGAAGCTCACCACTGGGTGCGACCATTATGAGAAGGCGACGATTACACCCGTAAATACGGTATATGACAGATTTCATAACCAGACAAGCAGAATGGAGTCCAATACATGTGGCGAATCGATCATTAACACGAGGCGAATTGATGTTTTGTTTGCTCTACTACTACAGTGTAATAGTTATAGAGAAGGAATGTAAGGTGTTGCATTGATCTGAATAATAATTAACGTAAAATACTGTGTAAATTTTTGACCATGAATCAAGTCCTTTATATAAATAAAACAACATTTTTGTATAATGTGCCGAAAATGGTAATACGTTAGCCCTAGTTATGACGATCATGAAAAATCTATTGGACACTACTGCGTCAGGGTCCGAAAGATGGTGGTGCACCCTGAGCAGATAACCAGGACCCGTAACCTAACGGGGCCGAACTTAAGCAGTGATATATAAACATCCAGTTACGTATAAGGACTATGGGAAAGTTGAAAAAAGTTGACCGTTGAATCTTGATAGCGGAAAATTATAAACATAATAATGGTAAAGGGGGTGGTAAGGATCCCGGGAGCAGAAGAAGAACCTGGGCCCAGGATTTCTCTCCCGAGCACATGCACTGCATGCTAATGGAAAACGCGTCGTACTTTGTGGCACAACAGTCGCGCCACACAAACCAGTCCTTGTAAAAGCCTCCGAACTAGAGAGCGAAAACGAGCGAATGAAACACTCGTGGCTTAAGGCTCGCGACCCCTCTCTGCGTACCCTTTCTGTACACCCTTACTGCGCACCCTTTCTGCACACCCTTTCTGCACACCCTTTCTGCGCACCCTCTCTGCGCACCCCCCTCACCGCGTGGAGGAACCTACCTCGAGGGGATATTATTATCAATCTGATCTCTGAAACTATTTACAAGACATTTAACACTTAAAACACACGTATTGTCTGTGAATCCGACTCTAACGAGCAACCTAGTCACCTTTATTGAATGTATTACAGTAATTCCTCGTATAACGCGATAGTTACGTTTGTGAAAACTTGCGCGCTAATCGATAACGCGTTAAGCGGGGAAAATTTTCCCATTGAAACTATGTAATGGAAAACAGGGGGGTTGCGTTTTCGGCTGTTGTTTCACACACACAATTTGTCGCAATCAATATTTTTATGTTTTGACGAAGATATATACTGGGGAAAAAACGGCAGAAATTATAGGAATTCACTCCCACTTCTGGCAAACTTACTGTTGATATAATGCGCGAATGTTTATGTATCACTGTGGCGTTTTATTGGTGTTAAGTCCTATTTACAAGAAATGTATTACAACACATGTAATTGGGGTAACCTGTTTGTGTTCAATAAATGATTATTATTAAATAATATTTTGTATTACTTTGCGAAAATGCTGTGGTATGTAAAAGTTACCCACCCCCATGAAAAATAATATTACTACTCTGTGGTTTACTCAACAAATAAAAATAGTCGACTGTAGACTGTGAGCATCAATTCGCCATTAGTGAGGAGTGGAGATGGGGTTGGACACTACGATTTACATCAACTTACGGCGCCCCGCCATTCGAGTTTTTGCGCGCTATTGCGAGGATGGCCGCTTTATGTGAAAAATGTTCCCTAAAACACAAATCGCGTTACTGCCAAAACGCGCAATACGGGCGCGCGCTATACGAGGAATTACTGTATGTGATTGATATGGACGCTATATATTGCAGCCGATTGACCGGAAGATGGCGGAACGCACGGCCTCCCGTCTGGGTGAGGGATCGAACAGAGATGCTCATGACGGGGCGAGGTCCCACCGAGGGGCACCTCCCCCCCGCCATCGGCCGCTCTATCGGCGTCCCTTCCCCCACCGTTACGGGTCGCCACGCACGGCAAACGCGTGGGTAGGCGTTCAGCGTTCAGAGAGGGCCGATAATCGTGCTTTGCGAGAAGACGGTGGAGGAGATAGGGAACTTCGGATGATCGAAAAATGCGTAGGCGCGAGAGGTATCCCTGATTTAATAATGTATAGAGGTATGTCACAGAAGAGTGATGGAGAAAGTGTAACAGGTGTCAGGTGAAGGGGGTGACGTGAGGTATGGTATGATGTACGGCCCCCTCTGGACCCTCCCCTCACCGCGAAGAGGAACCTACATCGAGGGGATTATAAAAAAAAAGTTGAGCATGTGGTTCGAGTGACTCATAACCAAGGTTACCAGAGACCCGGTAAAAATCCTTTCGGATTCCGTCCGGCCGTAAATTTAAAATAAAGCCATACCTCGCTTTGCAGATATAGATAGGTTCCTAAAAATGTACAATTACAAGCGTGAGCCTTTAGTTCCTTTGCTTCCCTGTGCCTCAAGAATTGCAACAAAGTAACGCATTAATAATAATCCAAAGTTTGCACAGCGTCTGTAAAACAGCTGAATTTCTTTTCGCAAACTTCCAATTAGTCGATCTGAAAATAACCACGACAAAGTAAAGATCTTCAAATAGCGACAATGACAATATAAGAGTTATGACAAATCTTTGCATTAAATAGAGGGGTGCTGATTTTGGCAAATATCATAAGTATAAAAAGGTTTTGAGGGCCAAACTGAGGGCAGTAAAGGTGTCCAATATATTTTACCAATGTACAGATATTAGAGAATGTATTTTAAAATAATAAATAAATATAAAAGTGGTTGCAATGAATAAAGTAAAATCATAAATTTCGCTCTCTCATTTAAAAGGAAAAAATTGGTATACGATGGTTAATCCAGGATAATAATGTCCTAATTTTCGCATCTAAAAAACGGGGACCGAGAATTTTGTCCAGGAGAGCATTATGCCAACAAATATGGCATTTTTCCGACGTTTTTACCTTCGTTGTCCGGCTATTTAAACTAATATATGATAACCGTACTCATAACAGACGAGTGAGCGCATTTTCGAATTACGCACCATCAGAGCCAACTCAAAGCATTCTTTCGCTCCAAGCAGACCTCTTTTATGGCGCCCCCATTAAAGTATGTATTCTATATGAATTGACTAGAATAGAATAGCAAGCGGAAGAAATCCCATTTTTCGGGAAGGTATCCGAAAGAAGCTGACAAAATGCTATGCATGTAATATCGCTTTGTATGGGACAGAAACGGGCAATCAGGAAGAATGATATAATACACTTGGAAAAATTCGAAATCTGAGAGTGGAGAAAAATGCCGAGGATAAAAAGGGCATAGAGGAAGAAGAATGAGGAAGTACTAAGTAGAATAGGTTAGAAGTAAAGTAAAGAGCATAAGAAAGACGACGGCGAAGTGGATCGGGCATTACCTGAGAGGGGGGGGGGGGGGGCAAGGTTAAGGACGTGTTAGAAGAAAAACTGGAAGGAAAAGAGAAAGATAAGGTTCCAGCTGATAGACGATTTAAAAGGGAAAGAGAGCTATCAAGACATGAAGAAGAATGCGGAAAATAGGAGTACATGGAGAATCCGGTTTAACCCAGAATAATGACGGATCTGTCTACGGACACTGACGAACTGAAACATAAATAAACAGCAATTGCTATGTTTAGACTGCTCCATTACTATCGATTGCACAGACCGCAAATAGCAATAAAAATGTCTGGAAAACTGCACCCGGTAGTCTAAATTCCTTTTTTTCTTAGAATCGGGATACAGGAAAATCCTATGGGGCCTATGTTTCCTACGTCATTTACCATTAGGAGTACGGCGCAATTATTGCGTTTTGAATGTTCACTCCCAGCCATATGTTGCCAGTTTTCTGCTGAGAAATAAACACCTGATCCCTCGACCTAAAATTGTTCAAGAAAACCTCAATTTTACAAAAGTGTTTCTGAAACTGAAAAATGGCGCTCCCAAAAATTCTACTCCCCAAAAGGTCGTTTGGACAAATTGAACTGACCCCAGTCACACGTTTCGTTTCATTTTTAAGACATCTTCCCATCTGATTCCGTCTAATTTAACCGGGAAGTTCGAAAAAGAATAAAGAATGTATTACCGAACTCGTCTAATGGCTCAAAACCAGCTGAGGATCGAGGTAATTTTCGTAACCATAAATTGAGAGAACTTTATCTTAATTTCATCGACAAAGTATCCGTCTTCAGCGATAATTTGCAGGTCGCCTTTAACGAGTTGTATGATGATTTGCCAATGAGGACGACGGCGACGTTTTAAAATCAAACCTGGTTTACTCAACCATTTTAAGGGTATCGGCAATCAATGCAAATTGAGAGATTGCGTCAGAACTTTCATCGTTAATGGGACGTACGTCTCAATTAGTCAGAAATATGGACGAGTCGCTGGGAGAAATCGATTATTACGTATGAAATGCCATCAGAGAGAAAACTGCTTCAACGTACCGTATAATTGGAATACAGTACTTTGACGCTTTGCTTAAAGGGCTTATTGTATATCTTTTTTTGTTCTTTTGTTCGCATTTCAACGGAATTTGGTGTTTAGGATTTATAATACCTAAACAAAAGATTAAAATGACAACGCAGGTCAAATCGGGGCTGTCAATTTACCGGAAATAAAAAATAGCTAACCCGTTAGCACACAAGTGGGCTCCTGAGGCTTATATGCTTTAATGGTCCATGAAATATCAGGCGCCTATTGTAGAAATAAAAGGACTAACTTGGTAATTTCACATAAACATTTATTTGCACGACCTATATTTCGTTGCTGTGTTGCTACCGGCTATGTGTTTATTTCACCTGATGATATTGCACAGCAACAAAACCTAGATCGTATAAATAAACGATTATGTGGAATTACCGAGTCTTTTATTTATACAATATGAAGAAATTTCACAAAGTGACGTATAAAACAATTAACTATATCACGCTGCATAGTTGTACCCATCGGTGTTAGTGAACGTAATGTTAGATCAGAGCGTACGAGAAAATATGTCGAAACAATTGCTAGAACCGAGAAACACTACCGATATTTTTTCCCAGACGCGATAAGACAGTCCAACAGAGGCATTAGTTAGAGTTCATTTGGTGCTGTGAGACCCCCTGCCAAACGCTTCTGGCGGCTTGCAGGGTATTAATGTAAATGGGTTAAGAAAAAAATATAAAATTTTTTAATTGACCAGAAATTTCAGCGTTTAAATCGGGTCTACTACGTCATAGCTTCGTTATGGATCACAATAAAGAGACGACATATTAATTTCGATGGAAGATAAATTACACAGAAAGTAGTTTAAAAACAAAGAAATCGGAAAAGAGACCGACAAACGACTTTATTAAGGGCGAAATTCAGACTATGTCCCTTCTTACATTTAACCCTAAAAAAGCACCGCAGAGAAAAATAAAGAAAGATTACAGAAGCTCCCAAAGGAACACTGTCCCTTTCCAAAAACAAACTCTCCCCTCCCTCAACGAACGATGGCGTAACAAGTTATCCCTCCGTACTGTTAAACGGAAGTGTCGAGCTGATTCTCTCTGTGTGTGTACTAATGAAGTCGTGTAAATGGCGTCGACGACGTTTAACAAGGTTGTCGGCATTAACATGACAATGAAGGAGTGCGAAGGAGGAGGAACGAGGGGGCGGAAGTGAGGGAGGAAGGGGTAGGTGAGGATAGAGGGAGCGGAATGGGGTTGTCAAGGAGTAGGGGGGAGGGGAGAGAGAGTAAACGGGAGACAGTGTGAGGGGGAGATGTCCCCTGGTGGATACGGGTAGGGAGTTTGAGAAATTTCGTTCTCTTGGGGAAGTTAACGCCCAGTGTTCGCTGCTTTCGGAGTTTTGGAGGGTGTTGAGGGGAGGAACGGAGCAAAGGGCGCGAGGGAATAAAAGGGTACGAGAATTGGGAAGATATTTAGCGAGAGCTACGCGGGATAAACTCTTGTGTAAACACGAAAAGCGCGTGAAGCAAACATGGCTTCCTCTTTCGGGTACACAAAGGGAGCGGCTTAAGTAAATCACAAATACTCGATCGAGATTACTTTTTTTTTTCGAAAATAATAGTCTCGCTTTAGATAAATATAGGCGGATTAGTTTTTCTGGCTTTTTTTTCGTTAAAAAGTGATTATTATGTCATTTGTTTACGTGATAAGTCGACTTAATAAGAAATTTATTGTTTGTTTTGCAATCTTTGTGTTAATTAGTTAACTGAAAGTTATTTTATAACCTCTTTTTCTATTCTTGTTAAAATATAGATGGTAAGGTGTGAATATCCTTATGACAATGCTTTTAATTAATGACTAGTTTATTTAAAGTTAAATGTCAAATTTCATATTTTATGCCTATAATTATGAACAGGAGCCCAATGATAGTTAAATTGGTTAATATTCTATTTAGGGGATAATTTGGAAATCAAGACCAGAGAATGTTAAGTAGACGCTTGTATGTAACTTACGTGGAGAAAAATTCAATAAATTAAGCATTTATAATAATTTGTGTGACAACTGTAACAATTAGTGAAATTTTTTGACGTCGCATCAATATGTTTACATCAATATGGTTATAAACTTTAGTCTGCCTTATTATCAACTACTTTTACAATGGGTGCAATTATTGCGGATGCTGAATTGCATTCAAATTTACATATATATATGTTTCGAAAAGAATAATTGATAAAGTGAGCTATCATACTCAGTCTATAATGCTCATATTCGTTGATGCGATATCTATCAACCTGACACTCTTTATAAATATCTCTTCATGCGCATACATATAGGTAAGTATTTCGTACTTAATTATATTAAACAGAAGCTTCCAGGCAAAAAATTTCCGAGACGCTTCATGTTCAGAATTAAGTAACTAATAATTCATTTTCCCTCGCACGCATTCCTTGGGATTTCCAGAAAGATGAAGCGAGCGTTAACAAGTCTCTCTTATTTAAATCGTAATTACGTTCCACGCCGAGGGGCCGAATGGGGCGAAACGACAAAGCTTCCGGAGGACACGGGAAGAGGGACAAAGGGGGAGATTATAGCGAGCCATGTGAATTGGATTTAGTGAGAGAGGGAGAGGATGTTTAAGAGGGTGCAGGAGTAAAAGACGCTCCTGAGGGTCCTTACTGTTTGAGTTACGGCCAAGAAATAGAATATGAATGGACTCCAACGCACGCGAAAAGATGCGTGAGGAAGAGGGAGGTGAATGGGAGAGATGGGGAGTGAATTGGGAGGAGGGGCAAAAAAGGAATGCTAGGAAAGGAGGATTGAATTAAGGGGATGAATAACTTACTTAAATAGAGATTTCACATAAAGACCATTTTTAATCAAAATTATCCATACGCCAAAATTCCGTTTTTTACTTGTATAGTAGTGGTTTGAGACAAGAGTTAATTCGGTATTTTCCGTAAAACTTCCATTGGGTAACGCACCCACGGAATTGCTGTGAAATACTCAAAAATATGAATAACCTTGGAAATAAACGATTGTTTAATTACCATGGTAGATCTTTTAAAAACTACACTACATAAAATAATTCAACGTTACTGCACAACTATTTTATGATAATGTGCCAGCACACCATCTAGAGGCCCATTTAAAACTATAGGGAACCAAATTCAAATTCTACCACATAGTTTTTTCAACCCGTGAAACCGTCATCTTTGGTAAAACGGTACTATGTAAAAACTGGATTTTGGTGTACAATGTTTTTCCGCTTTTCAAAACATTTTCTTGAAATGTCACATTTTATTGCTAAAATATTTAGTTATTTTTAAATGTTCAGATACGATTAAAACTCCTATCCTCTTTCAAAGGAAAAGCTAACTTCAGCCTTATGCCGTATATTCAACCTATTATACCAATTATACGAATGCAGGACATTTTCTTACAACATAAATCACACCACAATGAAACCATGCGAACAGATTAATAGCTCGAACGAGATGCATCCAGTAATTATCAGAAAAATGTCAAATAAAAAATTCCGAACTGACGAGAAACCCTAGAGTGTTATATTATCAAATTTAATCAGCTCACGCACAGCTCTTCACAGCCTTTTTATAACGATGAGATGAGCTATCATTGAACACTCTTTACTTCTATAATCTATTTCCGAAAATATCTTGTAAAAAATATAAACTTGGAAAGCTTTACTGCGCTCCTGCTTTCCACCATTACGACTTAGGTGATAAGATTTGAGCGGATGAAATCATCGCTGAACCCTGGTAAGTATCTCCTTCCAGCTATTGAAGAAGGCTACTTAGTAGCGGCTTATCAAGAAGTTATATAACTAGGAAGTACCTAGATTACATCCTCAGACAGGCAGTAAAGTAAATGGGCGAAGCGATGCCCATTTGTCAAAGAACCACGCTTCCAAATCCTCCCAAACTAGGAGCCACTCTAGATCGGACCCTTGAATTACTAACATTATGATTATTAATTCTATTTTTATGCATTGGCAAGAATAGAAAAGGAGATTGAGGGGTTTGCAAGGTGAAAATAGAGAAAGAGAGAGAGAGAGAGATCCGGAAGCAGAGACGAGGGAGGGACCGCTCTTTTAGGGACGGTAAGGAAGGGGAACGAGCCTCGTCCATTGTTCGGGAGACGTATGAAACTAGAATGAGAGAGAGAGAGAGAGGAAGAGGGGGAATAAAATGGAGCGTGTCTGGGAAAGGGTGTGAGGTCAGAGGGTTGCCATGGAGAGGAGGGTGAGAGAGATAGAGAGACACACGTTATAAGGGTCGCGGGGGAAGCATAGGACGTAGGAAGGGAGAACGGATATCTGAATAGCATGGAAGGGTGTCGGGATAGTGGTTGGACGTCTGCTGCTGTTCATTTACATTCGAATAGTTAACATCCAGTTACGCCTTTTAAGAGGAAGGGGGAGGAATGAGGAATAGGATGGTGGGAGTGCCGCAAGTAAAGATTGGGAGTTTTTATTTTTTTTAAGCGACGGCGAGGAGAGGTCGCGGTATTAACGCCTTACATGCTCGGATCGTATCTCGGGGTCATCTTTATTACGTACGGATATACAAATACGATGCGAGGAGTTCTTTATCGGGACTCTACGCCGCTCTGGTTATTCCCCATAACACGCACGGGCGCACGTGCGGTAATAGTCCGCTTTTGAAGAAAGGGAAAAAAATTGAGTCCTTTCTTTCGGACGCGATGCTAGATAAACGTGCGATGGACGAGGGTAGAAAAAGAACTTGTTGTGTCGATGGATCGACTATCGAGATGGAAAAAAACTAAGCGGGGCCTCGCTCTTAAAAGATTACCGCTTCAAAACCGCATTATATGACAAATAACTGAAAATTTATGTGAGAGAACATTTTTAATGATAGTAATAGTTAAAGAAACAACGAGGAAGATTAATTTCCCATTTTCCGATCATTGAACCATAGATTGTCTATAATAGACTATGATAACTTAAAAGATAACGAGTTGTGATGATAATTTTAATTAGTTTTAGACGAAGGAATCCAAATGTGACACGATAATCTGATAAGAAGGTATTTTGGTTATTTAAGAATTAATTGAAAGTAATTATAAGTACTAAATTTAATTGCATTAAAATCAAAGTAAAACTATGAAAGTGCAGTAAACATGTAATTATGAAAAAATAAGTAAAAGGAGCGAGTTGATAAAAATCATATAAAAAGGTGTAAACAATATACGATTCAAATGTGCGTAAAATAAAAATTGAGTCGAAGATTAGTCAATCGCAAAATGGAAAAAGTAAATTAAAGTATTTGGAGCAAAAAAAGGTTGTCGTACGATTCTAGAAATCAAAACTCTTTGAAGATAATGTTCTGAGAAATTAAAAGCGGAATTAACAGTCCTCGAAACCTAAAACACAAAAAAATGCAAACATGTAGAATTAACTTCATCGAGGCAAGTGGTAAAGATACTTATTCCCTGCTATATTAAAAAATAATATTGCAAAAAGTGTTTCCGATAGATACTTAAACACGAAAAATTGCATGAAAATAGACGGACGTCGACAAATATAAACCGACAAAA
Source organism: Uropetala carovei (assembly GCA_036926305.1). Lineage (NCBI taxonomy): Eukaryota > Metazoa > Arthropoda > Insecta > Odonata > Petaluridae > Uropetala > Uropetala carovei. The sequence goes on along the minus strand of JAXCHB010000318.1, from coordinate 3,899,508 downwards.
TAATATCGTTTGAAGGCTTAAAATATCGTCCCAAATTTCGAAAATTTCAATTCTTTCTTCGATCAAACTGAACCCCTCCCCTGACAATCCGCAAAGCTCGCAAGTTAAAAAAAAATTATTGTCGCCCCGCTATTCCTCAACTTGACGAACTAAGCTACCTCTCAGCCTAGGAATCTCCCCCTTAAAGGATTTACTCGGCGTGTCGAAAAGGGAAAAGGGCGTTCCGCTCCCATCCGAACCTCCTTTTATCCTCAAACCCCAAACCCTACGACCCATCCTTCTCCACATAACCCCTTCCCTAGCAACGAGCTACACCTCGTAACCCCATTCCCTAAAACTCGACGTGCGAGGTAGGAGTGCGGCTGTTATCGGCACCAACACAAGGGGTGATGATTCTCCCCACATTCACCCGCACCCCTTCCCAACCCAAAACCTATATATATATAGGTATATATATATACACACATATACGCACATATCTATATACATATACACAACGCGGCCCCTTCGGCACCCCGTATTATAGCGGAACATTGTGTGGATGGATGCTGAGGGAAAAGGCGCTAAAAGAGAATGTTACGAGGGGAAGTGGGGGAGGGGGAGAGAGAGGGAGGAGGTGTGGATAGAGGGCGTCCCGCCAGTGTGTTCATGAGTGGAAAGATTGCCCGGAATACGGCGTAGTGTGTGGGTGGGTTTGCGAGTGAGGAGAGAGAGAGGGAGGAGTAAAAGGAAGAAAATAACCAGGGAAAGGATGATGATGATGATGGTGATGATGATGATGAGAGAGAGAAGGGGGAGGGAGGGAGAGGGAAGGGTTTTTATGGATGGAAGAGGAAGATATGATCGTAGGGAGTTACCTCCCTTACGGATGGTGAAAGGGGGTGGGTTGGTGTGCGAAGAATGAGAGATGAGAGGGAGGAGGAAGGTAGAAGGAGGGAGGGGAGGAAAGGGAGGGAGGGAGATAGATAGAGAGGGAAAGTGAGAGGGAGAGAGAAAGAGAGGAAGGGAGAGAGAAAGAGGAAGGGAGAGAGAAAGAGGAAGGGAGAGAGAGGGAGATACGGAGATGGAGAGCGAGAGATGCAGAGGGAGAGAGAGGAAAAGTGAGAGAGGGAGGGAGAGGGAGAAAGAGTGAGAGAGGGAGGGAGAGATATAGGGAGAAATTTATAGAGGGGGAGAGGAAAAGAGAGGAGAGATGGAGACAGAGAAAGATGGAGAGGGAGAGGAATAAATAAAGAGGGAGAGTGAGAGGAGAGAGAGAAAAAAGAGAGGGAGAGATAGGGAGGGAATGATAGGAGTGTGAAGCATAGAGGTATATGAGTGTGCGTGGAAATGGGAAAAAAAGATGCTAAAAGGCGAAAGCGATTGCTACACCAACGTGGAAGACGAGTTATTATTTATGAGACATTTTGCCCCAAAACATGGTAGATGCCATGGCTCTCTCTTTCGGGTTTAAGGCCGTTTAAATGGGATGGGGTCCTAAATCGTTTTTCTACCCTCGCGATATATTTGGTATGTTTAAAGCTACGTTCATTCCCGAATTCGCTCCACAGTATCCATAACGTTTTAATTTGGCCTTAGGAAAAAAAACGGGAATCGTTATTTTTGTTAAATTTCCCATTTAACAGATTTGTTGCGTTATGGAGCAAAAAGGATCTGAAACTTTTTATATGTAAAACATGTTCTTTTCTTAAGAGTTATTCTACAAATAAAATTTCAAAATGTCAAAACGTTAAAATTAATTTTAAATCAAACGAAATTAATAAATTAAATATATTAACTCTTCCATAGGAGCATACATATAGTTTATAAAGACATTTTTTCTCTTTCTCTCTCATAGGTCCGTCCGCGGAAGCGTGGCACAAATTTTCATAACTTGTGCCTAATAACAATATAAATAATTTTTCGAAAATTTCGCCTTCAATAAATTTCTGATAAATCCTTACTACTGCTCTCAGTAAAATTTTTATCTAAGGTTTGTGTGCTTCGATTCTGAAAAAAAAATGGTGAAAATGTACAACATACGTAATAGATAAGCAATGGGAGAAAATAAACATTATTAGCACAATCAGTACGAACATAACAATCTACTTTTAAATACGAGACGTAAGGTCTCATAATTTAACAGAAAAATTTATGGGAGAACTTAAGAAAAAGGAAATTACAAGCGATAGTTAACTTTCGATTTAAATTGAGTTGAACTGAAAAAAAATCACCATCGTCACTCTCTTCGTATTACTCGACAATTAACGCGTAAAAACGTGTCTGGACACCAGAGATTAAACACGGAAATTGACGCTAGAAAACGTTTCTCCTCTAAACTTTGATAACTTGCGATTCCGACCAAGCGGGTTCCTTTTTAGCTCGTATTAGAACCGTCTAATAAAAGAAATCCCACGAGAACTGAGAACAACAGCCTAATTCCCCTTTCCTCTCACGGAACAGTTGAACAAAGGGGAACGCGGCGTTAAAAAAAGAACTCTTCCACACACACCCCTTCTCTCTCTTTCTCTCCGTATGGATTCGAGAAACGCTCGTTTTATATCATATCGAATCGGCTGCAGGCGCACACGTGCCCCGGTTAAGAAACCTGTTCATCACAGCTGCAGCGATGCGTGAGGAGAGGGGTAGGGCAGTAAAACAGCGAGAGTGAGGGAGGGAGGGAGGACGGAAGAGGCGGGAGGAAGGGAGTAAGAGGGAGTGAGGGAGGAAGAGGGAGGGACTGAAGAATGAGGGAGAGGGAGGAAGTAGGAGAATAGGAGGGAGGAAGGAGGAGAATAGGAGAGAGGATGAGGGAGGGAGGAGAATAAGAGGAAGAGGGAGGAAGGGGGAGGGAGAAAGGGAAAATGAGGGAGGGGGAGAGAGAGAGGGAGTGAGGGAAGAAGAGGGATGGATTGAAGAATGAGGGAGGGAGGAGGCGGGATGGAGGAAGAATGAGGGTGGGACGGAGGAAAAAATGAGGGAAAGAGGGAAAAATGGAGAAAGAGATAGAGGGAGAGAGGTAGGAAGAGGAAGATAGTAAGGGGGAGAGAGGGAAGAGGAGGAGGGAAAGAAGGAAGAACGAGGGAGAGAAGGAAGAACGAGGAAGAGAGCAAAGGGGAGGAAGTAAGAAGGGAAAGAACGGGATGTGAAAGGAATAAAAAACGAAAGTAGAAAGATCAAAAGGATGGGAAGGGGGCGAGAAGAATGTGAGATACAGGGGAATGTGAGGTAGAAGGAGAGGTGAATGAGAAATGGGTGGAGAATGGAAGTGAGGTGAAATGAGGAAAAATAGCGACAGCGAGAGTTAGGGAATTAAGATAAGTAGGGAAGGGAAGTGCAAATACGGCGGAGGAAGTAGAGGAGCAATTAGAAGAGTAATTATTGGAAGAACTAAGTTGGAGTAGGCTAACTAGAGCCCTGGCAGTTCGTATGTGAGAGGGGTGACGTTAACAAATCACGTCCCGGGAAGGGGCCGAATGTAAAGGCGGGGACAGCTTCCGTGGTCGATGTGGCAACGCTACTGTACAGCGATTGGACAATAGAGAAAAAAATCGGAGGAAGAAATAACATTACCCATGCTAAAGTACGAGGTGGAAGAACGTTTTCTTCAAAAATTTTCAGGTTTATCGCCCCCCCCCCTTTTGGGGAGGAGACAACCTGTACCGTTGTAAGTCCTTATTAGACTTTCTCATCTGTAAAATCTTCATTCCCTAGCTTCAGTAGTTTGGCTACCATACCATTTTTTTAAATTGAATTTTCCGAGTTTGAAATCGCCTAGCAGAAAAAATCGACGAACTGCCGGGAAAATCCAGTTGGTGGAAAGTTAATACACTAACAATAACTATCTAATCCATAAATAATTTTTCAAATATCTCTCTCCACAGACGGACGAACAGACAGACGGACATACGCAGTGATCACATAAGCACATTTTTTTACTTATAAAAAAAGGTGCTAAAAAAGGTCGAGGTTGTTAGAAGTACTCGGTGCAATTTTACCCGATCTGCTATAAAAATTCGAATTTTATTTTTCAAAATATTAATTTACGTTATTGATTTTATTTAAAATAAAATATCTGATGCGTAAATAGAGGAATAATCTCTTATTGACACCGATTCCTGTGGTTATGAATATAAAGGCAAGCTCCTGAGCAAGAATTCGTGAATAACTTTGGGACTCTCAATATGAGGGCAGCGACGTTAAAAACACCCCTGAATAGAGTAAAACGTTGAGGAGGAAGTGCAGGAAGAAGTGGAAAAGTAAGTAAAAGAGGACAGAGGAAGAAGAAGCAAAAGAGAGACGAGGAGATAAAAACGAAGCAGAAGTGACAATTGGAAGAGGGATACGCGATAAGGATAGCTTTAGCGGGGTGGTTTTTAGACGGGGTGAGTAAGGTGGTCTGGTTATGATGCCTTCGGTCGCACGTTGGTTGAATGGTGCTGGTTCCCAGTCGAGGGGAGGACCTTATCAACACGGCAGCCGCCATCCTTCGCTACCACCCTCACACCCTCTCTGCATTTTAGAACTCCCACCCCTCCCAACAACCTTATCATCACTCGACGATCTCCAAATCCTGTCCTTGGACCTCCCACGGTCCTACACAACACCCAGCTAACACCTCCTCACCCCTTCTACGCCCTCACCCCATCCCATTATCCTGCAGCCACCCCCCTTCCCTATTCGACACCCACGCAAAACCCATCTGCCGCTCCTTTCTCCTCTCGCAAAATCCATGACGGTGTCCGCATCATCATCGCGCCCGTGGGACAACAAAGGGGAACGGATGTCACGTTGTCGCATCGCAACGCGGAGTGCCTTTCTTTCTCCACCCACGCGTTTCCGTCTAGGCGTCGGACACTTTGTCACTGGCGAGATAGTCCAGACGAGCAGTGCGAATTTAATGATTTTTTTAAAAAATCTGGGTGAGTATATGCGTCGAAGTGCGCGTTAAAATAGCCCTAAGAGATGTTTATTAAACTTTTTCTTGCACTACGGTATTAAAAAACCCCATCTATCACATCATATACACAGAGCCAAAATGTTGTATTTCCTTGGATTAGAGACAAGTGTGTTGGTTTCGCAAGAACAACTCTCCTAACACCATACACTGTGCTCTAGTATAACATCTTTTGAATTTACGGAAATTGTTTAATCCAGTGCTGAGAAAGGAAAAACTCCATCTATCATATGTTCTACGGAACTCGGAGACCCATGTAGTATGTCCTTGGATTAAAGGAAAATCGTTTTATTTCACGTTCGACTGTACTCTAATATAATTTGGATTCATGGAGTCAATAACATTCAAAATTCGTTAGTATATCAGCATTTAATACACACCACACTCCTTTTTTTGGCTAACATCTACGATTCGCTTCCCATCGAGTAAAATAAAGAAAATACTCTCTCCACTATAATATGGGAAAACGCAAGAAAAAGGACGGGAAGGAATTTTTTTTATGGCAGACGTGGTTCACAAAAAACGCTCCAGCTTCGATAGGTTATATTTTATATTTGATGAAGTGTGTCACTTATGGTGTTGATTCTACTCTCAGAGAAAGTTCAAGAAGTGAGAGTTTATGCAAGGAATAATGCTGTCTCCTTGCATTTGCTTCAATAATCAGTCGATTTATCCAAGTAGAATATTCTTCATAAAGGATGTAAATGTATGCCGGATAAAAATACTTCGAGGTAGTACCATTTTCATTATTACGCCACATTTTTAATAAAAGGTATTATTTAGCCAAAAACTGCAACATGCAACGAATATTTGAGGGTCGATATTCGTTGAGATACGTCAAGCGAAATGATGTAGCGCAAGGGAAATGCATATTAATTAGAGAAAGACATTTCCTCAAAAATCAAACAAGTGCGTATCAGAGATGCATAAATATAAAGTTATCTTACAAAATAACTTTTTTATATTTCCCTAACTTACTTTTCATCTAATAAGCATTTTAAATACAACGTACTTTGAGCATATAAGAAGTGCAAAACCTAGAGAGACCGACTTTTTAGTGAAATTTTCCCAGTAAACGATTCTCTCTCTCTCCACATGTATTTTCGAACGAAATTCGTGCGTGTGTGCGCGCGACGGAGAGAAAGAGATGTGAACGCCGCAGAATATGCAGAGGAGGCAACGAGCCAGAGGGAGGAGGGGAGAGGGAGATAGGGTAAATCGATGGCATCCGGATCATTTGCTTTGATGCGTGATATACGACCTCCCACCCCATGCCACCAATCCTCATCCTCCGTGGACGACGCCGACGACGCCGCCGATTCCAAAACAGAGGCCGTTGTTCGGGCGACTGTGACATGATCTCGACAGTCATTGGCCCCGGGGACGAGTCGCTCCCATGGTAATCGACGCGTATCGAAATCGCGACCGACGACGAAAATTTTATGAACAGTTTGTCACGAGAGCTTAACAGCCATCCGATCTAACGGTTACGCCCCGGTTGACTCGATCGACGAGATACAAAAAAAAAAACAATCTCGCGGAAGGGCGAGAGGAAAAAGATTGGAAAATCGGGGAGGGAAAGTAATTACTCTTTTCAGAATGATTTTTAGGAGCGCGCTCAGAAATGAAAGCTCGCGCATAATTATCTTGGTCAATCGAATTATCGGCGGTGTTTTTCCATTCTTCGAGTATTGTTTCCTACTTGAAAAACGGTAGGTGTTTTGGACTTCTAAATGGCAATCGATGGAAAATTGCCGAAAAAACATTCAGAGATCGATATTTGTAGGAATTACTTATCTCATTATGAAAGCAAATTATAAAACTCTTCCCTTTTTTCTGGGGAAATTTTTAAATATTTTTATTATCTCACAACTAGCTATTCTCCGGACAGCTGTAAAGAGCTCACAAAACCTTCCTTTGGGAACTTTGTCAATTTTGAGACCTATACCACACATAAGGCATTAAAATAAAAGGTTTACTTGTGCACGATATATAATTATAATGTAAATAATACAAATACATTATAAATAATATAACATAAATAATATAATAAACATTTTACTATTTCCAAACGCAACATCCGATGCAACAACTATGTAACTCTAACAGACATATAAAGGTTGGGAAAACCGGAGAGCATTTCACCTACACAGTAGACGTCATCAGTGACAATTCATCGAAAGTGCAGTATAAAAAACATATAGGTCGATTTGGGTCTACCGATTGACCGCCATTCATCTTTTGTTCATCGTGCGATGGGTTGTCAATTTGGAGAGTTATCATAAACATTTATAGAACACAATAAAAATTCCATCAATATTTTATATGAAGATGTTCTTAAACCGGTACCATGTGCAGAGGTATCTGTCATGCTGCATTATAAATAAATTAAGATCATGTAAAGAATAAAGTAAATCCAAATAAAAGCCCTACTCAAAAGCAAAATCAAGGAGGAAAACCAGCGACATGGATATTGTGAGAAAAATAGGCATAACACCGCCATGATTGGCAAATGTTTCACATGGAAAAAACTTTTTTTTAAACTCCGCGGATGAGCCGCAAATGCTTCAAAATATTCTCTAGTAAAGATAGGCACGGTTCTAATGCTTCGAATACGTGCCTGAGAATCTTTGGCAGGTTGAGTACGAAGAGCAGTCTCCGCAGTTTAGCAACGAAATGAAGACATTCATATGGTAATGCCTCGCTAACAGTTTTATCATTTCACGTATAATCTCTCTTTGTGTCGTGCCACTGACGTCACTGCATCAGACAAGAATCACGCAACTTGTGTACACCTCTCTATTCGCGAAACTAAACTAAACTAAACTCCTCGTAAATGCTACTTTAAATGGCCAAAATGAATGAATAGAAGGTCCGATTAATACATTGACCAGATTTAATTTGTTGAAATCAACGGGAAAATTCTTCTATTTAGCATTCGTGTCGTCAAATCAATTTTTCATAGAATCAAAGTAAACAATTTTTTTGACGGTTAACGACCTCATTATTTATTCAATGGTAATATTTCAACCGAAACTGGCGGGTGCGAAAAATTTCAACACACACAGCCCACAGTGTTACTTTATCCACATGTAAATTAAATTGTAATTTCAGGTTTTTACACTTTACAAGCAATTTTATTAGTAAAGAAACAGGAAACATTCCCAAAGAGTGACTTTTTAAGAGGAAAAATTGGATAAGTGGACCTCGAAAGCATCGAAAGTTGCATTTGGAATAGTTTTAACAGAGTTAAAGAGTTCGTGGAATTCCAGAAGTATATAAAGAAGTGAGGACAATGGTTAAACATTTTCATTTTCAATATATGGAAAAGGTTGTGCTACGGTATCCGGTGCATTATGGTATGATTTTCACGACAAATGATTCATCTAACCGTAAAAGTAAAATAATGGATTCGATACATTTTTACGATCTTCAAATATAAAATAACGTCATGTGTTTTGCTAATAATAGATCAGCAACTAAGACCTATTTAAATTAGGTTGTTAATTTTCTCGAATTAGAAGCAGTACTCGATCAACAAAACCAAACTGACCATATATAACCAAACCATCTCAAAGGTTCAGAGAGGCCCAGGAAATCTCCAGATTTTGAGGCCCCTGGCCATAATAAAAATAAAAACACATGAAAACAAAATAAGACATAAATTAGCAAAAATAACGAAATGTAATTTTTATATTTTGTATTTGTAAATTGGTATTCTAGCCTTTTTCCATGCAAATGTGCCGATTATTAAGGGAAAAATCTCATTTCTGTGCAATTTGACAGTTGATATATGGCGAGTCCATTCAAACGCAAATTTAGGCCCCACAAGCTTGAGGCCATAGCTAAATCGCCTTCCTGACCCCCTCTGAGAGACCTAACAAATATTTGCCCAAAAAACTCATAGCACAATTTCAACATGTAACCGCTAATATGAGCCAAACGTTCGTTTCGCCTATTTCATGAAAGACTGGAAATTCACTGCTAACACTGAATTGGCAAGACATTAAAAGTATGCACCGAACACAGCAATTCACACGATTTATAATTTTTTTACATTTATAGCAACGAATAGTCCTTTTTATTCTCACGAAACACTGAATAATTGTCGACGAGACTACGCAACTATTTTAATGCAAATTTCATCACCTAATAACCGAAGAGCAGGGCATTACTAGAAGACGAAGTTGACAAACTAATACATCACAGGAAAATCACTCGATAATCATATGCAACGTTTAATAAACATCAATCTCCAGTATCTCCTTCCGCAAAATTTTTGTTTTAAATTTTCGATATGCAATTAGAATTTCGGTCAGTTTCAGAGAACGTCACGATTTTATATATCGAATTTATAGCCGTAACCACACATTCCATAAGATCCACAAGCGATAACAGACACATTTCGACAAACCGCAAATACATCGATAAAATCGCGGTAACATTCAGAAAGCGGCACTTTGCATGGAGCGGACGGAATTGGTCCGTCGTAAAAATTCCTCTACGACAAGGAAATCAATGAAATGAAACGCATATACTCTTTTTAAATCGAAAATTAAAACGTAGAATGACATGAACGGAAACGTAAAGAGAATTTTCGTCTGATTTTTTAGACGACGGGAAAATCAGATTCCGTGAACTGAATCATAGTTTTCAAAGGTTTTTTTTTCTCGGTGGAGCGAAAACGTGTCGATTTTAAAGACGTGCCTCATAAAATATCACGCTATCGGATAAATTTCATGTACAGAAGTTGGAAGTTAAAAAAAATGAGAAAAAGGCCGATTGGATTTAGAATAATAAATTAAACATTAAAATTGAGGAAGATAAATCACGGCCCGTATCGATAACTGGACTCACAATCGATGCTTACCAAGCGAAGAGGATGCACCTGATTTCGATTAACGCGAATTTAAGAATTCGCATCGTTACAAATCGAAGCCGAAATATGTGTGGATAATATGCCGTGTGAAAAGAAAGCTGCAAGGATACAAAATAGAATTCAGAATAAATAACATAAACTAAATCAGAATAAAGGAAATGTTCGGCAAACACACAAGATAGGAAATAGAGAACATTGGCATGATTAAAAAATAAAATGTGTGGTAGATATTGTTTTAGAAACCAGCTGAAAGTTTTTCTTTCAAACATTTACATAAAGATGTCAAGAAAATAATGAAGTACTTTTCGCGATTTTTATTGTATTCGAGTAGTACATTCGTAGACTAGTATTCACGTATGTTATAATGTTCTTTCTGCTTGGCTTATAGTGTAACTGCAACATAATGGAGCCAAAATTTAATGAGTAGCTTAAACTGCGATTAAGTAAAGAAAGAAAAAAATAATCGTTCACAGAATCGACAGGAAACCAAATCACGGTATACGTTAATAATCTATTCCTAACATTCCATTCCAGTTCTTAAGTGTCGAATGATAGCCATTAAAAGTGAAATTCGGGAAAAAATATCTCGATTCCTATGGATTCACGCTCGCTAAAAATACATATCTTAAATCGACAAATTAGGCATTACTAGGTATTTCTTAACAATTTGGGCAGCATTCGAGTGCTGCTCGTAAGGTTGACACAGTTCTCCAGTCGCCTGCATTTATTTGTTAATGTAACATTCGCTTATCAACATGTCTTTGACATATATACAATTGAGAACAGAAACGAATATGAAAAACGTCCATTTCTCGGAGGAATCAATCAATTAGGCGGACCTTGTGACTTCAAACCATTCCAACGCTAGTAGACCGCGCTAATAGGCTTTTCAATCAAAATCACGAAGAAAGTAATGAGGAAAAAACCCGTAAATTAGCCTATTCTTAACTGCACCAAGGGGACCAACGGCTTTATGTCCCTTCCGAAGGATGGAGCGCTGATTTGCCGCGCAACCTCTGAAAAAATCCTACGCCACCCCCTTCGAGGAATTCGAACTCGATACCTCATTACACATACTTATTAGATACAATCGAGCCGCTAATCACTCTAACCTGAATAAATTAAGCCACCCTAGTTAACCCATTGCCACATAAGATGGCGCGCCACATGCGAGGGCTTAAAGAAGTCCTTGATAGGGAGTGGGAGAAGTGAGAGTAGCAGAGGGAGGAAGATAAAGATAAGGAGGGGAGGGAGAGGGGGAGATATGAGGGGGAGGCACATTCCATTACTGCGAACAGCGCCATCTCTCGTCGCGGGCCGACTCCACCCTCCGCTCCATTTGGTGCTCACGAAGCGGATGGGAGAAAAAAAGACAGTCGTGTGGACGATGGGTTTTGGGGGAGGTGGAGGAGAGAGGAGGAAATACTGGCCGGAGTTGATGCTTAAACTGGGCGGGGGTAGAGGGTAGGGAGTGGAGGCAGAGGGTGGGGGATGGAGGCGGAGGGTGGGGGATGGAGGCGGAGGGTGGAGGCAGAGGGTGGGGGATGGAGGCAGAAGGCGGGGATGGAGGCAGAGGGTGGAGGCGGATGGATAATCCGCTTCGTTCGCACGTTGTACGTTGGAGGTTCATCGGTGGTGTCGCGGACCTCCGCCATGTCCTCGCTCCCTCTCTCTCTCTCTCAAGGCTCAACCTCAACTCGACCTCTTTTTTTTTTTTTTTTTTGGAGGCAGGGGCCGCTGCCTCAGCATACGATCACTCAAACGGGGCAGTAGTATTTATGGTTTTACGCTCAGATGACGCGGCTTTGCGGGACCGTGGAGGGAAGCTTAGCTAGTTCCAAGAGCGGCGCTATCAACCGTTTCAAACCTCACCTCCCTCGAACCCACCCTCTGAAAGCCCTCCCACCCCCAACTGGCGACACGTTATTTTTTTCCAAGTTAAATAATTTTTTTCGGGGAATAATTTTGCGCAGAGGTGTCATAATCCACACGCTGTTGAAATCGAAATGGATGTTAGCCATTTTAGTCTACGTAAAAAGAAAGCTCTGTTTATAGTATATAAACATAAGGTGATCAGATTCTGAAAAAGAGGTCTTAAGATTATAACGGGGTATCTGCCGGGAACAGGCATGCGTATAAAGAACGAAATTATTATAAACGGAATTGTATAGAAATGAAATTGTCTTCTAGCTAAACGAAGACCATTTGAAAAAATATTCTGAGGAAGCAAAACCGAGACAATGCGTTCCGAGAAAGAAAAACGGGACATTAGCGGGAAAATAAGATTTTTCGTTTTTCTATCGTTTAAATTTCATGACTTGGTAGACGGGTGGTTACGGTATATTTCGACGGATACTAAGGTCGAGGGTGCGAATTCCGCCAAGGACAAGAATGTTTGTGTTCGTCAAAGTTATATGTAAGAAAAGACATGGTTGTTTAAATATCGCCCATAATAAAGGCGGATTATTAATAATATATAAATTAAGCAAATACGTAATTCTACAAATTCAAGCAGAACGTGCACAGGATTTTAACAAAAATTGATCAGGAAATCAATGGGAATAAATATTTTAGTCACACTTAATGCGTATCATGATACAGCCACGAAAACAAGTAAAATCAAATTGTATAAATGCTTAAAAAACGTATCGAAAATTTCTTTTTGGAAATTGGAACATAACACTGAAAACCCAGATGGGCAATATGGCCACTATGTAAAAACGATGTACCAGCCTGTGGCAATGTAATGTATAGTGGTTCTCAACCGAGGTGACATGACACCCAAGAGGGACGCGACGGTTATTGAGAGGTGACGCGAATATTTAATAAATTCAGTGTATCATATTCAGGGCTTATAAACATAAATAAAACCAGGAGAATAAAATGCTAGAATTTTATCTTTATGTCGCAAGGAAAGCTTAAGTTATATTTAAATGTCACTTTAAGATAATGGAACTGTAAACGGGGTGACGCATAACTGAATTAACTGAACATAGGGTGACGCAGACAAAATAAGGTTGAGAAACGCTGCAGTAGACCCTCAACATTCGCGGGGTTTACACTGGAAACCACCGTGAATGTTGCAACTCCACTGCTTACGTCTTGTCGGCAAGAAATCACGCCTGGCGCCGCGGATTAAATCCGCAGATACCCAAGTTAATATGCCGCGTATGTTAAGACCGCGTAATGTTGAGGAATTACTGTATTATTATTATGACCTTTTAATTATTTATCACCTAGCGCATTTAAATAGGATGAGTGTAGAAAGCAATCTGAAAGTAAATAGCAAAAAAGATATGTCTGCAATAAAATATTGGCTACGTGATTATTGTTTCGCAGTGGAAAACGTTTCTATAAAATTGTAATGCCAAAAAACTACAATTTAACGTGATAAACTATTTTCGACGGTAAGACATCGCTGAAAAATATCAAAAACAAACTTTTTCCACAATCTACTCCTTTAATCTTTACTTTATGAAACCTTATTATGAATCGAAAATAGATTTTGGAAGAACTGGTAATTTTTTAACGATTTTTTAAATAAGTAAAACGATTTCAATTCATGCAAGTCGATTGCTCCTTTATGAACATCGTCGCAGTAACAAACGCGTCAACTGTACGTTCGAAACGGATTATTCACTCATAACACCAAGAAAATCCACAAAAAACTAATTTCTCTCGATTTTTCGGCTTATCCACCGCATCAAAATGAAAATAAAGCAAGATTTGGAGTGCCATATGATGCAGAATCAGCAATCTCCCTTTTTATCGACTACTTATCAACGTTATCTCCCACCTTCGACCCGTTCGCGTGATTTGATTTTCGCATATCCTCTCCGGATTCTCTCCCGTAACGGATTATCGAGTCTTTTAAGCATTAACACCGTGTAAACGTCATAAATCCGGAGTTCAAACTCACGGAACGATTGCAATTTAACGTCCCCCCTTTCCACCTCCATTGGCTTTTATAGGTTCCCACACCCACCAAAAACGGGGAGTCAAAACAGCTGAAGGCGAGCGAGAGAGAGAGATTCGAAACGCGGGTTCCACATGCTGACTCGTTGGGTCGTGGGCGGCCAAATGCGGAATATTAATGACGAAATGGAATCGCTGTCCGAAGCGAAAACCCGGCGAAGAGATTACGCCGCTCGTGACCTATACATGATGAATGTATAATGGGAGAAAGTTTGTTTATGCCAGCACATCGGTCGAACTGACCGCTCAAGGGAATGCATTGGAATTTGTCGATTTGCGGATATATAGGTATATGGCGCAGCCGAACGGATAAAAAAAATTGAAAAAATTTATTTATTCCCCGGTTCCTGTACGATTCACGTTACAGATATTTCTGTCCGCGGAGGACCCAACTCCGTGACGCTTTTATTTTATTATACTCATGAATCACGGTTCGAATGGCGGGGATATTTCCCGTTAATATTTTATTTTTTGCTTGGCTTCCCAAGTGAAGACGTTTTAACGGGATTTTTACGCTTCCAACTATTGTTAAATTGGGTTATAAATTTTATTTCGATGTTTATTACTCGTGAAATAAATCGTCGCGTCGCTGGTTTCGTTTAAGTGACGAAAACGCAATTGAAAATTGTTTATACTTTTGATAAAAAAAGTTGCTTTCCTTAACAAACTTTTCGCAGTGTAAATAATAACTTTCATTATATATATATATTTCGGACAAACCTGAAAAATTTTTAAAAAATATCCGGAAATCTCTTTCGCCATTCGAATAATCGACCTCGGATTTTTAATTACGAGGATACATTTGTCAATATTGAAAACATAAAAATGTAAATTTCAGAGATAGAAAGAGATATTTTCGAGTCTGTTTGCTAATTCTATTATACTATTGCAAACTATATAAATGGTTCCTAAAGCTGTTTCTTCAATTTACAAATTTGCTTTTTATATATATTAAATAATTAATCTTAAAACTCACGACCGTCTCTATTTGAAATCCTCTTATCTCCATATTACCGCGAATATTTACGTTCTCCCTACAAAATTTCTTTAACACTTTTTTCTTATCGCCTCTGTCCAAGTACCAAGCAGTCTTTCAAAAACAAAACTATTCAAATGTTTACTTTCTCATACTGAAAACTGTCCTAGCGATCCTTTTCAGTTGAATCGAATCTCTTTTTTCATAATCGAAGATTCTCATTTGCTAACTCCATACAATGAATTCTCTACATTTCATACCCCTCAAAGATCTACAAAAATCTGTTTTGATGAGTAAAAAAAAAAACAAAAAAATCGATTAAAAACACGTGAAATGTACTTGTGTGCAACTGACAAAATCTCTACCTACTGTCGTCCTGACAAAGGTAACATGACTGAATAGATTTGGGAAACGACGAAACAGGAGCCACGCGACAAATAATAATATCAGAGGAAGAATAATTTATAAAAAAAGAAAGAGAGAAAGAGGGGTCGAGATGAAATGTACAGAAAATTTCTCAAAATTTTCGAGTAACGATATCCTAAACCTCTTCCCTTCTCCCTCCATTGTAGCCGTCCCTTAAAAAAGAAAAAAATCTCTCCACAATGGGGGAAGGGGGAGGGCTCCAATGTAAAATCCTTTTCGATGAGTCATAATTATTTTTTTTATTAAAAACAATATCAACCTTTCAATGAGAAACCAACTTTACCATCCATCGATAAGAGCTATGCTATGCAACTTTCAATATGATACGGAGATAGGAAATAATTTTCAATTATTTTGACGACTCTCGCCTAAAATATTGCGATCATTTAAAACAGCGACATGCCACGATTTCCCAACGAACGCGAAAATTACGAAGCCGGAAAGACTCGTACATACGAATTGCAATGGTTTAAAATAATTTACAGAAAACAGCGAGTCATAACATTAATATAAAAAAACAAATAATTTGTGATGAAATCGCTACTTCTTTTTCGGGGCCCTCCTTGACTGAGGGCCCCTTAACTCGAGGCCCCGGTTCATTGCACCGTTTTGCTATTAGTACTCTACGCCACTACCCATCCCACCACGAAAGAAGAAATGGAGAGAGAGATCCCCCTCTCCTTCCCGGAGAAATAAGCGATGCCAAGTTTAAGTAAGTAAGACGCCACCTTCCTTATCTTCTTCCTTTTCGCGGAGAACTTGTAATTGCGAATGGGATGAGGAGACCAACCCTATCCTCCCTCTCTCTCCCTCTCCCCCCCCCCCCCTTCTAGCCCCATCTCTCTCTCCCATTCTTTAAAAAAAATAAACCTCTTCCACTTCCCCAACACAACCTAAACCGCCTCTCCTAGCACGTCGTCCCATAAAACATTCCTCGCATGACGCGACCCCTTCTAGGGGAAGGGAGGATGGGGGAGAAGGGTAAAGGGGTTGAGGGGCGGGTTATCACGGAAGCGGTGGGGTGGGGGGGGAGGGGGCTAGGTGGACGGAAGAGAAGAGTGGGGGGGGAAGGGGGAGGTACGCTTTTCGGGATAACACCGCTCAGATTCACTCGGGATTTACGACCATACCACCATCCTCCCCCCTCCTCCACACTCTTCTCTTACACAGTCCAAAAACACCGCTCACGAATTGCGGGAACGAATATTAAATGTTCTCTCTCTCTCTAACCCTTTTTGGCATCGGGCCAAGAAAAGTTTCGCTCCCCCCCCCCCCCCCCCCCTCCCCTCCACCCTGGGTTTTGAGGGTGGAAAAGAGGAGTAAAGGGAGGGAGAAGTTGAGGAGTGATACGGAAAGAGAATGGAGGGAGGGAAGAGTTGATAAGTTTTTTTTAGTTAAATAATGGGAAAGGGTTGGTGAAAAGAGAAGTGGTGTTAAAATGGGTGTGCTTGGAGGAGGCGTGGGCTCGTTTAATATCGTAAAACTCTGTACGGCGTTGCTATGAAACAAGATTTTCGTTTGAGGAAATTTCGGGAAGTAAAAACGCGGCATGATTAAAGTTTCGTTAATTTCAGTTTTAATAGGAATTTCAAAATGAATCGATCCTACCTGGGAGATTGGTATCTGTCCTATTTCGGTAACGGAAACAAAAAAGAGCCGCAAATACATTTACGTAAACAACTTCAAAAATAAGCGTAAGTTCCTTCATGGCAGAATATTAAAAGAAGAAAAGTGAATTGAATATTGCATCGGACGAACGACATAACTTGTAAGGGTTGATTCCAGATAAATGAATGAAATGAATGAAAGACATGTTCTTTGACAAATAAAATTCGATAACACAGTATAAATAAAATATAACAAATCAATCGCAAGGATTAAGAGTCCGTTTTGTAACCAATAGTTACGAAATAAAATAAAATTCAACATTGGTGAATAAAAAAATTAAAATTTAAAGTAAAATATCACTGAAAAAATGAGTTTTTGACGACTTCAAATTTAAAACAAAAATAATACTAAACCATATGTAAACTTCAAAATATAAATTAATATAAAATAAGTACTTATCGACGAGATGTCATAAACCAAAATTAAACCACTCAGAAAAAATTTAAAATGCGTCATTAAATTCTGAAAAATAAAACACTTATAAACCATCAACTGAAAAATAAATATGAATAAGGAGCAACAAAAATAAAACCAGATTTGAATGATTAAAATTAAAAATAATTTAATGAAACTAATAGGATATGAAAACTTCGAATTATTAATTCATTCCGAAAAATGAATGCCGTTTCGGTATTAAGCGTTTATTATAAATTAGAATTCATCATATGATATTCGCGAAATAAATAAAAACTGTAAATTAATATATAAAGTGAGGATTTAAATTAAACATATGATAAATGAACCAATAAAACAATAACATCAGAACACCTATTTATTTCCTAATTCAAAATCAATAGAAAAGAACTATGATAAATTGAATTGTAATATGAAATATAATAAATGAACTTATAAAACAGCAAAACCTAAACGCCTATTGCGTTCCTAATTCGAAATCAATACGTACTGAATTAAATTATAATATGAAAAATATAAATAAACTAATAAAAGAATACAATAAAAACACCCATTGATTTCTAATTAGAAATAAATGGGAAATAAATATTATGCATTAAATTTTGGAAGCATTTCATTACAAATTTCAAAATTAATTGAAATCAATCATTTAATATTTACAACTTTTAAATAAATGTGATTAGTTAAATAACTAAAGGCTGATTAAAAAATAGAAACCGAAGCCTTTTAAATCATTGGAAAGATCATATTTAAAAAATAAAATTCTACATTACTACTGTCTATCAAAAATATCAATTATATCACGAACCTCTCATTCTTGATTTATCTCTAAAAGCATATGACAACTCAGTTTTACCAACCATTATAGTCCTACGGAATGTCAACTAATATAAATGTTATAAAAAAGGTTGCGACCCTTCTCAACGATCTCATTAAAAATATCTGCCTAAAATGCTATCCTATTATTATAATGACTGAAACTGGAAAAAAGAAAATACGTTGACATAATAAAATTCAATAAATAAAGTCTTATAATTATGAATATTGATACAAAGATAAAGTTTCAACAATAAATTAAAATAAGTACATATAAATTATTTAAAATAAAAACCCTTACAAATTAATAATTAAATCAATCAATCAGACAACTAAAATTGAAAATCAATTACCTATATTTCATGACACGAATTCTCGACAATTACTGAAAATAAAATCTTTTTCTGGCCATTATTTACAAAGTATAAAAAATGCGGTTGTGGACTACTATAAATGCAGAGGGTAATATATAAACAAAATGTATTTACTAATGAAAAAATGTTCATCGGAAAAAAAACATAAAGTAAAGCAATTTCATAAAAACAAAAATTACAAACCATACCAGAGATCAAAATTCAAAGAACTTCAGAAACGTGCTAAGAAAAATAAGAAAAACAGGAAAAAATATCCATCGAACCCGGGAAAGGAAGCTACAACAGTTACAACGCATACATTACCCGATTCAAGAGACAGTCTCGCATAGTCACACGGATAATCGGAGAGGGAAGTGGACAGAATTACGGAGAAGCAAGGCAGAAGGGGGAGAGAGAGAGAGAACGAAGAGAAAAAGACACAACGACAGAGGATGAGAGGGAAGGAAGATGGGGGCACAGAGGTCCTCCCCCACTCCCTCCCTACGGGGTACATGATGCACAGCCTCCGGACTGGACCGCGACGGATGAATAACTTGGGCGCCACCGCATCCGAATCCTTTAAAAGCGATCATGCACGGGTGAGCTTGAAACGTTCCATACCACCCACGCACACTCTATCTCTCTACCCCTGCGTCACCCACTCGTACCATAAGCCTTTATGTCCAAAACTATACGCGAACCGAGCGCAGAAGCAAAGAGACCTCTCCAATTGCGAAGCAAAACGATGAATCATCTCCTACAAATGCCACTAAAACGTTTCAAAAAAAAACCTCCTCCCTTCACGTGACACGAATATTAATAGTGCAGTATTTGCATTACATTATCCCTAAACTTCTAAATGGTATAACAATTGACGTCGATGTTGCTAACAGAAGACAACTTGAAAATTGTAATAGAAGTTGGTGTCTAGAAATGACTTCAGTTGAATAAAAACAAAATTGCGGACGACATCATAAATAAATATCACAGAAGGAGATACATATAGAAATGAGAAAGATGATATTGATATATTTTTAAAAGGTTTCTGGAATAATAGCTTATAAACACTTCAATTTCTCGCAAACTCGATGACAATATTAAATGCACGCAAGAATGAGTAATTTTTCAGTATCCTTAATGTTATGCAACCGAAGACACAAATGGAAGCAATAGTTGTCCAATAGGATTTCGAGAGACGCCACACTTGTGGGGATTGTATCACCACATTCGTCGCATAATACAAAAAATATCAAGCGTTAAAAGAACAAGGGAAAAGCTGCTGAAGCAGACACTGAATGGCGTTTTTCAAAGAAATTGTTAATACAGAATGTTAAAATTTATGTATACTAGTACGATTAGTCTGAAGTAATATTATAAAATGTAGAAAAACAGAGAAACCCCATCTCCGGAACTCTTTTTCTCTGTTTTTCTTCATTTAATTTAGCCAATGAAAGTTCATATTCCTCATCATAATTTTATAAAAGATAATTTAAAATAATCAAGAAAAAGAATTTTTAAACAAAACGTTTATCTAATCAAACTTGATTCTATATTAGTTAAATGGAGATAGGTTTATTGAGAAGTAAATAAAACGAAGAAAGATACATATTTAATCTAAACAAAACTAAATGCTGTTTACAATTTATACCTGTATTAACGAATAACACGCTAGTAGAACCCTAGAACGTGACTATTAACACAGAAAACCTGACACCGAATTAAATCAATCTAGTTGAAACCTACAATTTTTGCATCATTCGCATCACTTCCCAGTTACTTAAGAGTATATTTTTTTAAAAACGTCTTGCGATACGATAACGAAGAAATCGATATTTATGGCGTGATTTTTTTAGCCTAAACTTCTTATCTGTAAGAAGTTACCTTAGTTGCTTGTATTTTGTAGTCGGTGTAAACCTCTATAAATCAGGAAAAATTTTAGATCAAATAGAAAGAATGATAGATATTTCAGCTCTTTCTTGTTTCTGGCGTATTTTATGAATGAATTCTGCGGGAAAATGACTGAATACGGTAACTCACTAAAGCTACTATACTGTATCAATCCGAATATATGATAATGATAGTTAATGAATTTTTGTAGAGGGATAAAACTGTTAGATATGTGGATTTATAAGGATACAAATGAAGTGCGCTGGACTTGACGGCATCCTACCTAAAACTTTTTGATCAAAACAAGGGCTAATGTCTCAAAGATGTTACGTTGCAGGACATAAACAAAAAGGTATGAACCTAAATAGTTGACGGGGAGCCTTTATGGAGCAATAAAAGGAGTCCAACACAGCTGTGACCGGCCGTCAGAGTGGATAATGAGAGCACACGCAATGGAAAACATGGATGGACTGTTTCAGACCATGCGCAAAAAAGAGTAACGGAGAATGCGGGCCATTATAAAATGTCTAACCATTCAGGCACGTGCTTTGGAGTGGTGCGATGAAAATCGAAGGTATTTTTTATTCATAAAGGGACTCGGGCAATATACGCAAAACTATATTTTAAAATTCTACGTAAAAGTATTCATTCAATATCTTATTCACATTCGCTGGATACTTGCGAGTGAAATTAAAAGGGATATCAAAATTGTCTTCGTATTTACGAACATTTTCCATTAATCTTTACTCGTTGACAGAGATTCCCGAGTTGGCAATCGATCCACGGTAGTTGATGTAGTGTCGCAAAGCGAGGTGCCGGTTAGTAGAATTCGTGGCGGAGGGTTCCAGAGATAGCTCTGCATCGTAGAGACCTGTGTGCCTGAGTTGCTGATACTGGGACAAGGACATTAAATGGTTTCGTAGGGGAATATTTTTAGAGGGTAAGCAAGGAGTTGTTGGAAACACAATTTGGGTTTGGGAAGAGAGATAGTAGATATAGACTTGGATAAGATAGAGCTGTTTGGACCAAAATTTCAGCTGTAAGTGTTAAAGGTAATTTTGCTAGGGATCCGGACAGACAAGTTTCTGAGAGAATGGGTGTCACAGAAAGGAATGTAGCTGACATGGGTGTTGCAGCCAAGAATGTTGAAGGTTTTGTTAGGATCACAAATGTAGGGTGCAAGTGCTGAGAACTTCAAGACTTCTAGAACTTGATGAAACCGATATAGTTCGACTCAAAAACTGGCAGATGTGATGGTTTGTGATTTGGGATCCTAGTGTTTTCACTAGCCATAACAGTGTATCACAAATTACTATGATAGGTTCTGCGAGAATATTCCAACAGAAAGAGTAAGCATAGAAACTAAAGTCAGAGAACTACAAAATAAACAGCTATAGACGTTACTGAGGTTTGCTCACTTAATATTAGGGCATTTTTGAATCCTCACATAAACCGTAGAGGACATGGATGGGGAAGACTGTATGGGGAGAGCCAGGAGGTAGGTAGGCACGCGCGTTTGTGCCCGGCAATGCAAGGCCGAATAAAACTTTCATCCTCTTTTGCATCCATGAACAGGGAGTTACGGAACAATCTTTGTAAAACTAATGATATACCGGCATTAGTACATAATCATTAAGCAACTGTTCTGCCATCTTGCAACGGAATATTATCGAGCAAAAATATATTCAGCATCATGGAAAATCTCTGAAATCTCTCGTATAACTAAAATAACGTAGGTGATCCAGCATTAAATTCATATGTTAAAAATACTTTTATAAATCTATACAGCAATGAAAACAAACTACCAAAAAACGGTTACCAAATGTTCAGAAGAAAGTGAGAGAGAAACCAATTAGTTGCGGTGCCAGAGAGGTGTAGAAATACAAACGAGAAGAAAGCCTCGATACCGATGTTTTTCAATTGTATGCAACAGAAAAGTTTAATATGTCCATTTGCTACACTTGAAATAAAATTATATTTGATTAGTTCGTCTTTGCATGATCGCATAAAATGATCGTTGCCCTAGAAAATTGAAATTGTAGTAGAATTAGAGCATAAATGATTAGCGATTGATTCAATAAAAGAGACAAGAAATATCTCTAAGTGCTATAATCGGGACGCCCAATTCTGAGAATGTTCCAATTATTAAAACACGAGATTTCCTTCGTAAAATACGTGGTGAATTACTGAGACAAATGTTTACGATACAAATATACTGACTTGAGTGCGAAATGTCGATGATTACAGATTGATTTTTGAGTTAATCTGAACTTAAAACTTAATAAATTAAAATTATACATTCAAAAAATGGGAGACACGGGTTCGATTTCGGAAATCCCATTTTTTTTAAATAAAAAAATGTGTCGATGACTTCCAATTATTCAACGAAATAAAATAACACTCCGTCGCCCTTTTTATTTACTCACATTCCCCCAAATCAAAGCAGTTCCCTCAATCCTTTCGCCTCATCTAACATCTGGACTCCATTACACAGGGCTAAAGTCGTCCCTCCCGGCCGCAACAAAAGTACCGCCTCTCCAAACGGAAGGGGTAGAAACACACACACGCACGATGAACCTTCCCTTTAAACTCTCCGTTACTCTAACGGACAAGATGTAGGAGTAGGGAGAAATGGGTCCGAGAACTGGACGTGAGAGAGATTAGAAAAACGAGAGAGAGAGAGAGAAGTACAGCGTGGGAGGAGATTTTTTTCTACAGATCTGTGTGATGTTCCGACGAGGATTTTCACCAGGTTTTTTCCCTTCCTTCGTGGAAAAAAATGAGCGCGGGTGGAGGCGAAGGAGACCTCCTGACGCACGCCCACCTCTCTTCCAATTTGGACCCTTTTTTTCCACCTCTTCCCTCAGTCCTCTCTTTCATTCTCCATCTTTTTTTTTTATATATCCCTTGCCCTCCATCGTACTGTTCAGCGGAGTGTGATAGAAAGAGGTTCCTTGATTAAATTTCACGGGACGGTAGGAATCCAAGCAGACGGACAGTACCCGATGTTTGCCGGACCACTGGGCAGTGGGTAGCGCCCAAAAGAGGGTGGGGGGGGGGGAGAAGACGGAGGGAAGGAGTGATCGAGGGTAAGGGTGCATGGGAGAAGGCGAGGGTGTGTAAAAAAAAATATCTTTAAGAGGGTTTTACTACGCGAGATGTTACAAGGAGTAAAATGGGGGAGGGGAGGGATTAAGGGTGGGAAAATGGGGGAGGGTGAGAAATTGATGGCGGAAATGGGGAGGTTGGAGAAAGGCGAAAAAACCGCCGGATGGAGGCAAGATAACGGGGGAGGGCAGAGGGGGCGGATTAAGGGCAGGGAAAGGGGATGGGAAAAAAGGAGAAAAATTGTGAAAACGATCGCTATGGAAATGTTGAAAACAATTCTTTCCGAGGGATCCGGCTCGAAAAGGCCACTGCGAGAATGATAGGGCGTAAAAAAAAGCGTGCGTAAAAAATGCGTAACACGACGGAAATGTGTATTTAACAGGATTGCTGACTCCTGCAAGAACATAAGGCGATTTCGCGGATTGCCACCATTTGCATTCATCTTGGGAAAAAAACATTAACAGAAATGTCTTTCCACAATGATGGCTCTCAATTCACGAGTGCTTTTTCCATTCTCAAACACTCAGAAACGATTTTTTGGAATCATAAATCCTCCTAAAAGAATTTTTTTAAAGTAATTAAGAACATTAGAAACAAGGAGGTAGAAACAGATACATCAGAATTCTACGAAAATCATTAAATGCTTTTCACGAGCATTCTTAGCCATAAGACGAGCTTCATAATCTTTTAATGAAAATAGGTGAATTTTTATTAACGACAGGTGCGTCGACATGTTGCCATACCGAAGCACTTATATCAGAGGTTCTCAAACTTTTCCATGTTGCGAGCACAGTTCTATACTAAAATATCAAGCGATCACCACTATATTTCTGAAAAAATGTGAATCAGCATGAATAAAATCAAACCAACACCAAAGTTATTCTTAATGATTTCGAACAGGTTTAGAAATAAAGCAACGGAGAAAATTAAATTGTTTCTAAGAAAGAGGATACTAAGCACCGTAGAAAAGCATAGTCAGGCTGCCAAAGAGCACTATCAGGCTTCCAACGAGCACGGCGGTTATCGCGAGCAGCAGGCTGGAAACCCGACTTACTATATGCACCAAAATTCCATTTCGACGGCCTCTAGTTCCAAAAGTGCGAAAATGCGTGTTTCTTCCGAAAGAAGGCTAATACTCGGGTTATATTTTCAGCAGAAAGAAGAAAATAAAATAACTGTCGATTTTTCCAGATGAAACGAAAAATTTGTTCAAATACAGGTTACACCAAGAGAAACCGAATTTCTCTGTTTCATCATTATTTTCCTCTACGGTCCACTATCTTCTCATATAACACGACGCCAACAGTGCAATATAAACGGTTAAAAAGTATATGTACATTTTATCATAAGAAGAAAACTAATCGATTTCTTCGATTAAAATATATGGGTTAAATACACACGATAAAATAAAAGATAAAACCATAAACTGAAAGATGTAGGTCAGGTCAATACAATTAGTAAATCGAGAAACGCATTAATACAGAAAGAATAGAAACGCATTAACACAAAAAGAATATACCAAATAGAGAAGTCAGTGCATTAAGAACACGATAATCAGTACATAGTATGAGCGTTCCTGAAAATTACGACGTATAACAAAACGACGTAAAGCGACACCTATTTTCTCATAGGCATAATGATAAAGTTGGGGTTACGTTCTTGGAGGACATATGACACATTTGTAACATTTGCACACCAAATAATACGTGATAATACAGTGCATAAGAGTAGAAAAATAAAAAACAAAATTAATAAATATAAAAAAATTCACCTGACTGAGACTATTCTCAAGTGAACAACACTGCTATATGCAGTGAACGGATACATTTTGTGTAGCCATATGGGGAGGAAAAATGTAATTAACCATAAAATAAGTTACAAAATTAAGGTTACATAAATAATAATAAACATGAAATTAAAAACTCGAATAAAGGGATTTAAAATCATAGTTTCGCTTTCTAAAATGTTGCAAATGGAATGAATATATAAATATCGCCTTTGGCTCTTAACACAAAAGGCGACAACTTATAACGACACATTTTCCTTAATTCATTGACGTACATGAGAAACGACATATAGTGGGGATGACGTATATATAATTAGCTTGGTTATGCGTGATATTATAATGCACAGTCGGCGGTTTCATTAGTTGAATGGGAAGCCAATCAGGGTTCGGGACATCACTCATATCAGTGACGCTGAACTGCAACGCCGTTTCTAAGGCGTGGAAGAAACGCGAATTAATAATATGTTATGATATAATTCGAAGTTATTTACCGCTAGAATTTTGAATTCGTTTTTTGTGTGAGAGAGATGAATAAATCGTTTATAAAATTAATAAGTACGAAACTTTGTTAAATAATATATTCCTTCCAGTCATATTGACGGGCTTATATACCAGTAAATATATATACATATAAATACACCTGTGTTCGAGCTGTACGGATAAATACGTAAATACATATACGAGGATGAGACGCATAATACGGCTACGAGAGAAAATATCGTAATAGGTGTCGCGTGAGACCCTGACGAAATATAAGGGTTTCGGGGGAAGGAAAAAGAAAGGGGGAGAGGGTGCACGGTGCCACTTTCCGTGCGAGCGACTCCCTCTCTGGGCTGCGATGGCGAGAATGCGAGGTGACAAGCCTTGTTACCGCTGCTTGTTGGCGACCCATGTACCTCAGGTCTCTCTAATCCACACACATCGTCTCCCTACTCGTCACATTAACCAGTCGACGGGAAAATCCTTTTCCCCTCCGCTCCACACCCTCACACCTTCCTCCCTCTCTCCCCCCTCCTTTCCCCCATCTCTTCCCTTTTTTCCTCTCCTTCCGAAAAACACCTTGCGCGTGACAAAAAACAAACACGTCGCTAATATCATTTGCATAACGACTCCCGAAGGTTGTTTCTCTTATTTATTTTTTAAGCTGAGGAAAAATCTTCTCGCTTCTAAATTCTTTACCTTTTACGGACGATTAGGGATCGTAAGGCAGAGAAGCTGGTGGAAACTCGGAAGGTCGGTATCAAATGGAAATTTTCTAGAAAAAAAAACTGAGGGTCACTTTCGTTTATGCTCGCAGATTTTTGCGAATTAGAGCTTTCGTAAAGGAAGAGTCCTATACGAAATTGTAGGCAGTGCCGAGTTACTCAATGATGTCATAAAATCAGGGACTGACGAGGAGTAACCCTCTTTATTTGGGCGAGGTTGAGGCTGTTAGCTCCCTGTTACACCTAAACCCAATTATCAGAAATTTTACAATTATCCTTATAAAATGTTTATACATATTTACAATTCTAGTGAAACGTGAATGAAGATAAAAAAGATAAATAAGTACACGCAACTGAAATATAAAACTTAAACGAGATAGGTAAAAGGATGTAGTAAAACTAGTGAGAAAATCTAAGCATGAAAAGAACTTATATTTAGTAAATTGCACATGGCAGAGGAGTATTTTTCTTTAACTGCTGAAAACTCGCAATACTGACTGTAAGATAATACACATAAGTCTACAAAAAGAATGTAAACGTAAATAATATAAAATCATTGTGCAGAAAACCCCTACTTGTTTTCGAAGAATTTCTGCCCGTTATCAATTCGGTTCATTTTCAAGTCCCAAAAAATATACATTTTTGATCCATTACAGGTGTCACAAAAAGTTTATCAAAACGGCCACATGATGCTTTATATAGTACACATACGACCTTTCGAATAACTTGTGTGTGCAAATTTGTTATTTTCAGAATGTAATGCATACGCTGTTATCGAAAGTATATTCATGTATTACATAAACATCTAAGTTTCATCATTGATTGAGCGCTTACAAAAACACAATAATTACCTAACAATTACACCCTGGTCAACTAGATTCTCATCTAGGGTCACCAAAATGTGGGTCGATTGGGATCATTTTAATCAGCGAAGCAAATCGAAACGTTCGCATTGATCTCTTCACCTCTATGAAGACATACGCCGTGCCTCACATTCACCTCCAAAATCCACCCAATCTCCGAAAGAATTGAACCATCTCGTACGATACTAAACGAAACGAGAATTATTCTTATCTGAAAGAAAAAATAAAAACGAAAGAGGAAATTCCTTTGGTCGTTGAAATCCCTAATAACCTAACCCCCCCCCCCCCCCCCCCCCCCCCCAACACCACACCCATCTCTCCCAGAGGCCCCTCTTCTCCAATAATCTCCCTCACACCATCTCGTCTTTTCCGCCCCAGTCACCACGCGACGGGAAATACGCGTTAATAAGAAGGGGATGACGTAATTAGAGAGAGGATTGGGAAGGAGAAAATGGAGGTGCGGACTCCCCTCCTCCCTTCTTCGCTGTCAGAAGACAGAGAAGTCAAGACTGGGGGTAGAAGGGGGGAGGGGGGAATTGAGGGATGAGACCACTCTCACTGTTTGTGGCAGCGCTACTTCACGTTTAATTAAGAAACTTCACGGTAAGAGGCTCTCTCTCTCTTCAAAAGGGGTGACGGAAAAGGGTGAGACGGAGAATGGGAAGAGGGGAGGATGGGAAGAGGGAGGGAGGAGGGGGCGGGGGTGAGCCGGCGGCACTGCAGGCGTAGTGAGGCCCAGATTCAGATCAATAGGACGTACGTGACGAAGCGGTTGTTTCTTTTTTTTGCTTTCCGCCGGCGAGTCCGAATCAAAACAAAAGAATGTTTTTTTTAAACCAAATAAAAATAAAACCAACACCATCGGTTTGAGCATCATATCGAATTCGGTAACCCTGCCGGGAAAAATGTACAGAGAATACAGAATTCCTACGACGACATTTCCCGACCAATTGATTCTAGATGCACTTTATATGATACGGCAAGTATTTTACCATGAATTGAATGGCTATAGAAAGAAATTCACTCGTTTGGACATAGTGGACATTAGCGACCGTTGATGGACCGTTCGATCAACAAAGACGACAACCAACTTTGACTGAGAAAATTCGACCCAGTTAGAATACACGAAAACACCTAGATAAAACACCTCATATGCATATTCCAACACCTGGAATACAAATCCTCTAATGGAACACACATTTAAAACGAATTATAACATACAACGATATAAGACCGGTTTATCTGTGCTCCATCCAGCTCAATAGATTTGGTATCAAGAACTGCACAGGGACAAATTTTTCTCCTGGAATTGCCGCAATAACAACTCCTTATTAGAAGCATAAGTAAGCATAAAATTACATATAATGGAGAAAGACTTTTGGAATCTGTTTCCCTGTATCTTCATTTGTGAAATGAGAAAACGAATGCAGACAGAAACATGGAGCTGCATGCACCTTCTTCTCTTAAGAGCATCAAGGACACCACTAGGTATTTGAAGAGACCATCGATTTACTCAGGAAGACAATGATGCATTCTCATTTGAAATTATTCTAATTTCCAAAGTCATGAATATTGAAGTAATGCCTAAAATCTTGTGGAGGTGCCAACACGACGGATTAGAATTGCTCTACAGATGGTTAGAACATTTTAAAAAATTTTATCAAAAAGGATACTCTCCATAAATCGATTGCTTTCTGTATCGTGAGACAACAAAATCGATAGAATGAAAACTCGGTGATCGTCAGAAAAAAAGAATTAAGTCAAATATGAGAAATCAAGTTGATTTATGAAAATGAATCTATGATATTCAATAAACAGATGATAACAATGCACAGTAATAGTATCGATATGCTCGCAATTCAAATATTAAGATAGGCGAAACATCTAAGCATATATAGACATGCAATCAAGCACAATCAAAACCAGCAATTACATGCTGGCCACATGATTCATACTTATATACATGATTTATGCTGCTCTATTTTGATTACACATATTTCATGAAATATCTCATTTAAACCAGCATAGATAAATAAGATTCAACTATATTACAGTATTGTGTACAGACATAAACAGTATGTCACCAAGGTAAATAAATTCACTAAGAAATTATGAGAAAAAAATAAACATGAACAAAACGCATTATGTTAATTTTGGACAAAAATATAATAATCAGATTTGCAAAAAAAAGTTTAATGCAGGAGAGTACATTACATGCACAAAATGGGCTGGTAACAGAAATTTCGAAAACCCATGACTGGGAGAGTGAGGCAGCCATTTTATGCCCTATAGGTCAAAAGCACCAAACATTATCACAGGATATCATACAAAATAGAGCAAAAACATCATTCCAAAAGCCTTCAAAAGTTACAAAGTTGGCAGAGCAAATAACAAAAAAAATTAATTTCATTCGCTGACTTTCAAAATCTTCATTTGAATATATATTTCCAGTTTTTATGGGTTTCATTGGCTGGAAAATTCCAGAGAGTGAATAAGATCAGCTTTTAACTGGATAGTTACAGTTGAAAATAGATTTTAAGGAAACGTTTTCCGCTCAAAGCAGTTGCTGCAATTTAGAAAAGCTCGAAAAACAGCAGTGCTACTTTTTGCCGAGTAATAAACAGTTTGAACATCTTTATAAAGACATGAAAATACATTCACAGGCCTCACCCATGACCCCAATACACTAACAAAAAATTCAGTTTATAACCTCAGTATAGCAATAATGCAAGATTATTAACATAAAATTACAAACTAACATCCGTCTTCGAAGTCTTTTAAATATCTTATTGCATTAGTATAGTCGTAAAATTCAGGTTATCTTTAAGGCATCACTATACTGAGGTTTGGCTGTAGTGTACTAAACATTGTACGTGGATCACAAGCGTAACCCTTTGAATTTAACAAGTATGCACGCTACCAACTAATTATTCAGTTGCAAATTCAATCCATTTATAGATTAAACACACCGCAAGAATTTTGTACATAACAATCCTATTCTTGCTATGGCTGCAATTCTAATTTCCTGCAGCTTATTAGCAATTTAAACATTTGATACAGCATATCCTGATAATATTGTTACAATAGCACCAGAACAATATCACTCTCATAAAAGACCAAACGTAATTTTTTCATCTGCAAAATTCTTCATTGAAAATAAAAGAAAAGTCAAATTCATTGATGCTTTTAAGTGTAAATATTAATGAACGAGGAAACAGTAAAAATAAAAAATTTTAAAAGCTCAGTATGTTGAATCAAATAAATTTTCAAGCTGCTTGACAAAATAAGAGCAGCAAGCTTTTGTTTGTAGGAAAATTTTTACCATTAAATCATTACAAAAATACATTAAAATTTTGTTTGGCATAAAGGTGTGAGCAATGGTTCCAGAGCAAGAAGCGACACATTTACAATTTAGCACCATATCTAAAGTCTTAATATATAAAAATGGATAATAGTGCTTTTAAAAATAGGAATGTCCAATCACTTTTCAGTAACTTCTCAACCTCATCCTGTAATGGATTCACCACAATACAACTTCTGTGAACCTCCAATATTATCTCTAGACTAAATTAACTGCATAGATTACAACCCCATAAAAGAAATGATAATGAATTAAAAACCAACAACGATTGACTTAACAGTTGAAAACATTTGGCGAGCTTAGTCAATTTTAAATTTTAAAATACCCTAAGAAAAACTTTTCACTAAAAAATAGGTTTATGAAAATTTGATCAAGATAACTGCAAGAACTACTTGTTAATTAAAATAATCTCAACTTCTTTGGTTTTACTAAGCATACCTTGTTTCATTATAAGGCTTATTTGATATACCTTAAATCGTTTAGAATAAAATATGCTTAATTACCTAATTTCAACTTAAAACACTACGAACAATTTATGCAAAAGACTGTCAAAATAAATTCTCTTAAGCATAAATCTAGAAATAATCAGTCTCCTTAGGTACACATACAAAATATATACACTTCCACATACTATAGCAAAACAACTTACACACACAAAACCACGCAGACCTAATTGAAGATATTTACCTCAATAATTCAAGTACATAAAGATAAAACCATACTTAATGATTACATAACCTTCCTTTCTTAATAAACAAACAAAAACTAGATTGTCCTTTCTGAAATAAACAAAACCTATATTAAACAAAGAACTCATTATGATAAAACATAAACACTCCACTTTCAACAACAAAAGTTCCAATGAGGAAAAAATTCAAAATTGACATTTTACGTATACTGACTACAACTTGTCAAATAACAGATCTAATTTCATGTAACTTGTTCGGTTGTAATTATTCATTGCTGCTCAATAATGAAAAACCTTAACATCTTGATGAAAATAATATTCGCAAAAAGAAAAATAATTATGCACATTAAGTATATGCCCTTAATAACATATAAACAAAATTAATTACTTACCATATTTAATCGATTCTAAGCCGACCCCCACTTTTCACAAGGCCACCCAAGGAAAAATTTTAAAGTGCTTTCAAAATACCAACAAGTATGAACGCCTCAGATTTTCCGTTCTTAAATAAATAAAGAGTATTAACTAAAATTGCGGCAACATAAAATACATTTTATTCACTTATTCATAACAACTTCTACTAAAAGAGTAATGTGACCTCGTTATACACCGGGATCTTATTGTCGTAAAAAATAGCCGTTTCTCATCAATCAAATACGGACATCATATTACATAACATACGTTAGTACTACACGAGTATCAACTGGGCATTCCTTTTCACTTTTACTCTTAAATTATTCTCCCAAGTTGATTGCTATGCCCTAAGGCACGAGAAAGTAACGGTTCGCTTGGGAAATCCCAGTACGCGCTTGCTAGACACACTGAAACAAGATAGGTAGAGGAGGGAGGGAAGGGGGGTAAGAAAGGCAAATGTTTCGATTCACGAGTAAAATGAAACATTGTGTACATATGTAGCTTCTTACGCATA
Source organism: Uropetala carovei (assembly GCA_036926305.1). NCBI lineage: Eukaryota > Metazoa > Arthropoda > Insecta > Odonata > Petaluridae > Uropetala > Uropetala carovei. Next base: position 3,867,239 of record JAXCHB010000318.1, on the reverse strand, counting down.
CAAGCACCATCGGTGTTTTTTTACGACTTTTATATGCCACGTATTATTTACATAATTTATTTCTTCGTAGGTGTTCAGTCATTTTGATTCTTTTTTGCATACATTTAAAGTAGATAGTTTATTTCCACTTTAATACACATATCTCGCGTTATAATGTAACTATGGACATAACTTCATTGACTACTTTTTTTACATTGATTCTAAGCCAAGTGGCAATTTCTGAGATGGGAAAAAGGTAAAAAAAAAAGGTCAGCTTACAATCGATTAAATACGGTATACTCATTTCAGCAAAAGAATTTTAACTGGTCAATAACAAGGACCAAACATTTTTCAAATAAAGGATTGATTTTTATCCTAACTAAATATTTATGATACAGGTAATAACTAAAAACTTTTGCAAAAAATGACAACATAATGTATCACTAAATCGTTTGAAAATAGCCAAATTTAAAGTCACACTCTTCTTCAACTAATGATGTTCCTTCCTCAAATATTTTCATTGATTTTTTCATTTAATAATAAAACCTAAAACTTCCAAATCCCTTTCAATGTGGTTTTTTTATCAGATATACCTCAAAGGAAAAGATTTCAACAGGTAGTTTACCCTCTAAATATCATTCTCCACCTTCGACCTTCTAAGGCCAGAGCAATACTTTAATAATAAAAAGTTAGTAGATTAATGCTATTTGTACAATTTTTTTGAAAAAGTGTACTTTAGACCAGCACCAGAATTTAACCAAAAGCTATACTGACTGATCCAATAATGCATTAAAATTTAAGATAATGCATCTCCTGAATAATTAGCATAAATGTATTTAAAATTTCATTATTTAATGTGCATATGGATGTAAGGCTCCAAGAATATATTAATAAAGTAATTATCATCTGTATAGTCATAATTTAACCCAAAAATGCAGTGCTGAGGATGGAAATGCAATTTTAAAGACCTAAATCTTTCATAATGTTAACCCAATCGCCTCTTTTGTGAGCAGCTATCTTTGACCTTAAATTTGGATGATGACCTCTGGTCACTATGGGTAACCGACCTTTTTTCCTTCAAATGCTTTAAGTGACATTATACCAGCATCCTTTGTTAGTGGAAGAACAAGGGGGATTCCCCCTAGATAATTTTTCACCTATTGTTAGAATCATGTTCAGTAGAGTATTTAATGAGCAAAAAATTTATCATTGATAATATGGCTTATGGCCCCTCCTCAAAAGTGTTGGATGCAGAGAGAGCAAATGTGTTACTAAAAGATATTGTAGCAAGTAGTAATGAAAGTGGTATTTAAAATTTTGACAGAAATTACATGAAATTGCAGTAGTGTAACATAAACTATTGATATTGTTTATTTAAACCAAAACATAGTTCCTCTTGATTAACTGAAGCATTTCAAGGTTTATCATACCAAAACAACTTTTTAAAAATTATTAATAGTTAAGTATGTACTTTCTTTAACAAAATTGAAAATATCAAAGTTGTATTTGTGGTAATTTATAACAATACTGAATTTTAAAACTCATTTTGGGCATTTAAACCTGAGGCGATTGGGTTAATTAGATGTTATTGATCCACGACTTCCTAAATCAAGACAAAACATTTTGACTATTAATGCTACCACCAATATGGTAAGCCACTCCCTATTTTAAATTTGTTATTGTCTTTAAAATAGGGAGCAACTTATCAGAGTGCTTAACATCATTAAAATTTAATCACAATTTCAATGCATTTGCCCTTCTGTAGTATTGAAATTTGATAAAAAGGATAAAATATTAAATATAATTTCCAACACTAACAAATTCCTTGACATCTGCACAGAAAAAAGAACACGCTATCATAATTATTAAAAACATACGAAAATATAACTGCACGTCAAAGAAATGAACACGAGAAATGACTATTATAATGTTAATGAAGAGTTGATATGTGGGTAGAAATTTCATTGTTAACATCTGAGAATTGACTTCTAATACCTGAGAAGTAATTTACAATCAGAATATAAAAAACTTTTTCATTACAAAATATATGATGGACGATAAAAACCAATTACTTTTATTGACATTTCCGATGGAAAAAATTGTAATGAAAGATTTAATTGGCCCTTCAACCAGAGAAACAGTAAAAATAACATTCGATATGGCTAACTCACTAAGTAACTAGTAACCTATTAATGAATTTCTCGATATGATTATATAATATACTCTTTAAAACAGAGTAACAATTGCTGTACAACAGATACTTAACCAACAACAGAATAACCCATTTTGTGATTGGCAGAAAGTAATTGCCCTGCCATTACAGTGGGAGTGGAAAAATACCAAGCAAATGCATAAAATAAAAATTCCCAAGAGGAAGGAAAGCTAACAATCATAAGCGGTATTAAAATACTCATGCATTCCTTGCGATGTGTTTAGCCACTGCCTTGAATACTTTCCAATGTTTCTTAGACAATACATATGTCATTATTCAACCACCAAAGAAATTTTGATGTAAAAATCAAGGCAGTTACAACACAATCACACATGAGAAATATTCCAGAATGATGGAGGCATTCTGCCAAAGGATATCATGTTAATATCCGAGCTGTACATCAAAACAATGAGAAACAAAGTTTGTTCTCACCAGGACATGTCCAAGGTGCTGCTTCTGCATAATAATGCAATGCCATGCACCATTCTATCCACTGAGGCAATCACATCGTTCTGATGTTTTTGCCAGCACACCCTCTGTACAGCATAGGACGTGTAGCATGGACACCACTTTGAATAGTGATATAAAGAAGGAAGTCCGCAATTAGTTTGGATAATAAAACATGGAGCTATATGGTCTCATCCTAATTCAGCAAAATTAATTATCACAGTAGGGATAAAGGAGGACATGGCTGATAATCATCAAAGATGCACACATCTGAAGTTAATTACTTTGAAATAGTAATTAAATGGATGAGTTTTGTACCCATCCAGGACTTATTTCATAAATTTGTCTTTTGTAAATTACTTCTACTTCTATAAATTAAACGAAATTGCTTTTTGGACCTCTTCTTCACATTTGAGTAATTATTTGATTATTACTGTCTCAAAACAACATTTTCAAAGTTCAATCTAATTACATTCGAAATAGTGGAGGCTTTAAGGATTCAATCATTTCCTCAAAGTTCGTACTTATGTTTGTTGTGAACCATGATAACTAACAAGACCACAGTGAATGTATTAAATTAGATTTTCAATCACCAATTGGTCATAAAAAATTACCAAACAATTTATCCATATGACAGTGGAGGAGACTGAAGACAAAATAATTATAATATAGGTAACATTAATACTACTTAAATACGATCAATTATTTCTTTAACAAACAGAAGATATGAGTAAAATTTATCACAATACACTTTGTTCCAAGACATTTTGCCAGATTTGCAGATCATAAATTCATTTCATTAATGCATTATTTACAAGAAACTTGCTTCATATATCCTTTAGAAACCTGGGAGTGCTTGAACATGGTAACTTTCTACCCCAGCCAGATTATTTTCAGTTATGCTTTTAATTGTTTCTTCCTAATGTCCTTTGGTATACTTTCCTAGAGTGGTGTTAGAGACCACTTCTCATAAAAATTTCCATTTCATCTACTCCATGTTAATGCAGTGGTACAAAAGGTTGCACGGTAAAATTAAATATTATCACTTTTGTGCAATATTATAGTGAACTGATTTTGGAAATTACTTAGTCAATATATTCATGTTTGTTTTCTACATACACTTCATAGTTCTAAATCCTTTCATTAGCATGGAAGCATTTCACCTTCCATATTATTCCACTTGAAGAGTAAAATTTACAGCCATGTCAATTTTCTCAAATATTGCTCACATGAAAAATATTAATACAACATAAATGATGTATCTTATTGCTGCTTATAAAACTAAAAACTAAAAAAACTTAACATTAGGATATATTGAAACATTTGGCATGGAATATATTTCTACCCTGTATAAAATAATGTGCAACTACTGCCAGGTTAATGAAACGGCATAAATCATGCAACTATCTAGATAAAAAGTATTGCAACACCTTTCATATTTGTACTGTACTAAAGAAGACACTTCAAGATAACAAACTGGTTTTATATTTTATATTACTATTATATACTTCCTAGGCAACTGTGCCCTAGTGAAACTTATGAGCAGGGGTGATGTGTGCGACACACACGGGCAGCCAAACAAGGGAGGTGGCCAATTCATCATCAGACACATAGAGTAAGAAGTTTTCCAAGTTCAAAGTGTATTAAGATTTTTTTAGAATTGCTTAAAAATGGCAGATCCTACGATAAAAATGTATTTAACAAACCATGAGGGGTTTTTTAAAAAATTTTTGTCAAGAATGCCAAAAAAGGGCGGCCAATGAGAGACTTGCACACGGGCGGCCATGAGGCACAGTGCGACCCTGCCTATGAGGTAACTTTGAAATTTGATAGTCCTCAAAGCGGAAAAAGACACACAATGCATAAATCTAAATTATATGTTAAATAAAATTATAGAAGTCTGGGCATTATGAAAGATGACAAAGTATGGTACCAATAATACTGCCTAAAGAAAACTCGATAAAACCCATAATCACCGCTAAATGGGCTGTTGCATGGAAATTTGCCACCTTAGACAAAACAACAAAATGCCATCCCACTTCACAACACAGTACAGATTAGCTGTGCAGCAGACCCTAGAAAAATGCACGAGGCAATAACCTCTCAAACTGACCTCATACAGCGACCTTGTATATGTTCTTGTATAGATAACAAACTGACATCCAGTGGCAGATTTAGTCATTCTGAGGCCCCTGGTGCTAAACTATTGGGGCCCCTTGTGCTAAAAGAATGGAGGCCCTGCAATCTAAATATATAGTCAAACAACTACCACTTTATTTGACTCCCTGTTTTAATAAATTAAGTATTGCAGTGCAAAAAAATTAAATTTTCTTCATGACTTTTAACAAGAGATATTTAATATTCTCATATTATACATAAAAACATTTTTCAGGCCCCTTACTTCAAGGGGCCCCTGACATGCGCCAAGTGCGACTCCCCTTAAATCCTCCACTGCTGTCATCAGGCAATGAACTATAAAATTATTAATGTAAGACAAATAATTATGATTCAACAAAATCTTAATGAAAATATTTATATCACAGCGTTATTTGTCTTCAGTCTCCTGCATAGGACATATGATAACCATATGTAATTGTGGCTTTCAAAATTAAATTTAGATTGCCCCAAAATCATAACGCCAATCACATTTTGCTTGCATTTAGTGCTTGCTTCACTACATTTAAATATAATATTCATTTATATTGCTAAGTACTCATTCATCTCAACAAAAATTTTAAATTTCCCAACTGAACAACTCATGAATGTTGCTTATAATAAGTACACTTTGAAGGATGTGACAATGACCAGAAATGTGTAACACCATGCATAACACTCATAAAAGCTTTTGATGACTCTAAAGAATTATTAACATATGATAATCACCTGCAAACAAGAACAATATATTGCTATATTGTGGTCGATTGCTCACAATTTTTAAATCAATGTTTACTTAACTATCATAAACCACAATATATTAATTTCAATGAGATTATCAATCCATAATTTACATGCTCAAAAATATATATTTAACAATTTTCAATATAGTACCAACCAAGTAATAACTTACCAAAATAGAATACCAACCAATATGATTGATTAAACAATAGGAAGAACGAACTTGAATTACCAAACCGCTTTGAGATGCAATTGTAATATAAAGAAAAATATTCAAACAACCAAATAAGCCTCCAACAGCAAATAAACCACTGCTGATATGAGTATTTACTCAGGAAACACCTGAACCAACCATCAACCTCGTAACTGCCTTGCCACTTCCTCAATACCTTCTGACTTGACATTGAGCGAGGGACAATTAAGAGGACAACGTGAGCCAGAAGAACGAGCGCAGACAGTGTGGAGGGAGTGGCCACAGGGCAAAACTAATAGGCCCCCGGGCGTGCCGGACAGCAACACTTGGCTGGCGATTGGAAGGGAGCAGCGGGTACAAGACACACCCTTCCCCAAGGACACCGTGCAACCCCAGTGGTGATTAGGGATGACAGGTTCTACAGGAGGCATTGGAACAATTGCATCACCCTCTGTCTGCCATCCACCACTGTCCCTTGCCATGGACCCTTCAATTAACCTCGCCACCTATTTAGAATGACAATATATAAAAAAATTCCTTTATATGTTCTGCAGAAACTTTTAAAATAACAAAAGACATCACTTTGGAAAAAATATTAATTTTGTTTTGCTCTTATAAGACCATGAGAGCATTACTTAAATGTTTGAAATATTTCTACAAAAATAGAGCAATAAAAGAGGAAAAAAGGATTTTTGTCTCACCTTTGGAGAAAACACCTCCTTCTTACAAGTTGCTCGTTTGAGGAATGATTTAATCATCAACTCAGAACCAGGTGTGCCATCAGACATTGAGCTTGCAACAGTAGCAAGTACACAGAGTTTATAAAAGCTGAAAAACAACCATATAAATTTAGTCAGAAATTATGCAAGTAAAACCTATTCAACTGGTATAGTTACATAAAATTTTACTTTAATGTCATACATAGAAAACTCAGATTGAAAACACTACCTTGAATCCAACTGGCCAGCCCCGCTGAATGAATCACTTTCCATAAGAAGTCGACAGGAAGCATCAGCACCTAAGCATTCAATCATGAGAATCCCTACTTCCGTCCAAGACATCTCAGATGACGACGAAACTTCACCCGCTCTCTCTTTTGACTGGCAGCCAATGGCTTCACATCCCAGACACACTCCTTTCAACACCTTCATCCTTAACTCTATAAATTTCCTCCATGATTCCTCATCCATCTCTCTTATCCACTCCTGGAGACTCCACCTGTCTCCTAAAGTAGCCAACAGAGGAAGGATGCCAAACTCCCACCACCTCCTGCCCTCGTTCCACACAAGAGGTAAAAGCAGATATCTACTGCCATCCTCTTTTCTCTTACTGTATCCAACATGCAGATACCATATCAGCCAATGCCAAAGCCCTGTATTCCAGCAGAGTTTCAAACACTCTTCCTCCCTCCCAGAGCACCATAAACACTGAGCTAACCTAACACCAACACTTGCAAATCGAGGAGAGCGACAGCCTTTAGCACCTAAACGAAGGAATCTACAGCAACAAAAAACCTCAGATGGCACACTTCCATTCAATTCCAAAAACGCATCGATCGCACATTTTTGGATAATTTCATCTTGGCCGTCGTACGCGCTCGAGATTAAGATTGACAGGAAAGTGGATTGCCAATCTTGTCTATTGTCATCTGCACAAAGCCACATTATTATGTAAAGGCAATGACGCAAGGGCACTCTTTCTTTCAGCAACATTGCTGGAGCTTCCCGTAAGAGCTTTGAGCTATTAATTTTTCCAACCCTTTTGAACTCGGATAAAAGCCAAGGTAAGGATGCAGAAAGACTTGAGGGGAGACAGTTTTTGTCTCTGTGATCATTCTTATTATCTGGTTTTGCAAGTAGCAATTCCACCAAACTGTACCACAGAAGGTAACGACATGGACTATATGCGTCACTTAAAAATGAAAGCACTCTTAAGGGATGGATAATTTCCTCAAAGAGATTTATAAAGGCACAAAAATTCATATCATCCTGAAGTTGACGTGATGTGTAACACTTCTTCAAGGCTGGATGAATATCTAGTTTATCAGATTTTGTAGCACCTAACCTTTCATCCAGCCACTGGTTAGAGTTCTTTGAACAGAGCAAAACCTCTAATGATTTATTGATCACCCCAATTAAATCACTGGGAAAATAATATCTAAAAGGAAATGGCAGTGAATTTGAAACACATTGCTGTTTGGCAACAAACTGAATCGGTAAGTCTTCCTTATTATGACTAGTCTCAATCTCTACATTCAATGAAGATTCCTCCATCTTTTTATTGACATACATATCAATGACTGAGAAAATTGAGCTAAAAAGTGAAGGTACTAACACTTCATCGTAATTTCCACTCTCAGAAATTTTTTTGGATAGATCAAACAATGGGTCCAAGTCCAAAACTGGATGTAATGGTTTGGTCTCAGGGACTGACATACTTTTCTGCAGCAGGCGATTGCGAGACTGAACAATGATGTCGTTTTCAAAATAAGCTACCTCTCTGGCGTGAGACTCAGATTCAACAGCATCAATACCCATCTCTTGTGCTTCGGTCACTTCACCTCCCAAATCCCATCCGATTGATTTCACCCGACCCTCCAGTTCTTGCCACTTTTCCCTTATCTTATTCTCGGCAAATTTGAAAGAAAGAATGTCAACTGGGTTCTTGGATGTAAGAGTTGCTTCAGAATGATTGACCTTTACCATTTCCTCTTTCATTTGAGATTTAGTTTTAGCCATGTTAGGTAGCAATGCATTATCTCCTGCAGCTGATACTATTAGATCTGGTAAAGAAGAAGACGGTGCCTCAGAATTGATGGTAGAAACAAGACCAACTCCTGTACGATAATATTTTTTGCTAATGACTTCCTTGGATGGTGCATGCAACCGAGCACCAAATTTTCTCAAACTGGAACCAGGAGAGGCACTTCTAGATCGAACAACCGCTATCCCACTGCGAGCATCACGAAGGCCCTTCCGATCGATCACTGCCTCATGTCCTTCCCCAATCAAATGAATTCCTGAGTCCAATCTGCGAACAGTATGAATTCTCACCTCTGCCTTTTTTGCCAGGCGAGTCACTTCTTCCATCAAAGGAACCATCTCTTCGGGTATCGAAGCTACATGTTTTTCCAAATCTGAGAGGGGCAGGATGGACTGAGCATGTCCCATCAAATATTTCACATGGCGCATACACAAGTCTATGCAGTCTTGGAAGCGCCCAACCGAATACAGACGAAACAAACATTCCTCGATGGTCAATAGAGTTAAGGCCATCAGAGAACCTGACCAGAGGTATGCAACATTTCCTATTGTGCGAACATCTGTGATTTCCTCCTGATTTATGAGTTTGCTCCACAAGACCATTTGAGCCAACTCTGGATCCATGACGTAGGCAGAATGACGCTCATAGGTGAACAAAAATCGGTCCCCGATTGGAAATAGCCTTGAAAATCCTGCTGCAAATGTTTTATCCTGTGGTGGCTGGTGAGAATGGATGGTGATGAGTGGTGTTGGCGGAACTGCCAGAGCTTCTGCAAACTTATGCGTACTCACGACTTCCCCTGCAATGCCTACCTCCCAAAGTCTTGCCCCTGGCCTAGCACAAAATATCCGTACATTCTGAGAATCATTAAAATGAGCTTCTAAATTATCAACCCCAGGAACTTCTTCGGAAGTGTGATCATTGGATGCATTCTGTGTAACATTTGAATTATTGACTACTTGGAAACATGCTCCAAAAGCTCCATCTCTTGGTCTACTGCCTATCCGCTTGTACTGCTCTTGGGCTGTATCACAAATGTATGAACGAGATAAAGTAGATACCAGGAGATAATTGTTATGTAGATCCATTTGTATAATCTTTGAATCCAGTTCCATTAGTGTGAAGGATGGAGCTTGGAAAATGGTTTTAGCCTGAAAATAAAATACAAATGCATTTAGTTTTGAGACTTGAGAGTGTGAATAATATTTTACAAATTCAAGTAATTATATACCGCATTCACTTGTATAAAAGCCCCTTTTCTTTTCAAATTTTACGTTCATAAAATAAATGCAGGGAAAAAATTGGATGTCTAAAATGTGAGATAATTGTTAAATTTCTTTAAGACACCAGTGTTTTGGGTAAAACACAGCACATCCGTCAATTATCATGTCTCTCTTTTGGCTGCATTGTACTTTATATTGCACAGTATTAATATATACAGTAAAAGCTGAATATAGCAAGTATTTATAAAATTATTAAAAATACTCATTCTAACGAGTACAGGCAACTCCCGAGATTCGACGGTTCGAGATTTCGACACAGTCGATCGAATTTGGAACTAGTTTACACAAAGTAATTTTCGTCCCGACCAGCCACGCGAGGTTTAGTTTCAGTGTAGACATAGTTATTTCTGCTCTAATTGTTTCAATTTGTGCTGATTTCACTCTTTTTTCTGTTAATCTTTTATTTAAATTTATTTATTTTACTGATTTATTTATAAATTTATCATTTAACATCATATCTAAAAGGATATGTAATAGTGATAATGCAAGTGAATCAAATAAAAGTGTGTCGTTCAACTATTAGCACTTATGTGAAACAGAAGGAGAAAATTCTAGAACGTGATAAATTCACGTAAGTTGATGGCTGGTTTGACCGATTTAAGAGAAGGTTTGCATAACCTTAAATTAACTGGCGAGACAAGTCGAGATTCGACCACATTTTCAGGAATGCATCCCTGTCAAATCTCGGGAGTCGCCTGTATTCCTAATATCCTAAAACAGTTCAAATAATCTTGAAGTGTATCACCTAACCTCTATCTACACATATTACCATGTTGCACTAAGTTTTAAACAAAAATTGAAGTGCAGATGTGCATATAGGTGTACAGGTTTTGAAACAACCACGACTTTTCATTCTAACCAAATAAAATTAAATAAACAAAATAATTTTAATGAGATAATAACTGAGTCAAATTGTTGAAAGAGCACAATGCCAGGAAAATAAAACAAACAAAAGTGAGGAAGAAGAAATAGAGCTGATTCCAGAAAAGCATATTTGCCATGAGTCTGCTCTCCAATGGGCTGAAAATTATTTGGATTATTTAGTACAGTAAAATGACAAACTATGTCCCGAAAATTCGTGTTACATAATATCTACACTAAAACAAAAAAAGTAAAAAGCTAGAATGCAACAAAACTAACAGAAGATTATAAGATAGGCTTTACTATTTTTAAGTTCAGTATTTTGTTTGTTGCAAGTATTTTAAGTATTCTAAAAACATACAAAACACTGATATTCAAGTGTAAGTAAAAAATGCATAGCACTGCTATATGTCAATGATTTTTGGATTACCTGCTGTTTTCAACTTTATGTTATTACCAGTGCTGTAGTGAAGGATATAAGGTGGGACACGCCGTATACCCTCTACTTTTTTCAAATGAATAGGGTATACCCTATGCTTTTTCAAACAAATATTGTATACCCTCAAGAAAAATTATACAGGTCGACTGAAAAAAGTTTATATATTTTCACCTGGCATCGTAACATTACAGTCGCATAACTTGCTCTAAAAAACTGGGTAAGAACCCTCCCACAAAGTTTTACTTTAGTATACAGTATACCCTATGCATTTTTTATTACTACAAAACTGACTATTACTTCCTATCACCATCACAGATAATTTGGAGTCGTCTGTATTTTTTTTAGATCACCTTGTAAAAACATAAGGCAAGGCCTATATCCAGGTAATTTTTCCCCTATTTTCAGTTTTGAAAAAACAAGTAGCTTATATATAAATAAATAAAGTATATCACAAAACAACAGTGAAGCAAAATGAGAACACATTAGTCTGTGGATATGTAAAAGCAAGCCTTGGAACTAAATACTTTTACTCACATTTTAGCCAATAATCAATCACTCATTAGAAAAATTAAAGTAATGTAAAAGAAGATTCACTTGGGTCATTATCATTTTTCTCCTAACACAAAAACTTCAAAGTGAGGCAGTCTAATAAGTCAGAATATACCAGATAATAGAGCATGGCCTCACTATCTCAGCTACCATGGCAAGTTATTATCACTTCTAATCATTCTAGATTACATAATTGAGACTGGGTTTGATGTAAGTGGATCTTGGAAGGTGGAGGAAGGGTTGCTAGAAGAAGTAGATTTGCAGACTGAGAAGAAAAACGAACAGACACATAAGGAAAGAGAGCAAGAATAAGGAGGAGTTAAGTTTTATAAAAGCAATTGTTATTGATAATTGTCTCAACTGAGAGAGCTCTAAGATAGCTAGTAAAAATCATATGTACATTTTAGCTACAGCACTGCTGTCGTAAGTGATAATGCACAAGTATTAGACTTCTGTTTTAAAATCTATTGTCCATGAATCCCTGGGTGATACTTTCTATTTGGAAAAAATGCACATCCATTATACCAAACCTTTTATAGCTATTGCCATAATGTAAATTACAACCTAGGTTACAGTCACAAAGCACTGTTGAACTAGTATATTGTTATGATTGATTTGACAACACTTTCATATGCAATATATCTGCTCTATTTGCTTAACTCAAAGAACAGATTCAGTTAATTTAAGACCCACTCATCAAAACTATCATTGACTTTTAAATTTCACTATAAAAATTTTAATTAAAAATAAGTTTTAAATAATTAAATAACGTAAAATCCTTAACTTTCTTCCAACACACAAATTGAAATTCCTTATTTAAAAAAACAGCCCACTGCCTCATAGAGAATGAACAATTAAAATTCTAAATTCCAATTGTGATAATAAGATGTATGAATAAAACTTACAATAAAAAAAGAAAAACTGACAACAGATATCTTTCCCTTGTCATCCCCAATGTACAAGTCATTGCTGCATTGATTCCACTGGAAAGCAGTCACTTCAGCTCCTCTGTGATCATTTGATACCTGAACTTTTCTCACGCTCCCGCTTGAGGCTTGACCAACATTGTGGTCGATGAGGAATACAACACCTTTGATGGTAGAGAAAGCAAACATGCTCTCGTTGGGAGACACAGAAACTTGTGTTATGGCTCCCTCCTAAAGAAATGAAAAATTCACAGACTTAGAAAAAACTACAATAATAAGTGAACATAATGGTAAATGGGCTTAGGAAAGTAACTCAATAAATTGTACAAAATCATCAGTGTCATAACTAGGAGTGGAAAGGCACATGGCAAAATATTATCGATGTCTCTCTCCCACTTGCACCAACAAATATACATATGTTCAATTAAAACTGAAACCAACTGTAAAACCTACCAAGTTGCACTTATTAATCATTATAATGAATATGCTGAAAATGTTTAGACTTCTTAAATTACTCTGTCCAAAATTGTTCACTTGAAAAGGCATTTGGAAATCACTAAAAAAATCTTTATTTTTTCTATATTCGGAAAAATTCAAGGGCCCACAGACTTGATGCATTTGGCCACCCTATTGTTACAGCAATGCTAACTCAGCAATAGTGATATCAAGAGAAAAACAAGCTTTTCCGTGGGCAATCCAAGCATGTTTATAACACTGAAAACAAAAAAATGTACCAGTACCTGTTTCTCCACTTGCTCCTGATTCCTTCTTTCAAAAAGTGAAGTGTAAAAATCATTACCTACACAACTTGATTCATTAAGTAAAAAGCCAGGAACGGCTGATACGAATCCAATAGCACATTTGGGTTTTCATATCACATTAAATGAGCAGGATAATAAATTTTTTCGAATTTGCAGACCAACCGAACAAGCTATTTTAGTCAAGAGATGCCTAGTAGCTTCGTCCACCGATGGATAGTATTTGTAGAGACAATGATGAAGGTTAATATGGTGGAAGGGTTACTCAACCGTAAAATACAATATTTTATTACTTTACCGTTAAGGAGTAACTCTTCCACCTTTATCTTTCTCTAGGAATCATCATAACCATCATAACTCACACTGCCACCAACAACAGTGAAAGGGAATTATTTAACATTATATTCCATGTGCTTCACTCTGCTTATTGCTGAAACTTAGACCATCACATGAAAAGCAACCTGAGCACATTTCTCTGTACTTAAACAAGAAAATTATAGGATTTGCTCACTTTGGTAATGAAAGATCGGGGTAAGGGTAGGTAAATTGTTTGCATCCAAATATCAGGGTTACAGGTTCAAATTCTTTTATGGGCATAGTTGCTGTGCCTGTTATTCTCTGGCTGAATAAAAAATTCAAACTTAGAAACTGATTCTTCCAAACAACCTTGTTTGTGCAAATGTCAAGTGATGTAAAAAGCTTGATAAAGACATGAAATACATAAACAAATGGCCCATATGTTATAGGACGCATCTCACAACTCTTCATATTATGAGGAAGTAGCACACTAATCATCGTTGGTTCTTTAAATAATTTGCTGTATAACCTCATAAATTGTCACTGGAAATGACATAATTCTATTTAGTAACCACATTTAATTATTTTCTATCTGGACCTTACAATTAGCATAACCATATACTTTTCCATCTTTTGCACATCTGTCATAAAAGCCTGATAACTCATTAGCATGGATGGTGATCCTGAAAGAAAATTCAGTGTAATCCATAATCACTGCCACTTCAATTTGCAAAATGCTAATGCATAAAATATTTAAAGTTGAATAGTCTTCCAGATTTCCAAAGTAATATTTGTGTTTAAAATATTCACACAATATTCATATTTATGCTTTCTATAGAATAATGAAAACAAAATTAGGGCATATTAAATTTCCAATTTTAATATCAACATGAAATATCCCAAATGAATGTACAATTATTACTATTCCAGTCCATGAAACTTATGTAATCCATTCTTCATAAGGCATATCATTATTAATAATCAGAATTTGGTGATGTGCCATGCTTGGTTCACTTAACTCATAGAATTGGATCTGTATCAACTTCCATGAGAATATGCACACCTAAAATAAATTGGTTCACAATAGAGGTCGCAAGTGATGTGAGCCAAGAAACCAGCAACTACAAAGCCTGGATAGCAGTCATTTTATTGTCACCATGAAGGCTTGCATAAAAGCCTCTCAACCATTGCTTTGGTTAAGGGTTCCAATTTTTCTGTAAACATGGATATTTGTGGTTGAGGAAAGCCTTCAGCTTCAGTGGATGCCATTGAATTACAGCAGGAATTACCTTAATAGCCATAACATCTGACAAAGATAGCATAAAAATTGTTAACATTGCAATCCAATGACCTGTCACAAAAAAATTAAAATATTCAATGTAAAAAGTTTATGACAGAAAATGTCATCAACATAACTTCATTTACTTTTTAAATCAAAATATTAGTGGTTTAGAAATGCCATCATCTTATTATGTATCAGAACTACCTTGAATGCAAAATATTCACAAATAATTATCATCAGCTAACATAAAAAGAATTAATTAAATTTTGATATAAAAAAGATGTTTTAAAATCTACTAAGAAAATTGCATAAAAAACAAAATTCCAGCAATTATGTTTTCTATGTAAGTAAATTGTTGCACTGTTATAAAACGCATGCTGTACTGTGGTAAAAGTGGGGCCAATAAATCATTAATGAAATATTTTCTTATCACACAATTAAAATGATTTTATAATAATTTATGCATACTGGGAGTGCTGTGGTCTGTCTCATACTGGATGCCAAACTTCACTTATATTGTACTGAGAAATTGGATTTTAGAATAATATACTATACTTTTCCTTCATTAACATTTACATAACAACCAATACAAAATAACATAATCCACAGTAATAATGTTCAACTCTAGCTATAAAAGTTTTTCACTGCCTTACTTCAGTTGAACTTTATCAAAAGTCAGATTAGATTAGGGATTAATCACAACTTTATTTAGAACAGATTTATCAGCTATGTGACAAATTCAGATTTGAGTGTTTTTTCATAATTTCGCATGTTACTCTAGCTATGTAAAGAGGAATGCTGAGTCAAACCTACTAGCCATCGGTGAGCAAGTTACCTGGACAAAGAATTTGGATTCCTGCCAAAACTGCATGTAAAAGCTAGTTAGAAAATGTTTGCAAGGTCAGCCAACTAGGGCAAGGCAATCATTAACATGCACTCAAAATAAACACTTCAACTATGCATCCTTGAGTAATTCAACTAGAAAATGAAACTATTCTCTAGCAACATCAAGGAGAACAAGATGGTAACTTATAAATACTATCTGTAACACTTTCTTGAGTTTCACACTGACATAGCTAAGGCATTGAGATGCAATTAGTGACTGCACTGAAAGTAAATCCCTGCCTAAAGAAAGATTTGAAACAACATTCGACCGGTCGAATTCTCATGTTGATCAAATCTCGGGAGTCGCCTGTATTATCCTGGATACCAAATTACGTACGTCGACAGACTCAACACAAACAAACACTCATTTATCCAGTTTGTTAGCCAGCTCTCTTGAACAATCCTTGTGATGGGCTTGGTGAAGAGCAAAATAACAAATACCACATGTTAGATAAGGGCTGTGAAAACTTTTCACACATAATAGGAACAAATGCTTTGGTAGGCCATATACAAAGTCACAAGTGCCTTGGTGATCCAGATGACATTTGATATCAGAGATCACTTAAGAGATTATGTAATTTTTAAAATAACAATCAATTTTTTAATTAGCATTAAAACTTCATCACACAAAGTTATAGTTATATGGGAACAATTTTAATTTAAATGTACAAAATATGACTTTCTTCACGAAAGCTTTCGGGGTCACATAAAATGTTCTCACAGGCCAGATGCAGCCTTTGGGCCAAAGGTTACATAGCTGAGTTAGTTCACTGTACTCAAATATTAAGGGTAGATAAGTTACGTCTAGAAAACAACACTACTAGGAAAACAAGATGGAAATACTCTAATTATGCTGAATGTAAATTCAAGGAATGACATGTGTTTTGAAAAAAAGTTATTTTGCTGCAATGGATCAATGAGAGAACATTTGCTAGATAGAAAAACTTGATCTGATTCTCAATCATAAGATTATTTCTCTCAATTTTTCCAGTAAATTAACATTATTAGGAAATTTCACATAAAATACAGATAATTATAGTCGTTTCACCAGCTAAAGTCTCTTGGCCTTGAAGACCAGTTAGCAGCAGCCAATAGGAGACGGTTTGTTTGGGAAGGTAGTGGGGAGGAACCCAATCTCACTCCTGCTCTCGAAGAGATCACATTGGGATGCGTTGCCATTAGAAATTGTATAGTATATCAGCTGAAGGCGAAAATCTGCAAGAGCTGGCAATGCGCACCGGCATCTGCTGTCCCGCACGAAAGTTGAGAGGGGCGATGGAAGGGGAAACATTTGTGATTGGCTACTTGCTCTAAGTAGGCCAAGAGACTTTAGCTGGTGAACCGACTATAGTTAAGACCTAGAAACAGGAATTAATAAAGCTTGAATTTAATTGATAGTGCTTCTTTAAGAACACTAAAATCCTTGAAAGTTGAACTTTTATTTCTGAATAAACCAAACATGATTATCTCCTGACGTTACTTCTTTAGAATACGATGGACAATTTTTCTCCATGTATGTCATACGATGCGACAGGAAATATATTGATGTTATGGAAAGGCCATCTCAGATTATCCAAAATATATAACATTGAACAAGAGACTTTAAGTGGCCCCAGACCATGGATTTGGCTCATAAATATGAATTGATAACATAACAAACAACAGCATTTAAAAGATCTCAATATTTAGTAAGACAATAACTAGATATTACAGACTTAAATGTATTTACAACTTTCCTGACAATACTATGAAATATTATAAAGAATACATGAGCTGGCCTTGGCAGAGGAAAGGCTAATGCACCTGACACCAAGATGGCAGGTTTGATCTCTAATATTCAACTGTATTTGTTAATGCTCAAAAGTTCTTTGAGAAAATAATACTTAAGAACTAATGAAAAACAAATTAATAAAAATAAATAACATCTAATTCAGAAGATTTTGCATACAGCTTAAAAACAAATGCATGTAAAACCCAGAGGCGTAGCATATATGTTGTGAAATGGTGCGATGCACCAGGGCCCCCAGCCAAAGGGGGCCCCCAAATACCTCTGACATCTTATATCGAACCTAAGAAAGAAAATTGCAATGGACCATAGCCTGATTACACTTCATGGCAGACCTAGAATCTAACAATAAATCATCACAAAGATGATATTAAACTTTTCACCTTTTGGCAAATAAGTCCAATGCTGATAAGTGGAATGAAAAAATGAAGCACAAGAAACTAAACAACAATAAATATATTATTTAACAGCCATATAAACTGTAAAGCTTGGCAATATGGTTTTAAAATTTGCAATGTCATAAAATTGATGAGGGGAGAATTCTTGCCAAAAGCCAATAACACAACTCAAGAACAGTATTATTCTGTGAATTACCAATTCCACCTTATGGCTAAATTGACATGACAATATGTTTCTCCAACAGCCATAAAAAGTGTAAGAAACCAGTAGTGCATTTTGAATACAAAGTAGCCAACATTAGTGGTGATTCAATGACAGCAAGTTCTAATAAAAAACTTCAATAAAATGTACTATCACCACTGATTATGACTGCTTTAAGGCTGAAATGTACATCTGATTTTCCTAACATTTTTAAAGGCGATTAGGGAGATGCTTTGGACCAAGAAGAATATAAGTTATAAATGCCATACGTAATGATATAAAAAATAAAAAATGATAAATAACATTAAGAAGCATTTTGAATTCTCAAGTTATGTAAGTTAAGTGGGAAGAAGAACATTCATAGTTTAAGTACAAAGTTAACAATGGGCTATACCAATGAGAGACAAGGACAAAAAACTATTCAAGAAGGAAAAAAAAGTAAGATGCAAGGATTCTCCCCATCCACCAAAATCAACAGCAAAATGGATGATATATCCTTTGGATGCATGGAGAGCATATAAAAATGTTGTATTGTTGAAAACAACTGTCCACCCCACTTTAAATTACTCCACACAAAACAGAATTTTAATTACATCAGAATTGGTAATATTTTTTTAATAGAATAATTTTTCATGGTATTCACAAAACATCACGATTAATATTTAAACAACTACAATTCCAAAAAGTTCGGTTTATGAAGAGAAATTCTGCCACATATCTTATATACACCAAATACACAAGCCATACTACTAGTATTGGTGTACACTACCAGCATTAGCAGATCTGTAATAAGGCCAAAGTATGTTATGACCTAGAGATGGCGAGATTTCAGGTTGGCAATTAAAAACAGGATTTCAGGGCAGAAATGAAAAAAAATTATATTACACAGGCTTTTGATGAATTATACTATTATGATTTGCAGACAGACAAATAAACCAAATATGTCAATTCTTTTAGGGGGTAAAAACACCAAAAAGAGGGGAGGAAAAATAATTAGACCTGGGGGCAAGAAATTTCCAAGTTGACTGTTTTTTTATTAATGAAGACTGGTATTTCTTAAAGTTTTAAAAATGCATATACCAAAATAATACGTATTTATAATTCTCTCTAAATATTAAGCTATCAAATATTAACTACTACTCTCTTTGAAAGGATATTAATTAGTAAAAGGTATAATTTGGCTTAGCATATAAACATATGTCTTAATAGTATTAAACTAACCAGTGCAAATGAATTACAATGAATCTGGTATCACTATAAGAATCTCACCATGGCATTAAGAATAACAAGGCTTGCAGTGTCACTTCCAACATTTAGAAATGGTCTGTATCCAAAAATGTATGGTATAAAAGGGACCATTTCATTGGAGAAAAATTAAAAATTTTCCTCAGGTGTGACTTGAATCAGTTAAATTTACTTGAGGTGCTTCAAATAAAATAACTTCCAGCTCAATCATATCCTTACCAAATCCCACAATGACTTACCACTCAATTGTACAGCTTAAAATTGAGATGACATAAGAACCCTTATTTACACCAATTATCAGTGCATCACAGTGAATTTATTACCTTAAGGATACCAACCATCTCCATTCCACACAAAAGCTAACAAAAGAGGACATCAGGTGGCTAGATAATTTTTTTAATGATAAAAAAGAGCAACTGCTAAAATATGCAACGAAGTAAACATCAAATTTCCACTACAGCTATTTCATGTAAAATATTATAAACATACAAGAGAAACAAAAATATGCACGAGTATGATTTCTTTAATTTCATGATACATGAATTGTTATCTACAAAAATGTTTAAAATTTTATTTCGATAGCTTAATATACGAACTTTATCCAACCACTTTTCCTTATTAGTATACTAGGAAGCCTTCCTAAATGTTTAAGTTCAACAATGACTGAAATAAATAGAAATTTACCTATTGAGACTTTTAAAAAATATGGTAGCGCTGAATTCTTGTTTCACCTCCATGATGATAATATACACTTCTACCTCGAAAATTCCAATACTAATTCGATGACAGTTTCAGAATTTCCAATATAATATACCTATGGTTCACCGCCTTCATAGGGAGAAATTTTTAAGGCGTGGCAGGCTGCTAGCTATGTATGTCCGGAGTGACATTTAGCCTGTCCGGTTTAAATACTCTCATTACGATTTATATGTACGAAAGCGGAATAATCGCAGCTTCGTAAAACGTATTTAATATCCAGTTTCCTATTCCGCAGAACATACGGGAATTACGCACAAATAACTATACGCCGCATATTACATTAGCAGACTGGAATCTGACATAATTACAATTAATATTTTGAATTAATCAATAAAATGATATTCAAGGCGATTGATGGAAAAGTATAGGAAATTTTTCAGTTCTTCAATTCGTGATACTCAGGAACAATCTCCATTATCTGTCGTCAAAATGTCAATACGTTGAACGTAACGAAGGCGATTTAAGATTTCTGTACATAACTAAAGAAAGAGGAATAAACATGATCTTATGAAAAGATAAAAACCAAGCAAATCTTTAAACAGAGCCAATCAATCATGCCATTACCGTATTTGGAATTAATTGGAGAAATGCACATGGTTTTCGTTGAAATACGTAAATTCCTCCACTGGTAGCACCTATGACGATGAAGCTCTGCGACGCATCAAAGCACGTAAACTGTGAAATCCAACAATAAATGTTTGTCAGTTTCAGATTTTTATTTCTCAGTTGAAATCTGGCAATAAAATTTCGAGAGAATGCTCACTATAAAGATAGCAACATCTATAGATATACCTTAATGCGTTGCGATGATTTCAGAGGAGATGACAAGGGCGAAAAATCTTCCAGTTCTGCTAAAACGTACGGTTGAATTTCCATTCCTATCCTCTTTGCATGAGCAATTCCACATTGAGTATTCGTCAAATAAGCAACTTATCCACAAAACAATGCTTCACTAACATCGGTTGCAGTGATGCAAATATATTATCTCTTGGAGTAACTATGTTGATATTAAGTACAAGTACTACGTTCGACTATATTTGGAAGTTGCTCTTATTCGTGCAATGTTTGATTCGGATATACAATTACAATCCATGGTGATCTATCCTTGCACATAAACCCGTAACGAAATGCATCAAAGAGAAACTGTTAACTTAATTCGAAATTCATGAGACTAGTTTTCAATGCGAAACCGTGACTCCTAGTGACTCCACAGACGATATATCGGCAGGTAAGCGACGATGCACCTAATCGATACTAAAAGCCCAGGGGTCCCAGGGACTAGCCAAGTATTGATTTTATTGAGGGTTTCTAGGAATTGAGGTAATCTCAAGTTAATTGCTATAAAATAATGCGTTTTTATTTAGGATTTTAATTGTCAATACTAAATTAATATATTAATTGGAAAAATTAATTATTTATGCGTCAAACCATTAATGCGTTTTATATTCGAGTAATCAATAAAACTGCGAAAAAGTTTCATTTACATGTGAAATTGTTTAAATTTTGTATTCAGCTCTTCCATATAATAAAGTTTAAAATGAAAGAGCCTTAATTACTGATAAGGGTTCAATATCAAATATACATAAAATGTTTATACGACTGTTAGCAACTGTTAGGGCTATATCCATAAACAGTTATTCGCGGGATAAAATGTATTACAGTGACATATTTTATTTGACTTAATGCCTTGTATAATTCCATATCCAATATCCGCAGATTAACACAAAATAATAAATACGCTGGTTATGAAAAATATGCATATCTTCCTGATTAAGTCAAATTTGTGAACCGTTTAATTTTTAATAAGACATCTAACATAAAACTGCTAAAGATATCATTGTTAAATTTTCAACCAAAGCTCGGCGTTCTGTCGTATAACGCTCGTTTTTAAATTAGTCTTGAAAAAAATACATGCATAACTTTCAAAAGCTGTCCATGTTTTTTTTGGTTAAATTTGGGAGTATTAGGTGGGCCTAAAAGCAAGTGGTAATATTATTGTTTTGCAAACTAAGTCAATGGGATGGTATAATTAGCATCTTAAGTTTAACATCCTGATTTGATAGATGAATTGAAAGAGAAAGAGGGTTACCAAGAAATGAAGATTGCAGGAACCAGGAGCATGTAGAGAGCCAAGTTTAGCCAATATTAATTACCTATCTGTATAAGGAAAATTGGATAAAAGAAAAATGTGAAGAAATACAAAAGATGGAGAAGATAGGATGGTACCAAGAAATGAAGATTGCAGGAACCAGGAGCATGTAGAGAGCCAAGTTTAGCCAATATTAATTACCTATCTGTATAAGGAAAATTGGATAAAAGAAAAATGTGAAGAAATACAAAAGATGGAGAAGATAGGATGGTACGATATGATGCACGCTAGGGCAGTGTTTCTTAAACTTTTTGAGATCACGGAACACCAAACAATAATATTTTTTTTATGTGGAACTCCCATGAAAATTTTCTTCAAAAAAGAAGGGTAGACAAAACATGACAACAAGTGACAACGTAAACAGTAAAGCAAAACATAATGTAATAATTTAATTAGGTACCATAGCAATCAGGAAGTAACATTATATCTGATTTTAATAACAGAAAATATAATAGTACTACCAGTGCATGAATCTTAATGGGATGCATGCGACTGCATATATTATCAATGTCTGGAGTAAGATTTGTTAAAGATAGTCTTAGTGTCAGCGTCAAATTCAACCTATTTTGATATTTGGTTATGGTTGCAGTAACTGCTGAGAATCCACTTTTGCACAAGTACGTTGAAGGGAAAGGGAGTAGGACCCTTAATGCCTTTTCACTTAACAGCTCGTATTCGCTGTGGACTTTTGTTCAAAATTTATCAAAATTGTTTTTCAAAGATCTGCCAACATATCCTCTTCATTCATAGATAAGAGTTTTGTTGAGCTATTGAAACTGAATGGATCCAAAATCCACAAAAAATCTTCTCTCGGATCCTGGTTTGAAGGAAAATATAGGAAAATAATACATACTCTTCGAAATGGAGTGACAACATTTTCAAGTGATTGACCATAATCAGTTTAAGTTGAGTAAAATTATAATCTTGATTCTTCTCTTTTGCCTCATTCATGAGCTCCATTAAGGCATTGAACATATCAAAACAGTCATTTTCAATCCTTTGGATCCACAGTTTAATTTTTTTCTTTTGACCTTCTATTTTACTGTAACTGTCAAACATGGTTTTCTGTGTTCCCTGAAGAGACAAGTTAAGCTCGTTCAAAAGTTGGAATGTGTGTGCAAGATAACATAATTTCATGTTCCAATCTATGTCTTTGAAGAACTGAACAAGATCACAGTTTTTTCTTGATAGAAATATGATTATTTCTTCTCTAAGTTCACACAGTCTCTTTAATACCCAACCTCTCGATAGCCAGCGAACTTCAGCATGCAGTAATAACATTCTGTGTGTGGATCCCATTTCATCACATAAGATTGCAAATAGTCGTGAATTAAGAGCACTGGACTTTATTAAATTTACTGTTTTAACAGCTGTTGTTAGTACTTGATTCAACTCAGCACTTATCTATATCTACAGTTCACCCTGCAAGCCACCACAATGGTGTGTGGCAGGGGGTGCAATAGCACCAAGGGAAAGCGCATAATAATGAATAGTATCACTCTATGTCAGCTGACTTCTTATCGTAACTTCTGTTCTGCTCAACTATCATTCTAGGGAAAAACGAGCCTTTGTACCTCTCAGTCCTACAGGCTATCTCTCTTATTTTACGAAGATGGTCCATTCTACCAATATAAGTTGTCACTCTTATTATTTCTTCGACATCGCTGAAGAACATATGTGTTCTAAATCTTTCAAGAAGTTTTAACCTAGAGCGTGATCGGTACTCAGTTAGTGATTCCCATCCTAAGTCCTGTATCAAAGCCTGTAACACTTTTGTTTCTATCGTAACAATTTTTGACGAATCTAGTGGCTTTTTGCTGCACTCTTTCTAACTCTGAGATTGATCCTTTCTCGTACGGATCCCATATGCTCGACGCGTACTCTAATAGCAGTCTTACTAACGAGAAGTAACATGTCTCTTTGACTTTTTCCTCACTTTTACCTAATATGCGTTTGATGAATCCTAGTTTCTGTTTAGCCTTCCCACATATATTTCGTATGTGCACATACCGTGAGAGGTTGCTTGTCAAAGTATTTGTAAGTATTTGACGGAATCGGCTAGTTTTAGCTGGACGCCTTCAACAGTGTGATTCGTTGCGTTGATGTTTTTGTTTCCCCAGAATCTCATAAAGGAAGACTTTCCTAAGTTCAATTCTAACTGCCACTCTTTACACCACTCGAGAATTGCATTTATGTTGTTAGAAAGTAATAATTGATCATTAGGACTGTTAATCTCTCTGTAAAATACTGTATCATCCACAAATAAATTGATTTTACTTTTAATAACCTTATCTAAGTCATTTATATATAAAAGGAATAGTAGGGGGCCGATTACACTTCCCTGTGGAACGCCTGAGGCTACGCTGACTGAATCTGATTTAAATCCATCTATAACTACTATTTGTTCACACTCATTAAGAAAGTCCTTGATCCACTAGATTATCTTTTGATTAATTCCACAGTCATTTAATTTCTTCACTAACCTACTATGAGGAACTTTATCAAAAGCCTTCTTGAAGTCAAGGAAAACCACGTCTAACTGAGTCTTAAGGTCTCCTGATCTTAGTATATCGTGAACGAACAGAGTGAGCTGTGTTTCACAAGATCTCGTCTTCCTGAAGCCATGCTGATATTTACTTAGCAAGTTCTGGCTATCTAAGAAGTCCATCCCGGAGCTAACGATAATGTGCTCGAGAACCTTGCAAGATAGGGAGGTAAGCGAAATTGGCATGTAATTTTCTGTCGTTTTTTTCCCCAACTTTGTGTAACGGCGTTATAAAGGCTAATTTCCATTCCTTAGGTACAATGCCATGACTAAGTGATTTACTGAAAACTATTTCGAGATAAGGTGCTATTTCCAGTGCTAACTCTTTGAATACTCTAGCTGGTGTCTCTTCTGGACCCGGAGATTCATTCTTTTACTTGCTAACATTTCTCAGTGTATCATGCAATGTGTGCCTTGTATATTTGGCACGACTTGTTGCATTTTGGTGAATAATCCTGCATGCCTACCAGTCATATTAGCCGCACCATCTGTACAAATTGAAATGCAATCTGACATTTTTAAATCAGCACTTAAGAAATAATCTGTCAATGCTGAAAAAATTTCAGCACCAGTTGTATATTTCTTCATTTCCAAGCAGTTCATGAATTCTTCTTTAATTTCTTCTTCATCTCAGTCCACATACCTAATATAGATAAGTAGTCAAGTTATCAGCAATGTCAGTCGAGTCATCTAATTGTAGAGCATAGATCTTTGACCTTTTTAGTTTTTTAAAAAGTTGTTGATGAATATCTTCGCTCATCATAGTTATGCGATTCGAAACAGTATCATTAGAAAGAGGTATTGTTTTTGTTTTACTGGTAGCTTTATCTCCCAAAAGTGTATGGCTGGCATCCAACATACAAGGCATAATTAAGTCTTCCCCGATGGTGAAATTTTTCTTTGATTTTGCAATGTGAAGTGATATAAAAAATGACACTTTAAGAGCTAACTCATTTTCAATGAGTGTACACCGCTCCCCGGTTATAACGTGGGGTATCGGGGGAGGAGTTGCGACCTGCATTATAAGACAACCGCGGTATAACCGAGGACATGACTTTTCATTTTTTTTAATTTCTGTACTTGCTACAAACAACAAAATTCAAATAAAAAAACAATATACAGTGAGTAGAAGAAATTTATTTAATCGATTCCTTGAAACGTCAGTATATTTTGTTTTTACTTTAGTACATACTAAAAAAAATGACAGGACTTTCTTTCCAAGAAATAGGGAGGAAGACCCGCGGTACATCCGATTCTGCAGTATAACTGACAGCGTTATAACCGGGGAGCGGTGTATTTCGAATCAGTGTCTTCTGAGCTTTCAACTCACTCTTTTCTTTTAAAAAATCGATCGATATATTCTGATATTGCTGGTATTTTGTTTCCAAATGCCTTTTAAGTTTTGCTGGAGCCATAGCACTCTTAGTCAAAATCTCCAAGCAAATAACACATTGTGGAAAATCATCTTTATATGTGAATCCAAATGCTAAGTATGAAGGATCATATTTGCGATTTTTCGTTTTCTTCCTTTCCGGTTCCGGCAAAGATGTGACACGTTGTTGAGAAACGGAAATGTTCATGTTTACATCACTTATTGATGGTATTGGTTCCTCAGCAGTAGTATTTTCACTCACTTCTGGCTTTTTTTAAAAAGAAATCTAACTTACACTGTTTATCATATCGGTGGAAATAATAAATTTAATAAATTATCATGACAGACACGTACAATCGCTGAAATTAAGCAACTCACTGCACAGCTGACTGCAACGCAGCCGTCACACCAGTGTAGAAACTACGCCGTAGTACATGCGCGGCACGTCGTTGCTAATTTGAATGTAATGGTTGTTAGTTCTGGTATTATGTTTTGACACCACTATTGAATTTATTTTATTATTGCTAAAAGACAGCACAAAATCCGACGATATGTAGAAATGTTTTTTTTTATTATTGTCATCATAAAATGGTTAATTACTGTAGAATTTTGAATTAATTTTTCCAGACCTTCGCAGAACCCCTACAAGTTGTTTGTGGAACCACAGGGTTCTGCGGCACACAGTTTAAGAAACACTGCGCTAGGGCACTGTAGTTAGAAGATAAGAAGTCTAATGGGATTTGCGGTAAAGGAATTATGAATACAGATGGAAAAATAGTCACAGAACCAAATGATGTAGCACAGTTATGGGAAGAATACATTAAGGAACTATACAAAAAGCAGGCAGGATTGGCACAAATAGAACTGGAAGAAAAGGATAACACTGAAGAAGACAACTTGGGACCAAGTATTATGAAAAGCAAAGTAAAAAAGGCGACACTGGAACTGAAGAAAGGAAAAGCTACAGGCAGCAATGGAATACCGACAGAGGTACTTAAAGTCATGGAATCGGAAGAACTAAAAGTGATTATGAAATTAATTAACAAGATTTATAACTCGAGAGAGCAGCCTCAGGATTTCTTAGATGTAACAATGATCCCTCTAAAGAAGAAGCCAAAGGCAATGCAGTGTAAAGACTACAGAACAATAAGCCTACTGTCACACATTTCGAAGATCATCACAAGGATTCTTAATAAAAGACTAGAGAAAAAGGCCGAAGAAATGCTAGGGGAAGATCAATTCGGCTTCAGAAAAGGACAAGGAACCAGAGATGCAATCAGTGTAGTGAGAATCATATCAGAAAGGGCAATATAGGACAGCCAAGATTGCTGTGTATGTTTCGTCGACTGGCAGAAGGCCTTTGATAGAGTAAATTGGGTACTGCTGATGAGGATATTAAAGGATATAGGTGTAGACTGGAAAGACAGGCGACTGATCAGGAATCTATATGTGAATCAAGTTGTAAAGGTCAGGTTTGAGAATGTGGACACCAGCAGAGTAAATATCGGTAGAGTAAGACAGGGCTGTTGTCTATCACCGATCCTATTCAGTAAACAAATATGGAGAGAGGCTAATGCAGGAAGCGTTAGAAGGCACGGGAGATTTCAAAATTGAAGGAAGGATTATAAGAACAGTGAAATATGCAGATGATCAAGTACTTCTAGTAAGAAAGGAAAAGGAACTCCAGAAAATGATAACTAGATTAGTGATAACAGGTAGAAAATACGGTATGGAAATAAATACAGAAAAATCCAAGGTCATGCGAATATCAAGTAAAGAAGAAAATTTGAACATAACTATTGCAGGAAAGCCATTAGAACAAGTTTCACACTATAAATACCTTGGAAGCATCATAACAACAGAAGCAAAATGTACTGATGAAATCAGGACTAGAATATCGAAAGCAAAAGCCACTTTCAGAAGAAAGAAACTGCTACTAACGGGGAATATAAAGGAGGATATCCGTAAGAAGTTGATAAAATGCTATGTATGGAGTATAGCTTTGTATGGGGCGGAAACATGGACACTAAGGAAAAATAATATTAAATACTTGGAAAGCTTCGAAATGTGGGCATGGAGAAGAATGCTGAAGATAAAATGGACAGATAGGGTGAAAAACAGGGAAGTACTACGAAGAATAGGAGAGAAGCGAACGATTATACAGACTATCAAAAAGAGGAAGGCGAACTGGATTGGACATTACCTGAGAAGAGAGAGCATGGCTAAAAGAAGTGCTAGAAGGAAAACTGGATGGAAAAAGAGAAAGAGGTAGGAAAAGGTTTCAGCTGATAGACGACTTGAAAGGGAAAGAGCTATCAAGACATGAAGACTGCAGAAAATAAGAGTATATGAAGAACCAAGTTTAACCATGAATAATCACGGACCTGTCTACAGACAGACTACCTATAATATATAAATAATAATAATGTTTATTGGTCTTTAGATCAACAACATTGATATTAGACACATTAATGGTACAATCCAGTAGTGTTGTCAATGAATGCGAATGATGATAAACATCTTAATTAGATTGTCCAAAAGGGAATTTTAAAATGTCATTACATTTTATGTAAATGTAGTAAAAAAGGAATCTCCAAACCTGCACCCGGTGTGAAACCTTAGAGACCTTCATCAATAAATGTATTAAATTTTCTACATGTACAAATTAAAGATAAAACAAATTGGTATACATATATGATTATTAATTATTCTTTTCGAGGATAATATTACTAATTTTTTCCAATAGAAGGCATCAAATGTACAAATTTGTGTCTAAAGACTTGGCAACCATATCCACACATGACATGATTTATTTTTTTATACAAATATGATTTTTTTGTTTCACCACTTAGTTATTTGATTACTCTTTATGTCCGGTGGTTTTTGCTATTTTATTTACTTTACATAAATTTGTTTTTTTTAATAATATTTCAAATAATAGGGGGCAAGTATATGCCTTAAGATAAAAAGGAACCTGAAATTTTGGCATGTAATTCAACCATGTCACATAAACCAAAGTCCATGGTGAAACCTCCATCTTAAGAGGTCTGTAACAGGTGTAAACACTGCATGGGAACACTTGTTAGTTCTGATACTGAACGTCTTCCTATAGAATATTTTAGGTAATTATTCAGTTATGATACCTTTGAACATATTGCTGAATAAACCAACCTTTATTCAGTGCACCAAAATTTGAACCAAAGTCTAAATTTGATTCAGTCTGAGTTAGAACAATTTTTGGGCAGCCTATTTGCACTGTCAGGAGTAAAGCTGTCTCTCACCTTTCTTAGAAAGTAGTTTTTGAGGTCATGAGTAGAGATAACTGAAAAGAAATAAATTCTGAACTGCATTTTAATGAAAATTTTACAATGCCATCAAAGAATAAGAACAAATACGATAACATTTTTAAAGTCCAACCACTTCTTGACCATTTATATGCCAAGTTTTACTTATTGCAAGTTTGCTTGGAATGTGGATTTGCTTGATTCCATTTAGAAAATCCATATCATACATAAAAGTTATCACTACAAACTTTCATTTCTTAGATGTTGTGGTTGTAAAATCCTGGCTGCTCTATCGAAATAACTTCATGGATCTGGCTGTTGCATATACTAATAAGGAGCTAATACTCCAAGATTTTAAAATGTCCATTGCAGAAGTTCTGCTGGCTGGGGGAAAAAACACCTGCCTAAAAAGGGTCAAGCCTTTTTTACCACAATTAGGTCTGAATTTCTTAAAAGGAAATTGCATGGATCTGCTACGAAAGATGCAAAAACCTGTTATGTTCTAGTGCTTGTGTGTGTTTTAATAGTAAATTTAAGGTGCACCTTGAAACAAATTATCATATTACTATTGATAAAACATTTCATTTACACTACTTGACAAACATTTTTAAAATAGGCATAAAAAAATTTCTTAGAAAAACTACTAGTATGTTAAAAGATTATAAATATATTTTATATTATGAATCTAAAAAGTAGTAATTTTAAAGTTGAATGGTATATGGCAGAGGTTTTTAATACTGATACATTAATAGACCACCTTCCAGTGCAGACATTTTTTTAAAACATGAATGCAGGTCACCTACTGTAAGCCCACAGAACCAAAATTGAAATCCTCGGACAAGAGATTTATTAAATTAACTCAAATCAAATTTACTTGTTCAATGATCGTACCATAAACACATCAGATATAAATAATATGAAATACCCTTACAAAATACAAGCTTAAGATACCCAAAGGAAAACAAAAAGACAAAAAAAAATAAATTATGCATCTGTTAGGAACTCAAAAACACTATACATATACACATTTACTAAAAGGTAAAGAAATAATTTCTTTTTAAAAGTATGAAAACACAATGCTCTTAAGGTTTTTGGACAATTTATTGTACAAGTTTATACCCATTACTTTGGGACTTCTATGGATAATTTTGTCAGGGTTAAGGTGTAGATGTAGATCGTCAGTTGATCAGGTGCAGTAATTGTGGACCATGCTGTTTTTCTCCATTTTATCAATATTTTTCTTGGTCAATAAGACCAGGCAGAAAATGTATATTGATGGAATGGTGAGGATATTTAAGTCCTTAAATAATGGCTGACAGCTGGCATAATAGGTGCTTACGGTGATGATTCTAAGTAATTTCTTCTGAATGATTAAGATTTCCTTCAGGTGGGGAGAGGTACCCCAGAGAATAATATTATATTTTAATAATAATGGTTTACATGCAGCCAGCTCTCACTTTAAAACTGCCATATTGGTCTTACTATATGATGTGTTTTTTTTTAAACATGCATGATGAAAAAATACTCCAAATAATCATGTCTAAAGATACTGCCTTTTCTAATAACAGTAAATGAAAATGCATAAGTATATTATTTGTGAAATGTGAAGTTACAGAAAAATTCTGAACTTGACTGGGAATCAAACCCAGGCCCCCCCCCTAGCAGGGTAGGAGCTTTAACCAACTAAATATTATTTGTGAAATTCTACGTATTTTTCTTCAAATTAAAACTTTTATTATTTATATTTACATTGTTTGTATTCATATTTATTTCAAAAATGGTGTTAAAATTATTGGTATTCATAAATTTAAAAAGTTCAAAGATAAACATTAAATGGCATTAATGAAAAGGGCTTTGTGAAATTATAAAGGTTGGGAAACACTGTGATCAGCTTGTACTCAAAGAAGACACTAACCTCACCTAACCTTTTCATACTTACAATTTTTTTTTAAAAACACCAACTCGCTGAAAAATAATTTTTTAATAATTTAAATTATGTATAAGCATGCATCTCACGAGTTTACTTGCCAAAAACTAATAAACAGCAAGTGAATTGAAAAAATGCCTCTCCAATAATCAAACAAAGATTTGAATGTTTCCTTTAGTTTCTCCTTTTATGACAATTAAATACATTGCATGCGATAGGTACCTAATCTCCTATAATATATTTTGAAGGGTCTGTTTGTTGGTTTGTGGGTTTGTTCACGGAACTCCTCCTAAACGATAAAAGCTAGAATAACCAAATTTGGTACGATTCTTCCTTACATCCTAACTTAGTGAATGGTCAAGGTTTGGTCAACTGGGATTAATCAGTGCTGCCAATATAGGGTATTAACATTTTTCCATAAGTGTATGAATTGATTTCTTGACTTGCAAGGTATTCTTCCTTCAAGCATCAAAATATGTAAATGTGGACCAATTTTTTTCGTTTTTGCTTTATTCGACAAATAAAACTCTATACTATCTTATTCCTGTGAAGTTTACATGTTACACGGTTGAAGTTTTCAGAAATATGCCTTTTGTCTAGAAATTTTGTGTATTTTCTATACTCTTTCCAGGCGTTGCCAAGGCGGCCGTCATTGTTACCTCCAATTCAATTAGCTTCAATGAAGCTTACAAATAGATGAAAGTTTAGCATTATTTGCTTTGCACTTTTGTTTAAGCAACAAAACGATCGATGTTTATGGATAGCAATGTAAATAGATACTGATTATTATTCAGGAAGCATTTGATGAAAGTAATTGAGCCTTCTTTTGTCTATTGAATACTGGAATCTTACATTTTTTGTAAGTAAAATCATTATACAGCCATCCCTCGCTTAACGAACCTTCAGTTAACAAAGTTTCGCTATAACGAAGGTTTTTATTTGATACTACTTTTGAATATAACGAAGACGAAGATATTTGAATTTCGCATGTGGCACACTACTAAACCCGCAACACACTTTCTTTCGCAGTTTGTTTGTTCTCACATGTTGTGTTCATCTCACGTGTGAATAAAGTGTTATTATTATTATTATTACTATTTTCATAACCCCAATACATCATGGCATCAAAACGACCAAGCTCAACATCATTACCTAATCCTACAAAGAAGAGAAAGGCGATAACGATAGAAATGAAGCTAGAAATTTTCAAGAGAAAGGAAAGAGAGAAGACATCTGTAATTGCTCGTGCATTTGGAATGGCTGAATCGACGATTGCTACTATTGTGAAGAATAAAAAGGCTATTAAAAAGAGTGGCCAAAGGTCAGTGAGTGTCGGTGCTTGTCGCTTTATTACAAGAAAACAAAATGCCATGATGGAAGGGATGGAGAAGGTTTTAAACATTTGGATTGAAGATCAAAATGCCTGCAATTGCCCTCTCTCTGGTTCTGTCATTCAAGAGCAGGCAAGACTAATTTGGAGTGATCTTAAAAAGCAGCTAGAGGATGAGCCTTTGACATTGACTCAAGAGGAGCAGCCAGAAGAAACGTTTGCTGCAAGCAGTGGGTGGTTTGATAAATTTCGAATCCTCTACAATTTGCATTTAATCAAGAAAACCGGAAAAGCGGCAAGTGCTGATAAGGAGGTGGTAGGTGGTCCAACGCTGTTCCACTTCGGTAGTAGTCCAATTCCTCTGGTCCAAACCTGTTTCACTGAAGTTCCATCATTCCTCATGTTTAAATTTCTCTGGTACAATCCAAAGCTGTAGTACCATTTCATATCTCAGATGGCGCTCGCAACCCCCCCCCCCCCCCCCCCCCCCCCCCGGTTAACTCTAAAGAACCCTTTTTTAGCGCCTACTCTCGTCGGTTGGTCTGTCCACATGTTCATTCTCGGCTTCTACAGAATGGATTTTCATGAAATTTGATATTAAGGACTTACAATCAAATATAATAAGAAACTCACAAAAATGAGTCACGTACGCCAATCAGGAGTACCACTTTACTGATGAAAAAAAATTAAATTTTCATCATATCTCGTAAAATATTGCTCATATCAAAATATTTTTCAAATAAAAGTTGTAGAACTGGTAAAGAAGAGTATTTCTTTTCCTATACATTCTTATTATAGGAGTAGGTGTTATCGAGAAAATCAAACAAAAATGTTTTAATTCGAGTTGAACTTAGAAAATTTCTTGCATGGTTACTTCTTCATTGTTGCTAACATAAACAATCGCGCAAACGAACGTTTAATTTCCTTACGTGTGCATGTAATATTATTAAATAGGAAGAAAATGGATTATTTATGATGAAGAAAATAACTTTAAAATGCTATTTCCCTTACGTACAGGTATATAATTTCTTTCTAATTCTCCACTGCACGAAATGCGCCCATTGGTGATACGTTGTACACTTTCCTAACTTGTTTATAATCTTTTGCTATCAAACGTTTTAAGCTACGAATGTAGGCTATAAGTAGGTGGAGGGCAGACGTCGTTCATCAATGCTGTTGTTCGAAGCATTGAATTAGAACCTTGAGCCGTAATGTAACTAAATGTATCATATTATATCACTTAAAACACTGGCAAAAATAAAACAACTTTTATTTCATGCAAATCTTTCCTTGTTATGCTCTAATTACCGTGCCATATTACATATTGAAAATTGAACGATATAAGATGGTGAAGTGCGGAGATTCGTCAATCTATGTCTCATCATAGAAAAAGGCAGACGTGTCATTCTTTTTCAACTTTTGCTTTATATATATAAATGCAACCAATTACACTATCAAATAAATAATTTCGGTGCACTTTAGCCATTCTATTATTATTAGGTTATCAAATTAAGTGTGTTAGGAGCAAAACTAAATATTTCCCATATAAAACAATATAAAATTACCTCTTGCTTAGTGAATTTTCATATAACAAAAGCTTTTTAGGAATGTAACCCCTTCGTTAAGTGAGGGATGGCTGTATTCTACATTATAATGTTTATTAACGTAAATAGGCTCACGTATCTGGTGTACATTTACCAGTCAGTGTTTAATCATGGACGACTGTACGTTGCTTTTTCACGGGTTTCTTGCTTACAAGACATAAATGAAAACACTTCAGGGGCATAATTGCACAAGAAATGAAGCTGGATTTGGCGAAAGTGATATGATAGGAAATACAGTTATCGTTATATTTGAATGCAAAACATTCTGAAGTGGATTGTTACAAGCAAATATGATTAATTGTTAAGAAAAGCTAATTGTAAGTTAAAAAGTATCTACTATATAGGTATTTTAAAGAGTTTGTATGTTGTGCTGTAGTAGCTTCACTAAATCCGTTGAAATTCAACGGGAAATTCTGATAGTACCTGATATTTTGATCATTCTAGTAATATAATAGAGATGCTAAATGGCAAACATAGTTTGGGTTGCATTACTAATTCACTCATTAGTTAAAAAAGAAAATAAAGATTTCTAGTAAAATTATGAATCTGAATTGTTTTTTTAAAAAATCATTATTAAATACCATGGTAAATACAGCTTTCATCTAACTCAGGTGAACAACTCAGAAGTTGAAATGGGCCAAAATCGACCTTGATTAGGACTGAGCAAGGCGCACTATGAAAATTTTGTCTGTAATAAAAATTTAATTATGCTATTGTGGATTTATTACCATAACAAATTTAACTTGTGGGCCAATGTCATTGCTTGGAATTTTATATCATTTTAGTGATATTAGAGACCCTGAATCTCTGAAGCTATATTTTAATACAATTGTCCTTCCAGTTTTAACCTATTGTTCTCCCATACGGTCCATGTCAGCTATTTCCAATGTCTCTTCTCTCAACCATGTTTTTAATTTTTTTTTTTAAATTATAAAAACCCGTGTACCCTCTCTTCGCCATGCTTCTACCAATGTTATATTATCATCTCTCTCCCTCAATCACCTAAAAGCTACCCTGACTAAAATCGATCTCTCTCTTATTTATAACACTGTAAACTCTATCTCTGACAATCCCGAATTAGTCACCCAATTCAATCTCAGAGTTCCACTGAAAGTTACTCGGTCCACTTCCCTATTTCATGTTCCTACTTTCAGAATTACCCTTGCACAACGTTCCGTGCTCTATAGACTGCCCTCCCTTTTAAATTCATTACCACACATTATTGATCCGTACTTTTTATCTTACGAATCTTTTCTAAAAGAAGCTGTGGTATATTTGTTTAAATAGATGAATCAACATTTCTCTGGTCAATGTTTCTGTAAGCCTATGTTAAGTGTTTTTGTTTGTTTTTGCCTTTGTCAACTGTCCAACTATTTATGTTTTTCTTTTTACCTAATTTTATTTTATTTACTGTTGTTGTGTTCACTTTAAATTGGCGACAACGCTGTATGTAAACCTATGAAATAAATAAATAAATTTGTCTTCCAGGCCAAATGTTGTGCACCCCAGATCTAATTCATCAAAATGATTTGTCTGAGAATTTCTTTGAATTGCTTCACAGCATCAGGATCCTTATGCCTACATAAAAAGGTATCCTAGTTTTCTTTTAATAATTTTAAATTGAAGTAAACTGCAATTTCACACAATATAGGTATAATCTATAATTTATTATTAGAAATTAGAGGATGGTCGATAATAATGGGGGCTCAGAAATTTTTGTCAGCGACTAAATTTCATGATATACTTGAGCAATACCATATTCAGGTAAGGAAAATAAACCAGATTTTCTTTGAATGGTTTCCTTATCCGAGAGAAAATGTAACTTTGACCTCAATAGGAAAGTTTTACAAAGTTAAATTATTATGGACTGAATGGGTGTCAATGAAGATAAGACTTAGTTTTAGTGGCAATACCATTAATTAAATATGAAATTGATTGTTCCTCAGGTATGTAATATTAATAAATAAAATTTAATGGAGTAAAATTAATTTTTTTTAATTCTCATCATTCGCTAAAGCTGTTATTCTTTAAATTTTTCTTCTAACATTTGTTGTGATTGCTTGGGCATAATTTTCGATGCATCAAAAAAATTAAAGGTGCTACAAATTATTCAGGAAACAAACCACACAATTCGGTAATCTTAATAGGACTTTAAATTATAGTTAAAATATGTGGCAATATTCTTAACAGAGCTGAAAGCATTCATGATTGAAGCTTACATGGATCCTGGACTAACATTTGAAACTCACAATGATTCAGTCATTAAAAATGGGCAACAAATATCTTAGGATTTATTTTTAGGTACACTAGACTTTTCTGACTTGACCAGCATTAAATTTTTATATTGGTGTTTAGTACAACCAGCATTGGAGCGTTACTTATACAGTTTCCACATCATGGTATACAGGTGATGCTCAATTTATGCCATAGATGCGTTCCTGAAGATTATAGCGTAAATCGAAATGGCATAAATCAAAAGTAATTTTTCAATAGTATACATGTAAATTAAGGGAGTTGCGTTCCCAAACCTGGGCAAATTATTTAGTTAGTTTTAGTTTAGTTCAGTGATGTTTTAAATACACTGAAATATAATTGGAAAAGAGATTCACATGTACAAAACTGATGAAAAATTATGAATATCAGCACATTCGTTGAGCAAATAGGCTTCCTTCAGAGCGAGAAATGTGAGGCTTTAATGAATAGTTTTCTATACAGAACTTAGCTGGTGTTCATTCTACTAGATGTTAACTTCAACTTCCTAAACTAACATTCTTCTATCACTGCATTGTTCTCAAGGTATGCTTAGGAAGATCGAATGCTGGGCCCGTAGAATCTTTGACAGTAAACAAAGCTGATATGAAATTCATAAATTTCACTTCATAGTGTGTTCATGTTGAAATGAAAGTTTGTCTCGTCGTAAATTTAGAGAATTGAAAGCATACGAGCGCAAAATCACTGCGGCTATAGAAAACAAGATAATAAGAAAATCAATCACTAAATATGCAATAAAAATAGAGGTGCTGAATTAAACAATAAAGGCAAGACCAATCATTATTTTATTTAAACACATGCAGGTAATTCAAATATAAAAAAATTATTTATGCAAAATATAAATAAATCTTGCAATATTCCAGTTTTCCAGCATATATGGGACGACTCCAACAATGAGCTCGGTGATGCAAATTGGATGTTATATAGGTTCACAGACATTTCGTCCAAAGACATTTCGTCCAATAGGTATTTCGTCCAAAGACAATTCGTCCAATGGATATTTCGTCCAAAGGATATTTTGTCTAAAGACAATTTGTCCAATGGATATTTCGTCCAAAGACTTTTCGTTCAATGTTAATTTTGTCCGACATTTCGTCCAGAGGAATAGGGAGGGGGGACGATGGGGAGGGGGGACAAGTAAAATTTATCAGATATAGGCGATATGGGTATCTATTGACTTGAAATTAAACATAGATTTAATAAAATCGTAAATTAAAAAGGAAAACACTGGTAGTGTAGGGGGGAGGACGGGGAGGGGGGACAAGTAAACTTTATCAGATATAGGCGATATGGGTGTCTATTTACTTGGAAGTAAACATAGATTTCATAAAATCGTAATTTAAAACGGAAAACACATTCGTCGAGGGAAAATATACCGAATACCGTAAGACCTGGGGAAGAGTCATAAACCCTTCTCTAAGAGGTGGGAGGGAGAGAAAAAAGAGCCTTCACCCCTGCCTCTACCATCACTGTTGCCAATTCGCTTGGCAGCTCGTTCGGGACTCGTAGTTCACCGAAATTCCAGTACAGCAGTCGTTTGCCTAGCAGTTTTCTTGACCAGGAGTGTACATTATATCCAAGTTTTCCATTTCATTTTACAACTACTTTAGTAAAGTCCTTTTTTAAATTTAAATATATTCTTTATAATTTTCTTAGATAAATGAAACATTTTAACAAGGTACATTCAATTTGATTAACGAATAAATGTTTATATTTAAATTATGTAAATCAATTAAGTGATAACGATGAAAAAGGACAATAAAAATATTTTAATTTAATAATATTCATTAAATTGTTTATATATCCATCTTCGTAGCCATCATGGGCATACAGTAATAAATAATAAAGAAATGTGAGTTGCGAGGTAATAAGTTGATAGATACCCCTATCGCCTATATCTGATAAAGTTTACTTGTCTCCTCCCTCCCTATTCCTCTGGACAAAATGTCGGACAAAATAAACACTGGACGAAATATCCATTGGACGAATTGTCTTTGGACAAAATATACATTGGACAAATTGTCTTTGGACAAAATATCCATTGGACGAATTGTCTTTGGACCAAATACCCATTGGACGAAATGTCCTGGAACAGTTATATCTCATCATAAATGGTGTTAAAATGAAAGCATGTAAATCAAATTGGCATATAATGCGCGTCACCTGTACGTATCCATAGATTGGAAGCAATTCAAAGAAAAATTTATTAAATGGATTGGTCTAATGCTAAGATACACTCATGACCAGTGTTCCCTCTAATTTTTTCATCTATGGGCAGAATGAATATTGCTGTGTGCACTTACATGACGCTAATGTAGAGATGTGCACCCGGGTTGGTGCAGCCTTATTCAGATATATCCTAAGATAAACACAGTCGTACACGCTTGATAAATTTAGTGCGCGGCATTTCAAAAACTGTTGCATGGCTGTGCAGCTTAGAGGAAACCATGCTCATGACTGCATATCATATGACAGGATCTATTGTGATTTCGATTTATCCATACAGTCAACAAGAGATGTGCACTCCTAACTAATACCAATAAATAAAATTGTTAATAATCAATTGGAGAGAGCCTTACAATACAGATTTTTATAGGAATAATTATTTTTATAACCCACCATTGCAAGAATCTTGTATAAATATAATAAACTTCATAAAAAATCGAAAACATTTGTTACTCTTCACTTAGGCTTAAGGCGCTAATAAAAATTATAAATATTTTTAATGTTATTTCTTACAAAGGGAAAATTTTGTCTTTCATCATATTATAAGTATCTGTATATACATCCATACATAGTTAACCGTATTGTTTATAACTGGGCTAGTTGCCTGAGTATAAATAAAGGCTAGTAATCTATTTCTCCCTCATGCTAAATATGAAAAAATTTCAATATTAAAATTTTAAAAATAATTAAAAAATTACGACTAGTGTTTTGTGCCATAAAGGTCCGAGTAATAGTTAACAAATTTAATGTAATTATTTGTTATTATTATTAAATTTTTATAATATGAAAAAGCATAAATTCTGGCATATAATCCGTAAATGTGAAAAGGTTATAAGTTATAGCGTTCGAACATCGCATACCGATTCATAGAAAAACCTCCGTAACGGTTTGGTATAGAAATGCTATCAAATACTAAAGGAAGCCACAAAAGAGATAGGAAAAATTTCATTTGTCCATCATATATAATCCTCGAGCGATTATTAAAGAACTTGTCAGAGATTTTCTCTTATTTCAGTAAATGAACTTCCAGCTTTCTGCTTTACAATGCGCGGCACTCTCAGCACTTCTCTAAATCGTCTGCTAGTTTTGATTTATGCAATATGGCGTCGATTCGCATCTGATAACTGCGACCAATAATAAAATCGTGAAAGAAATAAAACATTTAGATAAGTACGCAAATCATTTCTAACACCTCGACAAAATTCACTTTCATTTGCCTCGAAATGACCGCATTTTATAAACTTACTTTATAAAATGCAATTGTGCATTGCTCAATAACTTCTTAATCGCTGTAAGTAAATGGTTTCACTATTAGATGTGATTAACTTGAAAACAACGCTGTAAAGAAGTGTTCTTTTGTTAAATACTGTAATGCATTTTTAACTATAAACTAAAATACACTGATTTTTTCATTTATTTTAATATTTTCATTTTACAGGTAAATTTACAGTTTCACAAATGTATGAAATTGACGTATTTTGATTCACTTACAAAAATGCGATGTTGAATGATTAATAAATTATCTGTTGCTAACATTATATAAAATTATAGTGATACACTACTTTTGAATATGTTCATATGCCATGGGGCAAGCAGTACGGCGGTTTATGCTGTTAGATTTCGAAATAGACATAATTCTTAGATTTCTAGAATTTGAACCAGAGAATAATCCGATATACAGAAAAACATGGGAAGGTAATGGGCAAAACATCTTATTTTACGATAACCATTGCAAATGTTACTTTTGAAAAATTGATATGTTGACGGCATTTACAGGAGAAGACAGATTGACGAATAAATTTCCAGACCTAAATGATCTACCTCCAGAACTAGGACTGGAAGTGTTATCACACCTAAATGCAACAGACCTCTGCCTGGCAGCCTGTGTCTGGCAAGAATTAGCAGCTGATGAGATTTTGTGGCAAGGGTAACTGAAATTAAATTAAAACGATTTAGAAATTTAGATCATTGTAACAGTAATGTATTTGAATGTGAATTTATTCGTATTTCTTTTATAGGCTTTGTCGAAATCAGTGGGGTTATGTATCAATTTATGAAGAAAAGAAAAAGAAAACATTTTCATATAGAAAGCTATATATGGACTTGGATGAGGGAACCTTGACTTTCAATTCAGATGCTAATAAGGTGGGCTGTTAAAACTTACAGTAGAAGTGTGTATATAAGTAAATATTCTGTAATGATCCAAGTTTCATTTCAGGGGATGGAGTACTTTATCAGCCGTGGATTATTAATTGATAGGCCAGGGGAGATTGCCAATTTCTTTCACCATACTAACTGTTTGCATCCTAGACAGATGAGAAACTACCTTGACTCAAGGTGTGGAAAATGCAGAATCCTTGACCCATTTTTCATGCAACTTGCTGTTTTTTTCATTAATACCGTCATCATAACTAAATACAAATTAGTTGCACACGGTAAAACAGTTAAACTTGATAAGATTTTAGGTTTCTGTGACAAGCAGAGACATTTGTGTTTTCACTAACACAAATGATCAATTTTTCAAAATATTGTTCTATTTATCAAATTATTACTCTTGCAACAGTCTATAAGAAACTAAGAATGGCAATTAAAAATTGATATTTCTGGAACTGTAATGA
This sequence comes from Uropetala carovei, assembly GCA_036926305.1. Lineage (NCBI taxonomy): Eukaryota > Metazoa > Arthropoda > Insecta > Odonata > Petaluridae > Uropetala > Uropetala carovei. The sequence goes on along the minus strand of JAXCHB010000318.1, from coordinate 3,825,754 downwards.
TTTCTCCAAGGTTTGCATCAATGTTGTTTTTAATCCGATAAAATCATTTTAGACGGGATGTCTTGGAGAAACTTGTGGAACTTCAAGATTATGGTAACCTGTTTTTACCCCAAGCATTGAGAAGATTTTTTCAAACGATACAAGCACCAAATGATCGTGGTAATTATTTACAAACATTACTGGAAAAATTTTCGAGGCAGTTCTGTCAATGCAATCCACATATAAATTTAACACCAGGTAGGAAATTATGCTTTTTTCCTAATAAAAATCCTACATAAACATTAATCTGGATTTTTAAAATGGTTTTTCTGCTTAAAGCATGCATGTATTTAAAAGCAGATTTATAATACGGTAGCTATTTATGTTGTCGCCTATTACATTGAAAAATATTTTTAATGTCTTACTTATTTTGTCTTCCACATTCTTAATTCAAACAATTATCAAATAACCTGATAAATGTAAAGTCAGCTATGTAATTGTATATTTTCTGTAGATTCATGTTTTTTATGCATTCTACTTTGCAGATGTGGTGTACATACTGTGTTTTTCTCTAATATTACTATCAGTTGATTTAACTAGCCCTCATGTAAAAAATAAAATGTCCAAGAGGGAATTCATAAGAAATGTTAGAAATGCACTGCAGAGATTCGACGACGAACTCTACGGGCATCTGTATGATGATATTTACTTAGATGGGCACATAGCTCCCAATACAGAAGACTGACTCAACTAATTCTATTACTTTGTACTATTACCAGTGTGTGTAATGTAATTCCATTGTACCTGAACCTATTGTTACTAACTAGATTAGTCTATGTGATTATATTGTATACATAATTTTGAATAAAGTTATTAAAAGTGTCCATAAACAATTATTTCTTACCTAAAATAGTTTATTCCTGGACGGATTTATACTGCAGTTCACATATCTCAGACTTGAACCTTTCTATTCGTTCATTGCTTTTTTTAAGGTACCAGCACACTTTTAGGTTTCGATTTAAGTTATCAGAATGTGCCTTATTTAGGGCGGAAAAACTGGCACTAAGCCCGCCTATAAAAGAGAACATTGTAAGTTTCGTAGGTTCCATTAATCATGATTAAAACAATAGATAAATCTTACTAATAGCTTCAGCAAGTTTCTTAGCTTCTTCTTCTGATGTTCCTGACATTTTTATAGACAATTAATCGACCAATATCACTCAATAAAATGTATCCCTTGCAAGCCGAAGAAGTTCAATTGAAGCTCCACACTGTTATTGCGCATTCGTCATTCAGTTGTTTATTAATAATAACAATATGAAAACATTACCTATTTAATTAAAAAATGTATATTTATAATATCTTATAGCTGTAGATTTACGATGCCTAACTCTCATTAGCAAAATATCATGATCAGAATTTAACACTAACTTCGATCGAAATTACATTCTTATATTCCCGCGTTTTCAATGACGAATACGCGCGCTTATTTGTGTAACAACCATAGATAAAATAATAATACTTAATCTATGGTAACAACAATCTCTTATTTAGAAAATATTACTGAAGTAAATGCATATGAAAGGTAATAAAACTTCCATTTTGTTGTATTGAATCGATAATTAATTATAAATTATTTTGATTTCACGTTTAAAAAATATTTTTGTAATGTTTAATGTTAAACGTTTTAATTACCGACATTCTATAAAATTTATCCTTGTTGAAAGCGCTGCATTTACAAATGTTCTCAAAACTATACATATCTTGCAGTATATAGGTGGAAGTTTAGAGAATTGCTGGAAGGAGTAATGAAGAAAAGGGCTAGGAAAATAAATTGCTTATTTCTGAGGCAAAGCAATGTGTCTTGTAAGGGGAAGAAACATCGCAATATGCTCAGTGGTTGCATTAAAGTTATTAACTAAAATTTCTTATGCTCAATAAAGGATCTGAAGGGAACGCGTGAAATTCGCTGAGTTCTTCTGAATATATTGCTTTTATCTCCGTCTTACCGACATACTAACCGAAAAAACGGACCAAGCAATTCTTCTTGAATGTGTAAGATTCCATACCTTATGTTAGGGGAATATGCTGAACCACGAAAAATGCAAATGACTGTATGTTTTACGAGATGCATTATTGTCGATATTTAAGTTGTTTTAAGTATTTTTAATTATAAGTACTTTTTATATATTTATTTATCAAAGTCTAACACAATGTTATGCGCTTGTGTATCAATTCTTTTGAAATTAATTGCGGTGGTATTATACTATTGGCGTTAATATTCATGTAGCCAAAATATAAATTCCTCTACATCCATGGCTTGATTATATGCTTTTTTGCAACCAATCACTGTTATTGAATGGAGTTCTTTATCTCACCAATATTTATTTGTTGTTTTAATGAATATTTACTTCTAAATAGTTGCCTAAGAATATCTAATGTATTCATTTTGTGTTATAGAGGCAGTGCTTTATCTTTTTTTATTGGCCTGTTCATACATATACTTTGTTGTTCTTAGTTATCAGGTCTTGAAAATATATCCAAGTTCAATGGCCAAATTTGATTTTTGGTCCACCATGATCAGCATTAGGTACCATTTTATATCAAACTTAAAATTAGTAAAAAAAAAGTCCAATGAGTTGAGAGTTAAAAATGAAAAGTTAATTTTCTATGACTATGAAGGCCATGGTAGGCACATTAAAGCATGCCAGCTAATTTATCACACTCATTTCCATTTTTGTCATTATCAAATTCAGTATATTGAATTTAGTTAAGTATTTTACAATAAAATATTTTACTTCAAACTTTTATTTCTCACAGTGTATTTTTTTTTCATTCTTGCTAATAATTCTTGAAGTTAGACTTAAAGTCAGTGTGTTAATAATACCATTTCATCATCACATTATTTATAATATCTATTAAAAATAATTTCTAATATATAACTTTCTTTCAGTCCATCTAATATTCCTAAATGCCTGAATACCAGCTGACCTTGAGCTTAAGCTGGCCTCCTTAAAAATTTCCTTCATTTTTAAGGAAAAGGTAAATAATATGAGGTTCTATGATTGGTAACATTTTAAATATTCATTCATTCATTCATTATAATGGTAAAGTAAAAGATTTTATTAAATTTTATAGCAATGAATTAAAACAAAATTTTTAATGTCTTAACCATGCTGTTCTGTTCATATTTTGTATACACTTGTACTGTTCAGGTCATATTGACTCAAAAACTTTATGTTAAATAAGAATGGAATCTTAGAATAATATTTTTAATTTATATTTATATAATTTAGATAGCTAAAGAAGAAGCTAATTACTAAATCACACACTTCTCAACCACCTCTTGAGTACTACTCTTATTTACGTAACTCACATGAAAACTATCCCTATTCCTAGTGTTGTACGAGTACATATCACAGTTATGCTCTAAAAAATACTTTAAATAGGCAGGTAACAAGTCTTTCTCAATTTTAAATATAAAAATCATTGTTCCTCCAAAAATAATGTCACGCACACACAACCAACCTAAACTACATAACATATCCTTAATCCTGGCATCTAACCTACAATTTAGTATAACCTCATGGCTCTGTTCTGCAGTCCCTGCAACCTAACCACATCAGACTTATTCAATAAGGACAAAACACTGACACAATAATTACAATGTGGATACACAATAGCATTGTAAATTAAAATCTTAGCATCCTTTGACAAACTCCTGCGAAGCCTCAATAAAACACCCACTTTCTTAGCAATCTTTTTTTCTATAATCACAATGCCCCTTCATGTTAAGCTCACAGTCAATCATCATCCCCAAATACTTAAACTGCTGCACTACTTCTAATTTCCTATTATCAATTATCACAGAACATGTCAGACAATCCCTTAGACTAGACATTACCATGCATTTAGTTTTCTCAATATTCAATTTTAACTTATTACAATTCAACCAATCACAGATATTAACTAACTCTAAATTCACAGCCTCACACAGATTCCCCACATCCTTACCCACAGCATACATCATCCCCAAAAATATGCACTTGACAACTCTGCATAATCTTCACTAAGTCATTGACATAAATCACAAACCAAAGAGGACCCAGGACAGACCCCTGAAGTACACCCCACTTTACTGTTTTATTTCCCGAAACGACATCCCCACAACGCACCTTCTGGACTCTATCATTGCAACACCTTCCCACAAAACCCATAACACTCCAATTTCTTCAGTAACAGCTGCGTAGACACTGTCTCAAAAGCTCTTTTCAGATCAAGGAACACAGCAATAATTACTGTACCCCTTTCATCCAATGCCGCCCTCCATTTAGACAACACCAACTGGATCACTATTTCCGTGGAATGCTGCTCTCGAAAGCCTGACTGCTGCGACACCAGCAGGTCCGTCTCCCTCATGTATACCATGATTTGCTGCTTCATCACCTGCTCCAAAATCTTGTCTAATATCGGCAGCATGTTTATCGACCTCAAGTCACTGTGTTTCTTAGATCTTGCAACCTTAGGAATTGGTACCACTGTGGCTACTTTAAGCCTCTCCGGAATGACCCCCTCCCTTAAAGACATATTCACTAGTGTCAGCAGCAAGTCTCCCAATTTTGCCCATCCTTCCACCATCACTTCCAAGTTCAGCTCATCCATGCTAGCCACTTTCTTCATTGACAGCACTATCTTATGCAACTCCTCAACACTCAACTCCTTAAACGTCCTCATACAGTTCCGTCCTAAAACTGGTTTCAACGTATCACAGAACGTATCACAGAAAGGTATTGAGTTCATAATCAGGTCAATACTATCCAAAAAGTAATTGTTCAGTCTCTCCGCTATCATTTTCTTATCACAGACCTTCACGCAATCGAAATCCACTTCCTCCAGCATTCCCGTTTTCTTTATTGACATCTGATCCTTCAATTCCCCCCACATCCTCTTTGGATTATCCTTATTGTCTCTTAACCAGCTCTCATAACATTGCTTCTTCTCTCACCGCAACGTCGAAACAGCTACATTCCGGGAGTTCTTGTAGTCCTACCATGTCACACTGACATCCACCACCTCTCCTGCCACCTTAGCCAATCTATATACTTCATATTTCTGATCTCTGTCAGCTAAACTCTTCTTTACCTTCTCATTAAACCATGGCTTTAGTTTCTTACTACTCTTCCACTTTTCCACAAACAGCCCCCCTCACACCTCTCTCCACTTCATCATATATTTCATTGCATAACTTATTTACATCTGCAACCACCTGTAATTGTTGAACGCACAATAATTCAAGCATCCTTTTATGGTTAACTCTCCGCCTTTCTATCACCCCACTTTGCTGCTCTGCCACTAATCCAAGGTACGCAACAATTTTTTCATGATCGCTAATTCGTGGCAACCTCTCTACTACGTACCGCCCACTCCTCATATTTGTCACAACTAAGTCTATCAGTGTGGCCGACTTGGACGTCACCCTAGTGCATTCCCTAATGCACTGTCTCATACCTAGTCCCCTCACCACTTCCTTCAACTTGACCATGTAATATTCATTCAGCAGCCAATTGATATTCCAATCCCCCATTAGCAGAACATTCCCTCCCAGCAGTATTAACCCCTCTCCGCAATTTGCCAGAAAGTCAATAAATTTCCCTACACTCCCACTCGGAGACCTGTACATCACTCCTATCAACACGTCCCTCTTGCCCATCTTTATCTTGATCATTAAAGCTCAAAAGTTCTCCATCCTTCTTCTCTTCCACAACCACTATCCTTTCTGACAAAAATGACAACACCTCCTGTATGCTTCGAGCACGAGTCACACCTGGGCATTGTACCCATCTATGTCTATTTCTTGTTGCTCATATTCTTCAGTAACCCATGTTTCTGTTAGACCCAGGACCAAAGGTTTAGTAGTCCCAACAAACTCATCAATTTCATCCTCATGCCTTGAAAAGCCATGCACATTCATATGAACACAAATATCTCTACCGTCAGTCAACTTTAGTAATTGCTATTCCTCCCTGTAAGCAATTCTACGCTGCTGACTCTCCATGTTCCTTTTGAGAACCAGACACTCCTGACTAAAAACTGAATGCTCAACATTCAACTTCATATTCAACCTCTCATTCACTGATTTACAGTTTCCACACATCACCTTATGCCTTTTACAATCCTCCGCCATGTGCCCTACTTCCTGACACTTCAGACACACTTCCTTTGCCACTGCACAATGTTTTGCTTTATGGAAAAAACCCACACACTTGAAACAACGGATGATACCCAAGTTTTCAAAAATTTTACAACTATCCCATGCAATATTCACTTTTTCATGTTCCATCATTGCCGCAAAAGCTTTACCATCTACCTCAGCTATAGCCATATATCTTGTTTTCATTTTTTTCACCACTTTTACGTCAATATGATTATCTTCCTGAATAAAACTATTTTGGCCAACTAACACTTCCTCAATTTCATCAGCTGACAACTCCTCCCTCATCCCCACTATCTTGATCCTGGGTTTCCTACTATCAGCCACTCTTACTTGATACTTTCCTCCCAACTTTTCATTTACCACATCCTCAACCTTCTTTACATCAGATCTGCTTGTAGGTACATGCCACTACAATTCCTCCCTTCCCAATGCTTCTCACTGTACTTATTCCTACATTTAACTCTACTGGCTTTATCACATTTTTACAGGCTTCCCTTGTTACCGAACTTTCCTGCCCCTTAACAGGCTGCACTAAAACAACACTCCCTGGCTCCTGTTTTTTAAAAAAGTTCGCATATGATACACTCCCTTTAGCATCTGATGTCTTCTCTGCCTGCATCATTCTTTTACACTCATTACTGAGCAACATCTTTTTCATGTTCTCAATATCACTCCTCAACCCCTTCATCTCCACCTCAACTACTTTCTTCACTGATTCCTCTACAACATTGACAAAGTTTTGCTCGCAGCCTTGGCAAACCCACTTAATCTGGACTTTCCCTCTAATTAAAGTAAACTCCTCTTTACTCAAACAGACACACTGAGTATGCCATCATTTGTCACAGACACCATCACAACTAATCCAGTCACCTGCCGTTTTCTTTCTACATCCAGCACAAATCTGGCTGCTGTGTGCCCGTATTTCACGTGCCGCCATTACATTACATTATATTTATAAAATGAAAACCACTTGAATAAATTATACAAAGATTTAGATAAAACAAAAAATAGAGACAAAGAAAAATATAAAACTGATTTTTGCATTAAATTAATGCTGAATGAGAGCCAAAACTTTGTAAGAAATTTATTTTTTTCAATCAGGGCAAGAATAGACAACATGCAACTTACACAAATATTTATTACAGATAGAACATGTTAGTTTTATTGTCGCATGTTGATGGACAAAATTTACATTGTGCTTGTTTTACACTTTTGGTTCTGGTAGAAGGTTCAGTCTGTATTGAATCACTTCTTTTCTTCTTCATATCCTTCAGACCCAACACCATTTCTTCAAAAACCTTCAACTATTGAAACCTATTTCTAGTCACTACCTTCTAGACACGGCCAAAAGTTTAGCCAGTCTCCAAAACAGATGTTATCCTTAAGGCACAGGTCCAATAGTAAACACTACGTTACTCTTTCAAATAACAGTCATTCCAACAGATTTCCTAACTTCCCCATCACTACATTGTAACTGTTTCTTCCTCCCCCTTATCTTCTTTCCCTCTCTCACTTCACTCTTTGTATATATACTTTCCCTAACTTGTGGTTCGTCTTTTTTGATCAACATACTGAGGATGGAATCGTTGATTCCAAAATGTGCATTTAGACATTTTTTAGAAAGGAAGCATAGGTACTTCTTGATTTATGCAACAGTTGTGTTCCATAAACAAGTCACGGTGGGTGAATTCATATAAATTGATCATAATTTCTCCAAAAGAATCAATGGAAATGTCTGAGATCTGCTACAAAATCATCAGTATTCTTGCTGTTACTTAAATTCATTGTCCAATACAGTACATCCTTTTTCTTATTTTAATAATAATAATAACACCTACCTCACAGTAGATGGCTTGCTGAATGGATAGGTGGGTGATCTGATGGATGAGTCATTGAGCTGTATGTGAAGATGGTTGAGGAGACTTGACCATCAGAGAGTCATCATCAGTGGCGTATTCAGGAGGGGGTTTTGGGGGTCATAACCACAAATTCCTGGATATGCCACTGGTCATCATAATCCATTGAAGACATTGATGAAGCAGGTGATTGCAGTGGTAGAGAAGGGGATAAAATTGGTTGAAAAAAATCAGCTATATTGCGTTTTGCATTTATGTCCATCAAAGGTGTTGGTAAAGTATCACTGGAGGTATTGCTGGATCTGCTGGTCATGTCTTCTTTAACCCTACAGTACTCATGAATTTTTTTTAATATCAGTACTCGCGCCGGGTGTTCCTGACACCCCACACGTATTTTTGTTAAAAATGAAATTTATCGGCAGTATATGATAAATTTTTATTAGCTATGTTTTTTTTACTGTTTGAGATTATTTACAAGTTAATTTTAGCAGAGTACAAGATGATTTAGGATTATAAATATATTTCATGAGAAAAAGCGCTCGAAAATATTCTTATGAACCTTTTCAGACGTCAATAGGTGAAGTAACGATTGAAAGATGTTCAGAATATATTTATAATAATGTCATTGCTTTAAATAAAACCAGGAATTCCTCAAAAGAGCGAGAATAAATTTTGCACAAATGAGAAATCGCTGTTTTCCACAACACGCCTTGTCAAACTTTACTTGCACACTTTAGAATGTCAGGACTTGCACTAGATACTTTTGACCCCTCAAAGATTATTGTGATTCTATCTATTTTCATTCAGCTTTGTTTTATTTATTTCTCATTATAATAAGTGTTCATTCAATTTTACTGATAACATATACAGTAAACCCTTGTGGATGTTGAGACCATAATTGAATGGGAAAAATGGGGTTAGGTTCATGGGACGGCAAAAATTAGCGAGTGAAAAGTTAAGTATATAAGAACATAGACAAAAATCACTGAATAATATAATACTATTTATTATATAGTAATAATAATGATATAATAATAATAATATGGTGATGAAGTCAATCCGAATCCTCCAAATAGGGCGATAAAGGCAGGTTGTGGCTGGAAGAGGTAGGTGGTTTGGGCTGAAAAAACTTGGTGATGGTAATTTGTTTGGCTATTTTATGCAGTTCATTTTGAATTTCAAGGTAGATGCAGGATGCAGCCTCAATCTCCCTCTTAAATTTGAGGCTCCTCTCCATTACAGGATCACATTCCACCACTTTGTCTCTCAATGCTCACTGCAGTAATAATCCAGTCTCATCAGCATTAAAGACCTGTTGCAGCACTTACCTTTCTCCTCAATAAGCTTACATAGTTCCATGGGAAACCTCTGCGCTGCCTTGTGGTCTGCTGACGCTAACTCACCAACTAGCTTCATGTTGTGCAAGCTGTGCCGGTTCTTAAACTTGTCGTGCCATCCCTTACTGGCTTGATAATCACTGGGTATCCCTGAGTCCTCAATCCTCTGCCCCTTAAAGTGATCAAATAGCCTCTTTTTGCCTTAGTATGAATGGTAGGGCCACTCAGAGGAATTTTCTTCTGGGTTTGGTCAACAATCCACAGACTAAGTGCATTTTCCATTTGTACTGCTGTTTTATCTCGTACTTATGACACCATTTTTGCACTTATCGGAGCACTACCTGCAACACTAACCCTGATTGCCTTTTCATTTTTCTTCATTGACCTTACTGTACAGTCGTTTATTCCAAAATGTCGGCCAACTGCAGATGCACTCTCACCTGTAGCCAGTCATTCAATTTCTCACTTCAGTGCATCACTTTCTTCAGCCTTTTTGGGGTAGAAGCACTTGAAGCAACTTGCTTTAGCTTAGGCATGATTAACAGCAAATAAACCAAATGACAAAATTGAGAAGCAATATGCCATGAGGTCTTTACACTGCGAGGGGTACTGTGATCTGAGCAGTGTTGTCAGAATGAACAGGGTTTCACGCTTCCTCGCCAGATTGAGCTACGTGTACCAGTGTATCAAGCTACCATCTTGCAGCAAACTCGCGTATTTGCGAAGTCAATGAGTCGCGAATGTTGAGTACACATGCATTGCATACATTGCGAATTTGTGAATTTCGCGAATGATGAAGTCGCGAATGTGGAGGGTTTACTGTATTTGTAAAGATAATCTTAAATATATTGTAAATCACAAGTCATTTAAGACAAGATTAAAAGAAATATTGTCAACAACTGCTTTATTCAGTTGATGAATTTTTGTCTGCATGAACTTATTGGTTTTATTTTTTATTTGTATTCTATAGTTATTTTTAATTATTGGCATGCCCCATTCTTGTAACCAAACTGGACCCAGGATTAATAATAATAATATTTATTAATGGGCAGAGCCCAATTACAAAAGTACATCCTCTTACAATTAGACAGCGGTAAATTTGTGCATAAATGAGAATATTAATTCATATATAAGAAGTAAACAGAAATACAAAGTAGTATCAATAAGAATACAAGTAAAATAATTAGTCAGTAATTAGAATTACTATATATTATATTAAATTATAAAATATAAATTCCAAGTGCATATGTACAATATTTCATATACACAATAAAATAAGCAATGTACATAACAGAGACATTAAAAGAGCCTTTTGACTTTATTCTTAAACGATGTCAATGAAGAAAGGAAAAAATCGATTTTTTCACAAACTTTGTTACCTTCTTGCATCATTCTCAGTATTGGTAGGAAGTATATATAATTTCTATAAGTATGGGGGACACTAAAAATTTTATTATTCCTGATATGAACAAGAGGGACATGAAGATTTATCTGAGAAATCAAATCTGAACACAATGTTGTTATTCAGAATATTGAATAAGGTAATCAGCGCAGTTTGCTTTCTCCTAATTGAAAGCAACTGTAAATTTGTCCTGACCATCAATTCATTATATTCCCCTCTGATCCTTAAACCCGTTTCCCACGACGCGTGGCTTGGCGAGCACGGGAATGCTCGTCAAAGTTCGGAATATCACGAGTAGGCGATTATTGACTGTTCCCACGACGCGTGATGTGGCAAGTCCCAATTGGCTCGAACATACTCGACGAGCTGCTTGTCAGTTGAAAATGAACAGTGAACGAGAACGGATTGCTGCTTGTGTTGCAGCTTTTGTGGTATTAAGCGGTGAATTTTTGAAAAAAAAAGGCAAGCAAACGCAAAAGACGTTGGTGGATGCTATCCCTCAATAAAAGTCGGACTAGGTGAGTTTTAATTTGATTATTTAGTATTTATAATAGGGATATTCCGATCTCAGTGTACATTTTCGCTCACAATTATTTAATAAAATGTATGGAATTGGTTTTGAAGCAAATTATCCGCTTGTATAAATGTGAAATAACTCTCAAACTACAGTTTACACAAGTACGCACACTACGCACGTACATTTACACATGATTTGAGATATAGGCTTACTTTCGGTTGATGGGAATACCCTTAATATTTTTAACGCATTTATTTCCACTTTGGTAATGCTTTCCAGCATTGACTAAGCATAGATATATCTGTATTATGGCACATTATAATTTTTCTTTACTTGCAGATATAACGCTACAAACATGATTGAAGATTTAAAGCGAGAACCTTCTGGTCTTGGATTCCATATGGAAGGTTCACTTTGTTAAAGTTCCAAAAACTCAAGAACCAAATCATTGAACCACTCCATTTCGAAATTGCAAAAATCAACCTTCACTCTCGACAACCAAAACGAAACTGAATGTCCAAGCCACGCTGGAATATGTTGGAACACGTACGAAAACAGGCGAGCCTACGCGCGCTCGTCCGGCTCGTCGCTTTGACTTGCGTCTACTTACCGACAAATTACGGGAAGGCCGAGCCGAGCCAAGCCATCCCGAGCCACCCTGTTCCCACGACGCGTGGCTCGGCGAGTTTTTCGAAAAGCTCGCCGAGCGACGTGTCGTGGGAAACGGGCTTTACAGCGTGAGTTTTGTGTGCAACTATTCTTAAAAATTTGTGCTGGACACGTTCAAGTGTTATTTCATTGTTGTTATAATAGGGTGACCAGATGATGGAACAGTATTCTAAAACAGGTCTAACCAGGGAACAATAGAGCATTCTGAGAAATTGTAAATTATCAAAATCCTTGCAAATTCTAGTAATGAAGCCTAACATTTTATACGCCTTGGATATTATTGCATCAATATGGGAGTTGAAACTAAGTTTTGAGTCAAAAAGGACTCCTAAGTCTGAAATATAATTAACTCTGGTGAGAGTTTGGTCATGAAGATGGTAATCAAGCAGAATGGTAACTTTACATTTTTGGACGGAAATTACATGGCATTTACTTACGTTTAGTTCCATGCAATTAATGTTGCACCATTGCTCAAGTCTGTTTAAGCAGCCTTGTAGTACATATATATCCTGTATAGAATCAACAACATGGTATATTTTTAATCAGCATACAGCAGATGCTTAACAGGATGTAAATAGCTGCTAACGTCTTTAATAAATAATAGGAACAATAATGGTCCCAGGTGAGAACCTTGGGATACACCGGATGTCATAACAAAAGCAGTTGACTTAGAGTTATTCATTTTTACAACTAATTTTCTATGATATAAATAACTTTCATACCATTTCAACGTTTCCATGAAATCCATAGGCTTCTAATTTGTGCAATAAAATAGTGTGTACAACCATATCAAAAGCTTTGGAGAAATCGGTGTATATAACATCGACTTGGTTATGATTCTCTAGGTATAATGCAATGTTGTTTAGGAAATTTGTTGCAGTTGATCTTCCAGGTCTAAAGCATTTGTTCTTCAGCGAGTATGTTATTTACAATTGGACTTAGTTTATTTATAACTAGGCTTTCAAAAATCTTTGCTACTACTGGTAGTATTACTCTATAGTAATTACAAACATTATGTCTGTCACCATCTTTAAAGATCGGTACTACGAAGCCAGTTTTAAGCAAGTCAGGGAAGATACCTTCTGAGAGTGACTTGTTGAAGAGTATGTATAATGGATAAATTAAAGATTTACTACATCTGGATAGAAATATAAGAGGAATGTTGTCAGGGCCTGTACCTTTTGATATGTCTATATTTTTAATTTTAGCACAGATATCTTCAGTGGATAATTTCAGTGAGCTTATTAATGTAGTAAGGCTAAAGTCAGAGTTTGGTAATGTTTCGGGTAGCTTGGTGTTGTAAACTCTGGAGAAATGATCTGCGAAAAGGTTACAGATATCTTGAGGATTGTTACATATTTTATCTTGCAGATACATTTCAGTAGGAATTTTTCACGTGGGACCAGAAATATTTAATGTTGTGTGTGATAAGTAGTGAGTGTAACAGGATTTTGAGGGAGTTTTGCATCTTTTACAAATTTCAGAAAATTTTAAATAATCCTCATAATTGCCTGTAGTTTTGTACTTTTTATGATGTGCCTTCTTTAGATTTATGGTATTTTTCAATTCAGGAGAAAACCATTTAGGATAATGGCTACTTTTTATTTTAGTCTTTGGTGTAAATTTGTCTATGGCTTCAAATAGTATTGAGTAGAAGCAATCAAAGGCATCATTAGTACTAGAATTACATAAGATACCAGGCCAATTGATGTTTTCAAAGTGGTAGTTAACTTGGTCAAAATCACAATTTTTGAAATCATACAATATAATAGTGTAGTCTCTTAGTTCTAGTTCTTTGGACAGTGTTAGGTGGTAATCTATGGCAGGGTGGTATGCGTCACAGTCAATTATGGGGTCAGGAGTGACATGTGAGGTTACCTGGGCAGAGTTAGAGATGTGTGCAGATGACGAACACAAACTTTCAGATGAAATGATAGTAAAGAAGGTGGCCCAACAGGGGGTAGAGGAGAGTGATGAAGAAGAAGCGAAGGAAGAAGAAGCCAAACATCTCATTCTGATGGACTAAAGGCAATAGAGGCTGCAATCTCCTACATCGAACAACAAGAGGAAGCGATGCCGGCAGATTTACTACTGCTTAAGCGCTGGAGGAATATTGCTGCGAAAAAGAGAACACATAAGTACTCTGACAGACTTTTTTTAGAAAAAGTAAAGGTTAGTCTATTGTTTAATAATGCTTTTTAAATGTCTTTAGTGTGTTTAAATGTGTGTTAATCTTACGATTTTTTTCTAATCATAATCTCTATTTTTACCTTAACCTCTGTATTAACTGAGTTTTTCGGTTTCCAAGGTGGGCTCGGTCTCGATTACCTCGGTTAACAGGGGTTATACTGTATTCACATTATTATGATCTCAATTGCATCTCAATATCTTTTAACCTGAATAAATGATTGTCTGCAAAGTTTAAGGGCTTTAAGGAAGAAGGGATGAAGAGGTAGCATATATGACGTAGTATCTGTGAGTTTTCAATGAGGATGATTTCAATAATGAGCTTTTGATAATTTGCATTTCTTTAGACTAATTGATGGGAAGTAAAATTTCAATTTTTAGGTTCATGCAATCCATCACACACAAGTAACCTTTAAAATTTAAAAATCTTTTTTTAAATTAGGATTGACCCTTAAGCCAAGTGTAAAAATATGAACCTTAAGTTTCAGGTGTATGATGCCAATTTCGCTGATTAACTTGAAATTAGCATAAAATTATATTCTTATGATCTGAGGGACCATGATGTTTGTTATTTTCAAGAGATATTGTAAATTGCAATAGATACCATGTGAGTCGTACATAGATGGTTGCAATGCAAGAGTCCAAACATATTTTACATAGAGGTAACCAGTAAAATTAGAGTATCCTTTCAAGCTTGCAGTAGAAAAAGTTTTCCCTAAACAATATCCAGGGATATTGCCTAATATATTAAATATATCCATAAACATTAAAGTCATGTAAGAAACAAATCAAATGAATATCTTGCCTATTATTTTTATTTTGTTTGAGAATCTTCTTGAAAGCATTTAATTGCAAAAATGTCGACACTAATTACTCTCACTGGTTAGTCACTTCATATTCAAATAATTAAGATGATAAATCGTAACAAATCCAACTTTTTGTTTATATTAATTGTTACAGGAAAAGGTTTACTTATCACTTTTCATATTAAGATAATATTTCGATTTAAATCATCAAATTTCACTGTTGGAAAAGAAATTAGGAAGCTATAAGTTATCACTACTCGAACTAATATTGTCATATATAAATACGTGTATTTTATATTCAGGTTGTAATATGTGAAACTCATTTTATACACTAAATATTTAACTATCAGTGGATGAGGTCACTTATAGGTTATAGCAATGTATTATATTTTTCATAGGCGAAGAGTGATATACTCCAAACCCGTCAATAAAGATTATTATTATTAAACAGCATTGTCTGTCTACGCATATAAATGCTAGTATTACATGTGGATGATTACCATGGTTGAAATTCGCTTTATACCGAGAGATACAAGACACTTATTCAGCTAGGCCATAAAGAAAACGATTTCAAATCTCTTCAGTGTAGGAAAAGTTTGATATTTCAAATTCACTGACCTATGCAATAATGGACTTCATCTTTTCTCGATCTAATGTAATTCCCTTTGGTGAGGTTATAAGTTACACTATTTATTATATATATATCATACTTATTGTCAACATAAAAATACTTTTTCAACTTGTCTCAATCTTGCAATTAAATAACGTATCGTACAAAAAGCACGTTTACAAAAAGTAGAATATCTCTAAATGAATATTCCGAGAAACTGCATAAAAAGCAATGTACCTTAATTATCAAATATTTTATTATGAAAAAATTACTACAATCTCATTAAACTTGAAAATATCTTAATTCATTTTCTTTAAATGTTTCCGCGACTGGCCGATAGTGTCGCCACTCGCAATTTCCGGATTTCGGCGCGATTACACTGCTGAGTTAACTTGGTCGGGGTTGGATCGTTGAAGAATTTGTTCCCCTAGTTTGATTATTCCGCGACTTCTGGAAATTTCTTCGATAGGTCTTAATGGTAAGTGACCCTGTTCCGCTTTTATTCCTATAAACTTTCTTTAAAGTAGCACGTAAGATATTTGATTACATTTTGTTAATGATTGTTAAATGCATCGCATGATAGTGCATTCAAACTTGTGAGAAATTTCGTTTAAATTTATATTTCGAGTGAGTGAGTTGTTTCTTTTGTCAAAGGTGATTATAAATAGAGATATCGAAAAGGTGTTTCCTACTGAAAGGTGTGGTTTAAGAGTGGTCTGTTTTGTCAAACTAGTGTTAACAGAGAGAATAAGTGTGGTTGAATAGGAATAGTAATTGGAAGTGACAAGTTTTAAAAGGAAATTTCTAACAGTATATTATAATAATGCATACATTTCATATATATATATATTGCATGTTAGCTATATTAAGATATTAATTTTAATTACGTTATAACTCGCGAAACGCGATTTTACATTGTCATATTGGGAGCCAACTAAGTAAGAAAATGCTGCAGTCTGTAATCTCGGATGTATATTTTCCAGAAATTGCCTCGGAATGGATTAAGTCGACTGATTTCTATGCGAAAATGCTGTTTTCGATAAAATTTATTTAACAAGGATTCTCAACATATTTCGCGGACTGTAGGTTGCCTGCCTATCAAGGCATTGCCTTGTGGCCTGAGGCTCTCCAGAGCCTCAAGAAGGCAGAAAGTTATTGTAATATGAAATCTAAAATGTTGTCTTAATTTATAAAATGTAAAATAATTATTTAAACTATTTATAATATTTAATTCTGTTATGGGGGCCTCATTTTAATTATTTGCCTTGGGGCCCCAAAACTGAAGTTACGCCTTTCCTGCCTATGCTATTTAAATAACGAATTTAGAAACATTCTATGACACCAAGACGTCACCCTCGGCCCCACCAACAGTTGGAAACCGATGACACATCATCTATGGAAGTACGAATGGTGGTTTCCATGGTAATATTTTGTTCTGATGGGTGACTTTCAGGCAGGGCCGGTCTGAGGTATGAGCAAGGAGGGCCATTGCCTGGAGCGCCATAGTCTTGTGGGTGCTATACCGACCATATGTCTATGCATTACTTACAAGTGAATGAATATTGGATACCAATTTATATCGCAGAACAGGCTATAATCTTTAAGTTATCCTTTTATTTTTCATTATCATTAATTTCTACATAGCTATGAATAAATTACCATTTACTTCTAATATATCTCAACAAGCATTTACTGAGTGGGCACTGGAGGGCTATCTCACCCTGGGTGGCGAAATTCATCGGGCCACCCCTTCCTTCAGGCCTTCTCAGAGTTTCAGAGAAGCTATGGCAACTTTCAGATTTTGAGGCACAATAAAAATTGTAAATATTTATTTTTATCATTAAATGAAAATTAATTCTGGTTCCATTTAGTGGTATGTCATACCTGCCAAAAAAATGTCTGAATTTGGCCACCCTTGAGCTTGAGGCCTGGGTCAAATGGCATGGCCCTCCTACCCCCCCCCCCACCCCCCCCGATTAGCCCTGATGAATTTTGGCTGTACCTGTTTTATATATTTTGTACATTAAATGTGTTGAAATTTCATTTTTTTAACAATAGATACTCAAACTAGAAATCTTTGGTTTTAATTATGAACATTTAACATAACTTTGGATATAATCTTTTGCATTTTCAAGTTAAAATCTGATAATTTAAAAAATGCTCTTTTGTTTCAACATAACATATTCACTATATGCAAAGCAATGGATTCAGGTGCGAGTGGTTCTTTTTTGCAGGAAGAAGAAATTGAAAAACTACTTGAAGACAAAGAAGACATTCGATTAAATCCAGGAAGTGACTACTCAAGTGAAGATGAAGTCGATTTTGCTGCCCTTCCTCAAATTCCCAAGAGCGAAGACGAAAACGACAGTGGTTCATCAGGTAGGACTGAAACTTTTCATTCATCATGGAATTGGACAGAAATTAATGAAAGTAATATTTTAAAAAAATTCCTTTCACTGGTGAATATGGTCCAACTATCTCTATTACTAATGTTCTTGAGTCTTTCACAAACTTTTTTGATGCTGCCTTAATTGAGATAATCATTTTGGAGACTAACCGGTATGCAGAGAATTACTTAAAAAATGTAGAATTGTCTTTCAGATCTTGATTTAACAAATGGAAACCTGTCGATTTAGGTCAAATTTACATTTATTTGGGAATTATAATGTTGATGGGTATTCTACAAAAGTCTACAATCCGTTCTTACTTTTCGAGAAATCCGCTTTTGGAAATAAGCATTTTCCCCAAAACAATGTTTCAAGATAGGTTTGAAAGTATCTCAAATTTTTTTCATTTTATTGACAATTCAAAAATATGCAATTATTCCGGAAACAAAAAACTTCAAAATTCAACCTATCATTGATTATTTGCAGAACAAATTTCAAAGTATCTATCTGCCAAAGGTAAATATTGCCGTGGATGAATCTCTTGCGCTTTGGAAGGGACGTCTGTCATTCAAACAATATATTCCTTATAAATCATTAAAATTTGTCATAAAAGCTCTTGAGCTTTGCGAATCAGACACTGGTTACTTATGGAATTTCATTGCTTACTCTGGCTCAGACGCCACAATTTCTACTTCAGAAACTCCAGATGGACTCAAAATGTCAGCAATAGTGATTAGATTACTTGAACCTTTATTTAGAAAAGGTTATACTTTATGGATGGACAATTATTAAAATTCACCTGATTTGGCTAATTTTTTGATGAATTGGGGCACAAATGTAGCTGGAACTTTGCGTTTAAATAGATAAAATGTTCCAAAAGAAGTCAAAGCTGCCAAGCTGAGGGAGAACATATTTCAAAGGCGAGTGATGGGATAATGATTATGAAATGGAAGGATAAAAAATATGTACCATTTATTACAACCTTTCATTGTAATAATTTTTGGGAAAAAGATGGAAAATTTAAACCTATTTGTATTTTAGAATATAATATGGCAATGGGAGGAGTGGATTTGAAAGACCAAAAGCTTTAGCCCTATCTCTTAGAACATAAAAGATGTAACAAATGAAACATAAAAGATGTAACAAATGGAACATAAAATTGTTTAGACGTCTATTAAATTTTGGTGCATAATGCATTGGTAACATACAATAGTTGTCAAAATAAGGTGGACCGTCTAAGTTTTTGTCTTGTTTTAATTCAACAACTGTTGGAAAAGTAGGGGAGTCTTTTACAGTCACCATGTGCCAGGCAACCACCCATACAGCCATCACTACGCCGTTTAGTCGAGAGGCACTTCTTCAAAAACACCAGCTATGGGAAAAAATATATGCCCAAAAGATGATGTCATGTGTGCTCTGCTAATGGAAAGACAAGGAGTACTGTGTATTGGTGCCCTGAGTGTGATGTAGGTTTATGTTTAGAAGGTTGTTTTAAAACATCATATGAAACTGCATTTTTAGGAAACTAGTGTCATCAGAGGAGTGTAAGTTGGGAAAAACACCAACTATGCCATAATTTTTTTTATATTTACTTAACATTTCTCTACAAGTAACCAAATTTTTATGATAGTTGATCTGTATTTCATAAAGTTATAAAATATTCTGCAAAATTGCGCCATCAAAGATTTTTGCAAAATTTACTACTGCCTATAGGGCTTACCAGCTTTTAAATTTTGACCAGCCAGAATGGTTAAAAGCTTAATCTTTTCAATTTCAATAAATTATTGTAATTTAAATTCAATTGTTAACTATTAAAACAGTCCTGACTCACAGATAGTTTGAAAGAACAAAAGTCTGCACTTGAAAAAAATTATTCCTTCATGTTATCGTGGAAGAAGTTATACCCAGGGATGTGATCCGGTACGAAACAAAACATATAGTTTCGGACTGGCACGTTATGAAACGTATTCGTTTCAATAAAGTTTCGGATCGGCACGGTATGAAACGTATTCCTTTCAATAAAGTTTCGGATCGGCACGGTATGAAACCGACTCAATATAGTTTCGGACCGGCACGGTACGAAATAGCGGATAGTAAAGTTTCGGTCCTTGGTCCAATAACAAGTTTTTTAGTTTCGTTCCGGACCTTTGAAAATGTATAGTTTCGAATTTTTCGTTCTCTCCTTTTACACGGTGTGAAACCTCATGGTCATTGCTGGATGACGCATTAAGAGCGATAGGCACGTGCCACGTATAATCTAAAGTTACAGATGTAAGTCAAAACAAAACAACCTTGGGCGAATATAAAAGATAACCAAATACGTGGTATATCCCTGTTTACCCTGGTATAGAGAGATTCGTAATTAAAAATTTTCATTAAAGGTCTCTACCCTGGTCACATTGTTGCTGCGAATGCAGATGAAAATGAAAAACCAATAACCCAAATCATACTTAAATAACCGATCCGAAACTATAAATTAAAGAGAAGCGGTCCGACCCGAAACTAAATGCATTATTTCGTGTCGAAAATAAAGTGCCTTTTCGGACCGGCAGTCATATCGTGCCTCATATTTCGTGCCTGTTTCGGATCGGTTTCGGTTTAGTGTATGAGGTCCGAAACCTTTAAGTATCGGACTTTATAGTGTAATTTCGTACCGGATCACAACCCTGGTTATACCATGGAGTTGAACTTGAAACTTAATTTGGATTATTTTCCGTGAACATCTTTTAATATTTAAATCAAGAATGTCTGCCAAATTTCAGTGTTCTACCTTTTGTATAAGTTTGTTTAATTTCATTAAAAATTTATTTATTTCTGTCAATTAATAGTCAACTGAAAATTTATTCTATTTCTGAAATTGATTTTGTCAGTTAAATGTTTATCTATTTCTGTAAATTTATGTTATCGGTTAACAATTAATCTATTTCCGTAAAGTGATATTGTCGGCCCTTTTGCTGTCAGCCCTTTGACCGGGTTCCTTCTACTACTTTATAAAATTTTTATTTTGATTACCAGTAGTACAGTCAGCAATACAGCACTTTACATTTTTTGGCAGCTTCAGTTCTTTAATCTGTTACATAACCTACTCATTAACACATGGTACAGTTTGTTCTGAGGAATTTAACCGTGATGAACTTTTCACTAAATGTTCAGCACGTGCTGCAGTTGGGAGTCACAAGGGGAAGGAAGGGATGGCTGTATCAATGGGTCATCTTTCGGATAGGCTATATGTCATGCATGGAGTGAGGTATGTT
Source organism: Uropetala carovei (assembly GCA_036926305.1). NCBI lineage: Eukaryota > Metazoa > Arthropoda > Insecta > Odonata > Petaluridae > Uropetala > Uropetala carovei. The sequence continues at coordinate 3,804,536 of JAXCHB010000318.1, read as the reverse complement.
TTGCTGCGAATCACAGATTTGTACTGAACCCTTGTGCATCTAATGCCAGAAATGCTAGGAATTTAACCCTTAGATTATGGAAAATCAAAAGTAACTTTGCACTTGAGCGGAAGTGGTCTTACTAAGAGAACTGATGAGGATCAAATAAAATATCCTTATTCGCTTGCTAATTGCTGGAATGTTATACTGAAGTAAGCTAATGTTGGTGTTGTGTTACTTACTCTTTGGAAAACAATTTTTATATGTTTTGTTAAAATTTAATTTTCTGAATCAATATCTGAAATGCCATTTTTGTGATGCACTCAAATGTTTCCACTATCCTTAAATCATGCTTCATTATAAGAATAATGACTATGATAAACTTGAGTTAACATAATTAATTACAACCCATATCTAGCTAAGGTGCTTATTATATCTTATTGGGAAAAAAACAATGATATTTCCTGGGTTTCCTCAACAAAAAATTCATTTTTGCATAATCTTTTGTTAACTTTTATATTACCTTATCAGCTGTGGTGGAAGTGTTTTAATAAAATGGTTGCCGTAAAGCTTTTACTGGTAAAGTTTTAATGCTAAAAATATTTTAGACTTGATTTCCATTTTTTAAATCCGATAACATCTTTGAGAAAGTTTGGGTGTTAACTTGTCTGCCTTACTGGGTCACTTGCCAAAGCACTCAAATCTATGAATGCAGCCTACCATGTGAAAAATGTTGCACATTCCTGTGTGTCATATTGTCTTCATGTCAATGAGTGAGTTTGAAATGGAGCGAGCACCTTTTGAAATCATTTTACTTGATATATCCAGCCAACCACCCTCAAAAACAAATAAAGTTATGGTTGCCACCTTTTGTTAACAAGATTACCAATCATTTCATTAAAGCTACTGCATGTTTAACGAACAAAGTCAATCCATTTGAAAAAATTATAATGAATATTATACAAAAATAGCATTAGAGTAGGAATGTAATTACTATCAATCTATGGCAACACACTTAGCTTTTTATTTAGTTACCTTGAAATTAAAGTTTCACTTAGGCACTATAAGGTATTGATGATTGTCCCCAATATTAAGTTATATATGACGATTATAAGAAAGTTTTAAATACAAATTAAAAATATGTGAAGCTCATTCCCGTGTTCATCAAATGGAGAAATGAAAGTCTTGAAATTGAAACAATGTTTTTGCTGTAGATTTAAACAGTCTAATATTTAAAATAAGTAAGGCCAAGTAAATTCTGAAAGTTTGATTCAAATTAGAATCACCATTATCAACCTTAAAGCATTTATATGTAGCACCATTTAGTGCCATACAACATCCCCAACAAATGAACAAATCAACAGAAAGACAACTGATCATGGAGAAAATTCTGATAGTTATTAAACAGTTGAAATAACCAGGTTTACATTTATGTATCAAATTAGCCATCTTCACTGGCAATCCACTGATCGTTGATTATAGAAAGAACCAGAATGAATGAGCATTGGAATGCCACCAACAGTTGCCTTTGTTGATGCATGAATTACATTAATTTAAATTCCTTGGTGATGACAGGTGACCTATTTTTCAAATATAAATTTGATATTTTACATTTTGATTTTTGAAGATTATGCCATTTTGACTACATAGGTAAATTTTGTAACATTGTGTATTGCTTACTCTGTAAATGCCAGACCTCCAGTTTTTGAATTTTCTATTTACTTAGATATTTTCAGTTATGTTGCAGACTTGGGTTACTTAAAGGTTGTTGATTTGATATCTTAACCAGTCGTTTTGTAGTGAGAGTGTGTGAAAGTACCTAGTTGTAGTAATGTTCTGTGGTATTTTGTATGTTCAAATGTTTGTGGTGTGATTGAATGGTGTGGAAGTTTTTTGCAGTATAGTTTTTGAAGTAGTATATGCTTTGTTGTGTATAGATTTCTGTAAACGTTTTTTGTGACTGTTTGTAAATTGTGCTTGTATGAATGGCAAATGATAGTTTATTTTTTACTAATGCTTTATCTTTTCAAAATGGTAAATATAAAATTCAAAACCTGGAGTAATATGGCATAAAAAAATTTAATTTCTCATAATTTGACTGATACACTGTTACCAACTCCTAGCCACATAGTCCCACTGAATCTATTTGAAAAAGCCAGATCCCACTAAATCAGTTTTAAAAAAGCTAAATACCTCATAAAAATAGAAGTGAAAATTTGAATAAAAACCAATTACAACATTTTTAATGCTTTATTTCAACATGGCTGAAATATACTGTTTTTACTTTCTCCATACGTAGTAATGGGAAAGTATTGTATTCATGAAAAAAATCGACTTCGAGATTTCAACGGAAATACATGTTTTGAGGTCCCTAGAACAAGTTGAGACTATTTTCGGAATGATGTCTGTGTGTGTGTGTATGTTATTGTGGGCGCTCTAACTCAAAAAGTACGTGCCATATCGTTACCAAACTTCATATATAACACTTTAGCATGAGCACAAAGAACTGATTAGTTTTTGGACAATAACGGTTAACCGGAAGTCGAGGTTTATTCGAAACCCGATTCGGTTTTTGCGATATTTCTTCATTAGAACATCATTATTGTATATACAATTCTATACAAAAGTTGTAGAGAATGTAATTTCCTACAGTTTTTATTTGAAACAATTTTCTATAGGAGTTATTGTTTAGGAGTTATTTATAAATAACCGGTTTTTCGGTTTCTGTTAAATATCTCCTTAAAAACATCGTTATTGGTAATCTTCGTAAGGACCAAAGTTGTAGAGAATAATATTTCTTCCAAGTTTTGTTTGAAATTTATTTTCATAGAACCATCCATTTCGGATATATTTCGATTTATCTTAATACCAGTATACAGCGCCAACACCATGTAGCGGTGAATTCTGCAAACATATCCAAAATATAATTTATGGCAATAAGGACGAGTGCATTCTTTTATGATACGAAATAATAATTTTGCCTCGTAATATTATTCATAATAATTTAAATATCTATACCCCAAATATGGAGAAAGTCATGTGCTGGCCACATCAGATTTTTTTATGAAAAGATAATATTACAATCATGACAGGTTTTGCTACAATTGTAGTGTTGCTATGATTGTAGTGAAGCCAGTTGAGATTTTAATACTCTTTTTTTGGAAGATACATGGTATATAGTTTCTGTGTCATCTAATATATTATTTCCTTAATACGATGTGTGTCATGAACATTTAAAATGCTTTTGATTCAAGAAGAGTATTTCCAATGTAAACACTTCAGAATTTATTTGCCTTATACATTTAAAATTTTACTGTTCAAAGTTTACAGTAACATGATGGATTTGATTCCAGGACTATTTCATTTCTCCATTCCATATTTTATATGGCAACACCAATAGATGAATGAGTACCCCAAAGTGTTTGGTTTTTAATTGAAGGGGCTTCATAACATTTTTTTAATGCCTATCCTCAACAAGTCCCTTTCAACCATTCTGTGATGAAAAGTTTTTAAAAATATAGTAGCTTCATTTGCTGATGCATTATGAAAAGGGAAGTTTTATTTATATTTAGAATAATAAACAAAATTATTTATAAATTTAGTAATATAATTAGAAATAATTTATTCAGTAATTAACCTTTATCATAGTAAAGGTATGGTGACCAGGCATCCCAGTTTCCCTGGATTTGTCCCGGTTTTCAGAGTTTTGTCCCGGTGTCCCGATTTTTTTCGGGACGCATCAATGTCCCGGTTTTTTTCTTGTAATAGTGAAATACTATTTTATAAAAAGCATTTGCATTTAAGTGCTGGAAAATCAAAGACTCATGGTATTTCACTAAGAGCTGATTCTAAGAAAATACGAATTTTCTTATCGATGATTTTCAGTTCACTCAATTTATATAAGAAACTAAAATATTCACTGTGGTTTTTGAGTGGCTGAAACCTCTCCTTTATCGAAGCAATTGTTTGATCCAACACAAGATTAAAAAAATTACTCGGAAATAATCTTGGGGATTATGAAAACTTGCATGAACCTGTGCAGATTCAAAATTGGGGTTCTTTCTTCCTGGCAGAATTTCGGTCTCTTGCATAAATTTTGATTCAGCCTCTAGTTCTGTTTCCAGTTCTCGGGCATCTATAATTAATTTATGTAACCCTATTTCTGACCTACAAGCTCCGAAATATTGCTGAATCTGCTCAAGACAATTTATTGAAGCTTTCATATTTACGAATGGACTTTGCAACAATTTACTTACTCCATTTATCTTAAATAGAATGTCGTGCCAAACTGTTGAGAAAAGGCAAAAACAATGTCTTTTATAAATTACGCGAGAAAATTAATCTCAATTTACTAGATGTTGGATGTTCGGTGCATATTTTGCATAACACTATGCAGTCAGGAGCTGAGAGATTATCTTGTGATGTAGAAATGGTCGTGGTAAAAATACTGTCATACTTTTCAACTTATGCAGTACGTACCGAGCGACTGAAAAATGTTTGTTCTCTATTAGATTTGCTGTATTAAAAATGTTCGAAGCACTAAAAGCATATTTCTTTTCAGAAGAAAAGTCCCCAAAACATATTGTGAATTTTTTTGAATCACCAGTAAAGGAAGCAAAGTAAAATTCTGACCAAAGCTCATAATGAAGGTACTGAGCTGAATACTCTGTAAAAAATGTTGAAAATAAGCTGGATGAAACTCAGTTTAGAATGGCAGAGGTCAAATCCCAGTCTTATTGTTAGATATACAAAGTGGCAGATAATGGTAGTGAATGTATTTACATTTTTTGGGGATTGTCTAGTGTCAGAGTATTGGCTTCTTCTTTGAAAGCCTCAGTGTGAAGCAAAAACCTTTTAGAAGATGGACGTTTTCCACTGAGAGTGTTGTACAAATCTGCTAGGGGAAATTAATTTTCTAATTGTTAGTTAATCGGATACGAAACATTACTATCTCTGTATATTTACACAGTTAGCCAACGTATCCATTTACAATGTGTGGATACTCACTAAAAGGTCAGGGATTAAATCTCTCATTTGGAATTTCGTCGCAGTATAGTTCAAACTTTTCTGACTTGATATAGAAATCCTCCTCTTGTCACAGGGCAATGTCAAAAGCTAGCTCATTGCAGGTTCAAGTCAGTGATGAAATTCGCCTTGATGGCATCAGACACTTGATAATGTCAGGTAATAGGCATCACTGTGCTGGTGAAACGTGTTCAAAAACTGTTCTTACAAAATGCATGAAATGCAGTGTATATCCTGTTTTTTAAAATTTCCTACACAGTGAATTACTAATTTTTACGAGGGTGAATCAAAAAGTTCCCGGAATTATGTCAGTAGCAGTGTGCTTGAGTTCAACCATAAACAAACATTTGTTGTCTGAAATTGACATGATCTTAGCTATAAACTTAAAATATTTGGTAAGAATTCATTCATTTGTTATAAAATAACCTCAATTTTTTTAACCCACTGATTCGTGAGCATGTTGATTTTATTGAAGGACATCGGACAGTCACAGGAAGTTATTAAGAACAAGTCTTGTGGAAATTGAATGCTGCTCCTGTATCAAAACCCTGAAAAACTGCATTGTCGAATTTTGTTTCACCACGACAATGTACCAGCACATACGTCCAAGGTTTCAAGAGCTGTGCTTCGAGAATTGCATTGGGAACTGCTCTCTCATCCACCCTACAGTCCTGGCTTGGCCACTTCGGGCTTTTCCTGTTACCAAAATTAAAAGATCACATCAAGTGAGTTCACTGGGAATTGATATCTGAGGAGCTGGTACTGATAGTTGGAATTCAACTTCAAAATGATGATGATCATTCTTATGAGGGGTAAACTAGTGGTGGCAAACTGGGATTTTATTAATTTTGATGCATCTATAATCATGCCTTCATTTCATCACATAATATGTTTATGATTTTCCACATAAAAATCTTTCAATAATTGTATTTCAGAGACAATTTCAGAGCAAGTATGCCTGTAATTTATGCCTCATTAACTTAGACTGTTGGACGAATGGTTGTGTATTCAGGAGTAATATAATGTCCATGGCAATTTAAAATGCCTGAATGTTAATGTAAGTGATATTTAAAAATATAATTAAAATGTGTATCTTTGCCACAATCTTCCTATGGTAGTTGTTAGAATTTTCTATAAATGATATTTAATATTTTAAATTTAACATGAAGATTTTGTGTTTTCTAATTTTTCTTTTTTAATTTCATGGCATTCATCAGAGCTTGGAATTCTGCTCCATTTTATGTGGAAGTGTAAGAAAAAATGAAGCTACATTATGAGAGACTTTGCATCAGTTGCATAAATTAAAATAATTGGAACGGTTTTATTATTTCAAAAAAGTAATCCTACAAATCCTGTATTCCAAAAGCTGGCTGTTTTCAAATGCAGACTAAAATCATGTCTTCTGGTTGTAGCCAACTTCTACTCCATTAAAAAATCAACCTTCCATCTTTGCCACTTCTGACAAATCATGTCATAACTTTTTGTTAATGACCTTTTTTCTCTTTCAGCTCACTAATTTTCTTTGGTATTTACTATTGTATGCAACAAAATTTCTTTAAATAGTTGAAGTTCTTACTGCAAAATGGTCATACACTATTATAGTGTGAAATTTCGAATGAAAATCGCAGCTAATATTTATGTACATTTAATGAATCATATAAGTATTTCTATATATAAGTTGTGCTGCTGTAATGACCAAATATGGATATGCATACAAAAGCATATAAAACCTGTGCATAACTGTCTCTTTGGTATACTGGTTTTGAATATATTTGACTATAAAACATGTATACAAAATATCGCTGTTAAATAACAGAAGAAATGTCTTGATCTGTAGAATATTATCTAGGCTTAATGTGAATGTAAGTGATTAAGAATTAGGTTTATTGCTTAGGAAAAGGGAATTATAGACAGAACTTGTACGTCAGAGCATCAGTTTCAGAATGGGGAGAGTGAGTTTAGCTTTGAGATATATAGGGAGGGAATAGGTAACAACCAAGGTCCATAAATAGGATAGTTTAGTGATAATATTAGGTTAATGATAGAATATTTTTAATTTTTTGTGCATATTGCATGTGATACTATACCCAAACTGTCAACTCCAGATCTACATCAACAAGGAATCACTGGCACTGGAAGGATGGAATCCCAGGACCTGAAGAAGAGTGGCCACAGCTGCGATGAAGAAAAACTGCACATCGGCATCATTAAATATCTCTTACAGGTAATGTATGAAATTTTTATTTCCTTGGAAATAATTATGAATGCAGAGATGTAGTTTTTTATTACATATGAAAATTCATTTTTAAGGCTTCAAGATGATGTCCAACCTGTACTAGCCACCACCAGGGAGGAGAGGACCAACCCATGAAGAAATGCATTCCGGACAGAGTCGCCAGACATTTATTTACAGGTAAGAGTTAAGATTTTAAACCTGTGAGATGTATGAAATTTTAATTTCCTTGGGAATGCAGAGATGTAGCTTTTTGTTACATTTGAAAATTCATTTTTAAGGCTTCAAGATGATGTCCAACCTGTACCAGCCACCACCAGAGAGGGGAGGACCAACCCATGAAGAAGTGCATTCCGGACAGGGTCGCCAGACATTTATTTACAGGTAAGAGTTAAGATTTTAAACCTGTAAGATGTTTGAAATTTTAATTTCCCTGGAAATAATTTTGAATGCAGAGATGTAGCTTTTTATTACATATGAAAATTCATTTTTAAGGCTTCAAGATGATGTCCAACCTGTACCAGCCACCACCAGGGATGAGAGGACCAACCCATGAAGAAATGCATTCCGGACAGAGTCGCCAGACATTTATTTACAGGTAAGAGTTAAGATTTTAAACCTGTGAGGTGCATGAAATTTTAATTTCCTTGGAAATAATTTTGAATGCAGAGATGTAGCTTTTTATTAAATTTGAAAATTCATTTGAAGGCTTCAAGATGATGTCCAACCTGTACCAGCCACCACCAGGGAGGGGAGGACCAACCCATGAAGAAATGCATTCCGGACAGAGTCACCAGACATTTATTTACAGGTAAGAGTTAAGATTTTAAACCTGTGAGATGCATGAAATTTTAATTATTTTGGAAATAATTTTGAATGCAGAGATGTAGCTTTTTATTACATATGAAAATTCAATTTTAAGGTTTTCAAGATGATGTCCGACCTGCACCAGCCGCCACCATGGGGGAGAGGACCAACCCATGAAGAAATGCATTCCGGAGAGAGTCACCAGACATTTATTTACAGGTAAGAGTTAAGATTTTAAACCTGTGAGATGCATGAAATTTTAATTATTTTGGAAATAATTTTGAATGCAGAGATGTAGCTTTTTATTACATATGAAAATTCAATTTTAAGGTTTTCAAGATGATGTCCGACCTGCACCAGCCGCCACCATGGGGGAGAGGACCAACCCATGAAGAAATGCATTCCGGAGAGAGTCACCAGACATTTATTTACAGGTAAGAGTTACGATTTTAAACCTGTGAGATGCGTGAAATTTTAATTTCTTTGGAAATAATTTTGAATGCAGAGATGTAGCTTTTTATTACATTTGAAAATTTATTTTGAAGGCTTCAAGATGATGTCCGACCTGTACCAGCCACAACCAAGGAGGAGAGGACCAACCCATGAAGAAATGCATTCCGGACAGAGTCACCAGACATTTATTTATAGGTAAGAGTAAGATTTTAAACCTGTGAGATGTTTTGTACAGGATGTCTATGATTTCAGAAGATAGTCTTCAAAATATGAAGTGTTACATAAGATCAAAAGGAAAGCTTGAAACCCTGAAACAAGAAATGAGATGAAACATGATCAAAGTCGTAAGGTGACAAATAAGATGAGAGGGAGGATGGATGTTCTGTTCAGCAGAACTTATAATAAAGTAATAGAGAAAATGGTGGAATGAGAGAGAGCACCATTATGCTAAAGAAATAAATGGAGTGGGCAAAATACCAACTATGCATGATAAGTTAATAGCATTAAAGCTGAAACTGGGTTGATTGGTCATGGAAAAGTTAATAATAATTTAAGTGGTAGATTTTATTAACACAGTCCAGAATAAGTCATTGGTGAATGTAGGGTACAAAAAAAAAGGAACTGGAAGAGAGATACTGGTAGATTATTCTTGAAAATCGTGAATGTTAAGACCAATGCCTTATGGAAAAAATCTGGTGTGACCAACACATGACTCTCTCCATACTTGTGGTATTCTTATTTTTTTGAAGTATCTGTGTCTCACTACTTGCTTATCATACATTCGCAGTCTGAGAGAAGAGTTCTCATTGGCAGTATTCAGCCCTCTGTCCTATCTGTTATGCACACGATCGTAATGTAGTTGGCATTTTCCCGTGTCAAAATCCTGGTGCTGCAATCGAACAAGCTAGCAATGTGCTCAATGTAAATTCAGATAAAAATCAAAATCTCACAAACTATCTAGTTTATGAAAAAATGTTTAAAACAAAACTTTGGAAAATTCCATTGTCTACAACTTTTGTAATAGCACATATTTACGTAAATTGAGATCTAATGGAGATATTTGGAAAAACATAAAAATGACTAGAATAACTCTTCGCTTCTGGTGGACCAGTTTCAGCCAAAACCATTTCAGATCTTCGTTTACTAATAAAATTCTTAAATATGAAGATTTTTGTTGATTTAATTATTAGTTTTAGTGATAGAGCACCCACAAAATTTCTATCACATAAAAACACATGCACAGACATCATCGAGAAAATAGTCAAAACCTCAAAGCGTGTATTTCTATTGAAATCTCAATTTTTTTCATGAAAACGGTACTTTCTCTTACACTACATGTGAAGAAAGTAAACAAGTTAGGAAAGTGTACAACGTATCACAAATGGGCGCATTTCGTGCAATGGAGTATTATAAAGAAATTATATACCTGTACGTAAGGGAAACAGCGTTTTAAAGTTCTTTTCTGTATCATAAATTATCCATTTTCTTCCTATTTTAAAATATTGCATGCACATGTAAGTAAATTAAACGTTTGTTTGTGAGATTGTTTATGTTAGCAACAATGAAGAAGTAACCATGCAAGAAATTTTCAAAGTTCAACTCGATTTAAGACGTTTTTGTTTGATTTTCTTGATAACGGCTACTTCTATGATAAAAATGTATAGGAAAGCAAATACTCTTCTTTACCAGTTCTACAACTTTTATTTGAAAAATATTTTGATATGAGCAATACTTTACGAGATATGATGAAAATTTAATTTTTTATCACCAGTAAAGTGGTACTCTTTATTGGCATGCGAGATACATTTTTGCGATTTTCTTCTTATATTTGATTGTAAGTCCTTAATATCAAATTTCATGAAAATCCGTTCTGTAGAAGCCGAGAACGAACATGAGGACGGACGGACCGACCGACGATAATAGGCACTCACGCTGTAAGCGAAACGCGCCTAAAAAGGGGTTTAGGTGGACCTTACAGAAATCGAGGTGTAAATTCATGATCAATAAGAATTAACTTGTAATATATCTAATCACCATGCTTATTTTTAACAAAAATAAATATAAACACTGAATATGTCTTATATGAAGAATTAATAAACAATAAAATACAAAAAAGACAGGTTGTCCTGTGCAGCATCCATTTTTACTTTCTCCATACGTAGTACAGGCGACTCCCGAGTCTCGTTGGGGATGCGTTCCTGAAAACGTGTTCGAATCTCGAATAGTCGAGTGTCGAACGTCGTTTTTCCATATACCTGCATGTTATAATCGGGGGATACGTTCCCGCATCTCGGGAAAAAATTATTGTCTCCCCTCACGTTCTATAAAGATAAAATAACATTACTAATATGTTAATACAACAATATTAAATTATGAATAAATTATATAATAAATATTTTAAATTAATGACTTATTGTTTGCACTAAAAAGGAAAAAATAAATTTTTGTTTCGAACTTCAAAGATAGATGTAAGCAATATGCTTTACAGATCGTTTGTAACAAACGATTCGCGCGAGCTTGATAACATACCTGCGAATATCTATCTATACATACAACTATTTATCGCAGCAAAATTAATATAAAAGTTATTAAAAAAGCACAAAACTTAAGAATAAAGAAACAAAATTAAAAATATTTTCATAAATCTTTTTCAACTGCACTTACTGGACTTGGTTTATTAATTGAGAAGTTGGAAGATTTTAGTTGGAAGAAGAGGAGCTATTGGGTGGAGAACTGTTTATTGTTGTTATCAAATTACCTGAATTTATCACGTTCTAGAATTTTTTCCTTCTGTTTCACGTAAGTGCTAATAGTTGACATATTCCCAACGATCGTACGATTTCAGTATGACTTTCAGGATGTGTTTCTGACACTGATCATCTACACAAAGTTTTAAAAGTTTTTCCATTTTAGGAATCACAACACCGCGTCTAGGACTGTTTATTGTTGTTATCAAATTACGTGAATTCATCACATCTTCTAGAATTTTCTCCATCTGTTTCACATAAGTGCTAATAGTTGAAAGACACATTCCCAACGATCGTGCGATTTCAGCTTGGCCTTCACCTTTCTCAACACACTTTAAAATTTCTAATTTCAATTCATACCTATGGATCTTATGCCCTCTTTTATTTGATTCCCTTACATTATCACTATTACATTTCCTTTTAGATGCCATGTCAAGTGATAAATTTATAAATAAATCAATAAAATAAATAAATTTAAATAAAAGATTAACAGGGAAAAGAGTGAAATCATCACAAATCCAAACAATTAGAGCAAATATAACAAAACTAAACCTCACGTGGTTGGTCGGAACCAATTCTTCCACGAAGTTTATACCACGTATATTATCGATCGGCGGGATCAAAATCTCGAATTAATCGAGACTCGGGAGTCGCCTGTATAGGGAAAGTATTGTGATCATGAAAAAAATCAACTTCGAGATTTCAACGGAAATACACGTTTTGTGGTCCCTAGAACACGTTTAGATTATTTTCGGAATGATGTCTGTGTGTGTGTGTGGATGGATGTATGTGATTGTGGGTGCTCTAACTCAAAAAGTACTTGTCATATTAATACCAAATTTCATATACAGTTAAACCTCACATTACGCGGTAGTTGTATTCCTTGAAATCGCGTTATATGAAGCATTAAGTTAATAGGAAATAAGGGGTTAGGTTCTTATAGGGTGACCACATGTCCCGTTTTTTGGCCAATTTTTCCTCAAATGTCCCATATTCTGTGTGAAATCAGTACGGGACGCACTTTGCGCCGTATTTTTTATTATAAGAAATATATTGATTTCTGATATGTTAAGTGGAAAATTCCACCGATACTCAATATCTATTTAAGAAAACAAATACATGGCGTGAAAAAGAAGTCTTGATTTTGTTCTCACATTACGATTTTTTCTAAATTTCAAGGTTAAAAAAGTCCCGTAAAATTTTTAAGTCCCGTTTTTTAAAGGATTTTACCCGTAAAATCGTCAAACATATGTATGTAATTCACGCAACCTTATTTCTCAATGTAGAATTAAGAAAAAATAAACCATAAAGTCAAACCTTATGGCCATAATCCAATCGGCTGTTGTCAGCTCAAAAAAACATTTGAACACAACAATAACGTAAGACAATCATTAGAAGCTTTGCACCCGGATGCTGTTCTCTCTGGCATTCGCTTCCAAAATAGAGCAGCTTCGTCCGTGTTAAAGATTTGTTGTGGCTTATAACCTTTTTCTTTGATTAACCTAGTAAATTCTGGTATGAAATTTTCGGCCGCCTGGTGATCAGCAGAGGTGGATTCGCCCACTAATTTTATGTTGTGGTAGTTGAAGCGTTTTGTGAACTTCTCAAACCAACCTGCACTTGCACTAAAGGGAACTTTAGTGGATGATTCAGCATTATGTTCGCTTACTGTTTTATAAAGATGCAATGCTTTATCACGTATGATCGAGCCACTCAGTGATGCCCTCTTCAATCCACACGCATAGTAATTTTCCAGTGCTTAAGTGCACATTTCGTTTTGACATTCTATTAATTTTTTCTTCTGCAGAAGTTGCTGCACTGACTCTGGCTCTTATTTTTTCTTCATTTTTTTTGTATGGTACGAATAGTCGACTCATTCACCCCATAATCCCGCCCTAGCACTGTGCTTCCGTGTCCTGAGTTTATCTAAAATTTCAAGTTTTTGGCTGTGCGCTGAACTTTTTTCTTCTTGCTTGTAAAATCACTATTTTTTTGTTTACATTCCATTTTCAATAAGAAAGATAAATATTAAGGATAAGGATAAGAATAATATTTTAAATCACAGGAGGCAAGGTTAAGACAACCACTTACGATAAAACACAGAGAGTTGCCGATTGAATGAACAATACGAACACGAGGTTACTACCGGGTTACTCCCCAAAATTCTTTCAGCTTGGAAATTATCGAGTGCCGTGCGATAGATCGAGATTGTAACATGACATTGGTAAAAAGGGCAGGGGAAGAAGTAACATTATTGCAGCTTCAAGTGAAACAGTGTAACAAATATGGCCATAAGGTATTGAGTAGCATGGATACGAATCTCTTGACGTAACATTTCTGTAGAATGATTACATGAATCACTTTGTCAGTGGTTTTTCTTTAAAATGTTTTAATTTGAAGTTTTTATCATTTGTAGGTTACGGGAAATTTGAAGAATGACTTTAGCTTTGACTTTTCAAACCGCGTCTTAGTGAGGAGTGAGGTTTGGTAGTGAAATGTAAACCGCGTCTTAGCGAAATCGCATCTTGTGAATTCGCGCTATATGAGGTTTTACTGTATAACACTTTAGCATGAGCACAAAGAACTGATTAGTTTTTGGACAATACCGGTTAACTGGAAGTTGAGGTTTATTCGAAACCCGATTTGGTTTTTGCGATATTTCTCCGATAATACATCATCATTGTATACATTGACCATTACAAAAAATGTAGAAAATATAATTCCCTACATCTTTTATTTCAAACAATTTTCCATAGCAGTTATTGTTTAGGAATTATTTATAAACAATCGGTTTTCGTTTTTCATCGAATATGTTCATTAAAACGCTGTTATTTACAATCTTTATAAGGAACAAAGTTATAGAAAATAACGTTCTTTCCAACTTTTATTTGGAACAAATTTACGTAGAACCATCCATTTAGGAGATATTTAACTTTTTCGTAATTTCCAGTATACAGCGCCACCACCATGTAGTGGTGAATTCTGCAAACATATCCAATATATAATTTATGGCAATAAGGAGGGGTGCATTCTTTTATGATACGAAATAATAATTTTGCCTTATAATGCTATTCATAATAATTTAAATATCTATACCCCAAATATGGAGAAAGTCATGTGTTGGCCGCATCAGATTTTTATGGTTCATTTATCCTTTATGCATTGGCTTACTTCCATTAATCAGACATCCCGCTAACAGCCTTGGATCAGGGAACCATTCTTATATAAATATTTCCTCTCATACCTCATTTAAGGAATATTTTTTATTAAGGTTTTCCCCCTCAGTTGAAGACCACGACAACAAAGAGAAGGACATTTGGTGATCTTGAAGTGCTAAATATAACTAAAAATCAAGGTAGTGGCAGCAAAAGTATTCCTTCTCTTTTGAGTAATACTTCTGAAGGGCATTTACTATCATCTGAAAGTGAATTAGAGGGCAAGGAAGTTATTATTGAGAGATTAGGAAATAGAGATCAGCAGAGTGCCCATGTTTTTCAGTGGAATGATATTGGCAGGGCAAACATTTTATATTTAAAAATTGACAATAAAATGAACCAGTTATTATTCTGAATCAGGCTAATGGATGAAATATTAGCAAAATGTTTGGAATGTGGAGTTGAAAAGAAAAAGGGCAAGCAAACATTCATTGACTCCAATACAATGAGGTTAACAGGTAACCACTTCTTAAATGAGAAATCACCTTCAGGGAAAAGGAGAGTAAGATTAAGGAAGTGTTTGGTGGATGAAGTGAATAAGGAAAGAGATGTTCCATTGTAGGAAATGCCCAGGAATTCCTGCCGTGTGTTGTACCATGCAATGAAAGGTATCACTGATACAACCTTGAAGAATGGAGTGGTAAGTACAAAATCTATTCAAAATTAAATACTGCCAGCCTAAAAATAATATATAGTGGAACAACAGTGTTAAATATTGCTTATTTTTTATTTTTTCTTGCATATTTTCCAAGAAATAAGTTAAAATGACAAAGTTGCATTATGTGACATTTAAATCACAGAGATGGCCATTTTAAAATCACACTTGAAAGGTTAATCTTAGCAAAGAAATAATTTAATGCTAAGGTAAAAATAAAAATATAGGATATCATGAGTATTATAAAATGTACATATAAAATATAATAAAATATATAAAGTAGCATTTATTTGCTTATGAAAAGGGATTGCAAGAGGAATCATGTTATGATTCATTCGATTTATTTGTAAAACTGGGCATTTAACAATTTATTTAGATTTATTTCCTGTTGTGGTCCACATGGTTAAGCACTGGCATATAATTTGAATTGTAACAGTTAAAAAAGTAGTTGGTGTACATTAATTAAATCTTCTTCAAATTAATGAAAAATGTTGCAATATGATGGATAAGTAAGTGATGAAGATGCTGTAGAGTATGTCACAGAATCTGTTGAGTTATTAATTACAAAACAATGCATGTTATCTCATTGAATTCTCATGAGCAATTTAGTTAATAATTTTGAGTTGGAAGGTTAAATTTTTTGTTCAGGGCATTTTTTTTGGTTTGATCTTACAGTTGTACACGTGTCAGTCCCAAGTTCATATATCACTTTTGAGTAATTTAACAATTCATTTTTATAGTACTCTACCATGTTTTCTTATCTGGAATACAATTTTAAACATTGCAAATATAGAGATTATTGGAATACTTAATATTCCTATCAGTTTTACTCCATAAACCACCATTATGCCAAATTACAAATTTGTCATTTTAGAAGTCTCTTAGAATTTAGATATAATGGTCATTCGATCAGTGGGAATCAAACAATTTTGGTGGTATATTTTGTCATCTTTGAAAATATTAAAATACTTACTTTGAATCTGTAGGTCATCACCAACCCTGGAAGGATGATGGCACCTCCCCCTAGGCCTAGATGAGGAAGATGGACCATAGCCAGGATGGAAGTGGATCTTTGGACAGTGCAGCCCATCACTCATCTTTTACAGGTAGAGTATGAGGTATTGAGTTTATAAGAATAAGTTTTCATTTTTAAGTTGTTGCTTTTTATTACATTTTACAATTATACTTTTAAGGCTTCAAGAAGATGCCTGAGCAGGACCAAGTGCCAAATGGATGGAAGAGAAGATCATTCCATGGAGAACACAGGCCGGAATCAACATGCCTAAGGATATTTTCTTACAGGTAAGATTTGGTAGTCTATAAAACAAGTTCTATATTTTCTTCACAATACATATAGTGTTATTCCAGTGGCAGGATAAGACAATGGTTGTTGCATTGAAATTATGAAATACCATATATGAAAACTTCAGCGTTTAGTGAATTTCTTTAAACTGCGATGCTAAAGTGTTTCACCTTAGTTTTCATAACTATTTACTTATAATAGCTTTACTAGCAATATCTTTACTAGTCAGAATAGCATACATTGCAGCATATATTGACTTCATGTTTTTTGCACAAAAATGCATGTTTAGGCATATACTAGCCATATATAAGCTGACAGACCTCTTCCAAATGACAAATACTTTTCATGAAATACTTCGTCAAAGTTACGTTACAATGTGATACAAGTTAAAAAAGAAACAAGGAAACATCTCATTAAGCTGTAGTCAAAATTGAAGTCTCGTACAATCTAAATTTTGAATTAAACATGGAAATAAGCATCTCAACAATGAATAGCGGAGTTGATGATCAGGAAATGCATGATAAATTTTTATTGAGAATTGCACAGGAATTTTATCTATGATGTATGATGTCATGTAGATATCATTCTTTTATCTGTTTGAATTTGCCATAACATGGATTCAAACTGGCAAATAATACCATAATCTTTGCCTGACTGACTAAAAGGTTTAAATAGTTAGTTTGAAGTTAAAAGTTGTAGAATTGACTAAAGCATCAAATAGTTGCACCAGCAATGGAATTCGGTCTTAATGAAAAGCTGGTACAAGACTGGAGTAAGAACAAATCCATTATGATAAAGATGCTTAAGACTCGGAATGTACTATGAGAGCAGGCAACATTCATTTGCCTTTCAATTCTAATTTTATGTTTGGCATATAAGTTGACCCTAATCTTTTAAAAAATTTTTAATGCTTGAACCTTTATTGCACCGATTTTAATTCCTGCTTTAAAGACCGTTGGCCAGATTTATTTGGGATATTTAGATGCCTTATGTTTCTTTTTGAGTAAATTATCATATTTTGGGAACTAATAATGATAAAACCTTAAAATAAAAAGTATTTTATATGAAAAACATTGACAAGTTACCTAGTTAAAGTAATAGCTCAATAAATTCATAGTAAACCAATGTTTACCATACAAGGGAAACACTGGCCGATGACTAAATGAGACTGACTATGAAAGATCCTAATAGTACGTGACTATAAAAAGAAAAGAAATAAATTGATGTGTCCAACACATGACTTTCTCCATACATAAGTTGTCAACTAAAATCAAATAAATACGGCGATAGGAACAGTTCAACTTACATGCTTCAACACTAGCGATTCAATTGCTGTCACTACCACACGCACGAGCTGCCCACTAACCGTCAATTTCGAAGAAAATTGAATATCTCTTGAAATATTCCTCATATGAAAATTTAGTTCAAACAAAAGTTGTAGACAAAAATATCTACAAGTTTTATATATATGTATGTTAACAAAAATTCAGTTTTAAGCGAAATATTTACAAAAAACTAAAAAACAAGAGTGAACCGCTACTTCCGGTTGACTGGTTTTTATAAAAATCTTTTCAAATCTTAAGAATATATATAAAATCACTAATATAGAATTTGATGCTAATCTGATGAATAGTTTTTGAGTTAGAGTGCACGCAAAATTTCTGTCACACAAATACGGACACACACACACAGACATCATCGTGAAAACGGTCAAAACGTGTTCAGGGGACCTTAAAACGTGTATTTCCATTGAAATCTCGAATTCGAATTTTTTATGAAAACAATACTTTCTTTATACTATGTATATGGAGAAAGTAAAAAGAGCATGAGAGTACAGGAGGCCCAGATTATGAATCATGTAATCTAGAGGCACCGTATCACTTTACGAAGAGAGAGAAACAAAATCGAGAAGTGTTCTTATGAACTGGGCCTCCTGTTAGTTACTTTTTCAAGTGATAAACGATTTAGATGATAATTTGATCCTTAAGTGTTCAGTCTTTATGCAGAAAGTGATGTTTTACCTCCGTGGAGACCGTCTAACTCCCCGGCTGGCATTCAAGTGTACGCAGGGCCAGCAACCCCTACATTTTGTGTACATTAAACTGTATGCACATACGATAAAGGTTAAAGACAGACTCATATATAGTGATATACAGTGCAGAGTTTTAGTATATTGTTAACCATTCTCATAATAAACGATATCTGAAATCTTCTCATCAGTTGTTATGCTATAACTTGTTGATCTCATTGTCTGGAATCAGTGAAAAAGTTAAGTATTAATTTAAAGGCTTGGTGCTCAAAATATACTTTTTAATAAAGTAAAAATTTTTGGTATGCTATGAATTGTAGTAGCATCCAAAATAATGTTTCTATCATAATCTTCAAGTTATGAGACCTAAAATCACTGCAATCCATGTGTTTGTGCCAAAATGAAGGTCATTATTTGAAAATAATATTACATGAACAATGTTATAAATTAAAAATGGGAGCTTCACTTGCCGTTACAATATGAAAAAGCCTACTATATATCGCTGTGTATAAGTTGACCTTTAAAGCTTAAAAAAAATTCCTAAAACTTAAACTTGACTTATAAGCCGAATATAAAATGTGAACCTTAAATTACAGATGAATAACATAGATATTTACGAAGACGGTTGGTCTTTTGGTGTAGGTCATGGTCCACGTGCATTCCTATTTTTGGGCCAGTTCGGGGAGAGAGAAATAAATTCGTGCTAGAATAAATTGATATCTACATCAGCAGAAAATTAGAAAAAATCAAAGTGAGGGGATTCCCCATGTGTGTGTTCTTTCCTGGGTTAAAGGAATGTAAACTGCTCACAATGAATTCGATGAACACAGTTACCAGATGCAAACTTATTCCAGCAAAAGTTTCGGTAGAAATTGATAGTAAATTTTTAATGACAAATACCGTATTTGCTCGTGTAGGCCGCACACCTTTTTTCCCAAAACGCCAGTGAAAAAAGGGGCTGCACATCTTACACGAATTCTTTTATTTGCTGCGCACCTTTTTTCCTAAAATGTCATGTCGGTAAACAAATATACGTTAAGCTAGCACCCATGCCGCATCTATTATTCTATTTCTAAATTTTGGTGTATTTAGTCATTTTCATTCATTGTATAAAAATTTTAAATGAGTTTTAAGTTTATTAACGGGTGCTCCCCAAACTCGACGAAGTCTTCTACTGCAATCGTCACGGAGGCCACAGCTCATGCATGACCAGTTTGGGTTGATGGGAGTTTTGTGCTCACAGCAGATGACGTCTACCATGTTCAGATACAGCATCCTTCCGTTATTCTCTGATACATCTATGAAAGTCATGGCCACCGTGGTGATCATTGAATGATCACTGATTGTAATTTTAGTTCGCCAAAAAAATGATGACCGCTATGGTAGCGATCAGTGACCATATGGCTGGAAAATTACGTACAGCAGAATGATCGGTGATTGCTCCCGGAGCGATTTCTGCCGAACGTGACCAATATGACGACAAAAACAGTTAAGTGTTTAACAAAAGAGGACTATTGAGGAGATTTCTGCTAGTACCGATATAAAGAGATCACCCAATAAATTCGTCACATAGGAGTGTGAAGATGCTTAACTTGAGCGTAGCATTTTTGAGAAATAGGAATTGGTGACTTAAAAAACCCTTTTTCGGCTCAAATAAATTTTTTCCCCTAGAGCCGGCCCAAAAACCAGGGTGCGCGGGATACACGGAGGCGTGGCTTACACGAGCAAATACGGTATTATTTTGAGTAACAATAATAAACTTAAAATTCAATTAAAAGGTACAGCTTTAATATTATAAAAATATTACATCATCTCAATCTTGAATATGCACCAACATCAGCATAAACCGCACATTTAAATCCTAAACGTTTGCTTGGCTGTGTAGATAGGTGTATACTCTGTAGAATTCTTTGTCTTTTGCGAGTAGAAACATAGACACAAGCATGTTGCAGTAAATTTACTATCAAAACTCACAATTTTTAAATTTGGTCAGAAATCTTCATGTCCCTTATTTCAGTGTTTTGTTAAAAGTTGGATTGTACAGGACCATGATTTTGTCTGAAAAAATTTCATGAGAATATTTTTAAGTGAAACAATGGGGGTAAACTTATATAGTGAACATATGCCTAATCATGTATTTTCAAGCCAAAAAGTCGAGGTCAACTTATACGTCAGGTCATCTTATATGCCGGGATATACGGTATTTTATTTATTGAGGTTTATTTGGAATTGTAAACTTAAAATTCTTTATAAATTTTGTAACATAAATATATTACATAAAGTAATAAGTTCAATAGTTAATTTTAGAATTTTAAACTTTCTATTTATAACCATTTGCTCAGAATCTTAATTTGAACATTTTGAAGACACTCCCACCCACTAATTTCTCCAGAAAAATTCTTTGGCAGCATAATAAATGACAAAGATCACATATGCCCTGCACATTTTAGTCATCTATCTCTTACCATTTACTTGCTACTTTGATTTAATTTATTGCACAAACAGAGCAAAATGTTTGTAAAATAAAACTTGCTAAAAATGCAATTCAAAATTGAAATTCAGTTAATTTTTATTTATTTAATTATAGCATTAGTGTTATTATCATTGACTAATTGAAAAGTTTAAAAGATAAAATTTAATTAATATTAATACAGAAAATAGCACAAAAATAATAGCGATGACAATGCTGTGCCCTTGATATCACTTTTGCGACCTTTCATGAAACATTTTGAAACCATTTGCTCATAATTTTAATTTTAAAATTTTGAAGGCATCCCCTGCTGCCCTTAGGTTTTTCAAACAAAATTCTTCTGCAGTTATATGGATGGCATTAAAGGTCACACAAATAGCAAAAAAAATTATCTATGACCATTTGCTCAGAATCTTGGAAAATTTTGAAGACACCTCCTGCCATCCACAGAATTCTCCAAACAATTCTTTGGCAGCATAATATATTACATAATTGGTCACACAGACCCTGCAAATTTTTCTTATATCTCTTATTATTTACTTGCTATTTTGATTTAATTGATTGCACAGTCAGCAGAATGTTTATAAAATAAAACGTGAAAATGCAATGCAAAATTCAGTTCATTATTTAATTATGGCAGGGGTGGGCAAACCACGGCCCGTGGGCTGTATGCAGCCTTGAAGAGCATTCCATGCTTACAGTATAATTTGGAATTCATAAAAATGTGGTTTCTGAGTAAATTAAAGAAAAGATTTATGAAGTGCAGTAAACTTCCTATTATCTGGCATGCTCGGGGAATTGGGTTTTCCGGTTAACTGAATATTCCGGTTGCTTGAGAGTTTTATTGGATAGGCCTTAATAATACATTTGTAAACCAAAATATGGAACAGATGCAAAACTATACATATACCTTGGAATTTCTAACCCATAGAATCGATATTCTACTAACAATTATTCTTAAATAATTTTTTGACATTTAAGGAAGTAATGAAATTAAACTACACTTATAGAAATATTTTAATAATTACTAGCTACATTACACCCAGTAGTTTCTCGTATGTCTATCGCTATTAGCTTCTCTTTTGTTTTAATAACAATGGGAGGTAAGGATTAACTCAGTCCAACCATTAGAATTTTCCAGAAACAAAAATTGCTTCCTTGTCTGAGAAAAGGAGAGAAATTATCCTCACACAACTCTAAGTATTAGCAGAAATTTTTGAGGAAAATTGATATTAAAGAAGGACGAACTTGAGTAAAGTAGTGTATAAATAAGCAATTCCAAGACAAGAGTGTCATTCTGCATCTAAGCCCAAAATAATAATGCAACCTTAAAATAAAGTAATAAACTATTATAATGCATAAAATTGTCTCATTCTTAGAACATTCTTATTTAGGAGGTTTGATACAAGAACGGAAACCTATGACACTATGCCTACGTAGTTCTTTTTACTTTCTCCATACGTAGTAATGGGAAAGTACCTATTGTGTTCATGAAAAAAATCGACTTCGAGATTTCAACGGAAATACATGTTTTGAGGTCCCTAGAACACGTTTAGACTATTTTCGGAATGATGTCTGTGTGGATGTATGTGATTGTGGGTGCTCTAACTCAAAAAGTACTTGCCATATCGATACAAAATTTCATATATAAGATTTATTTTATCAGCAACAGTTACAAGTTATTACTATATTGAAATGATAAACACTGGCAACAATTAGGATTTTATAAAAAAGCATTGAAATAATATTTAATCCACAAAATCCAACTTCATCATTCTTCTAAAGTATTGATATAACATTATCATTACAGGGCCACGCCATGGTGAAATCACCTACTCTGGGTGGACAGCACTCAGACAACCCAGATGATGAAGGCATGGATGAAGGCAGAATTATGCACACTGATGTCGGTAGTCCTCTTAAAGGTAAGGCATGAAACCTCTATTTTTTGAGATTAATTACTAGTTGTTATTAAATTCTAAAATTAAACTTTTAGGACTCAGAAGATGCTCGGGCAGTACCAGCCAGGAGGATGGATGGAAGGCCCAAGCAATGCGGGAAAGTGATCCAGAATCAGCAGCCCAGGATATTTTTTTCACAGGTATATAATTATAATTATATTAGGATATTAATTTTATGAAATAAATAGGTTAGTGTCAAACATCCTTCATAGATTTGATTCATTTCGAACAACTATGAAGAGATGTTTGTATAAGTTAGGGTAATGGACCTTGGTTGTTAGCCTAGTAATGATAGGAGAGCATATGTATGGAAAATATGAAGTGTTAAATGGATAAAGGGAGGTGCAGGAAAGATAAATGAAATAGAGGGGAAAGTTAGGAAGGGGAGAGTCAATGGGAGGAGGGAAGAGGAAGGTTTGCGGCTTAGGGGTGGGGAAGGTTCGCCGTCGGCGGGGGAAGGGAGGGGTTCCTCGGCGGCGGAGGGAAGGGAGGGGTTCCTCGGCGGCGGAGGGAAGGGAGGGGTTCCTCGGCGGCGGAGGGGAGGGGGAAGGTTCGCAGTTGGCGGGGGAAGGGAGGGGGAAAGGTTCCTCGGCGGCGGAGAGGAGGGGGAAGGTTCGCAGTTGGCGGGGGAAGGGAGGGGGAAAGGTTCCTCGGCGGCGGAGAGGAGGGGGAAGGTTCGCAGTTGGCGGGGGAAGGGAGGGGAAGGTTCCTCGGCGGCGGAGAGGAGGGGGAAGGTTCGCAGTTGGCGGGGGAAGGGAGGGGGAAAGGTTCCTCGGCGGCGGAGAGGAGGGGGAAGGTTCGCAGTTGGCGGGGGAAGGGAGGGGAAAGGTTCCTCGGCGGCGGAGAAGAGGGGGAAGGTTCACAGTCGGTAGAGGGGTGGGGGAAGGTTCGCAGTCGGCGGAGGGGTGGGGGAAGGTTCGCAGTCGGCGGAGGGGTGGGGAAAGGGTCCTCGGCGGCGGAGGGGTGGGGAAGGTTCGCCGTCGGCGGAGGGGTGGGAGAAGGTTCGCCGTCGGCGAAGGGGTGGGGGAAGGTTCGCGGTCGGCGGAGGGGTGGGAAAAGGTTCACCATCGGCGAAGGGGAGGAGGAAGGCTCGCAGTCAGCGGGGGAAGGTAGATTCCTCGGCAGTGGAGGAGAGGTGGGAAGGTTCGCAGTTGGCGGAGGGGTGGGGGAAGGTTCGCGGTCGGCAGAGGGTTGGGAGAACGTTCGCGGTCGGCGGAGGGGTGGGAGAAGGTTCGCGGTCGGCGGAGGGGTGGGGGAAGGTTCGCAGTCGGCGGAGGGGTGGGGAAGGTTTAGGCAAAGGAGGGGAGGGGAAGGTTTTGGTGATGGAGAGGAGGAATTTGGCAAACCTTGAAAGCAGACGTAGGTTAACCGGAAGTCTTGGTTTATTCGAAACCCGATTCGGTTTTTGCGATATTTCTTCGTTAAAACATCATTATTTTATATACAATTCTATACAAATGTTATGGATAATGAAATTTCCTACAACTTTCATTTGAAACAATTTTCCATAGGTTATTGTTTAGAATTATTTATAAATAATCGGTTTTTTTGGTTTATATCAAATATCTCCTTAAAAGCGGTTATTGTTAATCTTCGTGAGGATCAAAGTTGTAGAGAATAATATTTCTTCCAAGTTTTGTTTGGAACAAATTTTCGTAGAACCATCCATTTCGGAGATATTTAACTTATTCGTAAATTTCCAGTATAGGGCACCACCAACTAGCGGTGAATTCTGAAAACATATTCAACATATAATTTACGGCAATAAGGACGACTGTATTCTTTTATGATACGAAATAATAATTTTGCCTTATAATGCTATTCATAATAATTTAAATATCTATACCCCAAATATGGAGAAAGTCATGTGTTGACCACATCAGATTTTTTCACTTTGATGTTGTTATACAACTTGTTATACCACTTGTGATATGTGGCCAATTAATGCTCACAGTCTACTATTTTTATTAGTTTATTAAATGACATAGTACTAAATTTGTGTACATTTTACATACAATGGCCTT
The DNA here is from genome assembly GCA_036926305.1 of Uropetala carovei. Classification (NCBI taxonomy): domain Eukaryota; kingdom Metazoa; phylum Arthropoda; class Insecta; order Odonata; family Petaluridae; genus Uropetala; species Uropetala carovei. Next base: position 3,779,635 of record JAXCHB010000318.1, on the reverse strand, counting down.
TTCACAACATAATAAAAATATTTTTATAACTAGGACTTTATAAAAATATACATTAAAGTGTTTCACAATAATGATTCGCACCTTCTCACGCCCAGCTACCACTGCTACGTTCTACACAGCCGACAATATGACGTGTGATGGTAAGGAGATGTCCTCTTGCTTGGCCTGAAACTGCCGCACAGACAATATACATAGGTAGTTATATTGTAGTAAATTGTAATATTACTGTATGTTGCGTAAACTATGCTAGAAAATTATGAACTGATGACAAAAAGCGACATAATGCAGAAAGTTCGAAATTTACAGCTAAGTCACCAGACGATTTCTCGTTGGATACAGGATATGGCGCAAAATATTGAAACCCAACTAGTTAAAGAACTCTTATCTTTTTCAATAGTCTTGGATGAGTCAAATGACATTAAGGACACTGCACTACTTGTTTTTACTTTCTCATATGAAGTATTGAGAAAGTATTGCTATTGCGAAATAATTCGATCTCGAGATTTTTACGGAAATATACGTTTTAGGTGTCGCTGAATCTGAAAAAGTGGTTTTTGCAATGCTGTCTGTCTGCCTGTTTCTGGCTCTGGAGCCTAAATGGTAAAGCGAAAATGAATGAAATCTCGTACTTAGGCATTTTATCATACTGAGCAGAGTATATGTAGAAATGGTTGACATTGCTAAATAATTAAGGATAATTTATTCTATGCATTTTTAACAACAATTCAATTTTCTCGAAAACGACTCTAACAATTTTGATCAAATTTCATACAGTTACTTGAGTTTTGTCTTCAATAATACTATATAGTTCATATTTCTCAAAAAATGAATATAAGACTAGTTTATTCTAGGCAACTTTAGCAATGATTTAATTTTCTCAAAAATGGCTCAAACGATTTTGATCAAATTTCATATAGTTACTTGAGTATACGTCTGCAATATTACTACCTATTTCATTTTTCTCAATGAATGAGTATAAGGCTAGTTTATTCTTGGGCAACTTGAACAAAAATTGGATTTTCTAAAAACCGACATACGATTTTCATTTTCTAAAGATAACTAAATGACACATTATTATCAAGTTTGTGCAATGTATGTTGTACCGATTTTTTTCTAATAATTTTTTTTAAAGGCATTTCTTTACAAATTTATATTAGCTGTCGTTGGTCCTTTTTTTTGTCATAATGAATATAGCCAGAATCAATGGCTTTATTATACTCGAGAGTAACAAACAAAGTAAAATCCACCACAGGATGTTTTTGAAAACACTTTCAAAAGAACTCTACGCCGACTATTTCAAAATTCATGCAACGTCGGAAAATCAGCCCATATGCATAAAAGTAAAAATTAGGCAATTTGTAGGAATTTCCTAAGAAGAAAGACAAGAACAGGAGCAATGGACCAGGAAGATGTGCTTTTTGCTCTTGGAAACAAAACAGGAACACCCAAACGTACTGTGTAATATGCTGAAGATATATTTGCAGAGAGCATTCTGTTACTACATCTGTCAGTTGTTCCAAATTTCAAGATGAGGATTAGGAAGATGACTTGAGATTAATGACGGTAAAACATAAAAATATTTTTCACAATTTTTGGACTCCATGTATTATTTTTACGTAAAAGTTATTCGCATTTGAATTAAAATATTGTACTATGCCTCGTAAAAATTTTTCTAAATATTTTTCAGTATTTTAATATAACACTTCGTTATTAATGTAAAATCATTGTATACACAAAAATAGATTTAAAAATAAAGAAAAAGTTGCAAAGCAATATCTATTTTAGTGTATTTTAGCCTGTTTATCCAACATTGTCAAAAAGAATGTGCGCTACCTGATACATCACAAACGTTAACACGACCTATTAATGGTTAAGGGAAGTTTGGTAAAAAAAATTTTTTGTTATGTGGTTTTCTTATTCTCCCAGTTAACTGTATATGTGGTTATGGAAGCACATAATTGCAAAAAATCATCTTTGTTGATGTAGATATTTGGCAATTGTTTGTATGTGATAAAATGTCATCTGAATTTTCCTGCATGGATAATGCTATTTTATGCTTTAGGGAAATATATTGTTAACATTCATGTTCAGAAAATGTAGTCATAACAGTGTACAACTTTTTAACTTGCATGTAATTTAGATCTGAATGCAATTGTAAAGAAAAATGGAAGTTTTGCATATTTTTGAACTTCTTTTTAATAAAATGTGTATATAAATAAGTTATGGAAAAGTATTTCCAAAGAATGTACTTCATTTATGAGAAAAGAGCAATAAATATTTGACTTGTTAAATTTGGTTTATTTTATGTCCCCTCCGATGGGCACCACCTTTTCGTGGTGGAGGGGATTGCGTGCTCCAATGAAGCTGAAGGCTGAGCTAGATATTGTAAAGCTATTAATACAACCTCTTTTGCCAGACAAGCCGAAGCAGAGGAGCCAGACTAAGAGTGCCCAAACCATCATCAAACCTTGATGTGCTAATTGCACACCAAAAGTATTAACCATTCATAGAAACAAAAACATACTCAAAGTCAGACAACATTGCTGGAGACAAAACTTTAAAGAAAAGGATTATAAAGTTGGAGCATCAAATTGGTGAATTGGAAAGAAGCCAGTATTAGTCGCAAAAGTGGAGGTTAATTAAATGGATAGGACTTTCACTTAAAATACAGAGCGTTGGTAGAAATAATTCAAAACATCTTTAATCTCATCTTTGTAACATATCAGGCTTTGGAGTAGCAACATCTATCTTTTCTGTATTAAATTTCTCAAGTTTGTATGCATATGAAAGCAAACTATGTCTGTGCACCACATATGTGGTTATATTTTTATTCATTATAAAACCAAAAAAAAATTCACTATTGTACCATATTTTTGCTTTCTGTGCACTGAATTCATAAATTTATGTAAATTTCAACAACTCCTTTCAAAATTATTGTTTTTATGTGAATGAAAAAATTTGAGAGAAATTTTGATTGGGCTAAAAATAACAATGCTAAATGAAATTCGAGCAAATTAATTATTTGAATTTAGCAAAAAAGTAGTACTGAATTTAAAATAGAATGAAGGGTTTGTGTAAAATGTGAAGTTAAGGAGAGATTCAATTAATAGGTATAAACTTATTAGTTGATTTACTAAAGCATTGATTGAAATTTAATTTAGAACAAACCTTTAAAAAAAAGTGCATGGAGGTATGAGGAAGACAGAATTAGGCCTAGCATTACATTGTTACTATTTCATCATGTTAATTACTGATGGTTTTGTTAGCTATATTACTATGGTTGTAGTGGTGAAATATGCAGAGCAGAGGCAAGATGGGATACTGGAACTGGAGCATTTATGTTGGAGTAGCGCTAATAGCAGATAGCAAGGAGGTGCAGATGACAGCACTCAAATGGACAAAGGATTTGGAAATTAAGAGAACAGAACTGAACTAGTTAAAGCTACACATAACATTGAATAAAGTTGAGGGGATAGAAAGAATGGGAATGGAAGTTATGATGTAGTAATATTTTAGATTTATTTTTGACACATGATGGGCTAGAAAGAATGAGAATGGAAGTTTTTATGTAGTAATATTTTAGATTTATTTTTGACACACATGATGGGCTGGATCAAGAAATAATAAAGAATGAAGAAAGAAATAATAGGATACTATCAAATGAGCAAATAGTTAGAATAAAAAAATTAAGCTTTAGACAAGAATTCTGATTTACAAGTTAGTTTTGGAGTCAATAATATTGGAAGGGTATGAAAGCTGGTCTGCTTGAGAAGAAACCACAGTTGAGACAAGTATGTGAAGAAAAACTTGCAGGGAGGAGGACAGGGCAAGATTACCAATGAACCATGTCCAACAAATATAAGAGGTAAGATAAGCTAAAGATTGAAAGGACTGGAGGAAATGGCTACAAAGGATACATTTAGGTAAAACTAGAATAATATCTTATTTCTTTTTGTTGTGCTTTGATTTTTGGTACTGTTAACATAACATTTTAGCATATGAAAAGGTAAAATAGATATCATTAAAATGTTAAAATATTAAAGCAGCACGAAGTCCAAAAACCAACAACTTTGGGAATTTGAGATTTTTCCCATGTATGGGTTTTGCATATGCAAGTAATTTTTCATGTTTTCCATAGACATTTCTCTCTCTGGTCAGGGATAAATGCCAATATTTCTTTCTTGTGCTTTTTTAAGATCGTAAAGGGTTGTTAGCATTGCAATATTCTTTGTACAAAAAGAATGCCATTTTTACGACTTTCACAGTTGCTTTATAATAAAAAGAAAATGAGGCATTGTTAAAATTAAAATTAACTTCAAACAACAGAGCTTTAACACTACTTCAAAATCTCACATAACACTATAAACATGACCGGTTTTGATGAACGGTCAACATTTATCTATTAACTTCATGAAAAGGAAATGCATTTTCCTTGTAACATTACTTGAGGTCTAATTGCTGATCTTTTTGATATTTTAGATGTCCATACACAGACAAAACTAAAAAGTTTCACAGTGAATCTTGTAATGCTATGCAGCTCCAAACAGCCAAATCATAAAAAACTGAGCAGCATGGTTCAGAAATAGTGATTGCTGATAGAATAAGTTTGGTTACAAATTCAAGTGATTTTTTTCACTGCAGTTGACCTGGAGTTTTCTAGTGGAATATTTTATGAATTTATTGTTTTTGGATTTTGAAAGCTGATAAAATAAAATCTGGAATGCAAGTTAAATCATGCATGGAAACAGTAGAATGCTTAGTACCATTATGATTTAGTATGTTGTAATTTTCAGGACTTGATTTATTCTAATCTCTTTGTCACTTATGGACTAAAAATTTATATAACGGAATTGGCTAAATATTTAATAATGTGTTCCTTCATAATTTCATTGTTATCCTAAAACTTTAAAGTTAATTTTATAAATGCTTTGCATATTTAAATGCTATTGAAAACAAGAAATAGCAGACAGAAACCTGTTTAATGAGTTTTATTTTTAAAAGCTAAATTATCAGGGAATCATTATAGAAATCATAAATCATGCTACAGTGCAGTGCTAAACATTTGCAAATTTATTTTAGTTGTGCATCAAAGTAATTTATATTAATTGGGAGGATTTCATGGTTTGCATGTTATTCATACTCTAAAGATATTTCATTATTTTTAGGCGCATTTATTTCGCTTACAGCATGTGCACCTATTAGCTTTGGTATGTCCGTCCATCCGTATGTTGTCTTGGCTTCTACCATATGAATTTTCTTGAAATTTTATGTTAAGGACTTACAGTCAAAGACAATAAGAAAATTTCCTAAATGAATCACGGAAGCCAATCAGGGGTACCACTTTACTGGTGACAAAAAATGAACTTTCTTTCATATCAAAATGGTTTTCAAATAAAACTTGTAGAACTAGTAGAGTATTTCTTTTCCTATACATTTTTATCGTAGCAGCAGCCGTTATCAAGAAAATCAAACCAGAATGTCTTAATTCGAGTTGAACTAGGAAATTTTTTGCATGGTTACTTCATCGTTGTTGGTAACATAAACAATCTCACAAAAATACATTTTACATCCTTAAATGTGCATTCAATATTTTTAAATAGGAAGAGAATTATGTTTATATAACCATTTCTTTCAATTACTCCATTGCACGAAATGCACCCATTTCTGATACACTGTACACTTTCCTGACTTGTGTACAAAGTACATAGAATAGATCAGCACATTTGCTGATCTAGCCTTATGGTAAAATCATCCAAATTGTAGCTATTTTATATAAAAATATTATTATAATGTATCTTCGAAGGTGAAGATATGGTTCTTTTCCTTTACATCTCCCCCTCTAATTGTTTACTGACTATGTTTTTAATTTGCCTAGTAACAAAGGATATTGGATAACTAGATTAGTAATAAACAATCAAATTATGATTATAACATTCTAAATTATACTATTTATTTATTCATTTTTACCATGTTTTGGTGGAGAGAACAAGGTTGGATTGGTTTCCACCAAGATATTTGTAGTCTATGGAGGAATTATATCTCGCTTGACTGTTTTCCACAAATGGAGAGGATATTGGCGAGCCTTCAGCTCACTTTATTTTTAATTTTGTTGTTGTCTCCGGGCGCTACTGCACCCTTCGCCTCGCTGGAACCAAACTATCCCTCCCCGTTGTCCAGTGATCGGGTTTGTAAATGTCACAACGGGCCAATCAGTCATGGGTTAGAAAGCTTTAAATTAACTCAGTGAAGCCATTGTTGTTGTGTCATGGTAGCAGGGAGGAATAAATAAACCCCCTTTAACAACTATAAGTAAACAATTAGAGGGGGGATATAAATGAAAAGAACCGAAGATATTAATCAAGTTGCCTATAATCTTGGTGTAAATTGAAACAAATTAATTTTATTATTAATTAAAACTTTATAAAATGCTAAATTTTTCTGTATCATTATCAGAATTGTAGAACATGGTGCAAATCATATTTTTGCAATCTTATTTGGCTGAATTCCATTGGACATGGATCAGAAGATGCATTTTTTATTTTTTTAATTGCGTTTTAAGTGCAGAACATATGCATACAATTAGAAAGTGCTGCACCTTAACTTTATCTTAGTCAGTTCAATATTAAATCATTAGAGAAAACTTATGGTATAGCTAGTGTGTTAATGCTTGTTGTAGTGGTCATTTGGATTTCCTGTGTAAGCAGATAGCAGAAAAATTACTAATGCAATGAGAAAATGCAGTTTGTGCAGGTTAATTAAAAACTGCATCATTAAATTCAGGAAGTTCCAAATTTCCCTTTTCCCCCAGTTGTTAAGATTGCATAGCAGAAATAAAACATGTTATATTCATTTTTATAGTTTATTTAGTTACTACAGTTGGTCATAATAAACAAGTGCATTAGCATGGGGGTCCCATAAATCACTTTACCCCTACCATTTGGGGTGGATTTTTTATATTGATTATTTCAGAGTTCATTTTAAACACAGAGTACATTTTATGTCTGTTGTGAAAAATTTATTTGATAAATAAATTCACACACTTATGTTCGGAAATATATTTTGCTACATATTATTTGGATGTGATAGAATATTTATTTGAGAAAGCAAATTCTGAACCTTTGTACAGTTAGCACACACAATTGAATGAGTTGTAATTGTAAACACTAGATACCACCAGGGCTGGAATAACATTCCAAATCAGTACGTTATTTTGTAATGTTATAAAGGATTAGTTTCAGTTACATAACGTAAAAATAACACTATTTAATTAAATTATAATGTTATGTAACTTTATTTTATGAAACCATTATAAAATGTTTAAACAAAGTTTTTTGCTTACTTTAGCCAATAGCCCAATAATTAAATATTACAACAAAATGATTATCTACAATCAGTTTAATTCATTTATATAATAAAAATCTGTCAAGATAATACTGTTATATGTCTTGGGCAAGAAAGGAAAGAAAATATATGTAAATCTCAAAATAATACATACCTACTTCAGAACAAGAAATATAGCTTCAAAAATTGCATTGCAGAATTAACAGTGCGTTTTTAACGTTATGTAGCGAAAACTAATCCTTTTAACATTATACCATCCATTATTCACAACATGACAGCTGACATTAAGCACGTAACAAAACGCACTGAAGTTAGCTACACTTTGTTCAACTTCGCTCGCTCGCTCTATTTAAATCCGACTCACTCTCAATATTAGTCCGTTGAGAACATTGAGAAGCTTTTTCGTGAAGTAAAACAGCCTATGTTATATTTATCATAGAGATAACCCCTGGTTCAACGTTATCTGACTAATAAATTTTATTTTGATAACATTATAATGGCTTTATTGCAATGAAAGTTTTGATAACGTTATATTCAATGTTGTTATTATAACATTATTATAACAATATGTATTTATCCTTAGGTTATTATTTAAAAAAAGGCAATCTGTTATTATAACGTTACCAGGTACCGAAGTTACGTTTTCCATCCCTGGATACAACATCACTTTGTTACCTTATTGAAATATAAATTATCTGAAATATTACACAATAACATTTTAAATTCACTTGGAATTAAGCTCTTTATGAATCTGATTGCAGTTTAACATGTATCTACACAAGAAAGGATGAATTTTTATTTGAAATTATTTGCTTTTATGCCATTAAAGATTTTATCCCAGCTCAAAAGCATGTTCCATTTTTCTTAGTCTTAGGTATTATCTAGTATTGAAAATACTCAAAACTATGAATACTAAGTATTCCAGCTGTAAATATATTTACATATTGAAGTCTTACAAGTTTCAGTACCTCTAGCATGTAATATAGCAAGATATAAATTTTCCTTAGAAATAATATAGGCAAAGAAATTACATAGAAAAATTACGTTTTGGAACATTAAAATCAATTTCACTGCTCGAACCCTGTAGTCTCTTAAAAACTAAACAATGCTTTCACCCCTAATAGTTTACTGGAACTGTGTGATAATTGCTAGGACAAAACTTTGTCACTTAAGCAGTTTTGTTAGGTCATCTTTGCTCTAGTTAATTAAAGATAGCATGAGATGAGACAAATGCTATATTTTGAATTGTATAACTCATTAAAAATTATTTTTGCATGAGATCGCTTAACTAAAAGGGTAACAATGAAATTATGGAAGAAATAAATATCAAAATTTTTTATATACAGGCAGTTCCCGCTATTTGTCATTCCGATCATACATTAGTTCCTAATTAACAACATTGTTTCATTCTTCTGTCTTCTTGATCTGTTTATTCGTCACATTGACGCTTTTCATCGTTCCGGTTTTTTGTTTAGATAACTCATGTTAAGATTGTTTCATTCTTCCATCCCTGATTTGCTTATTATAAACATTGTCATAATTACTCAACTGTTTGAGAACAAGTTGATTCATCTGGGCCAGTCAGTTTGCGTTTCGAATCGCGCTTCCGGGAATCTTTGACTCTTAGTGTTCCTGGTCAGAAACGAAACCCCTCATTCAAAAATGGGGCATGCATAGTGCAGTGTGATAGCTGTGGTGCAACTTCTGTAGATCAATCTGGATGGTGCACCAAGTAATTGATGTGATACCTAACGAGCATGTATGTACTCCTTACCCACTCCCCTTTATTTCCCTTTCCCATGAAAAATTTAAGCTTTAATCTTCTTCCTTACCACCTTGTCACTTATAATTATCTTTTCCCATACCACACTTATTTTTTTAAATCCAACATCCCACACCTTTCTTATCTCCACCCCTCCCCCCCTCCTACTACACGTGCCTTGCTTTTGGGGACGACATTATGTAAAGAATGCTTTCCCCTGATATGTAAGTTGCTTTTAATACTTGATAATGATGCAATGTATTGCTATGCGTACTGTGTAATTAATAAAAAATTTTAAGAGGAAAATTACGAAGTTTACGTATAAGTTTTTACAATGGAAATATTTCACATAGTTACCCCAGGAACAATGAATTTTATCCCTCAATGTATGTATATGGAAGATAGTGATCTGCTTTTCATCGCAGTTTTCAGGAATTTAACCTGATGTATAAGCGGGGACTGCCTGTATTAGTAATCTTGCATTATCTTGTCATTTGATATAGTTTTATTTCTGTATAATTTGTAAAATAACTTTTATTATTGTCTTTGTTGTAGAAGAGGGAGAGAGGAAAAATGGAGAAGAAAGAGGATGTGGATAAGAGGGAGTGGGTGGGGTGAGAACTGGGGAACTCTAGCAGAAAGTCTGCCTAACCCAGTTCTCACCCAACCATCCTCTCTTGTCCACATCCTCTTTCTTCTCCATTTTTCCTCTCTCCCTCTTGTACAACTAAGACAATAATAAAGGTTACTTTCTGCTAGAGTAGATGGGAGTGGGAGGTAAGAGGGTGGGAAGATAGGTAAGAACTCTGTAGTCTCTGAAATTACTACAAAGCACTAATAGTTACCTGTAACTATGTAAGTGATACTTGCTAGGACAAAAATTTGTCATTTAAGCAGTTTTGTTAAGTCATCTTTGCAGTATTCAATTAAAGATAGCATGAGATAAGGCGAATGCTATATTTTGAATTGTAAAACTCATTAAAACATAATTATTTTTGCATGTAAATGCTTAAAGTGTAACTATGAAATGAAAGAAGTAAATAAAGATCAATAGTTTTTATTATTAGTTTATCTATAGCCTTGTAAATTTTCGTGGGCTATAGCATTTGAAAAATTTCATGGACTATAATAGTCTGAAAAATTTCGTGGACTTTAGCCTTGGAAAAATTTCATGGACTATAGTCTTGGATAAATTTCATGGACTATAGTCTTTGAAAAATTTCGTCGACTTTAGATTTGAAAAATTTCGTGGACTATATAGCCTTGTAAAATTTCGTGGGCTATAGCATTTGAAAAATTTCATGGACTATAAGTCTTTGAAAAATTTCATGGACTATAATAGTTTTGAAAAATTTCGTGGACTTTAGCCTTGGAAAATTTTGATGGACTATAGTCTTGGATAAATTTCATGGACTACAGTATTTGAAAAATTTCGTGGACTATAGTCTTTGAAAAATTTCGTCGACTTTAGATTTGAAAAATTTCATGGACTATTATACTCTTTGAAAAATTTCATGGACTATATAGCCTTTTAAAATTTCGTGGGCTATAGCATTTGAAAAATATCATGGACTATAGTCTTTGAAAAACTTTGTGGACTATAGCCTTGTAAAATTTCGTGGACTTCAGTTTGAAAAATTTCATGGACTATAATAGCCTTGTAAAATTTCGTGGGCTAAACCCATTGAATTATTTTTGCATGTAAATGCTTAAAGTGTAACTATGAAATGAAAGAAGTAAATAAAGATCAATAGTTTTTATTATTAGTTTATCTTGCATTATCTCACATCATTTGACATGTTTTATTTCTTTTTCATTTCATTTTTAAAATTACTCTTATTTATTGCAGAAGGAGAAAGGAAAAATGAAGGAAGAGGATGGGAGGAAGAAGGTGGAGGGGAGGTGGGTGAGGAGGGTAGTGGGTGGGGTAGGAAGTGGGAGGGCGATAGCCCTCCTCCCACTCCTTATCCCATGCCCACTCACCCTCTTCCACACCCACTTCCCTTCCCACTCTCACCTCCTTATGGTAGGTGGGAGTGGGGAGGGAAGAGGGTGTGGAGTGGGGTGAGAAGTAGGGTGGGGGAGGGAAGTGGGTGGGGTAGGAAGTGGGGGGGGGACAAGCCCCTCCCACTCCTATCCATGCTCACTCACCCTCTTCCACACCTACTTCTCATCCAGCTTCACACCCTCTTCCCTCCTTACTTCCAGCTACCATAAGGAGGTGGGAGTGGGGAGGGAAGTGGGTGTGGAAGAGGGGGGGAGGGAGGGGAGGAAGTGGGAGGGGGATAGCCCTCCTCCCACTCCTTATCCCATGCCCACTCACCCTCTTCCACACCCACTTCCCTTCCCACTCTCACCTCCTTATGGTAGGTGGGAGTGGGGAGGGAAGAGTGTGTGGAGTGGGGTGAGAAGTAGGGTGGGGGAGGGAAGTGGGTGGGGTAGGAAGTGGGGGGGACAAGCCCCTCCCACTCCTATCCATGCCCACTCACCCTCTTCCACACCTACTTCTCATCCAGCTTCACACCCTCTTCCCTCCTTACTTCCAGCTAGCATAAGGAGGTGGGAGTGGGGAGGGAAGTGGGTGTGGAAGAGGGGGGAGGGAGGGGAGGGGGAAGGAAGGTAGGGAGGGGATCTTCTTTCTTATCTCTTCTTTCTTCTGTCTTCTCATCTTTCTTCTTGTCTTCTGTCTTCTCGCTTCTCTTCTGTCTTCGATCTTCTCTGAAAAAAGAAAAATTATATTAATATTTTTACATAGAGTATATAAATAAATCTGTAACATTTATTTGTTAAGTGAAATTCTTCACTAACATTTTAATGCTTATAATGAACAAAACTTGAATTTTCTTATATAAACTGTATCCAAAAACAATTCTGGAAGTGAAAATCTTTGTATATAAATGTCTAAACAAAATTGTATTTATATGAGCAATAAAATATATTAATAAAGAGTATATTGTTCTCTATTTAATTATACTACCATGAAAGCCAAATTAAAACAAAAAAAATGAAGATAGGGCAGCTGAAAAGTTTCAACAGTTAACCAACAACTAAACAAAAATGCAATTTGACAAATTTTGTATTTTCATTAAGCACATTTGAGATTGCACCATTTATCAAATCAATTCCTAAAGTTATGGAAACTGTATCATATTATTTCTTTATAAAGGATAATTAATTAGTAAACCAAGTGCTAAGCAATTAATTTCAATAACAAAACGAAATATTATTTATAAGCCTACTGTAAGCAACACCAATACCTTATAATTATCCCACAAAATTACAAATGCTTTAGTAGAAAATTGAACAAGAATTCTGTATTAAAGGAAACTTGAAGCTTTTTTTGGCAAATTAAATGAATGACGTATTGTTTCTATTCTATAAAATATGCAAAGATTTAAAGGAAAACAGTTTTTGACAAATTAATGCAATACAAAGACAATTGAAAATAAACTTACTGATTGATATTTAAACAAATACTAAATTGAACACAAATTGATAAACAGAATTATGAACATTTCTCATAGAAAAGCATTTCACTCACAAATGAGGTGTCAATTATACTCATGATTAATTTTCAAAATGAATACTTTGAGTAATTTTTCTCATAGAAAAAACCATAGTTAAAATTATTTGGTGCTGCCGATTTCAAATAATTGATGTGAGATCAGAGTTACCATTTGTAACACTGGCGTTGCTGTCAATATTTACAAGAAAATTCGTACAATGCATGATGATAATGGAATAATTTTGATCACGATTAAAATTACTCTTGGTGGCATAGGTGTCACTATCAACAATGACAAATTTTGATTATAGCAACACTTGGCAACCTACTTTAAAATTCAGTCAATCAAAATATCTCTTTATGAAGAAATGTATCAAACAAAAGTTGTAGAAAATTGTATTGTCTACCACTCTGATAATGACAAATATTAGTCAAAATCTAATCAGACCTCGAATTTATAATTTACAAAATCCTGCTGGTGCCCATGAATCCAGGTATATATGCCAACGTCCGCTCATGAAGAACAAATCGAAGAGATGTATGAAGAAATTAACAACATATACAAAGAAGATGGAAGAGAAAAGGTAAAATGCATAATAATGGGAGATTAGGACAGCATATTTGGAGAAGGACAAGAATAAAATGTTGTCGGTCAATGTGGACTTGGGAAAAGAAACAAGAAGAAAAACTGGTAGAATTCTGCTTCAATGACAGTCTAGTAGTGACTAATACATGGTTCAAACACCATAAACGAAGGGTGTACACACAGAAAAGCCCAGGAGATACAATGAGATGCCAAATAGATTACATCCTAGTAAAACAAAGATTCAGGAACAGCATAAAGAATGCTAAGATATTAACAAGAGCAGATATGATTCAGAACATCATCCTAATAGTTGATGTAACTAAAAAGCTTAAACAAATCAGGAAAACGAGAAGAGAAAAAGAAACTTTGGACCTAAAAAGCTGAAAAGAAAGATACATTCAGCACAAAGCTGGAAGATCGCCTTAGAAATTTTGGTAAACAAACCGAAGACCGCGAATCCAGAGTGGGAGGAAATTAAAGACAGTATCAAAGATACCTTGAAAAAAGAGACTGGAAAACAAGAGAAGAAAATCAAAATCATGGATCACTAAGGAAATGCTGGAGAAAATGGAAGAGAAGAAAATTGAAAAACTATAGATGCATAAACAATGAGTTGAGAAGGGTAAAAAAAAAGCTAAGAAAAATTGGATAAAAGAAAAATGTGAGCAAATACAACAGATGGAGAAGTTAGGACGGTACAATATGATGTACACTAGGAGACTGAAATTCGAAGATAAGAAGTCTAATGGAATTTGTGGTAAAGAAATTATGAACACAGATGAAAAAATAGTCGCAGAACCAAAGAATGAAGCACAGGTATGGGAAGAATACATTAAGAAACTATATAACAAGCAGGCAAGATCGGCACAAATAGAACTGGAAGAAGAGGATAACAATGAAGAAGACAACTTGGGACCAAGTATTATAAAAAGTGAAGTAGAAAAAGCGATACTGGAGTTGAAGAAAGGAAAAGCTATGGCAGCAATGGAATACCAGCAAAGGTACTTAAAGTCAAAGGATCAGAAGGACTAAAAGTGGTTACGAAATTAATGAACAAGATTTAATACTTCGGAGAGTAGCCACAGGATTTCTTACATGTAACAATGATCCCTCTAAAGAAGAAGCCAAAGGTAATGCAGTGTAAAGACTACAGAACGATAAGCCTACTGTCACACACTTCAAAGATCATCAGAATCTAGTATATTACACAGTGATATTTCCTCTATCTAAAAAAGTAAAAAAAACATACCTTACCGAAGTTATTGAAGAGAAATTAACGGATTTATTCACCGTAATCTATGATTTTTACCATTTAACCTCACTAGTGCCACTTTCTCTTAAAAACTCCATGTTCCCAATCATAGGTTGTTTCGTCCTATCTCACGAGGTTTTAAATAAGGAATTTCTAATAACTACACGTATGCCATATAAGAATTGCTTTTACCCTCAACTTATGGACAATTTATTTTCTGAGAACTAGTAAAAACATTCTTTCTGTCTCCACTCATCTTAAAACAACAAACCTACTCAGTACCGCAAAGTGAATTTTATTGATAAAGGCTACAATTTACTTAAAAACCGTCTAAATGCTTTGCGCATTCTACATCACGAGTGTCGCCCGTTGCGCCACACGTGAAGACCCGTGTAAACGCGACTAAGTTGGTACCTGTTAAGCTCATCACTCTTCCCCTCAAGCGTTCCTCCCCTTACACACTTTCCCCTCCAACGCCAGGCAGTCAGCGCATCCATCCGCTACAAGCTTTCAATCGGACTATACTTTGAAGGAGACCACTCAGTTGATCACCAATAACGTAAGTATGGGTAGATATAAATGGAGTTTGCAAACTTAATTGTCAGACCTCATAGATATGTACTGTACAGTAATAGATATACTACAGTAATCAGGTACTTTCCAATATAAATTCATTGTTCTCTTCCAAATTACATGTTCACTTGTGCGCCCTATGCATGAAGGTAAGCCGGGTAATTACTAGCGAGGAATTAAATTAAAATTTCTTTCTCCTAACTAATTTTGGAAAAACGCATTTTTTTTAAATAGTCCATTAACTGGATTTATGGATAAGTGGAATCAGAATAAAGGGTTCTATGCTGTATATCACTTACTGACTGTTAAATGTGTTTGTAATGAAGTTTTTCATAATATTTTTTATTTTTGCATGCTAACTCAATGAGTCACATTCTTCAGGGGGCCTCAAAATGATCTTTGCACCTAAGGCCTCAAACCATAAATCCAGTATAGCTTCTCTATCAAAATCTGTGATCATTATTTACAAGCTAATGATGATCTCTACATTACCATACATGAAGGTTGACTCAAAATAAAAAACTATAATATAAATTGTATACTACATACAAGGGCAGATATGAAAACTAGTATCCACTTTACAACATCACTGCAATTCAAAAGGTGCCAAGTACTTATCTTTAATGTTGACAGGTTCTGATGTTTTGCCCACTTTGTTACTCATGGCAAAGCTGCGTATCACAGGATTCTTTAGTGGCCGCTAGTTCTCTATTCTTCCATGTTCCCTCTCTCTGCTCTCAGATTCTTCATTCCTTTTTCAGCAATTAAGTTGTACGTCCTTGGGAGTGGAAAAAGGTTAAAGTTAACTTTATGAGGAAGAAAATTTTATAGGTTTGGGATGAGGAATGTGAAATACCAATAAGTGGAGAATTGATAATTGCTAGGTACATGCTAAATACTACAATGCAAGCAAAAAGAAGTGAGTAAAGACAAACCAGATGTGCAGCCATTCGTTGCAAGTTCAGGTTGGTTCAATCGCTTTAGGAAGCGTTGTAACTTACACAATGTAAAAATTACTGGTGAGACTGCAGCTGCAGATATGGAGACATCAGAAAAATTTCGCGAAGTGTTCCAAAATATAATAGAAGAAGGTGGTTACAGTCCCAAACAGGGAATAAACAAAGATGAAGCCGCATTATTTTGGAAAAAAATGCCCAGCAGGTCAAATATTTCTCAAAATGAAAAAGTTGCTTCTGTTTTAAAGCGGCCAAAGATCGCTGCACTCTGCTACTTGGAGGTAATGCCAAAGGTGACTTTAAGTTAAAACCGCTAATGGTGTACCACTCCAAAAACCCAAGAGCCTTGCGAAGGTATTCCAAAGAGCATCTCCCGGTAACCTGGCGCTCCAATTCAAAAGCATGGATTACAGGTGCAATTTTCTTGGATTATTTTAACACCCAACTGCACAAGGAAAATAAAGACTATTGTGCAAAAAACAATCTAGACTTCAAGATTTTATTAGTCCTAGATAATGCTCCTGGGCACTCACCTCATATTGTCGATCTTTCTGTGTGAATCAAAGTTATGTTCTTACCCCCGAACACCACTTCCATCATCCACCCAATGGACCAAGGCGTTATTGCCACTTTTAAAGCCCTGTATGTGCGCAGGACCTTCTCTAAATTAATTGAAGAGACAGATGGTGACAATGGACTGTCAATAAAGGATTTTTGGTGAAGGTTCAATATTAAGCAAGCGATTGATATAATTGCTGAGGCTTGGGATGACATACCATCTTCATGCATGAACCGTGTGTGGAAGAATTTGTGGCCTGATTGTGTTCACATTAACGGATTCAAGGCAGGTGATGTCTCCTTCTTAAGAGGTGAAATTGTCATGTTATGTAAAGAAGCCGGATTTGCAGAGGTAGATGAAAAAGATGTCAAAGATTTAATTGATTCACATCAAGAATTAAGCAACGAAGAATTGATTCAGTTAGATGCATTAGGGCAGAGGTGCACAACCCGGGAGCTGCGAGGGAGGGTCGCCAATTAAGGAGTTTTTAAAAGAAATTACACCCAAACATAATACTTTTATCATATCACGTGACACAGTAATTCCTATAATGTCATGCGATATGATACAATAAATACAATGTAGTTGAACAATTGAGATAAGCCTTCCGATCTTATTTTCCACCTACGATTTCTGTTATTGTACTTGTTATTGAAACTTGTTAGTCTGTTTCATGGACGGGACATTCTTGGTTAAATACACAGACAGTGAAGTGTGAGAGATAGATAGAGAGCACCTGAATGAGGCTCATGCACTTTCCCGATTTCAGTTGTTTTTAGTTGAGCTCACATCAACCATGGCAGTTAGGCCAATTAAGTGTCTCTTTTGGCCATTCCATCAGACCCGAGTTCTTTATTTTCATCTCCGTGTTTGTCGATATATTCATATCGTGTAAAATACCCATAATATCAACACAGATAAATGGCTAATAAAAGTTAAACGAAAAGCAAGTGACGAGGGTGAGGAAGATAGTCCAACTAGTGAGACGTCAAAAAAGACGAAAACAAGCTACCAGCCAAGTGACATGAAAACAAAAACTTTCATGGAATTAGCAGAGCCATCGCAGTTCAAACCAGACGAAAAGGTCAGGAGATACAAAGAACATTACATGAAGTATGGTTTCACTTATACTGTCATTATAATGAACAACGCTCGAGGTGTGTAATATGTTTAGAAATATTATCCGGTGAGAGTATGAAACCAATCAAGTTAAGAGACACTTAGAAACAAAGCATGCTGATTTAATGGACAGGGATGAAACTTTTTTTAAAAGACATGCGAATGAATTAGAAATGCAGAAATGTTTTATGAGCAAGCATACAACAGTTCCAGAAAAAGCATTAAGGAAACATCATTAGAAGTTTCATATTTGATTGGAAAAACAATGAAACTGCATAATATTGGTGAAACTCTCGTTTTGCCCGCTGCAATAAAAATGACTTTGATTATGCATGGTGAAAAATAAGGTAATGATTTAAAATGCATTCCTTTGTCAAGAGACAGGAAATGTCGAAGAAAACAAATTTCATGATCCAATTTATGTAGATTTAACATATTTAAGTAACTTTAAATAACCACGTTTAATTTAACTCATTTCTTAGTTAATTCAAGCGAAATTTTAACGATGCCCAGCTTCCTACTTTCTCATGCTATTGCAAATATTAAATAGTGTCTGCACATCAGATTCTTATGGACAGTTTTTTCAAAGCTAAAACAGTTAATTAAAACTGACCTTCCCATTTTTGATTTGATCAACATTCTTTGAATAAAATTATATTTATCTATTGTTTTCAACATATATACATAGACACACGAATTAAAGTTAATATAAAACTTATTAATAAGTACTAAAAATAATATAAATTCACACAAATTTTCTAGGGGCAATGGCTGATAACAGAAAGCATCAACAGATTACAAATCAGAAAAAAATGGAAATATTGCATGCTGTCGACCAGGGTATGAAGAAGAAACAAGTTGCTGAGAAATTTGGGATTCCAGTCTCTAGACATTCAACAATCCTTGCAAAACGCATAGAATTACAGACTATGGTCCATCTAAGGCCAAAAAGTAAACGTACTCAGGCTGCAAATAATGGTGAGGAATTTGATAGCTTAATATTTGATTGTATAATGAAGGTACGAGTGCAAAATATACCTATATCGGGACCAATTTTGCAGCAGTATGCAAGAGACATGGCAATAAAGCTAGGAACAGATAATTTTCAGGCCTCAAATTATATTACCTTTGAAAAGTATAGTTTTATTTTAGAGCATGAGAGTGAAGATGAGTGTGACGATGATGATGCAGAACTCATTCAACCCAGAAACAGTGAAGTAAATGCTACACTTGAAATATTAGAACAGTACTTTTCGTGTTCCGAAGAAAGTATTGATAATTTAAAGCTTTTACGTGAGGTTGAATCTGCAGCAGCACATGAAATGAGGAGGAATTCAAAGAAATTAACATTGGTAAGATTTTTTCAAAGAAAATGAAAAAAAATATTACCTGTGCTTGATCAGCGATGTATCTAATATTGAAGTACCAAGATGTTTTGATTTTAGAATATATTTTGCAATACAAAAATTTTACATATTTCATTTACCCAAATATGTTTGACTTGTTATTATTTCGTCTTGTATTAACAAAGCATGTAAAGAAATATGTTTAAAGATAAACATGTTGTTCTATACCTGAATACATAACTTTTATTTAAATAAAGAACTTAAAAATATTTTTTCATTAATATTTTTGTGCTATATTTTCATTTACTTTTATTTGGCCATTTATTGATATACTACTGTTTCTACTGTACATAGTGATAAAAATAGCAAAATTTGTCATTTAAAAATTTGGAATGCTGAAAAAGTAAATTTAGTATAAAGTTAACCAAGTTTTGATGAATAATAATGATATAGCTCAGTAACCCAGAGATACCCTACATCGTAAATTGCTACATCATATAGGTTGTTTTTACTATGAAAATTGATCAATGTTACAGGAACGAAAAAATAATATATCGTTTTTTATCATAAAGTGAATGTTTTGGAAACATTCTTTAACTAAAATTTTAGTGTTGGAATAAATTATAACCAACAATAATATGCATATATGACGAATCTGAAAAAAATCTCCATACAAAGAACTTCCCTATAACAAAGTGCCAAAAATTGGGTCCCTTCAATTTCATTATAAGAGGATTATACTGTAATAATTTTGAATGTTAAAAAGTGATAAATATGAAGTAGCATTACAAAATTTCTTTTTGAGTTAATAATAGGAAAACTGATAAAATAAATAGATAAACTAGTGTTTCACAAATATCTAGATCAGGGCTGCCATTTTCACGGATTTTATCCGTTTTAACAGATTTTTTAAAACGAAAAAGACTTCTGTGATTCACGGATATTAATAAGGATAAATTCGGTAGTTATCGGAGATGTTCGCATAAAAAATACATAAGACTACTAAGAAATTCGCAGATTATTAATATTTCTATACGAATAATATGAATCTTGTAAATAATATACATTCGATGAAACTGTTCCATAAGTATCTTAATATACTATGGGTGAAGTGCAAAAACTTGCTACTTATTGTGAGACTGAACATAAAAACTAGGTAGCTGTAGAACTGGATTGGCAACCTACAGCATATTTATATTTTTATTTTCTGCATACGTAATATAGGAGAAAGTATTGTATTCGTGAAAAAAAACGAATTCGAGATTTAAACGTAAACACACGGTACGTACATTTTGACTATTTTCGTGATGCTGTCTGTGCAACAAAATTTTGTGGGCGCCCTAACTCAAAAAATAACAATCAGATCAGCACAAAACTTTATACTTAAGATTGTTATTGGCAATTGAAGATATGAAAAGGATTTGGTTGAAATAGCTCAACCGGAAGTGGAGGTTTATTCTTATCGTTTTACCCTTTTTCCCAAATATCACCTTTAAAACTCAATTTACGTAAATATTTGTTAATATAAAAGTAGGCAATGTAATTATCTACAATTTTTGTTTTTTTGTAAAATCGATACTTTAAGAGACATTATGATTTTTTGTCTAAAGTTATATTAAATACGTCGATAAGTTATACTATTGTTTCCGTTGCTATGTTAAAATTTTCTAATTGTTGACCGCAATGCGTAGAAATTTTTTCATTTTGTCTAATTTTGTTGAGCCATTATATTAATATCATTAAAAGTGAAAATTATTTTATTTAATAATTTCCTAATCTAAGGCCTGTTCTGTAAACTAGGCCTATAGTTACTTATTGTTTTTACTGCATTTGTGCTATGTACTGTATATTAAGAACTTTAATACGTTTTTTAAAACTTTCTATGCCAATACAGTTCATAATGCAGAATAAATTTAAAATCCATAAACAAGCATGATTAAACTTAAGTTACAGGGCTATGCGTAAACAGCCGTAAATAATTTTACTTAAAATATGCGATGCAGATGCTGAAAATATTTAAAGCATAAATTGGTACATTTTGCACCAAAAAGCCAAGATATTACATATTACAGGATATTTCGATGTCAGTAACAGGATTTGGAAAAAAACTGGTGGCAGCCCTGATCTAGATATAATCAAATAATTTACATATAAATTTAAAGAATCTTTTCTCAGAAAAACAAAAAGTCAAAATATTTGTTCACATAAATTAACATTTAACAAAAAGAAAAGATTGAGTATTAAATTAAATATGGTGCAAATAATTTAGTGAAAAGTATTTCAAACAATAGCCAGGTAAGGGTTAATTCATCTCAATCACATCTCAACCAGCAGGAGACACTAACATTATAATGAGAAACCTTTAAAATTTAAAAAATAACTTTAAAATTAAAATCAGAATAATTACCCTCCAGTTATCAATGATAACAAGTAGAATTGAATGAGCTTTCCACAATATAGGTATAAGCGAAAAACTTCATAATACCACTTTAATTGCTCCTCTACAGAAACCTCACCCAATCTCTCAAATTACGCTCCTTCTCTCTCTCTCTGCGTTACTCTTTTGAGAGCCAGTCAGCTGTATGCAAAAATTAATATTTTGTATGATAATCAATTATCAAATTTACACTGCTTTCTATTTTTTCTGTGATATAACTGAATTTGGCAAAAAGGGCAGGTAAACTAATTTATTCAACATGTAAAGGTGATATTTTCAAATGTGCGCTTAATTAACCACCATTCAGGGAAATTAATATAACACTGCATTTTCTAAGAAAATTAAAAGGCAAGTTTTGTTACAGGGAATTTGGTTCTTTATTTTTAAAAAGTAAAACTTCTCAAATAATTTTTTCCATGCAAAAGGATTCCCAATTGGCAATGTTTTTCCATAAATACAGGCAATCTAGTGTTTTTTACAAGTAAAAATTATAGCTCTAATGTAAGTCTTGAAAGTTGGGTGAGATACAAATTATTTTCTGAAACTGCTAATAAACCTATGGTACTTATAATTGGAGAGCTTGGCACTCAAAAGGTTTAAAATTCACAATACGATTGTAACTGCTCCTGTGAACATGCCTCAGCATCTCAACTTAAGACTCTCTCCTTTAGAATTCCTCCATAATTCCTAAACATCCTTAAATCCATATTAAAAAATGAGATTACAGTATCGAGATCCTATGAACTATTGGGTATAATATGGTTACTTTATGCATATCAGCTGATCCAAAATTCAAAATGAGAAAGAGAAAGTGGTGAAGGCGGCCTTATGCAGTTTACCCCTTGCATGTTGTATGACTATCAGGAAATGTGCTGAGCGATTTTCCTTTGTTTCATGTACTTTAAACGTCGACTTGATATCAGAAATACAACATACTGAAAGAAACTCAATTTTCCCTTGCACGGGACAAAAGAATAGCAAAAATCAGTAAGTGCCATTAATGCAACATAAGTGCTGTGAAGACTAAATGCAATAATATGTAAACGATGTTTTTCTACTTCTCAATCTTTATAGTTAATGTTCAGGATTTATTTACCTCGAGTTCAAATTATTTATTTTTATAATATCTGCCATTCAATATTTTAATAGGTGCTACCAATGGTCCCTAGCTATACTACCTAGGCTCAGTAAAGAACTAAACAATTTCTATAGTGTGTGAATATATTATACAGTATCACTGACTAACAACTACGGTATTTCCTCTCAAATCCAGTATATTGCAAAATGCAATTTTATGATAAACTTTGTATACTGACAACAAACTGCGACATAAAATACAAATATACATGTTACAACAGACATTTACCCACAAGACAATTTTGTTCTAATATTTTCAAATATTATCACACAATACTAATACCCAATTTTATAATGCACATTTTCATCTTCATAATCATAAAATTATACTGGAATTAAATGCTGGAAAACAAATCTTTGATAAAAAATATGTTATATGTCGCATTTTAATGTACTGAAAGTGTACCTATCTGCATTTATCATTGCTTTGCCTAACTTCTAATTACAGTAAAAGCCCATTCTAATGGCACCCATGGGACCAAAGTCGTGCCGCTAAAGTGAATATACCGATATAACAAATGGTGCCACAAAATCACATTCCAATTACATTGATGGCATATATGCTATCTTTCATGGATCTTCTTCCCTATAAGATGTTGTATATGTTGTTCTTCGTTATCTAATTCACTATTTTTTGTGTGAATTATCATGGTGTAACTTTTAATTTTATTAATTTTAGTAATGCTCATTCTGGGAACCAAATAAGGGTCCATCGAAAATAACATTACTACTACAACCATAATTTATTATGCACAATTAAACAATTGTTTCGATTTTTCCATTGAAAGTAAATACCAACAGTTCGTAAATTCACAAATTTCTGATTTCATTTTTTGGAACAGCTTTCAAATTACCTTGCCCACATCCTCGATGCGATTTCCCATCTCCTTTTGTTGTTTATTGCTTGGATTTGAAATGGTATAGCGGGAATAATATGATTTCCTTTTGTATATGTATCTTCTCTGAATTTGGATGGGATAGTTTGAAAAATAAATTTTTTGAAGCAAGCTTAGCAAATAAAAGAAGATCGAAAACCACATCGGGGAAGTTGGCCGGGTAATTAGCAAGCTTAGCCCATTTGCTGATAAAAGTATTTTGCTTTTTCAATTAATAGTGTACCTGTGATTGGGAAACTTTAAAAACATTTCACCTTAAACCACTCGTATAATACTGCATCCGACTGTTCTAGCTCTGGCTTCCTTAAGTTTTACTGTTTCAAAATTAAGAAAAATTCTTTGACACCTTAAAACAGAAGAGGAATTACTACAATACGTGGTTAAGGTTACAGAAGTTCAGTCATGACTGTGACAACATCTGTCAGACAAATGGAAAATGCAATTTCATCGAAGATGCCATTATAGCGAGTTTGCCGGTAGACCGGGTGCTGTTAAAATGAGCTATTACTATATATAACAGATTTACAAGCTATTTACTGTACCAATTGATCAAAACTATAAAATTTTCTATTTTTTAATTCCTCCTGTACAAATAAATAGATCAATAGGCGACAATGAATTATGATAAATAAATCATTAAAATGGAAAGTTCATTCTACTATGTAACACAAACTGATAACACCCACCTCTATTCTTGCTTGGTTGTACAAAAAACAGGTTCAGGCAGATCCAGGATATCAGCTGAGCAGTGAATTGCATGTTGAAAATGGTCCAGTAAGTACAACTTGGAGCTACACTTCTGAAAGAACAACAGAATCGTATGAGAAATCTTGCATCACAGGATGCCATGCTGACATTAATAAAATTAACTATAAATTCTTTAAATGAAACTCAAGTTATTAGTTTCTGAAATATAAAGATAAAAGCAATTAAAAACATATATTTTTAAAAATTTAATGTTTAACATATTGAACAGGTTTAAAATAAGTCACATACTTTATTGTTCTCATAATAGTTACATGATAAAGAATGTCCTTAACCATCCACCAATTTAAATAGGTATGTACTTTTATTGCTCTCTATTCATAAACATTTCACGAAATGAAAATTTTCATATGTAATACGTTTTAGACTCTTAATTTAAATGCTATGTCTTCTAAATATTTTATTACTATTTACATGGAATATTAAAAAAATAATGTATTCATTTCACTTATAAGATTTCTTATTGACCCACACTTGGCGCGATAGCAATAATAAACGTGTAAATTAATAGTGTTTGGAAAATAAATTAAATCAAAAATATTTCAAACTAAGAATTGAACCATACACTCATGTCTATCAGCAATGAAATACTATCGTTCAAACTGTATAACGAGGTTATTTAGAAGTTGTTTGAAAAGGGCAAGCGAGGTGCAAAAATAATGTATTCCGCTGAATCATCGCTTTATTGAAGGCAATTAATTAATTAGAATCGACAAAAACTATGCTTAAAACCAATCGAATTTCACATACATTTTAAATTATAACAGACGTAAAAAAACTCGCATGCCAAGTCTGAAACGAATTCCTCAACTTATGCACTACCTTTTCGGGAACAGTATCCATAGCAGAACTTGTCTATCAAAAATGTATTATCAAATCCCGTCTCTTATAAATGGTCTATTTGTTGCTCAAGAGAATATTTCATTTGACAAAACGAAACTTCTTCTAATCAACAACAACCACAATGTGTACTAAAAATCGTGATAATAAATTGTACGACAACACATTAAACTTCATTATGTACAAATAGGAATAAAAGCGAAACATTAACACTTACCACTTCAATATGATTCCGGAAAATATTCTTTTCAACGACCAACTATAATAAACCCATTCCCCCCATACTACTACATGTCGTCCATGCGCGATTGCAGTGACGTCAGTGGAGATTTTTGAAAAAGTGTCAAGTCAAATGAGAGTATATTTTTTATATTTACTGGTGCAAAATGATTTTCTAATCTCGGAAACATATTTTGCCATTAATATAAGCCAGTAGCAAACATATTTAATGAAAGTAAAATTATTCGCGGATAAACTTAATCATAAACATGATTTGCGTACAAAGTCACGAAGTTGGAATGACAGAAAAATCGTCAGGCCGGCAATTCATCTCATACAGTTATAATTTCTTGAAATATTAAACGGAAAGAAAGTGAAAATTATTATTTTGAAAAGAGAATACGAATTCATGCCGAATTAGCTTAAATATTTGATTTTAACTGCATAAAAACGAGAAATTTATAATGGGAAATTTTATCCTGCATGGAAACACTACAATAATAAATGACAATGTCACTTTGTCATGTAATGCTTTTTGAAGCTTAATATCTCGCAAACGACTGAAGCGAATTTGATGAAATTTTCAGGATAGCATTATGATATAACAACAAAAAGTTTTAATGTATCGAACTCGAGATCAAAGACCCGGGTTCGATTCCAGGGGATAATTTCCAATAAGATAACACGTAATTTCACGTAAAAATGAACTTTTCGACGCGCAGGCTTTCATTCTTTTTTAGATTAAAATTAGAAATAATTGACTTACAATCTTCGGATATAAACCACTTTGAAGAAAACATTATAAAGTTTCTTATTCTGTTCATCTTTTTCCGCCTACAGTTCGAAATTTCTCAATGTAAACGTTTAATTCACACAGTTTGAGGAAATCTTGCCATTTTAACAGGATTGTTGCCTTGCCTACCAATTCCATTGTTAGACGTCTATATTATATTGTTAATTCAATCCTTATGGGTATAAACGTGCTTTGAATGCTTTTAATACGAGAGAGAGGGGGGAGCGAGAGGGAGGGGGAGAGAGGGAAGTAGAGGGGAAAGAGGGAGAGAAGAGAGAGGGGGAGGGGGATAAATGAGGACGGGGAGGGGGATAAATGAGCACGGGAAGGGAGATAGAGGGTGTGAGAGGGAGAGAGGGTGTGAAAGAAGGGAGGAGGGGAAAGGGAGGGTTAGAGAGACAACTATTTTAAGTTTAACTAAAGATAGCCCGTCAACAACAGAATATTCACTAGAAATGTTGTATATGACAAAATATTTCATATGTAAAAGTGTGATATTAATTATTTTAAATGAAAATAGTAATAATAAATCTATCTATAATTCTTCCGTTGATATTTCAATGGGCATTACACTAGTGCTTTTATGTAGGATTCTTAGCTTTTAATATTTTTGAACATCTATATCTATAAAAGGCTTAGGATGTCTGCAACAACTTGACTTTTCGATATGCAGGCTTTTATTCATTCGCTCATATAAATTCGAAATATTGGAATCTGAGCTTCTGACCTGGATCGTTTTAAAGAAAGAAGTCCTATTGTTGTAAAATCGTATATAGCTTACGAGCGTAAAATAAGAGAGGGAGATGTATCAATAATGCAGGTATATAGTAAAATACGTCTTTAATAGAATAGTTTTCTATGGGGATGTCATTTGCACCATTAATTGATTCACATTATTATTAATAAATTAATTGAAAGAAATCCATGTAAACATTACCTGGTTACAGCGCCAGCCGGAATGCCTTCTCATGAACTGAAGCTTAAAGTAAGAGCCGTTATCATGCTCCTTATGAATCTAATGCCATTGACAGGACTATGTAATGGTACAAGACTTACTGTTACTCGAATACAAACACACATGATCAAAGCAAAAGTGATCAGTGCAGCAAACTCAGACACGGTACTTATTCCAAGAATCTCACTCATTCCATCAGATACAAATTTACCATTCAGTTTCAAACAAAAAGAATTCCCAATACGATAGGCTTTTACAATGACAATCAATAAGTCACAAGGCCAAACATTTGAAAAAATGCCTTTACCTACCTAAGCCTGTTTTTAGTCATGGACAATTATATGTTGCTCTCTCAAGAGTCAAATCATTTGATTCAATTAGTGTATTGTCAGGAAAGAACCCAGAAATTGACAATTGTGTCTTTAGAGAAATCTTTGATTAAAAATTATAAGTTCAAAAAAAATAAATGCCTGAATGTTTAATTAACCTTTAAGATCTGCTTGATCAGCATACGTTACCCAGGGTACAGTACTTTTCTTTATTCTGAAATTCCTTTTCACATTTGGAGGAACATTTTCGGCATACTCAGAATCTTCACTGGAAGAATAATTTTGTGTTCCAGAATCAGAAGGTTCTACAGTATCATTTAGTTGCTGCTGTTGTTGTTCTGGAAAATGCTTGTCTGCTGACTCCTTACTACTGTCCTCAAATGGCGTATCAACATCAAATAGAAGACTCAGCACATTTTTTCAAAATATTTCTTCTTGTCATGTTGCTAAAATAGAGAAATAAGGGTTAATTGTTTCCAAAATGTTTAATTTTAATAATTTAATTATACAAATAATGGCATAATTTGGAATGAAATAAGTCAAAAAATTTATATAAATGAGCAACTGAATTAATGCCAATTCAAAATACTAGAAACCTATCAGGACTTATTAGTCCTGACCACGTGTTTGACATAAAATTCAAACTTAATTAATTACCTAAAAACTACATCAACAAAATCATTATACACATATTGATAATACAAATAAAAAAATATAAGCACCTTACCCAAGATTTATCCGTGAAAATTTGTGAAAAGAAATCACAGCTCGTCTTCTTCAGTGTGTAATGGCTTCCTGTCCACTGCACTGATCCCAAGTCCTGACCATGTGTTTCACATAAAATTCAAACTTATTTAATTATCAAAAAACTACCTCAACAAAATCAGTATACACATATTGATAATATAAATAAAAAAATATAAGCACCTTACCCAAGATTTATCTGTGAAAATTTGTAAAAAGAAATCACAGCTCGTCTTCTTCAGTGTGTAATGGCTGCCTGTCCACTGCACTGATCCAAACAAGTTCCGCTACCTTCCTAATGAGACAACCTATATACCCCTGCCATCTAGCAATTGTTGTAGGAACTACAACAAATGAGGACATGTAATTCCCATTAGGTTAGATGCAAAGAATAAGAAATAAGATGAAATAAAAGTAAATGGGCCTTAGAAGTCCTGACAGGCCATAAAGTGTTAAGGCAGGTACATTTTAAAAATATAGCCAAGTGCCAGACACAGGTTTTCCCAGGTCCCAGGTGACAGGAGCTTCCACGGTCCGTCACATTTATTACCTTTTTCAGGAGAAGCTCATGTCGCCTGGGAAAACCTGCATCTGGCACTGTATAAGAACAAAATATTTGTTTAAATTATTGCAATGGCTATATTTTTAATATGTACCTGCCTTAACACTTTATAGCCTGTCAGGACTTCTAAGGCCCATTTACTGGGAATAAAATAGTTTATGATGCTGTGGTCAAAATGTTTACAATAAGCAATACTAAAATATTATTAGCTTTTTAATTGTTTGAAGAAGGATTAAACATGAAGTGGAATAGAAGAACTTCCTAATTACCATACATTAGAGGCAGTGCTGCAGTGGTAAAAAAAGCAGAGGGTATACTGTATACTAAGGTAAAACTTTGAGGGAGGGTTCTTACACAGTTTTTTAGAGTAAATTACACTATAGTAATGTTGTCACGATGCCAGGAGAAAATGTATGAATGGTTTTTTTCAATCAACCTGTATAATTTTCATATATGCTATTTGTTCAACAAAGCAGAGGATATACCATTTTCACTTGAAAAAAGCAGAGGGTATACAGCATACGAGTATACTACCGTATACCCTCCACTACAGCATTGATTAGAGGTCCGCACGGGCTGGGTCCCGCCCATGGACTGTATAACTTTGTCAAAACTAGTTTTGAATAGAGGAGGCATTTATCTTTAATTTAACATTGAAGAAAGACAAATTATACACCTAGTTAATGAAAGCATACAATTTATGATGTCTCTTTCAGGTTAATTTTTAGAGAGATAAAGAAAATCTAAGACTATATTTTTTGTTTATAAAACTATTCATAATCAGAAAATTATTATCCAACCAAAAGGATTCCTATAAATAGAGTTAAAGGTGTGATTAAACATAATACACATGTATCATAAAAACACCAAATCTCATAGTCACTATGAATTAAAAACATTTTCTTAGTCGTTAATTTTCACAATATCAAAAGTACCCAACAATCTTTAGCATGTCCAATGTAAATAGAGATATTACAACGATAAGTCAGGACACAATGACAAAATCCAAAAATCTGGATGTCCTGCAGAACAAGGACATCTGATAACCATAAGCTAAAAGGTATGGAGTTTGTGAAGTCATTAACAAAGAAAAATACCTTATTAAAATTCCACAATTTTTTTATTTCACGACCGGTTTTGCTAAATAACTAGCATCATCAGGTGAGAAAAGTGCTCAAAATATCCTTTATGTACTAGGTTGATGGAGGGGAGGAGAGCAAAGGAGGAGAGAGAAAAAAAACAACCCTGGAGTAATTGGTGGATGATAGGGGTGGGGGGTGGTAACCATTAAGGACAATGTAATAGACCAACCAAAGGTGGCGAAGGAAGCGAGTGATAAGTGGGAGACGCCGAAAAAAGACAAAGTGTTTACAAGTGAGTCACTTTGGATTTACATTATAAGGGGGAGGGATTTTGAAAAAGAAACTCATTAGTAAGTAAACTTTTTGACTCAAAATTTACAATTTCCAATTGCTCCAGAGCATCCAACCTGAACCCCTTCATTTCCACATGGAGCACTTTCGGGATGAAATCACTGTTGTGTCCATCCTCCATAAGATGCACGGCAAAATGTGATGAGGGATTTCTCAATGCAAAGCATCGTTTATGTTCGCTGTGCCTTACTCCCGCACTTCTACCAATGTAGCAGGCCTCACAGTCACTGCATTTCAGTTCATAAATCCTGCTCTGGAATTTAACTAATAAGGAGAGTTAGACAACTCGTCCCCTGGTTTTTGGACGAAACCACCGCAGCATGAAAGAACATAAACATTAATGGAACGTATTCCTTTCTAGCCACTAATGGCCATTCTTTCGCAAGTTATTAACATTTAAAGATAACAAAAAATCTGCCGGCCATTTAAATACCTTCTAAAACAGACCTGCTGACAAGTAGGCAGCGTTGCTGTGCAGGTAAAGGCCTTCCCTAGCTGCGAGGATTTTAAGTAGGTACCGTGCCTTCCAACAGCGTCTCTGTTTGTCGCTTTCACTGCCAGGGTCAGAAACATGAACTGTTAGATGTATTCTTCCAAGAATCCTCGCAGCTAGAGAAGGCCTTTACCCGCACAGCAACGCCGCCTACTTGTCAGCAGGTCTGTTTTAGAAGGTATTTAAATGGCCGGCAGGTTTCTTGTGATCCTTAAATGTTAATAACTTGAGAAAGAATGACCATTGGCGGCTAGAAAAAAATAAGTGTCCCATTAATTTTTATGTTCTTTCATGCAGCAGCGGTTTCATGCGAAAACCAGGGGACGAGTTGTCTAACTCTCCTTGTAAGTTATTTTTCTTTGTTAATATGAGTATCAATTACCACAAAGTTCAGCCAAATTCCCTGGATTTTATTTTATGAAGTTACATTATGTATTTCATAAAATACGCCTGGAATAAATTTAACAGGAGTAAAATAAAGTCGAAAAAATCTACTATGACATTAAGATAGTATTGCTTGGAGGTATAAAATTAAATAATTTTTACAATTTTATTGCGCTAAAACTTTTACCGGCACTCTTCCTTAATAAAAATATTATAATTTCCTGTAGATCTGTGTCACAAATGTCTTTCTCTACAGATATAAGGGCGACCATATTCAACCTTTCTTGCATCATTGTTGATCTTAAGGACAATTTAATGAGATTTAATTTAGAAAAAGATCATTCCGTTATTGCAACTGTTATGGGTAATGTTGAATATATCTTCAAGGCAACAATTGTATTAGGATAAATTTCTTCCAGTCCTAATTCTAAAATCTTTTCTACAATCCCAAAACTACATAGCTTCAAATTTCTCATTACGTGCTAGTGATTTGACTTCAAATGCTGGATCTACTCCATCAATATCACTAACTCCATTTTCCCCAGTTAATATTTCTTCTAGCTCCTTAGAGTGTTTACTTATACTAACCTCATCTAAATTAATAAAAATTTTAGTTTAAAGAAGAAAGTTGATAGGTTTAACTATTTTTTCATTGTTCAAGTCTTTCATTCAATTTATTCAAAGCTTGGTCAAATAAAACATTTTAAAATTCAATCTGAAGCATTTTTTGGGTCTGTTATTGTCTCATCTCTTGATTTATATTCAAAAAATTGTTTTGCTTTTCAAATATGAGTCTCTCTAATAGATTTGTTTCAATGTTTAGTTCATTCGACAATTCTAATGCATTTTCCCAACAATCTTCGAAGCCTAATGTCCAGAATGATTCAAGATGGTGCTTACTAGCATCAGTTAATTATAATGCTCCCATTAAATCAATGTGACGATTCTGCAAGGCTTTACTAACACCTTGAAGGTGTTGCAAAATATCAAACCAAACAACAAGTGAAAATACAAAATAAAAATTGGTGCTTCAGCTACTTCTCTCAGAGATTTTTTTATACCCAGTAGTTGAAATCTCACTGCTTTTACTGCATTTATTTTTCCTTCCCATCTTGTTTCAGGCAAAGATTTTATAGCAACTTTTACAGTTTTAGTAAGCATTTCCCATCTTTGAGTTGATGCTGCAAACAGGTAATATAATTTCTGCAGTATACCAAAAATTGTATTTGAGAGTGTGCCGCATCACATATAACTAAATTTAAATTGTGGCATCCACAAGGTACATACCTTCAACAGGCATGTCCAGAAAATGGCCAATAAAGCCACCACATCCAGGGTTAGCCTTGCACCACTTCTACGTTCAGGTGACATATCCCTGAAATACAGACTTCATATTTACCAGGTGGTCATCTACCTTGGCATGGCCTACGCGTTGGCAGCCCGGACTGCTCTCTCTCCAGTTCGGCCCTTCGGAAACTTCAGGTGGCAGAGAGAAGCTGCCTACACTCCATTCTACAGCTCAGCTGGAAAACCACAAAAGAGGGACTCTATGAAATGACAAACACCATCCCAATAAAGGAAATGCTTTGGAAGATGGCAAGGCATTTCTATGACAGCCTCCATTACAGCCCTTCCGCCCTTATCAGGGAGATTGGAAAGTCTGAAACCCATCCATGGGACAGGTACAAACGTTCCTGGACCTCCATGGGTGCTCCTGATGGCCTCCCTCCGAAAAGGAGAAGACTGATAACCGGGGGACGGTTGGCCTAATGTAGGAGTTCAGCTACAGCAATAAGGAGACCCAGCTGCAGTAGATCCAGCAGGATGTGAATGCAGTACAAGCCTTCTGCCAAGTAGGAAATAACACCTGCGACCTTATAGAACAAGCTCGCTTTTTTTGCACCAGAGAGCAAGCTTAAGGGCATGTATATGAACTAAAAGTGTGTGAGTTTGTGTGTAATAGGGGGAAGTATGATGAGGGGTGTGCGTGAGAGAGAAAGGGAGAGGAGTGTATGTGAGAGAGAGAGCATGTGTGATGATGGATGTTTGTGTGATAGAGAGGGATTGGAGTATGTGTGTGTGTGTGTGCATATGAGAGAGAGAGAGGGAGTGGAATGTGTGTGTTATTATTATTATTCAGGCCACATTTTAAAGGAGTAGAAGAAAAAATGTAAATATTTGGAAAATAACCGAAACGGTTATTAATAAACAATCATAAATAATTTCAGTGATGATGACACAAATCGCTGAGAGTTAGAAAACTTGCAATGAATGCTGTGGTCTCCCTTCAATGATTTCAGTTCTCTCTTAAGTGTGAATGCTGATGGAAAAATGTTAATACAGCAAACATGAAAGATATTAAACAGTAATTAAGTTTGAAGTTGTAGACAGCCGTATCTGACGAATCAACTGTTATACAATCGGACACCAATACAACGAGCGACTTAACCCCTCCCTTGATATCATCTCATTCTAATTCTTCCATTACCACTGATATTTAATCTCTTTATTCTCTTCTAGTGTGTTTTATTTTTATCGATGTGTTTTGATCTAATTTATTGTTTTCGTGTATACTATAATTAAGAGGAAATGTCGATGTTTTTCAACAACATCTAAATGTAAACACCCATATTGCGAAAACATCAGATCTGTAACATCGATGTACCTCAAGGTTCAGAACCTTCAATTTTTTTTATAGCATCAATGTATCTCCCAATATCGCAAATAATTTGAACTGCGACTACTTTCGCATTAATTTCAACTCAAACTTGAAAACAATGTTATTTATTAAATGACTTTTATGCTTTTTACTTTCTCCATATGTTCGCGATAATGACTGTTGGCATGTGTGTATGTGATAGAATTTTGTAACTAAAAAATTAATGATCAGATCAGCCCTAAACTTTATATTTGAAATTTTTATTAGTACATGAGGATCTGAAAAGGTTTTTGTTAAAACTACTCATTGTCAGCCGTAAATGGAGGTTTATTTTTATAGTATTTCCATCTTTTCAAATATCATCAGAATTTTTACTTTCTCCATACGTAGTAATGGGAAAGTACTGTGTTCCTGAAAAAAATCCACTTCGAGATTTCAACGGAAATACACATTTTGAGGTCCCTAGAACACGTTTAGACTATTTTCGGAATGATGTCTGTGTGTGTGTGTATGTGATTTTGAGCGCTCTAACTCAAAAAGTACTTGCCATATCGATACCAAATTTCATATATATCACTTTACGGTGAGCACAAAGAAATGATTAGTTTTTGGACAATACCGGTTAACTGGAAGTCGAGGTTTATTCGAAACCCGATTCGGTTTTTGCGATATTTCTCCGCTAAAACATCATTATTGCATATACAATTCTATACAATTGTTATAGAGAATGTAATTTCCTACAATTTTCATTTGAAAGAATTTTCCATAGCAGTTATTCTTTAGGAATTATTTATAAATAATCGGTTTTTCGGTTTCCGTCAAATATCTCCTTAAAAACGTCGTTATTAGTAATCTTCGTAAGGAAGAATAATATTTCTTCTAATATTTCTTATAATATCTACTTTCGCAGTATTTTCTTAGCTTGTTTTTGTTTTTATATTTTATTGTTAACAAGAACTGTAATTGCTAGTACAATGAATCATTTGCACTATCCAAAAAAACCTTTAATTTGCTAATAGCAAGTTCTGAAGAAAGAAATATTTTTCTGCTTAACTAACCAAATGTCTCACCATCAGGCACATTTCGACGATTGATGGTAACAACTTCCTGACAATTAAATGGATATTCTAGCAATCGCTAAGATTTGACTGATCCCAAAGAAACTCCAGCGATCGAGAGAGAAGATGATGACGAGTAGAGCCTCCTTGAGCTCGCAAAGAGGCCTTCAGAGCGCTTGATTTACACGAATAACGTTGTGACATGTACTGATGTAGATGACAGGGTAGTCAAAGAATGGCGAAATTATTCGATTTCATATCATATTTCAAAATTAACGCGGTCGCTTTAGCCGTACCCATGGGTTAAGATAGCCTGAGGATATTACAGCAAAATCGAACGAGAAAGTATATTTTGGTATTCCAGAACATACGATGAAATATGTGAATGGATATATACATGAATGAATGAATGAATGAGCGAAAACGGCTGCGTGTAAAGAAAAATTTATAAATATTTCAAAAAACAGTGATATGAATTAAAACATTGATGGCTCATGTTTTATGTTAAAATCGCCATTCATTTCCTGCGATACATTTTTTTACGTTTTTAATACCTCTCCATCATATGAGGTATCTGTAATTACATGAGAGATACTCTACGCATCGGGCGTCGAATTTTGCGATTTGCCTAACCAAGTCCATCCTACATCTACCAGGCGACGACAAAGGTATCCGAAAACACGCAAGCGAACGAGGGCTTCAAATTTGGCGCCCATAAGAGCTCGCCGCCATGGGAGCATGTTATACCTGCAAATCAGGACCAGAGAAGAGAATAAATAATGCAATTAGGACCTAATATATATATGACCATCAAACACTTGATTGCCCCTTCAATATAGACCACCCAACACACGAAATTACCCACTGATTTATGCCACCCAATTTGCACTTAACTGCCGCTATAACATATTTCTTCCTAGATGCATCAAACTCCCCACGCTCTTCTGCCAAGCGATGTACACTCCATATACGTAGGGAGAAATGTACATTGTACAATCTACTGCACCAAACATACACCGAATGCCCCTATGCTTATATAGCTCAGAAATTCTGTAGATATTTTCTGCGATCTGTTTGTCGGATGTAAATGTCGCTAGAAAAAATGCGAATAATGTTATTTATATATTGACATGCCCTCGGCAGGATTCAAACCCGCGACCATAACATTGGGAGATAGGCACGCTAACCACCCCCTCTATCGATAACTCGAGAGAAAATAGAGATAGAAACTCTAAATTTGGCGAGAATGCTCCATTCACTTATGATAAAGTGGTGACAAAAAAATATCGAAAAAAGTGCTGGGTTCGGTTCCAATGGAAGACAGTTACATATCCCATTAAAGTAACACGTAATAAATCGACTGTAGGCTTCCATTAATTTTACTTTCTCCATATACGTAGTATAGAGAAAGTATTATTTCCATGAAAAAAATCGACTACGAGATTTCAACGGAAATACACGTTTTGAGGTCCCTAGAATACGTTTAGACTATTTTCGGAATGATGTGTGTATGTGATTGTGGGGGCTCTAACTCTAAAAGTACTTGCCATATCGTTACCAAATTTCAAATATAACACTTTGGTATGAGCATGAAGAGCTGAGTAGTTTTTAGATTTAGATGGTATTAATATGGCAAGTACTTTTTGAGTTAGAGCGCTCAAAATCACATACACACACATACGCATACACACAGACATCATTCCGAAAATAGTCTAAACGTGTTCTAGGGACCTCAAAACGTGTATTTCCGTTGAAATCTCGAAATCGATTTTTTTCATGACCACAATACTTTCCCATTACTACGTATGGAGAAAGTAAAAATGTAAGATTCCAGTATTCAATAGACGAAAGAAGGTTCAATTACTTTCATCAATAAACGCTTCCTGATTAATAATCAGTATCTATTTACGTTTCTATCGATAAACATCGATCGTTTCGTTGCTTAAACAAAAGTGCGAGCCGAACAACGCTAAACTTTTGTCTATTTGTAAGCTTCATTGAAGCTAACTGAATCGGAGATAAAAATGACGCTCGGAAAGGGTACGAAAAATCCACAAAATTTCGAAACAAATTGCGTATTTCTGAAAATTTCGACCGTTGAACACGTAAACTTCGCAGGAATAAGATAGTATAGAGTTTTATTCGTCGAATAAAGCAAAAACGGAAAAACTCTGTCCATATTTACGTATTTTGATGCTTGAAGGAAGAATACCTTGCAAGTCAAGAAATGGATTCATACGTGTTATCTTATGGAAAAATGTTAATCCCCTACATTGGCAGCACTGATTAATCCCGGTTGACCAAACCTTGACCATTCACTAAGTTAGGATGTAAGGAAGAATCGTACCAAATTTGGTTATTCTAGCTTTTATCGTTTAGGAGGAGTTCCATGAACAAACACACAAACACACGCTTCAAAATTTAAGTATTATATCTAGTAGATAGATAAATAATACATATGGAGTTTTCTAATAAAAACACCTTACCTTGTTAACGATGAAATGTACGAGGGAAACAAGAATGCGATCAAAGAACACTAATTTAATCCAAAGAGGTTTCTTACTGTAACTAAAATTTATTTGCAGGACAAATTTTCAGTTGTTGCTTCGCTAACAAGGCGGTCTCCAACAGGGTGAAGCCTTATGTTTTAATAAATTGTCTGCAATTATTAAAATCGAAAGTTATCGTTCCGGCTGAAATAACGATAAGGGTTTCGTTCGATGATACAAAACCTAAGATACTTGTAGAAGGGGTACAAATTTGTTATATAAGCATTATGATAGGACGTAAAATAAAACCCACGAAAAAATCTGAAATTCCAAAAATGATCATTATTAGGAAAGTATCTTACTCCATTCTTTCTTTTCTTATTCTTCAGATAAACATAGAAATCAGTGCGGGAATGTGAAATTGTGTTATTTAAATATTTTAAAATTGAGATAAACACAGCAAATAAGTATTTTTATAGTTAAAAAAGATTATTTTTCGATGAATAAATTCAAATTCGTGCCGAAATGGCGGATAATATCGTACAAAAGTAAATTTTTAGCAATGAATATTATTTGAAATATTTTTCGAGTGAAAGAAAATAAGAAATTAAGCATTCATATATTACTAATAATCTCGATCTTCTATCAATTCTGAACATTTATCTTTTTCCATGTTCAAACCCGTGTTTTTTATGCACTCAGGCATACAAACCATATTTCCAAACATCCTATGTATCTCGCAATTAATGCAAGTACCTTCGACTATTTCGACCATAAATCGTGTTTATCAATTCGACAAACTAACGGTTATTCCTCCAACTAACAAACGCATTTCTTACGGCTACTCTCGGCCCCTCGACCGCGATTTCCTATTTTGTTTTGCCCCGTACAATACCCTTGCCTTGGGACTCAGCGATTGGGATGGGGGAGGGAGGAGAGCGATTGGGGGGTTGGGCAATGGGGGCGGGGCGGGTGTACTTCACCTGAGATTCTCCTGAACAGTGAAACTATGGCAGTTCGGAGGTAGTACCTCCAACCCGTCCCGGTCCCGCGTCTCTCCCCCGCCGCCCCTCATTCGACGTCCACTTGGTCCCCCAGGCCGTTCGCGACCTCGTCTTCGCCGGTCCAAGGGAGAAGGATGTCTTCCCCACCTCCGCGATCCAGTATGGCGGAGAAAGGGGTTGAAAAGCTAGAAACAGCGGATAGAGGGAGAACATTTTCACATATGTATGTACAGGGGCGGCCCGATGAATTTTGGCGCCCCGGGCGAGATAACACCCCAGCGCCCCCCCCCCCCCGTAAATGTTTGTTGAGATATTTACAGAATATAGGTTAATTTGTTCAACGCTCTGTAAAACTTATTGATAATGGTTAAATAATAGGAATTTCATCATGATTCTAGCCTGTAATGCATAGATAGATGATCGGGATAGCGCACCCAACAATTAGGCGCCCCGGGCAGCCGCCCGGCTCGCCCGTACCTCGGGCCGGCCCTGTGTATATATATACTCGTATTTCCGAAATAACTGATCCATTATAAATGTTTCGCGTCGTTAATGTTTACTCTTCACTATAACATGCAATTTCGTATTATTTTGTTTACATAGCAACTGAATTCAAAGCGTCAGTCACTACTTTAAAATTACCTTGTGATACGTTGAGCTGAGGAGATTTTTCTGTTGGTGTTTTTTTTTGTTCTTTCCACTTTGTTATTAATAAAGACTATTGAAAATGTTTTAAAATTTTTCTCTATTGTAATCGCTGATAAATATTTCTAAGAACGGTGATGTCAAATGCAATCATATTCATTGCTCTGTATGGAGAAAGTCATGTGTTGGCCACATCAGATTTTTAGTTTTATAACGATGTTTATGAGTTATTATTAAAAAATATTATGTAAATGATACAGATAATTTTATAACATAATTATTATTAGCTATCGTAAGCAAAGTTACTGCAAAAAACGCCACCGAGGGTTCAAAAATGTACCTTTGACAGGAAGACCAAAGAAGATGCATAGATCTGGGAACCATTATAGTTGAACCTATTTTTGGAAATCCCCATTTGTTTTGCTCAGTATTTCAGGCAGCAATGCGAGGAAATAGAGAGAGAGAGGAAGGATGATTTCACGGAGGTTTCGTCTTCCGGGGAGGGACGAGGGGTCGGAGTTCAAGAGGTCAACTTCCGGTGGCTAGTGTGTTTGCCTGTGTGTGGGGAGGTCGTCCTTTGGTGGCGTTTGGACTCCCTCTCAGAAGGGGATTTGACGGGGCGTGGGAGAACGGTGTAGCTTACCGTGAGATGGACTGCCCCCGTCCGCCTCAACCGATATATTATTGCGTCCTTCGCAGCCCCATCGGTTGCCGTCCATAAACTTCGTGGATGCTAAATCTAGCGAAAGGAGCCACCGAGCGAAAGTGACGCATTACGTACGCCGTTGGGAAAGGGGAATGAGTGGGGTTTAGAGGAAGATACGTGGAAGGAGAGTATGGGAAAGAGGTTTTTGGAGAGTTTGAGAGAGAGAGAGAGGGAGAGGAGGGTTGTGACACGATGCAGGATAGGGGGAGGGAAGATTTTCTCTGCGGAGGCGTAGGGCAGCGGTTTCCGTGTTTGCTTGGCAGAAAAATAGGCAGGAAAGAGAATAAAAAAGGGTGTAGACCCGTTACGTACATATTATAAAGCTAGTATATAAGCCCGTCAATATGATGTGTGTTATTTAACTTAAAATCTCGTACTTATTATTCTTATAAAGAATTTATTCATATCTTTCAAATATCAAAAATTTATTCAAAATTCCAGCGGCAGATAACTATGGACACATATTCTAGTAGTTTGGGTTTCTTCCACGCCTTAAAACCGGCGCTGCAGTCGAGCGTAACTGACATAATTAATGTCCCGAATCCCGATTGGCTAGCCATTCAATCAGTAAAAACGCCGACTGAGAATGACACCCTCAGGCATAACCAAGCAAATTATATAGAGCGCTTGATTCGTTCTATTTAAAAAAAAATGATCGGCAGTCAGTGATGAAATTGTATGATATTTGGAGACGAAGGCGCGTTCTCTGAAAATTATGAACCTTAAATTTTTTTGGTATCACTTCAAAAGAACAAAGCAAATAGGTGAGCGTGAAAAGGGCGAACGACTAAAGGGCGACTTATGTCATCCTGCCAATAAGATTTTAGTAGCTGATTAATTTAAGACATCTATTCATAAGATATAAAACAGACTGAATACATAAAAGCCCCTAATTGAATTTGTTTTTAATTTGAAATTACTCGTAATTTTGTAAGCATTGCTGTGAAAAGATGTTCAAGGTAACCTTACAACGGACGAGTAAGCAGTATACGCATATTATGTAGCTACAAAACAGACACCCTCGAGCCATTCCTTTTGGTGAGGCAACAAGACCACGAAACCAATATCAGGATAGGGAAAAAAATCAAAGCACTCTCAAATTCCATTCCATTTAACTGGAACTGCAGAATATTTGTTATTTCTCCATTGAAATGTAAACCCACAGATTAAAGCCTTCCCAACTCAATCTTCGACCAGGCGGAAAGTAAATATAATGACTTTATCGCATCAACATGTTTTACGAATGCATATATGCGTCTGAGAATAAAAAAATTAGAACACAAGCCTAAGATAAACCATGTAATGCAATATTAAATTCAGTCTATAGTGCCATTAGTGTAATCACGCCATGAAAAATTAAACTAATGTGATTAGTTCGATGAAAATATTTTGCTTGCAAACGAAGATGTTTGACTCTTATGGGATTTTTCTCTTTATCTCTCTTTAACCTTTCGCCTTATCCACATGTCTCTCTTTTTTTACTTTGTATAACATATCTCCACGTTTCGCCGAAAAGGTTCTTCTTTCCCTCCAGAAAATAACACTCCTTCCTCTCTCCTATTCTCTTTATCTGTCCTTTAAGTCTCTCACTCCCCTTTCATCTCTCATCCCTCTTCTCTCTCTCTTCCTTTTCATTCCGATGACCTCCTGCCAACATTCCTCACACTCCTCTCTCCCTCTCCTCTTCCCTCCCGCCATATCCAACTCCATATCTGAAAGAAAGACGGAGGAAGAGGAGGTGGCGGAGGAGAAAGAGAAGGGGACAGAGAGAGGGAGAGGAGAGAATAGGAGAATGGGAAAGGGGAATAGAAGAGAAGGGTGGATAGGTAAAGGGAGGAAGGAGATATGAAGGTTGGTGGGAGGGATACCTCTTTGTCCCCGTGTTAATTCCGTCACGGTGAACTCAATGGGGTTGCCTTGCTAGGGCCTTTCTCTCTCTCTCTCCCTCCCTCCCCCTCCACCCTCGTCTCCATCCCGAGCTTCCTTCCTCTGACTTCTCTCCCCCCTCCCGCCCCTCACTCACTTTTGTGCGAGGGGTTGAAAAGCCAGATATTGCCATCCTCAGGATCTTCTCTCTCTCTCTCTCTCTCCCTCTTTCCTTGAAGGGATAACCTTCTTCCTTTTCACTCCCTCTCCCCCCCCTCTCTTCCCCTCTTCCCCCATTACCGCCCTCCTCCCTCTCCCGTCAGCATCCCGCCAACTTTTTCACTGCTACTCCTACACCCCCATACTTACTCGAAGAGGGAGGGAAGTGAGGGAAGAAGGGAGGTTTTTAGGGAAGGAAAAGAAGAGAGAGAGAGGGAGGTTAAAGTTTCGGTGGCAGAAGGAGGAGTAGGTATGTGTTTTAAGAGTGCCTTTGGTTCATATTCGTTCTCTACTATTGAAGGAGTAAGATCTTCGAAACTCTCAGAAGAGCGATGAGGGAGAGAGGTGAGAGAGTGAGAGAGAGAGAGAGAGAGAGAGAGGGGGGGGGGCATAGGACAGACAGACACATTGCTTTATTCGGGCGAATTTGAGACAATCGGATGGTCGGAGGAGAAACAAAGCACTCGAGAAATGGAAGGTGTGTGTGTGTGGAGACGGAGAGTATATTACCACATTGCTCGCAATCTGAAGAGGAAAACGGTATGGTTTATTTCAGCCCTCGCACTGGATAAATTCCGACAAATTCAAGGGATGGGGGAATTATGAAATTATCAGAAAACGTAATGCGTTGGAAGTTTTTTTTAAATGAAAGGAGTGACCTATCCAAATATAAATCAATCAAAAGTAGATTTACTAAGGTAACTACCGCTGTAGTAAACGGTCTATTTAACTTAAAATGACCAAAAGTATTTATTTTTACGAAATTCTACCGTTCGAAATTCGGTACTGATTTTTACACTGATTTACGAATGTTATAATACCTTATTTCTTGTATTACCTTAATAAGTTTACGTCGCTTACTTAGAGGTATTTTGACATCCTCTATTTCTGCCCTCATCAATTTAAGCGTTGTTTCTATACCAACTATGTAGTTTGGACGGTTGGGTGCTTTACTGAACTTTTATCAAAGAATATTCATAAAAATAACACAAAAATTTGGATACATCGCGACGTTGGTAATTGAAGTTTTAGCGAAAGAGTTATACGCTGACTTCCCTCCTTTATCCATACCAAAATTTGCGGCTCTTTATTGGAAAAAATGCCATTTATACTGTAATGGATCCGGAAAAAATGGTCACTTTAATTTAGACAGGTTAAGCATTGAGTGAATAATTGCGTAAAACATCGAAAATTTTAAAGCGGATTGAATCTGGAAGTTGATTCTATAAGGGAGGTGGACGGTTTAGAAAGAGAAGTTTAAAATGACAAGAAAATTAGAGAGGGAGACGGAGGTAGAGAGGGAGAAAGAGGGAGAGGAGAGTGGGGGGGGAGAGAGAGGAGGCGGCGGTTTTGGTTGAAGGAAGGGGCGGGGGCGCGTCGCGGCGGCGTTTCCTCATTGAAGTCTCGTGTTTCACGTGAGGTCGAGGACAACCCCAAGAGATAGAGAGGGAGGGCTCTGTCTGCGGTGGACGGGTTAAAACGTGTCGTCTTGTGAATGACTGGCACATGACGTCGCGGCAAAGGGTATTCCGAA
Source organism: Uropetala carovei (assembly GCA_036926305.1). Classification (NCBI taxonomy): domain Eukaryota; kingdom Metazoa; phylum Arthropoda; class Insecta; order Odonata; family Petaluridae; genus Uropetala; species Uropetala carovei. The sequence continues at coordinate 3,736,469 of JAXCHB010000318.1, read as the reverse complement.
ATTCGTCCTGGAAAACACATGACCTCTGTCGCTTCTCTCCCCCACCCCTCCCTACCTCTTCCTCCCTCCTCCTCCTCCTTCTCTCTCCCTCTCTCTCTCTCTCTCCCTCCTCCTCTCTCTCTCGCTTCTTTTACCACAGTCTCCTAACCCATTATCTCCTCTTTCCTTCCCCTTTGGTTCCTTTACCTCTCTCGCCTTGTCCTTCATTCTATTTCCTTAACCAATCTTCCTCTTCTCATTCCATTTTTTATTTTCCTCTCTTTCTCTCTGTTTTCGCTTTTATTTCTCCTCTCTCCCATCTCTCTCCTCATCTATCTACCTCTCTTTTATTCCTTCTCTATTCCTCTCTCCCTCCTCTCCCTCCCTTTCCTCTCCCTCTATCTCATTTCCCTCTCTCTCCTCTCCCTCTCTTTCCTCTTCATCTCTCTCCTCCCCCCTCTCTCTCCCCTCCCCCTTTCCCATTTTCTCTTCTCTCCCTCTCTTACCATTCCCTCCCTTTCCCGTTCTTCCCTCTCCCTTTTCTCTCTCTCTCTTCTCTCTCCTCTCCCTCTCTTACCTCTCCCTCCCTTTCCTATCCCTCCCTCTCCTTTTCCTCCTCTCTCTCTCCTCTCCCTATCTTTCCTCTCACTCTATCTCTTCTCCCTCCTCTTTCTCCTCCTCATCTATTCCCCTCCAAACTGCCTCTCTCTCCTCTTCCTCCCTTGTCTTTCTCATTCTTCCTTTTCTCTTTCTCTTTCCCATTTATCTTTCTTCATCTCCCTCTACTTATCCTACCCCTTCCTTCTTCCAAATCTTGCCCATGCCCGTCTCTCTCTCTCTCTCTAGCCCATTATTTCTACTCCGGTCTCTTCTTCTTCCTCTTCTCTACCTCCTTGCTCTCTCTCTCTCTCTCCCTCCTTTTTTCTCTAACGCCTCTCTCTTTCTCTCGAGCCTTTCATCTTTAAATCCAAAAATCCTTGACACCATTCTGGTTCTACTTCATCTTGTCTTGCGCGACACGCTCTCTGGTAGTGGCCACGGATTCTTTCTCAGCTCTCTCTCTCTCCCTCTCTCGTCGGTCTGTTTCCTCTGATCAAAAGGTTTTAGTTTAACATTTTTGTTTTAAAAACATTATATTTTTACATGTTTCGAGAGAAATTTTCGTCGTCAATTTCTGATCGTTTCCAAATTCTTGCTTTTTTAAAAAAAATATCTTTCAAGTCAGTCAACTGTTAATCTTTGCGTTGCGTTTCCCGTGGTTGTTTAATTTATAATGAATTGATCCTGAAAATATATATTCCCTTCGCTTTAATAAGCTTGCGACTCATTATTTGTCGCAACCATTCAGAGAAGTAAAATGTAAAAAGCTTTCAATAGTTGTTTTACTTAATCGTGAATACACTCGTAAAACAATTCACTTAGTACCGCAATTTTGTTTAAAATGAAAATCGGCCACAAGCCATAATCATATGAAATCGGGAATATTTTCTTGGTCGTTTGATTCTGTTTGAAAATGGAAATATAAATAAATTAACCTTAGCTATAGGTACATACATCCACAAATAAGGTGAATTGAAGGGTATCATATAGATGTATATTTTGCACTTTTGATTGTTCGCAAACTCTAAATGGGCGTATTCTTTCTAAAGTCTGCCAGAGAAGTGCAGGTGAAATTTTAAAATCTGTCTTAATAGCTTATAATACCAGGAAACGAGCATTCTTCCTATACAAAACAATAACTTAGGATGGCTGCATTCAAAATTCATGATCATTTACTGTCAACCTATTATCGGCGTTAGGAAACCGTTTATAAATCATTAATACAAAAATGCTGATATCATAGATCCACTTTGGGGTGACTTTTCTGAAGAAATCAATTCTCACTCTGGGGCACATCTCACCGAATTATCGTTCAATTATTCGTATGATCCTTTTTAAGTTTTAAACAAATAAAAAAGTTCAAATTATTACTCAACGATAAACTTAAATTCCAATCGCATCATATTGAACTACTTTCCTATTTGAAATGTTTTCGTCGCATAAAACCCCCAATTAAATTTCAAATTTACGAAAGTAAAAAAAAAAATCCTGAAAGAAGTATTAAGTATAGCGATGGGGATAAGAGATGGCGCGCTCCTCCCCCATTTACGAAATGGTGCGGAAGGCTAAGTTACGGACTCTGAGGGCAGATGGCGCATGACGTGCCGCTTCGACCCTCACCCTGCCTTTCCCTCCTAGAAAACGTGAAAATGCGCTCAAATGATAACTTTACGAAATCCGGATTTTGTGAATGGATTACTTTTCGCATTGTCATTACGGCGGAGTGGGCAGAAAAGGAAGAAACTCCTGCCACCTTCAGAAAAACGTACATTCTTTACATGGGTTTTTTCGCGGCTTGGGTGAATTTAATTGCATGCGCTCTTGAAAATGCATCAGATTTACGAAAAAATAAATACATGGAAACATATCGAATGCAACTTACAAAACGGTAAAAATAACAGAAGAATGCAACTAATTCGACGCGAGCGCAGATTGACAGATACATCTATTCCGAAATGAGCACTTCAGTATTCAACTTGAGTATCCCAGCGCTGAAAAAAGTCTTTATGCTGGGAATCGGCAAAAGCCATAACACCGCGCATTTCCGCTAAAATGCAGCCGCATTCGGTGGTGATTCAGCGAAAGTAGATTCTAAAAAATAACAGGTTAGTGTTGTTTCCATGCGTGCGGAATAGAGGGAGGCGTTGATGGGGTGTCCGTTAAGGGTGCGCGTGAGGGTCTGGCGTAGGCAAATTTCAAAAGACGTGCATATCTGAAGGGTATAAGCAGGTTAACGCGTAAGGACGCGAACGTGTCATTGGAAGAACGATTGTTTTGGAGAAATGGTTCCTTTTGCCTGGCATTAACTTAATTGGCTGCTTGCACTGATCTTGTAATAGCAGATCATTCTTATCAAGCGATGTCGTTGCTTCTTGGCGGCTAATAATTAATTCCGATTTCAAGCAAAGAAATTCTCACACCGCGATCGAAAAGCTGCGAATAAAAATTATCCTAACAAGTTTCTTATAAGTTAGTCAAGAAATTTTTGGAAGAGATCGATAACATTCTAGGAATTTCGTATATGATAGAGATGTACTTATTTTTAGGGTACGGCAATCATAGTTTATCGAATTACAGTCGAACATACGGCGCTTGATGCAAAGGGTAAGATCCACGTACCGTAGGATGGGGGGACTTTGGCCATATGGGGTGTCTTCGGACACTTGAGCTTTTTCAGTAATCTGTCACTTTGTAATGCTCTGACTGATACGCGTTGGGCGTATTTATTTTCCCAGAGTAGATTACATTGTAAGAGAACTCTGGGCCAAGGCAGTCATTACTGAACGTGTTCTCTCTCGCAGAAGTTGCATATTGAAGTTGCACAAAAAATCGTGTTTTTTCGAGACAGTCCTCAAAACCTCCCACAATAAACATTACTATTTACGTCAGGTGAGATATTCCTGGTTAATTAGTTTGTAACATTATTCATGATCAATATATCATGAAAGTATCGGCATAGCAACTAACTGCATCAATATTTTACATTATAGTTGAAAATTTGAAATATTGTGGGATGACTTCGGTCATGGGCCGACATTACAAAAAAGTTGTTGGCGGACGTCCGTACATGAAATATGACGAAAAAAGGCTGCAGGATGCAATGAATGCTATCCAAAAAGGAAAAGTAAGAGTAGTACTACCGAGATCTCATACCATGTAAATTGGCGAAAATTTCAGTTTATGATCACAATTTATTAATTTAGTTGATTATTTTGTCTATTTTACATCAAATAAATTTTTACTTATCCTCTCCGATCCCTGTTCGCTCCACAAAGCAGCCATTTCGATCTATTTCGGCCTAGAATCTTGTCTATTTTTATGTTGAGGAAAGGAAGATGAATTTAATTGCTCCAACATTTAGAATTGAGTAATGGTCAGTACACGTGTACGGACAACGACTGTTGAAGCAAGATGGCAAGGTCCATTCACGGGTACGTTGAACCAGCTCAACTGGTTAAATTGACTAAATAAACTCTAAAAAGTGTTCGTCTCCACATACATACTGTTATGAGGAACTCGTCCTAATAATGCTTAAAAATATTTGAATTGGACTCGTAGGGGAGAAAAACTCTTCTTCGAGTAATCGAAAAATCGAGTGACAGAGCTTCATGTTATGGAGGTTTGTAACTTGTAACTTCAAAGATTAGAGTTTGATTAAGTACCCGTCTCAAAAGTATGTTGCGATGATGAGGGAAAATTCCTGTAGTGGGATTATTTTACATGCTGATGTTTGTTAATTATTATTATTAATATGCTAGAGTAAATAAATTGATCAATTTTCAAATATATTAACAAATAATAACTTCAATAAATGACATAATTTGACTCGAAATACGAGACTAGATTCATCTTATACATGTAACTGATGTAATTCTTATTCAGTTTAAAAAAAAAAGAATCAAGGAGATTCATATTTTTATTCAAAAAATAAAATGATCGATTGATAAAACATGAGGCTATCTATATTTTTCGGATGAACATTGAAACAACGCTCGATATTGTCAAGTCAATCAAAATTCTGTACCGTCATAAATTTGAAAAGTCCGCGTTTATTTTGAGATATTCAAAGAAATGTTCGGAAATTTCTGACTCGAACTCTCTCTCTTCGACAAAAATGTGCTCTTTCATAAATGCGAAGGTAGAAGTTAACATTTCCTATCTTGTTTCTAAATATCCTTATATGGTAATCCACAGGACTCCGTCTTTCCATCCGTCCGTCATCCCTATTTCAATTGCTTCCACTTGAAATCGATTCTCGAAATTGTGTGCACACGTTTTCATAGGTTAGGAACAAGAAGAATTTTAAAAATCATAAAAAAATTTCTGGTTTCAATTCTAGGAACATTAACCATAAGTACGGACTATCGAAGAAAGTTTACCTTTATTGCTGAGAGTATATGGATCCTTTTCGAATTAATAAAAAACTGGTTTTCAATCCGATAAACCGCAATTAAACGTTATTATTAATGAGAAATTTGAACTACTTATTCCCGAATAAGCACTTAAATTTTAAAAAATTGAAAATTTTTGTAGCTAACGCAATAAAAAATAGTCATTTATGACCTTGTTACGGAAATCTGAGATAAATAATACAACTACTTGATTTTTCAATTTCTTATACTTAGCTACTTATTTTGGGATTTATTTTCAGTCATAAGACCAGCTCGGTAATTCTATAGTGAATTTAACTACCGCGGAAACTCTCATTGACGCATCAATTGAGAGTCCAACTCAATTATACGGGAAATATATTAATTTGGATTTTCAATCGCCGCAGAAAATGTCGTTTTCCGTTTTATTTACGTATATCGAACTCTTTTAATTTTCATTTAACGCATCATTCGTAACATTTTTTACGGGCAATTGCACTGTCCTTTTTTTTGAAAAAAATTACAAACGAAAAATACACTACTTACAGACTGAGAGATCCCATCACGATTTGTTAAAAATGTATTTTAAAACAGACGCAGAAATAGTGCGAGGGAAAAGTAATTATTGAGCGATTAAAATTTGGACAGTACATTCTTCTCCTTAAAAAGAAAAAGGCACCCCCTATATTTAAGGAAAACGGGATCTCACCAAGGCGGGAAATACTCCACCCCCCCTTTTTTTTTTAAGGGTTTGACTTTTCGTACAAGGGAAGGTTCGACGAATTTCCTTCCTCCCTTCTTTTCCCTTCCCTCTCATTCTCCACGCTCAATGAGGCGCCGAATCAATTAAGAACCTTCCGTGCACTTTTTTTCCTCCCTCAACCACGAGGTAGAGGGGAGAAGAAATTTTTTTTTCGTCGATAGGATGAAAGACTTATCTTTCCTCCTTCTTCTCTTCCTCACTGTCTTCCCTCACATTTCCATATATCGAATTACCCGATTCAATTACGAATGAATTCGGGAATTTGTGGTCCAAATCGCTTGCGCTCCGCTCAGATACACTCCCCCGTTGAAGAGAGGGAGAGAGAGAGAGAGAGAGAGATGTAGAAAGAATGAAAAAAGAGGGAGAGAGATGCAGAAGGGGGATATGGCGTGCACATCCTTTCTGGTTGGAAGTATGGAGGAAGAGGAGGGAAGGAGGTAGAGGGTGGGAGGAGGAGGAGGCGTGGGTTAGACTCGGGAGGGATGGGTGTGGGGAGGGGGGGAGGAAAGGGTGGCTGCCAATAGCAGCAGTCGGTGTGGCGATGGCGGCGGTGTTCATTGGAGCGTGTGGACGCACGCGCCAGGCAGACACGTCACCACCTCTCTCTCTCTCCCTCCCTCCCTCCCACACGCCTCTTCCTCTCCCTCTCTTCCTCCCTCTTTCCTCCCGTTCCCTCTCCGTCCGCCTCGCAACAGCGGCGGTATATACACTCTTCGCGGAGAAAAGGGAGGGAAAGAGCGGGAGGGAGGGAGGGGGAGGGCGCCACGGAACAAAGGGATAAACAAAAACGCAGCGCATAGCGAGGGGCGCTTTTCGGGAGAGAGGAGAAAAAAGAGGGAGAGGAATAAAAAAGGATGAGCACTCATATTTCGCCAATGGGGAAAAAGGGAGGTAGGTTTGTGTGTGTGTGCGTCGCAGATGGAGGGGGTGGAGGGAGGGGGAGGAGGCGAAGGCTGGAAGGGAGGGGGGAAGAGGTTTCGACTCGGTGGGAGGAAAGGGGGGGAGTTTTTATTTTTTTCTTCCCCGAGCCGAGTAGCTGATTCCTTTTCAATCCCGTTTTTTCGAAGAACTGTCGACCTCATGTCAGATCCCTTTCGTTATCTGTAGTCCGCGACAGTGTTTTATTTTCCTGTCCAAAAATGAGTTTTAGCTGCGTTTAATTCACCCTCGTTTTTCCGTCCGACTTACATATGTATAGGAAAATTGTGTTAAACATTTTGACAAACGTAATGGACATAGATGTTCTATAAGTAAATCTAAAGCCAGACTATCGCGAGGATTCTCCATAAGCTCCTTTGTCACTGATAATAGATAGATACCTAATTGTCATTATTTAGCCTAGACTGAGACCAGTCTCTCTTCTTTGATCTAACCCAGTGGTCTTCAAGGTGGGCGATAGCGCCCACCAGTGGGCGTTTTTGGATTTTTAGTGGGCGTTAAAGAACTCACCAAATGTTATTCTAATTTTTACACTGAAAAATAAAATTCTATAAAAAAGCACACATATTCTGTACAACTATTTTATGTACAACTATTACAGTTAGTTTGTTGTTAACTATAGTATCATATCATACTACACTAGCGACAATGTATCCATGCTGCGGTAAAATCGAAAGGCCCATGAGGGTGTCGGAGTCTCTCGCAGAAGCAGCGAAGCGTTTAAGTTTAATTTTATCAAATATATAAAATCATAAATTTTTAAACACTTTTATTACAACTGAGACCGTATTCGGTAATCTCATCGACAATCCAACTAGTATTAGGGTTACAATACCTCCGTAAATGGCTTTGCTACTGGGGGCGCAAAATTCTTCTTTGCCCCGGGCGCCAGAAACCCTCACTACGCCACTGGGTGGGCGGTGAACTTATTTCAAAGGACAACATATGGTAAAAGTGGGCGGTGACTCAAAAAAGGTTGAAGACCACTGATCTAACCCATTGCAAATTGCAAACTAGAAGAATGTAAAAAGAAGATAAAAATAAAATATGAAATTAAATGATACGTAAATGCAGCACCACGTTAGCATTATTGAAAGAGAATGAAAAGATTATTTTGTGGAAAAAACAATTAATGTGACTATTCATGAGGAATGAGAATCTAACATCCCATGACCACGTGATCCTGTTTATATCATGGCTAATTTTTCAGCCATTGAAGAAATATTTCATTTTTATGATCGATTTACAAAGTGTTGCCCACAAAAGATGTTCTCGCAATAACTTTTCTTATTTTTCGACCAACCACAATCACTACGATTTTTAAAATAATAATAAGAAATACAAAAATATAAATGGAAAGGGACGTTTCCACTGTTTAGGAAATTACTCATAACCCATGCTGACTGACTGACTGCATTTATATTGACGCCCAAAAGCATCGCAAATGTATTCGGTTGAATCAGTGGATAAGTATTTTGAAAGAAGATAACAACTGTGATGCCCTAGCGCAGCGCGCGATTCACTTAATTTTGTTTAAAAGCCCTTTTGTCAAATAGACAAAACGAAAATTCAAATTAGCGAGTTATAATAGTAAACTTCTTAAGCCGTCTAATGATTGACTGATCCATATGATTTTAGTTACAAGGTAGTCATCAGTAGTGTTAAAGTATCAACCGTGATTATTGTTACTGAACTTTTACCGACGATGTCCGATTTGAAACCCACATAAATATTTTTATTTTTTTAGGTACATTAATGACAAATGGTAAACGAAGAATTATTGGGTGCCGAAGAAAATAAAAGAGAGTAATATAAAGAAAAAGTGCTCCTCCGGAGAAAGTAACAGGCATGAAAAGAAGTTATTAAAAACGCTCTTAAATCATTAAGGGATGTTAAGAACGTGGAAGACGTTCCATAAATGGTAAAATAACAGGAACATTTTATTCATACAATCTTAGGGAGAACCGGGACAAGGGCGAGGCACCCACCTATACTGAGGCACGCTTAAGGGTTTAATGTTTTATATTATAAAACAAATGTTATTTTACTTCTACGTTGCAAATAAACTATTGTACACTGTATGCTTTCATCAGGAGGGAAAGAGTAATTTTCAAACATTGTCTAGGACGCAGAAATATCTTGTCCCCCTCTTTGATCTTAAGTGATAGTTTTTATCAAAATTTAATTGCGAAAGATTACGCTGAAATTGATGAGTTTAATTTCAAATTATGATTAGTGCACCTAACAAACATTCGATAAAAATGTCATCTCGTATGTTGTCATTGTTCAAATATTCGAATATTTTGATAGATTCTGATTGAAAAAGTTCGAAGGACGGAAATGGAAGTAATAAGCACAGTTAGGTAAGATCTAGTTATATCATAAGATGACAAAGTTGACGAAAGGAAATTTAACATTTTGTATTTTTTATAAGTTAACATGGTACTTACAAGACGATACATAAAATTACTGGAAAAGTGATTAGAAAGGGATTGAGGGAGTATCGAATCTTGTGACTAATAAAAAGGAGGAAACGCTATTTTTTTAAATCACGTAACCGTTAGAATTATGACGAAATTACACCTTAAACAAATTTTAGAGCATCTTTTTCTATTTTTAATGCAATTTGATACTTGTATGCGCTCTGAGGGTTCGAAATCGATGCATAGTACAAAGTACAATTTTACTGGATAAAATTGGAAAAACCTCCAAATCACCGTAAAGGCGGTACTTACGTGCCAAGGCACAGAAGACTCGCACGATCACTCAGGACGCGCGTTTCGACAGAAACGCTGTCGTCTTCAGCAATGTCGTTGCTGTCGAAACGCGCGTCCTGAGGGATCCTGCCAGTTTTCTGTGCCTTGGCACGTAAGTACCGCCTTTACGGTGATTTGGAGGTATTTTTCCAATTTAATTCATTGTCTTCACCGTGTCTCGTGAGTTCTCCATTTTATTTACAATTTTACTATTTCAAAATTGGCGCATTAAAAACAAATACACTTCAGCACATGCTTAATTTCACCTCAAGCTTTCATTGACAGTTAGTGTAAGTATTGCTCTTATTCTGCTTAGCCTGGATAATTTCAGTTTCCATGGCATCCACAAGTCAGGCTAACAATAAGCCAAAATAGGTTGAGAATAATATTTTATTCATATTGGTTTAGGAGGCCTACATTAATTTAAATACAGGTCTCAATTATTAGTTTCGATAGTTAAGTTTTAATATTAGAACTAAAAAAGGTTATTCCAGGGAATATATGTCTCCGCACTTACACAGGTTAACGGCGAAATGTCTCAATTCGGAAAAAATCCGTCACAATTCCTTCGCGTTTGACGCATTTCGCGTCTCTTTTTTTATTATCACAACCGGCCGATTACTCATTAAAGCGCGCGAAACGCATCAGCCGAAGCGACAAACGGAAATTTCGAGAAAAAAAACCCTCCCGAATAAAAACAAAAAAGACGAATTTTTTTGAAAAAATAAAAGAATTTCGCGATGCGGAAAAACTGTCACGTCACGTCCGTGTCGAGCGTGCGAGAGGACCTATCGATCAACGTCAGCGAAAAAAATAAGAAAACGAGGGAAAGAGGCGTGTGTGTGTGTGTGCATGTACGTGTATATGTGTGTAGATGTATGTATGCCGTGTTTTAGGAATGGAGAGTAAGGGAGAGGGCGCGCGTGCGAAATTGGTTCGCACGCCAAACCTCTCTCTCGCTCACTCTCCCTCTCTCTTCCTCTCGAACATTGCGTGTGAACGTGATCTGCGGGCACGATGCACGAGGCACATGGATGGACATGCAATGGGCCAGACTCTTCTCCTCCCCCTTCCCTTCCCCCACTTCTCTCTCTCTTCCGCGAGGGGACAATAGGCCGTTTTAACGAACCCCCTCCCCGCTATTTCGCCGCTTACTACCTCCCCCCCCCTCCCCCCGCTGCAGAAAAATTAAGAGGGTTTGTTTTGGGTGGGGAGGATGAGGGGGGGAGGGGGGGGGAGCCGTTTTTCCTCGCCCGTGTCGATTTTCCGGACATTTTATCCGGATGCTGACTATACAAACGATCCGTGAACAAAGTAAACTGAACGGAATTTTAATGGGGAGAGGGAATGATGCACAAGATACAAAACTTTTTGACGAGGATTTTGGTAGGCGGAGGAACCTCAAATTTTAAGAAAACATCTTGGTTTTCAGGACGCCTACTGTCATACATTTATCTGATTTATTTTCCGTGGGTGTGTTCTTTTAATTTCACGAAGTCCACTAATAAATGCACAGGATACCGAAGAGTGAGATGAACTTATTTACAGGTGGAATACGCTTCAAAAGTATATAATAAATAAAAAAGGCAACCTATTTGAACTAGGAAAAGTTCAGAGCAAAACAGCCAGTTGCGCAAAAATAAACTGAAGAATCTAAGATCTAAGTATTATTTCATCAATAAAGAATTTGAATAGCGTATCGGCACAGAAACGTCTGCTAAACGCTAGGTTGAAATTTCTAGGGAATTATGAATCGGAGAGATTAGCTGATGAAGTTTTAGGACTCACTGAAAATTCTACCCTAATCACAAGAGAAAATAAAATACACGAGATCGTTGGTAATACAGTGCGATTTATTGCCCCATTTTTCCTAATACAATCAGGTATCATAATAGGAGATCTATGTCAAGATTAAATTGGTTAAATATATTGATGCACCGCACCACCCGGCCATCTACTAGTCCGGTGATTTTCAAGGCACCCGTTAGACTCACATTAGCTAGAAAAGAATCAATAAGATTCGTTTCGGCATGGTAACGGTCTGCTTAATAAAACGTATTGAATGATAGATCACACTGTAAGACTAACGGAGAAGGACAAACGAAGTATCTGATGGGTACAGGTAAGAGAAATATTTCGGGTTTAAACGACTTTTCTTCGCCTGATTCGATCAAAATATTTTCAGTAAAGGTAACCTCCACTTCTTCAATAGTACAAAAATGTTTTCCTTAATAAAAGTCTTATTTTCTGTCAAGAATTTCACTAACAGAAACCTGGAAGCGATTTTAGGCAAACCGTTTAACATTTGAAGGAAACTGAAATCCTTTCGTCCAAAAGACAATCTCACTTTAGCGAATAATATAAAATACGCATAATCCTACAAGTTAAACTAATCTCGGACTTAAAATATGTAACGAATCAATGAATGCAAAGATTTTTTCCCGCCGCAGTGTCAGAGACCAACTGTTACTCGGTCTTCGAGGCAGATTTCTTAAGGAGATGGATAAATCTAAACTGTCCGTTCACGCAATCCTCAGACAAGTCCCAGCGATATCCTTGTCAGATTGATCGGATAACTTCTGTTCGCGGCACACGCGTGTGCGGAGAATAAAAACACGCGAAGGAAACAACACTCAAGTTGCGAGACATTTGTAAATAAGGTAAATTTTTAAAACTGCACACATTTCCTTAACCGTTACCTGCTAATGTGCAGCTCGCATGGACGGAGATATTTAAGCTAGATTGCCGTACAAATTTTGCTAAATAATTCTCATTCAGCAGCTTGGATAAAGTTATTAGGCATCGGATTTCGCGATTATTTTTTTAATTAATAGGAAATTGCGTCCCAAACTGCATTACATTTAGTGCGACTGAAATATATAGCTATGCTTTAAATAGGCAAAATATATTTAAGTTTGAGAAAATCGAGTAATTTTATCTTAACAGGAATACATTTACAATTGTTATCTTAAGTGGGGTATGATATTTGTAACCAGTGGTGATAATAAATTTAAAAAATAATTAAAACTGTCTCGTGTTAATGAAGCTAACAGTATCTCCGCAACAGACGATCAGTTATATTTTTCTCACTGACAGTGCAGCTTGGATAAAGTTATTAGGCATCGGATTTCGCGATTATTTTTTTAATTAATAGGAAATTGCGTCCCAAACTGCATTACATTTAGTGCTACTGAAATATATAGCTATGCTTTAAATAGGCAAAATATATTTAAGTTTGAGAAAATCAAGTAATTTTATCTTAACAGGAATACATTTACAATTGTTATTTTAAGTGGGGTATGATATTTGTAACCAGTGGTGATAATAAATTTAAAAAATTAATTAAAACTGTCTCGTGTTAATGAAGCTAACAGTATCTCCGCAACAGACGATCAGTTATATTTTTCTCACTGAGAGTACCTATTTTATTGAATGCTATATTTCAACAAAAGTGATTAACACTATGGGGCGTATATTAAATGTGATAGTAATTGCTTCTAAAACATTCTCCGACTCCAAAAGCTACACAAACTCTTGTCTTATAAAGGGCTTTGTAACATAAATTTTTATTCAAATAAAAAGCTCATGCTTGAGACTTCATAAACAGTGGTTGTTGAAAACATACTGTTCGAATCATAATTAAAATTCATTGATGAAACAGTACAGATATTTAATGCCAAGTTTCATCGAAAACCATTTTATATGATGGACTGAACCGGCAAAGCGACCGCATTCCTGCAAAACGGACCTAAAAACGAGGCAGGCCCAGGTTAGAAATAATTTAATATTTTTCTTTTGAAGTATCTGTTTATGGGGTATAATAGGAGACAAATATGTCGTTAATCCTCGTATAAATTGACGAAATTTCACGGAAATCTTATAAAATAAAATTATATCCATGATATTAAGATTTTATTTCCTTAACTAAGGGGAAGAGTTCGATTTATCGAATCACACCTTTACTTAGCTTTTTGGTCGAGCCATCCTTTATACAATCGAAATTTATGTATCTAAATCTCACTTAAATGCAGATCGACTATATATGAACCTTCCCCTCAGAGCCTACGAATATTACCGAATTTCATCCGCGCATGCTTAGGACCGTTAATTGCTAGCATAATTAGAATATTCTCAAGGAATAATTTTCGTATCTTCATGTTTAATAAAACTGAAATATTTATTTTAAAAAGACAGAACATTGAAATTATACGCAACCGCTCAGTGGTTTAGCAATTGCAGGGTTAGACTGTCGATGTCGTGTTTTCAACTTATGAAAAAGAATTTTTAATTTAGTTTTTCAGCTGCTTAAGAAGGCAAGCCATTAAGTAAACGAGATGACCAAGCATATGGCAAAGTTTAAGCTCTTAAGCGTCGACCGAATTATTCTCATTTTAAACAAGATAAACCTTCCGTAACAAGTTTTTAAAATCCGGACTCACATGAAAAATAGTACAAAGCTTCCGGGAACGATAAATCTTTTCCAAATCTAATTATCACATCGGATTTGGAAACTAAGCAAAGGGTCTCTCGATTATTTCCTCTGTTACTGGAAAAACAAAAACAAGCAAAGACCGATTATCCTCCAGAGGGTTGTTTTCGGTGGGAGGAAGGGGGGAGGGGGGGTTAAGAGGGTTATAAGCCAGCGTCAGTCATCGTCCTGTTCTTATCTTCACTTCACTCTCCCCTTCTACCAACCCTACCCCACCCCCTTTATTCCCTTCCTCCTTCTCCACCTAACTCTGTGAAAAGCCCGCTCCAATTCCCTTTGCCCCCCTCCCTCAGTGTCCACTCCACCAACTCCGAACACCCGCCCTCGCAATGGGCAAAAAGGCAAACCCTACGCGTAAAATGCACAAAAACCCCCTTTCGTGGCATTCAACCCTCTTCCCTCGTCCATTTACCGCTCTCTCTCTCTTTCCCCCCTTTTTTTCCTCGACAGGTCTCTTCCTATACACCGTGCCCCTCCCCAAATGAACTCTATAGATCCCCGTTCGAAATTAAAGTAAGGGAGGGTTTTTACCCTGATTATAATTTGCTTCCGATTCGAGAAAAGCGAACTCTCTCGAGTAGATTAATCATAAATGCGATTTTAAGGACGAATCGTCTGAGAAAGTATTCATAAAATTGTCGTTTCCGAAAAGGAAGAGGCACTTTCTGTAATTGGAATAGAATTTACATACAACGTAATGTTAGAAAAAAATTGGCTAATTGGCAAAAATAAACATTTGACATTCGCGATTACCATGTATTATTTCGAAGACATTCTCGCAGTGGGTTATTTGCTACTTTATGGGCAATGAACTTGAATGCATTTCCTAATGGTAGACTTTAACGTGTTTATGGTTAGCTCGCCAATTACATCTCGTTAAAATCGGCGACAAGTTTGTTACTTACTGCAAGTACTTAAGACTTGGAACTTTTTTTTTACATTATGAGCAAAATTAAACGAATAAGGTTATTTCATTGGAAAAAATGTAATGGGCGGGAACAAGGATAAGAACGCAGTTATTTTTTAAAATAACCCGATAAATGGTCATAAGCTGAATTCGCAAATGTTTTGTATAATGGATTCGACGTAAACAGTTACGAATCCATATAAATTTTGAAATAGAGCCCCTATTATGGTAGTTATAACATGACATGCAATGTTTAATGGCAGGTAGTGTGGATTCTTTCGATAATTGCATAATCGTATAATATTATAGATTTTTTAAACTTTTGATAAATGTGTTTCTTTATCATTTCGCAAATGATGTTTAGTGTATGTTTTAGGCTCAGAGATCCTCTAAACAGGGTGGAATTTTAAACAGCAGTTTTTGTGATAGAAAGACTTTATGATATATAACGCTTCATTTTAAATTACGATCAAAAGTTTCGTTTTCGAAAAAGTACAGATATGCGGTAGTATCTATCCAGTTCGGTATCGAATTACAGAAAAATTATCAAAGTAAGTTTGACTATATCATTTTCAAATTCACAATCACCTTATAAAAATTTACTTCACTTTTAATATTCGGAAATATGTCTGTCTTCATTAAATAGCAATCTCTTATTGTTACAATGAATATGGACGGCTATTTCGTGGAGAAAATTAAAGAACAAGATTGCACGGAGACAGCAAAGCGGGTACCGAATCAAGGAAAGCTTAAAGGAGTGAATAATTTGAGAAGGTAAGACAAAAAGGTTAAAAAGAAGAAGTTAGAGGAGAGGATGTATTTTTGATTGGTGGAAGAATGAGATCTAATTCATTTTTTTTTTCAATTTTAATTATATCCTCACTCTAATAAGCTCGTTAAACTTTCACAATTATCAATATCTGCCTTACAAGATGGCTGAAGAATTGGCTGGGCAGCAAATTATGAGTATTCCATTCTCACAATTATCTTACGTCTGATTAATTGACGTCTTAAAACTTTCAGGACGACTACTGTTGATAAAACAGCATTTTATGTGCTACAGAATGCACATATCAAATCTTGTTTGGAAGCCTGTCGAAAAACAATCACGAACCGGTTCATACGTTTCATTTTAAACGCGATTGTAATAGTAGTCTTGCGGGAAATCTTAGTAAGTGTATATCTACGCACAAATTGTATTCTGAAATTCAACAGAAGTGAGAAATGGGCTTAATATTTTGACAAGTTTTATCCTAATCTGATGCTTAAAGGTCCAAAGACACGTTTGTTATACCCGTGCGCTTCCTTTGCTCCTATAAAACCTGCAAGATTCATTCCCAGACGAAATTTTATAGAAGCTTCTGTCGATTTATCTCTTGTGAAACCGGATTTCAAACATCTGATAATGAAGTTAGTTTTTGCATTGCGACATATGCATTTTAAAAATCTCTACGGGTGTTTAATTATAAGGTGCATCAGAAAATTAAATGTTTAGTTTTTGTCAGTGAGAGATAAGGTTAGAAATATTTTTATTTACTTTACGAGGATAAATTACGTATTTCATCGAACATTATCATAGGGATAAACCAGCTTTGATTTAACTATTATTTTTTTCGGCAAAACTCAATTATATTTGTTAAACGGAGAATGACGTGGATAGATGTTTCCAGGAGGCATTATTATAATTTTTTTTTTGCGATGCTTTAAAATCATCCTTATGTTTTAAATTACTGAAATCAGTTGTTTTCAATTAATATACTGCTACAAAAGTATTGATCTTTGTTCTTTTTCTCGTGATTTCTATAGGATGTCGATGAACTTGAAGAAAAACTCGTATTTCTCTTGGTCAGTGAAGCTATTGAATTACATCTAGCCATAAATATAAAACCTTTGAATAAAATTCTCTCTTCATTGCGAAGGAGGAAAAATGAAATTCAGAGTGACCGATAATAAATTTTTCTATGCTTAAGTACCGAGAAATCTTAGGAAATAACTGAGAACAACACTACGTGAGGAAATTCATAAGCCAAATACCCGCTTATTTTTTCGAGTAGCAGTGCTATACGAGTGTGACATCTCAATACGAAGTCATCAGTCAACATGAGTTTCGTTGAAGCAATGTATAAAATCGTAAAAAAAATTGTTTGTAAGCATACATTTTGTTTCCGTGATCTTCTAGAATTAACAAAATTCACTAAGTGGGATATTTCTATTTCAGCGGAAGGAAATCACTGCATTTCGTTGATTTCGTTGATGCTCATAAGTGATAACGAATTAATATCATTGGGGTAATGTTTTTCCTATCTATTTTTGCCGAAAATGTCGTTGAATTATATTTTTGGGGGAGAAACCAATTGTTTGATAATCTTGATTTCTGGACCGAACTAGTGCCTATCTTCCAATATCAATGGTTAGAGCTATAAACCTCGGCGTAGTCACTCCCCGTCATTTTGTAGGCATACTAAGTCTCCCTCATCCAATATTTTTATAGCCGTTGAAGAGACAGTTTTTCAGTATCATTTTGACGATGAGGTGAGCTCTATAGTTCTCTTTCGAAAGTCGTTGTAGTTATTATTAAAAGTCAAATCCCAAACGTGACTCAAAGTTTTGTGAACCAGATATAAAAGGTAGGTAGGATAAGCGGCCTAGATAGATTGTTAAGCGAAAGGCAATAAATATTGAAGGAGTACGCTTGCACGAGAAGAAACGAGAATAAAACAATTCCGGACTAATCGCGAAAGTAGGTAATGGTAAGGGGAATATTACGGTGAGTTCTTTTGAACAGAGATATCCAAGGTGCATATAATCGACAAACCACCGTAAGATTAAAAAATCACGACACGACATTTAACCATTACTTGCGAGAATGGGAAACAAAACGAATGGGTAAACACGCGAAACGGAACTGCGCCACTCCGTCGGAACATCGCCGACGTCTCTCCCGCGGGTGTCTCGAGTCCCATCTTCCTCCGAAGAGAGAAAAAAATAATATGGGATAGTCCCTCATAGACTATGGATCGACCCGAGGGGAAATGAATATGACGCGGAACGTTTGAGGTCGGAGGGGGAGACGGGAGTGAGAGAGGGAGAGGGAGATAGGGAAGGAGAGACTGACTGAGTGAGTGAGAGAGAGAGAGAGAGAAAGAGGAGAGGGGATATTCACTGGCAAGATGCGATGAGAGCACAAAAGGAGTGAGTAGGAAGAGAGGATATGAAGATGAAGAGCAACTGGAGGGGAAGGAAGGGAGGGAGTGAGACGGAGAGAGAGAGAAAGAGTGAGAGAGAGAGAGCGTTGCCTAGCACTGGAGGTTTGCAAGAGTGGGATTCAGACTGTTTCTCTCAGAACTGGAGGGTGAGAAGGCGGGAGGTTTTTTTTTGTGAAGGGATGGTACGTGCTTGTGGTATGAGGTGGAAAGGGAGGTGATGGAGGGGAGAGGGAGGGTGGGAGAGAGAGAGAGAGGAGGGGGAGAGGGAGCGAGAGAGACCTGGATGAGTTTGTTAAAAAGGCAGAAACTGAACTCACGCATCAGGAACATCAAAGTGGCGACGCAAAATGAAATCCAGCATCAGCCGCGGTAGAGGCTTTCCTCCTCCTCTCTTCCCCCACCCTCCTCCCTCCCCTCCTCTTCCATCCCACCCACACGCGCCTACACCATCCCCCCATATCTCTCTCCCCGCTCTCTCTCTCTCTCTCTCTCACAACGCCCTCTATTCCACGTGAATTCTTCTCTGAGGGACACCGGTTCGAAACCCAATCCCGCCGCAGGAATCCCTGGCATCTCTATGGAGATGAAGCTCCAATGGGTTTTAGAGAACGCGCGTGTCTGACTCTCTCTCTCTCTCTCTCTCCCTTTCTCCCTCCCAAACCTCTCTCTCTCTCATCCACACATACCTCACACACACACACCTCTTTCCTACCTCCTACTCTTCTACACACCCCTCTCTCACCCCACCAACTCCTACTCCCTCTCATTCCGCCATCACCTCCTCTCTCTCTCTTCACCAACGACCGCATCAGTAGCCGTGGCCTCAAACACGCTGTCTACCTCCCCCTTTATCTCTCTCACTCTCTCGCGACCTCTGCAGGACACGGAAGGAACTGTCTTCCTCCCCGTCCTCTCCAGCTACGTTCCCACTCCTACTCCAGTCGCGCACAGCACAAGGGTTCCTTTACGCTTCCGGTCACCCACAGAAAGGGATGCGCTCGGCTTTTCAACGCTACGGTCCTCGGCGGTAGAATACCGTACAGTTCAACCAGAGAAATAAATATAAACAAAACTGTCTCGAGTCTGTGGTTATTTTCTCTCGGATGTAGGGTTGTTTTTATTGATAAAAAACCTTCCCAGGTTATATACCTCGTCCGTGGAGAATGCGCACGCATTTTTAATGGGATAAACAAAGAGGATGATCGTGGTTATTTTATTTCTAACTTGTGTTACTTTTCAGCAGTCGAGATATCTAGCGAGTCGCTCAGAGGATTCGTTACTTAGCGACAGCGTTATTGGCAAGGCAATAAGCCGTGGATTTCGCGCTCCAGATGCGGGAATTACGTAGTTAAAACGTCGGCGGAGACAGAAAAAATAAACTGAAAATTGAATACGGTGTCGTCGCTTTATCGAGAGGATGAGGTTGTCTAGAGCTTACAGAAAAAAATGGGTCGATTATTTTTGAGACGCGATTTTAAATTTTCTTCAATAGTTAAAGCGCCTATAAAAAGCCTTATTTTTCAATTATCTAAAATTTTAAATTTACTGTTATTTATCAAGTAAGAGTGACTCTCGAAAAAATAATTTATTTTGTAGAGGTTTCGATTTTAATTTTTTAACAGAAAAATAAGAATCGAAGGAAAATATCGGATATGACAAAAATTTCTAATTTCTACCCGAGTTTTTATACTCTTTTATTATCAGAAAATAAAACTGATATGGATACAGCATTGCTGTATCACCAAAAGTCGAATATGATATGAGAATTATTTTCCAGGTATCATCATTTCTCAAATTGATTGTTTTTTCTCTTCAAAAATTCATATAGGTTGAAATTCTAGCGAATTTAAAGGTGATCCGTTTTTATTCATGAAGAAATTTCAGTATCACTTAATATATGAGTTACAATCATTCACTGTATGGCAGATCTTAAGATATTGATGGAAAGAATGGATCATTAGATCTACGTGCGATTGGGATAAGGTGTATTAATGGAATAATTTGAAATCGGATGAAAAAGTTTGCCATGACCAGGAATACTGACCATTTGCTCTATTTTCTATGTAATGTCCTCCATAAAGTTCACCAGATATCACATTTGAACATTTTTCCTCAAATTTATCTTATTATTGTCATATATATTTCTTTGGAAAAAATGTTTCCATCATACAATTGTGCGTTTTACATAATCACATATACTTTCAGCTCAGGTGCTCATAAAAAATTAGCCGCGGCTAGAATTCATAATTGGGGATCTTGGAGGAGAACACGGGTGGTTCAGAGAAAAGTGGAAGTTCAGAGATTAAATTGCATAAAGTTAATGATTTAATTCGGAATCCATAGCGGAAAGAAAACATTGCAAATTTGAAAACCGCTGCCCTCATACTAAAGCACTATTTTACATATACAATTCTGTAGCTAGATATTCGGATCTTTCGAGACCACGTTAATTCCCACATTCTGCCATAAGTTTTCGATCTACCGATGATCGATCGCTTGAATTTACAAAAAAATAATCCACTCAGGTTCGACTTATACATGTTTGCTACTCTTTTTCCTGGGTGTTTACGTGGCACTGCCTCGCGACCTAGCAGTATCATCCGCGCCCAACCCACCACCCATTGTGAGAGCTCGCGTCCTCCCCATCCAAACCCATTAGGGCTCTCATACGCTCCAAAGTCTCCTCCTTCGCCACATAACTCCCGCGTGTGCACACACACACACACACACACACATACATTCGAATTGCGGTAATGAATGTAAGTGCGACCTCGTCCCCTTCGTGGACGTCCAGGGAGGCGGCGGAGGCTGGTGGGAGGAAAGGAGGGGGGGAGAACACGACGACCAAACACCCATAGAGACGGTGCAGATGCCATTTATCCCCCTGGCGACCTCCATGCAGTTCTCCCTTTCCCCGCCTCCACCCCAACACCCATACAACCACCCTCCACCCCAACACCCATACAACCACCCTCCCATCCCATACCTCCAGGCACCCTCTCGCCATAACCTATCTCCAACCTATCTTATGCCCTTACAGTTTCTTTCCTTTCCCCCCGCTCTTTCCCTATGCCACATGCCTTCCATCCCATCCCATCCTAGCCACACCCTCCTCTCTCCCTCTCTCTCGCAAGCACCCCCTCCCCGCTCTATATCCTCCCAGTCCTTCCTCTCTCTCCAACCCTCTCCAACCTCCTCCCACTCCCCCTTTTCCCATCCGGAGTACGTTCACGCTTACCCGAGCGTGTGCAGATCAGCGAGGCGGGCGGGCAAGAGGGGTGGGGAGGGAGAGGAGTGGGAAGGAGGGAGGGGGGTGGAAAGGAGATGAGGTTGCCGTAGGGGGTGGTGGGTGTTGTCGAGGGGACAGGAGGAAGAGGGGAGTGGGGTGGAGGAGGAGAGTTGCAGGGGTGGATGGGAAGGCACATCAGCGGGAATGGTGCTATAGGCTGTCTCTCTTACCAAACCCACCCTCCTTCACTCCTTCTCTCTCTCTCCTTCCACTCTCTGCCTCCAACCCCGCCAGTAATCTCTCTCTCTCTCTCTACCTCCTATCTCTCTTTCTCTCTCTCATCCATAGCCTTCTCTTTTAATTCCACCCACAGAAAGCAAGAGGTTATCGAAGAGTTTCTTCGCACAACTTTTCCACGATATCCCCTAAAGACTTGTTTCGAGAACGAAATCCCTTTAAACGCGTCGAAAAAATCGAATCCGAAAGATTCTCGATATTGTGCAGAAATATGAATTTCCTGCTGGAGATACACACACACACACACACATATATAAGATTGCAACTAATAGTTTAGAGGGATAGGAGGGAGCCAATGGACACTTGGTGTTGTGGGCGTCCATGGCGATATATATATATATATATATATATATATATATATATATGTACATACATATACACACACACACTGGAATAAAAGAGCTCTGAGGTATCTTTGAATGAAGAGAGAGAACGCGCTATCACGGTAAAGAGGGTGTACTGCGCACCAGACGAGGATGTTACAATCGCTTGAGATCGATGTTTGGATCACATTGTGTCGTATTTGAAGCGTTCATAATCTAGAAAAGACCCCGTAGAACAATTTCACACAATAAATTACGTTTATGGTATTATTTATATCTTTCAATGTTTTGATTAGAGCAATTACTTTTGCTTAACAAGGGATTAGAACCCATGGAATATCTTTTGCATGACCTTGAGTGTAGATTTATAATATCGTAATGAAAAATATATAATCGTTTTTCGCGGATAAAAAAATCACTTCCCAATCTGATGTTTGTTTTATAATAAAGCCTGACGCGATTTTTTTTGGACTAAAATGAGTTTTGAGAATTGTGATGCAGAACGAAATAAGTCGTAACGTATTTCATTTTATTGCAACTAGGTGGACTTGGCACGAACAGTGATTATAGCTCTAGACCAGGGATCGGAAACCCGCGGCTCTTTGAGGAATGACGTGCGGCTCCCGGCCCCCACTCTCCCCCTTAAAGCGCACCAGACTATAATGACGGTATCTATTGATATAATAATATAATAGCTTTCAATAGAAGGATCCAATATGGGCTGTTGAGTAAAAATTTCATTTTCAACTTTCCCATTTTCATCTATAGTCCTAGATTCATTTTCTGAAATAATATTTTTATTTGCTTCATTTGAATGTTTATTCATATTTTCATGGAATAAAAACTTATGTAAAACATTCTTTTGTTTCTCAAGTTCTTTTTACGAATTATCTCGAAAACATCATTGTATGGGCATGTGTTTGCAGCTTTTAAGTAAATAGATGCCATTAAATATGGCTTGACGGTATTTAATACGTATTTTTTCTTTATACATGTTCTGCGGCTCATCTTATGTTGGATTCTATACAAATTTGGAAAAAATGGCTCTTTTTGTCAAAAAGGTTGCCGACCCCTGCTCTAGACTGTCCCATTATTAATCATCGCACTTATGAATCATACTGAATCGAAAATATTATTAACTATTCCAGTGCAAAAACAAAAATTTGATTAGAAAATGGCAAAGGTCAACGTAATTAAAATGAAGATTATTCAAATGTATGCGATAACTCATGCCATGAGATGGAAGTTTTGCAGAAAATATTCCTAGTGAAGATTATTTTAATTGTTAATTATAGCATTGGGGTAGAGTAGGTAAAACTTAGATATCTGTAGGGTGATCTTAAGGCACAGAGGAAAGTTATTTGCATGAAGATTTCCATATGTTCACATTAAATGAAACAAATTTATATTTATCTACAATGAATATGAATAAAAGCTTTAAATACTTTCTATCCAAGAAAAGACCATGTAAAGCAAAACCTTACAAATTGGGATAAGCTTCCCTATAGCAATAGTATTTCCATTTCTACGTGAAATGCATGAAATTAACTCGTAACAATTTAATTTTATATATTGTATTCAGGATCGCTTAATTTATTCTTTATTGTGAACTCTAACTGAAACATTTCATGATTTTTAATGCCCGAAGAACACTGTGAAACCGTGCGTCAAGCGAAACCGCGCAATTCGAGGGACGAGCGCATAGCCTCCTACGAAACAGAGGCATCTCCAACCCGTTCCAGCCAAACCAAGCGTGCGCACGTGCGTGCGCGCGGAAGACAAAGAAGTTCTCGGTAAATATCTCTGCTCTTGGAGAGTTCACGGAGAGAGGGTAATAACAAGGAGAGGGAGAAAGGGAAGTGCGATACACGCTCATTCGTTTGGGAGGCTCACCTCAGAGACGGAAATTCCCGGAATCTCTGTCGATAACATGCGGGAGGAAGAAATTATACGAAGAGACGAGGTTCGGGAGCTTTTTTGATTTAGGCTTGAGTGGGAGACGAGAACGCAAATCCTCAGAGCGACGTTTAAACGCAATAAGGCCTTAGATTGAGGAGATGTTTGTCTGAAGTGAGAGTCTAAAACTTTCAGAGAAGGAGAAATTAATAGATGCATTCGGAAAGGAAGAGAAGAGAGAGAGAGAGAAAGAGAGAGAGGAAATAAGAAAGAGAGGAGAGAGAACGAGAAATGAACTATAGTCTGTTCACTATCTAAAGTCTCTTGGCCTTGAAGACGTACGCCACTTAGCAGCAGCCAATAGGAGACGGTTCGTTTGGGAAGGTAGTGGGGGGGAACTCAGCGTTCACACCGGTCTGCGTTGGCATTTCTACGGCCGTTTCCCTGCTGTTGCTGTTCGTGATTGGGTATCTGTCCTCCCGCGCGAAAATTGTGAGGGAGGATGGAAGGGGAAACGTTTGTGATTGGCTACTTGCTCTACGAAGGTCAAGAGACTTTAGATAGTGAACAGACTATAACAATGAAGAAGGAAAGATAAGGGAACAAAGAATATACGCTGTTAACATTCCGAAACGCGTCGGAGGGGTAATTTTGAAATAAAAAAATTTCCGATTCTGAATCTCGGGAAAAAAACGCCAAAAAATACGCAAATTCATAAAGGAATAGGTTTATTTTCCGTTAACTTAACTTTTGATGGAAAAAATCCGATTAAAGTACTATTATTATTAATTTAAGTTAATAAAAGTATTTCATTTTTTAGATTGTTTATATCGAATTATCGGGCAAAATATAATATATAATTTATTAGTAGCAGATATACATTACGATTATCGGTTGGAGAGTCGAACACTGCAATTTATAGTTAGACGTTGATTCAATTTAATTTATTTAAAACAGAAAAATTACATTCTGTAGGTGCCGCGGTTTTCCAAAATTTGAAGTGTCCTATTCAATGATTCTACACCCGTTTCATCCCCGGTATAATACGATAAACTGACATAAATTTACATCTCCTTAATATATGAAATTTCCACTCTTCGGGGAATTCCTAAGTTAATAAAATACGCCTAGGGCATTCTTAAAATGTAAGAAAATAGTCTTCCTTGAATTCAGTTTTCCCCGAAGAGTAAATTATTCATGGAATCTTCATTTTCCTTATAGATTAGTTTTTAAATTAATCGCTTCCAAGAAATACTTTCAGGAAAAATAATTTTTGCCTTTATATAAAACTAAAGTTTTTCCTGGGTAACGGTTAGTAATAACCTAGCGAACGAAAATAACCTCGTGCAAGCAAGAAAATTGAGAAAAATAAGAAGATTACAGTATTAATCTCATATGCCGCAGCCTGCAAACTCCGAGTTACCATGGTTACTCGGGCATGCTCACACTTGACCGGATGACTCCGTTCATAAGCGTCCGCCCCCAGACTTCGATTAAAAAATAAAGGTCGTAAATTAAGCGAAATTGAAACGATGCATAAGAGAAGAGGGAGGACCATTGGGCGCGGAGGGAGGGGGAGAGAGAGGAAAATAGAGAGGGAAGCAATGGGTGAGGAGATGGGTGGGAGGGATTGAGAGAGAGAGGGAAGGGGAGAAGATAGGGAGAGCATTATGGGGAAGAGAGTGGAAGAGTAAAAACTGGAAAAGAGAGAAAGGCGAGAGAAAGGTAGTGGGAGAGTGTGAGAGAGGAAATGTGAAAGATAGGGGAGTGAGAGGGATGGAGAGGGAGAAGGAGGAATAGAAAGGAATGTGGAAAGAGTGTGAAAGAGAGGAAGAGGAAAAAGAAGCAGAGAAAATTGGAATAGAGGGAGGAAAAGAGGGTGACAGAAGAAAGAAGAAAGAAGAGAGAGAGAGTGGGAGAGCAAAAAAGAGGAAGAGAGAGGGAAGAGGGAGTGAGGAAATGAGAGAAAGAGGGAGGGATAATGAAGGGGTATAAAGAGAAATATATTGGAATAGGAGAGAGAGACAGGGAATGAAAAAAAAGATTGAGAAGAGGGAGAGAGGGAGAGTGAGGGGTAGAAAGACACGGAGGGAGCAGAGTGTAGGACGACGGAAGGAAATATTTACAAAAAAAAGAGAGGATAGGAGAAAACTAGAGAGAGAGGGAGAAAGAGACAAGTAGAGAGGAGGAGAGGGGAAGAAGTAATCTTCCTCTCTCTCCCTCTCTCCGCTTATGCGTCGACTCCATCGCTTCGGATTGGGAAGTCTTGGCGGGTTGGTGACATCACCAAGGAGACACGCGTGTATGCCTTTGAGCGAGGCGACCTCTCATCTTCCTCACCCCTCAACGTTCCCTCCCGCCCACTCACGGCCATATCAAACCTCTTATCTCTCTCTCTCTCTCTCCTTCAAAGAGAGGAAGAGGAGGAGGAGAGGGAAGATGAAGTATGAAGGGGGGGGGGGGGGCGTGGATTCCCTGGATAAGGAAACCCGAAATTCCTCCATTACGGTATCAGTAAAGGAGAGAGAGCATAGAGAGGAGAAGGGGAGAGAGAGCGTGGGTGGAGAGTAGGAAGGAGAGCGAGGTGGAGTTTAGCGAGGGGTGGAGGTTAAGAGGGCGTGGAGGGGGTGGGGGGGGAGGGAGGTGGCGGCGGATGGGCGGAGATAGGAATCCCGGCAAATGGAGAGGGAGATTCTGGGAGGATATCATCTTTCTCGAGAGAATGGTAAACACGCCTCCGGGAGGAGGGAAGAGTAGGGGGGAGAAATAGAATGGAGGGAGGAAGTGGGAGGGGGAGGGGTTTTTTTATAAGGAGATATAGAGAAGGAAGGAGGAGTAGTTTTGCGAAATAGGTCGGTAGCGGTGCTGGGGCACCCCAGGCACTTCCATGCCTCCCTCCCCCCCTTCCTGCTGTCTCAACCTCCTCCGCCTCTCTTTTCCACCCCCTCCCCTATCCCATTCCACTGCTATTTTACCTCGTTTCATTCTGCCTCTCTCTGATCCATCTCTGCTCACCAAGATCCTTCATCTTACCCAAGAATAATTGGTTTTTTTTGGCGTTTTCTACGACTTTTTCCATTTCTTCTCAATCAATACAATTCAACCGTCTCGTGCACGAAAGTACGAAAAATGAAATTTTATTTATGAAGAAGATAATGGATC
Organism: Uropetala carovei; assembly: GCA_036926305.1. Taxonomy (NCBI): domain Eukaryota; kingdom Metazoa; phylum Arthropoda; class Insecta; order Odonata; family Petaluridae; genus Uropetala; species Uropetala carovei. The sequence goes on along the minus strand of JAXCHB010000318.1, from coordinate 3,709,553 downwards.
ATTATCAAATATGATAAAAATAATTCACTGTAAATTTAATTATTTGCGGTAATATTTATGTTGATATTAAAATGCGTCAAATGAGAATCATAAAGTTAAGCGTAAACTAACTAACTAAACTAAACTTGATATTATACATTTTAATTAGTTTAAAATTCCTCGAGTGATGCTCATGAGCATGAAAGAAGGATGAAAAACCTGTAATGTCTGGAATATCATTAGAAATTTTGTATTCAGTTTAGAAAATAACATTACGATATTATGAATAAGTATACAAGAATATGATTCTTAGTTTAAGTAATAAGGTAATCTAGGAAGTTGTTTTTCTCGTATGGCATTAGGACAATGTGCTGAAACAACAGAATGTCATACACAATATTATAAATATTATTTCTTGGCTTTATTAACATGCATTATGTTTGCATACGTTTTGTTATTTATTTAGATTAATTAAATTACACCTGTTTAAACTTTCATACCAAAGTAAATATTATGCAATCCATTTCTAAAATATGTAAAGCCTCTAATAATAATAATTATGTCGATATTATAGTTTTAAATGGGATGGTTTGTAATTATTGATTATTTTAAAATTCAAGCTGCACCAATAAACGCCGCATTTTGACTGGTAAAGAGAAAATTAATATCGTGACCAAATATTAATATTATGAAGACCTGCCATATATCAGTTTTGGTAAAATTGAAAATTTATAGCGACAAAAATGAAATCCATCTTGTTTTAAAAGTATATTTGGAGAAATTATTGTCTGATTCACGTATATATGATCGATAATCAGAGTTATCACTGATACGATACGCTTGTTTGCAACTCCGTAGTCTTTGCCGATATAACACGCAAATGAATGATAAACACAAACAAAACCACGAAAAGTTACGATGTTTTTCTTGATTCCTGTCTTACGAAGTCGAATATTGCCAACTCTGGAATTTCAATAGGCAGAGAAAAATCATCCTAAACCAAGAGTTATATATTTTTTTAAAAAACATTAAGAGTAAATAAAGGTAAAAATCGTATGTTTTAAGATGGTATATCTCTAGTTTATCTCCGACGCCATCAATTTAAGACAACATTTTTGTACGCGATGCCCTGATTTTTGTTTTCAAAAAAGAGAATAAAAAATCTTTACGGGCTACATATCAACCGAGACGTCTTTCTGATAAACACACTGGAGTTATTTCATTTTCGAGGACGGTCGTCGTGTTTTCGGGCCATATAATTTCGGCGAAGGTGTTTTGTCTGACGAAAGCACGCCATGCGTGAAAATTCCAGTCGCTATTACACGGGAACCAAGGATTCCCGAATTGTTTAGCGCTCGCAAAATGTCCGAGATGCGGAGGTTATTATTATTTCGCTATTCAAATGTCTTTCGAGCCAACGAAAAAAAAACTAAACCATCAAAATCGCATATTTTCTCCTTTGTCTCTACGAAAGAAAAAGTAATGCGTAAAATCGAAATTTATTCATGAGGATATTTTCGATTTCAGAATTTATTTGTCAGCTTTCGGTAGAAGGTCAACCCGTCCAATATCTATAAATTGCGGGGCGTTATTCCGGGAATTTTCCGCTTTATATTTTCTTATTTGATTCCCATTTGATCTCCTCTGATTCCTTTTGATCCACTCTAGATATTCTTTTCTTCACTTATGATCGAATCCCCTCACGATCGCAAATCGTGCGAACCATTTTCGTTTCGTTTTTTTTTTAAACTCGTCCAAGGACGTCATTGGACCATGCCTGCGACTAAAGCGGGCCTCTTTATTATCTTGTTCTTTATGACGTTGCGATTCTTCGGTTATCCCGGTGTAATTCCTTCGGTTTATTTATCCTTTAGTATGTTTCCATCAATTATCTATATGCTCTTAAGGAATGAACTGATAGACTATTTCAATTATTAAGAATGGAGAAAATATTTAAATGCTAAAATTCTTCGGCATACGCCATTTTAATTCACATTCGGTCGTGCGGTTCTTCCAGAATTCTTCGCTTCGTTGATGGCTGCGGGCAGAAATCTCTATATCACGTCTTCAATAGAAAATTTTCCAGTTTTTCTTAGCACCAAATCTGCCGATTATCTGTTATCTGAGTTCATCCTGAGATCAATATTTGGCATACTGGCTTTTCATGAAATAATAATTGCAATTTTTATCGTGCGTGAAAAGTCTTAATATAAATTTTCAGGCAAATACACTGCCATGATATGATGAATCACGAAATAAAAACCGATTGTATTCCAGAAAATGGCTGATCCCTTAACATTCATTCATTCATCATGCATTAGGTATAAAAGTATAGGATAATGTAAGAATCACCTTGCAACACCATTAAGGTATCATAGCTAATATACCTATTTTGAAACTTTAATTTACAACTATGATAAATTCACAGTTGGAAACACCATCAATCCTGATATTTTGATCGATTGGAAGGTGAAAATAAAAATCTGTCACTATAAAAACAATATCGTGATTACTATATCATATGAACGAAGTAATTTCTTCATCGGCAGCCATAAATATCAAGAAAATAATATAGATACAAGCATGAATTAATTCGGTCATAAATTGAGCTCTTTAATGAAAAACGATAGACGATAATCTTTTATTAGGGGAAAAAGAGTAAGTTAGGAAGAAGAGGGAAGTATTAGCAACCTCCTTAACGTTTCCTATTGTACCTTTCCTTTAAACTCCCCACCTCATCGCTCCTGAATCATTCTTAAACCCTATCCGTCTACACATGATTCCCACGGAGCGGTCGTGCATTGCGGGTCGCGTGGATCAAGGGGCTAAACACCTCCCTCCAAAAGGTGGTTGGCGGCGAGAGAGAGAGAGAAAGGCGATTCAGTGAGGGAGGAAAGGAATCCTGTAGGAGGTGAAGAGAGATAGGAGGGGGGGGAAGAGGGTTGGAAGGGGAAGGAATGGAGGAGGGGGGATAGGGAGCGTGGGATATCCTTCCAAAACAGCACGGCTTCCTCACGCCATCTATTCATTATACGCGCGATTACCACTTCCGGCGCCGTTGGCGTTTGAAAAGGGGATGAAAGGTATAGAGAGAGAGGGAAAGAAGAAATGTTAGAGAATAAATGAATGGAGAATGGAAGAAGTTATGAGAAAAATGTAAGAAAGGAAGGGAGGTTAAGGAGGTGATAAATAGGAAAGTATATGTGTGAGAATAATAGGGTTTGGAGTTTTTTTTAACCCTTAAGAGTGCCAAAACCAAATAGATCGACACTTAAAATACCTTTGAAAAACTTCAACGTCTATATCGAGATTTTGCGCGTAATTTCTATCCCTATCCAGCTGATGAGTGAAAAGTTATGATGAGGAGAGGATTTTATTAAGAATAGCTAAAGGAGAAAAGTGAAAAGCGTTTAGTAATTGAAGCTGCAGACGGCGGTAAAATAATTCTCTTATAGACATTCAATAAATTGCAATTAATGACAGCATCAACAAACTGTTAAATAATCGGAAGTGACAGTTTGTTAGGTAGTCATGGCGAATCGACAGTTTTCTATCCTATGAAGAATTTTTCGAGGAAAAACGTGAGATTTTATCGAAAAGGTGGTACACACCGCTTAAACAGCCAAAAATAGAATATATCGATAAAATTTATGAGAGTTTCCTATAGAAATGCCACTCAATGCAGGGTTGGCAACAGGCACTAAAATTGTAACAAAACGCTATTTTTTTTAGAAACAATACAGTATAGTTAAAGGCAAAAGTACGGCGTGGCACGAGAAAATGGGGGGCGGGCGATAGTATTTTGGAAGCAATGAGGGCAGAAAGTCCATCGAGGAATTTTATGGGATGAAATGAATCGGTGAGATAAGATAATGTGAGGAATCAATGAGAGAATGGGAATAAGATAAGAAATAGCCCACGAATGAGTGACGATGTTAAAGGAGGGAATAAGAACGGAGAGGTCAAATCACGAAATGGAAAGCGAGGACGAATGATTAATAATAAGGGAACGAGAGGATTTAAAAAGGAATGAGAGAGAGAGAGGAAGATAAGGAAAAGGACAAAAATAGCATAAAAAGGAAAAGGGAAAGGACTAATAAATAGGACCATGGAAAGTTATAGATGGAGAAGGTTATTTAAAAATGAGGATTGAATTATTTACTAATTGAATTTTCAGTAAGGGCGAATTTAATCCGTTATGCAATGGATGTTTGCTTTTCTACGAAGATCTAGATGTAATAAAAACAAAATTGAGTTGAATAGACTATAAGGCAAAGAAAATGCAAGCGAAGTTGGCTGATATTTACTTAGCTTTTAAAATTATATCCGCCATTTTGATCCGAAACAAACATATCTCCTTAATTCCAGCGAAGAATCAAAATTTCTCTTGAAATGAATTTTGTAATATTTTTACTGGTTATAAGAGGCTAAAAAAATATTTTTCAAAGAGAACTTATAAAGAAAACGTAAAGCGTTTAATCATAATTCTGAAAAAATAAATATTTTCCCCTTAATATAGATATCTCATGTTTATATGCATTGTTTTCCAAAATATGTTGAAAAAGTCTGTTGTTTTATAAAGAAATTGGACTTCTCTTTTTCTTTTTGCTTCCTTTATTGGATATAAAACCGAGCAACCGGGGTTGCGCCATATTGATACGTTAACGAAAGGGAAGTTAGAAGTTCCTCTCAACTTCTCACTCAACTACCTCTCTCCCTCCTTCGCTCCCCCTCTCTCTCTCTCTTTCTCTTGAATGGGCGCAATTTTGTAGCTGTATCTTTGGTGAGCAAACCGCAGGAAGTGGCGGATATTGTCGGCTCTTGGGCCGTAATTCGGAATTAATTGCTCAACTCCCTTTTCCACTCACTCCGTCTCCATAGGGACGGAAGAATCTTTCTTCGACGCGGGTGAGTGGGAAGGGAGAGAGGGAGGAAGAAAGGGAAAGGGAGGAGAAGAGGGCGTATAGAGGAGGAGGAGGAGTGTCGACGAAGCAATGGAATAAGGCGACAAAAGGCAGAGAAAGAGGGAAAGTGGATGAAGGATTTGCTCAGAGTCCTAATCACAAGGAAGACGGCACATTGGCGTGAAATTAAAAACAGATCGATTATTTCATTTAAAAAATTATGATATCGTCGCCAAAGGAACACGGGAAATATTTTCGATAAATAAAGAAGTCTGCCTCAATGGTTTCCAAAACATGTTACGGGATCAAAATGAGAATTATATAAATCAAAATATGAACATCATTTCAGGCGTGTAAGTATAACGCACGAGAACCGATTTTTAAATTGACTTTTTTTTATAAACTATTATCTTGAGATAACAATTGATCACAAAATACATTCTATAAGACATGAAGACGTCTAGAAATATCAAATCTCCACGAATCGCAGACCCATAAAAAAGACTATTGTAAAAATCCCAAAACGAAGCCGGTGCAAAGAAAATTTCTCTCCCCAATTTAGGATTACTAAGGAAAATGCTAAAACTTCAAACATTATGACATATTATGCTGCTGAATACACTGTTAAATTTTGCATTAATTTCACCATAAGAAATAGTATGATTAAAAATATGATATGCACGATTAATCAGTTTTATAATTAATCTACTACAATATACTGATGAAATCGTCACAGCCAATCTAAATTATAGCTGTCTGAGGCTAAAGTTTCAGCGATTCCCGGTTACTAAAAATTTAACAAGAGCCAGGTCCTAATCATCCATCGTTTTATGATGGAAGTTTAATATTATGTGCCTAAATTTTGGAAAATAATATAACGACGGAGGAAAGCCCTTTTCTGAATTCCCTTATTATCTCTCTGTGAGTAACATACCATGCGTACTGCATCACGGATAACCTGGCCAATATAACACGCTTTTAGCATTGTAATATTTCATGAAAGTTGAACGCATGTAGGAGAACTGAAAGAAAGAGAATGTGGGAGGTAAAGAGAGAAAGTATTTAAGGATAGAGACGAAGGAAAAGGAAACGTTGGACGAAGTTTCGAAGTGCTTGGAAAGGATTCCTAAAGATGTTCGTTAAAGGGTAAGAGGGATAAACGTGGGAGAGGAAGGAAAGGGTAGGAGGGAGAGGGCGGGGAGGGGGAATCGGAGAGACAACAGGTGTCCTCGACTCTGGAGAACGCGACCCGGAAACAAATGAGCGGTAGAGAGAGGGATAAGAGTGAGGAGAGAGCGAGAGAGAGAGAGAGACCCACTTGTGCCCTTATACGAAGAGAGTTCTTCCCTTCTACCTCTCTATACCACCCTCAGAGACGTAGCGTACATGTAGCGAACCGGCGCAATGCACCGGAGCCCCCAGCCAGAGGTGGGCCCCAAATTCCCCTGACATCTTATATCTTTCGTGATAAAATTAACGATAGGGGCTCCAAAATCGAATTTTGTACGGGGGCCCCCATAAGAGTTTGCTATGCCACTGACCACCCTCCACCTCATCCTCATCTCTACGCGGCTATAGTCGGTTCACCAGCTGAAGGCTCTTGGACTACTTAGAGCAAGTAGCCAATCACGAACGTTTCCCCTTCCATCGCCCCTCTCAACTTTCGTGCGGGACAGCAGATACGGGTGCGCTCTTGCGGATTTTCGCCTTCAGCTGATATACTACGCAATTTCTAACGGCAACGCATCCCGATGTGATCTCTTCGAGAGCAGGAGTGAGACTGGTTTCCTCCCCACTACCTTCCCAAACAAACCGTCTCCTATTGGCTGCTGCTAACTGGGCCAAGAGACTTTAGCTGGTGGAACGACTATAATCCCTGATTTTTCCCTACCCTTCCTATTCCTCCTCCTCGTCTTCCTTCTTTCCTTTCCATTCTAATCGCCTTGTATCCTCTCTTTCTGTATCTGAGCCCGTTGAAAGCGTGAGGTGAGAAACGTGTATGTGACGCGGAGTTCCACTGACGCGTGGTTAATCCGCGCTATATGAGTTCTCATCCCGCCTGCAGTAAATCACTCATTACACTCCAGTACTTCCCCCGTTTCCGTCTCTCCTGCGGGCTATGCCACCCTGGAATTACTTTCCTTAATACGCATTAAGCCGGGTTTACACGGTGACAGTTCTATCACGACAGTATCTGCCACAACAGTGAGCGATAGTTACTGTCGTGGAAGTGTCTGTCTACACCTCATATAGGTAGACTTTAAGTTGATGCAAATCAATGTGCATTTTGGTGATAGTTTTTATTTTTGGCTCTCATCTTTATGTACCCTAAATCATCGTGGACAACAATATGAACCACTGCATAGCTGATGCTCACAGTAGCGAATCTTTTTCTCAAGTTAATGCGACGATCGTTTTTATTAATACACTGATTTAATTGTCTTTTGATTCAGGTCGAGATGTGGACGGTGGAGCGTTGGGGGGTTCATAATCGATTTCTTCACATCTCTCAGAAAAACAACAATACCATTCAAAAACTCCACGGCGGGACAAATAATCTCCGTTTCCTTTGACCATTTAAAATGTTTCTGAACCGTACCGTTAATTTCAAAGATTGCAAGTTTTTGGAGTTTTTACTGTAGTCTATGATATGGAATAATGTTGTTTAATTTACTAACAAAATGATATCCTTCTTTTCTGTTTATAAAGTAGGATATGCAGACAAGGGCTTTGTGATGTTAATTGACTTCTACTAATAAACGGAGATTAAACTGCCAGCGGTTAGATTTACAATGTAAAAAGATATTTTTTCACTAATTTAATTACTTTTAAAAATGTGGATTGTAATTTCAGGTGCTTCGTTTACTTGCTCTCCTTTGAATTTTATAAACAGACATAACGTCCTATTTTTTAAAAAATGTCCATTTTTTGGAAAATCCGTTTTTAAATGTACTTGGCGGTTGAAAGAATCAAGCTTCAAAGTCGAAAGCTGCAAACCATCTGAATTCATCATTTTATTACTATATCTCTCTATATTATAAAAACAAGTTAGGAAAGTGTACAACTTATCACAATCAAAATATAATTTAGGGCAATAAGAATGACTGTATTCTTTTACGATACGGAATAATAATTTTGCCTCATAATGCTATTCATAATAATTTAAATATCTATATCCCAAATATGGAGAAAGTTCATGTGTTGGCGACATCAGAATTTTTACGTTTTTAATACCTCTCCATCATATGAAGTATCTGTAATTACATGAGGGATCCTATACGCATCGTGCGTCGAATGTTGAGATTTGCCCAACCAAGCCCATCCTACATCTACCAGGCGACGACAACGGTATCCGAATACATGAAAGCGAACGAGGGCTTCAAATTTGGCGCCCATAAGAGCTCGCCGTCATGGGAGCATGTTATACCTGCTAATCAGGACCAGAGAAGAGGATAAATAATTCAATGAGTGATTTGTAGGTTGATATAAAGGAATTATAAAATGATGAAAACATGGTTCAAATAATTTCGCTGCTACGTTGTAGATTGAGAAGTATCTAGAAGAAGAGTAAATGGAATATTCAGAGATGTATTAGGTTAATTTACGCGGTCGCTTTAGCCGTATCGATGGGTTAAGATAGCCTGAGGATATTACATCAAAATCTAACAAGTAAGTAAGTAAAGGGATGTACACGTGAGTGAGTGGATGACTGAGCGAAAACGGCTGCGTGTAACCCCGAGAGAGAAAACGATGGGTTGGTTGAATAAGATGGTGCGTTTGTGTGTGTGTGTGTGTGAGTGAGTGAGAGGGTGTGCGTGCGTGCGTGTGTGTGGGTGAGTGTCTGGGTGCGAGTGAGAGAGATGAGAGGATGATGGAATATATGCCACCCAACTTGCTCAACTAAATTCTAATAATGATAATAATCGGTTATTTCGGTTTCCGTCAAATATATTCTTGAAAACGTCGTTATTGGTAATTTTCGTGAGGACCAAAGTTGTAGACAATAATATTTCTCCAAGTATTGTTTGAAACAAATTTTCGTAGAACCATTTCGGAGATATTTTGCTTTTTCTTAATTTGCTGAATACAGCGCCGCCACCATTTAGCGGTGGATTCTGTAAACATATTCAAAATATACGTAATTGACGGCAAGAAGGACGACTGTATACTTTTACGATACGGAATAATAATTTTGCCTTACAATGCTATTCATAAAAAGAATTTAAATATCTATACCCCAAATACGGAGAAAGTTATGTGTTGGCCACATCAGATTTTTTCAATCCTAAGATTGGTTTGAACTGACTATGGAACAGACACATATGATGTGGTTTCACGTTGCCTTCCACACCAGATACATACACACAAAGAGAAGGGAAGAGGGAACCCGGTGCCGGCATTAGCCTACTCTTAACGAAGAGCACCAAGGGGGTCAACTGCTTAACGTCCCTTCCGAAGGACTGTGCACACTGATTTGCACGTTCTCCTCTGAACTACGCAAATAGGGAGCCGGGCTACCTCGGAAAAAATCCTACCTTCGCAAGATTCGAACTGGGTATGCTTAGCGTAGCTCACCACTACGCCACAGCTTCTCCAATGTATAACAATAGCGTTCTAAATAACGGAGATGAATGGAGTGATGATTAAAAAAATCTGATGTGGCCAACACATGACTTTCTCCATATTTAGGGTATAGATATTTAAATTATTATGAATAGCATTATAAGGCATAATTATTATTTCGTATCGTAAAAGAATACAGTCGTCCTTATTGCCGTAAATTAGGTATATTCTGAATATGTTTACAGAATTCACCGATACATGGTGGCGGCGCTGTATACTGGAAATTAAGAAAAAGCAAAATATCTCCGAAATGGATGGTTCTACGAAAATTTGTTGCAAACAAAACTTGGAAGAAATGTTATTCTCTACAACTTTGGTTCTCACAAAGATTACCTATAACGACGTTTTTAGGGAGATATTTGACGGAAACCGAAAAAACCGATTATTTATAAATAATTCCTAAACAATAACTGCTGTCGAAAATTGTTTCAAATGAAAGTTGTAGGAAATTGCATTATCTATAACATTTGTATAGAATTGTATATATCATAATGATGTTTTAACGGAGAAATATCGTAAAAACCGAATCAGGTTTCGAATAAACCTTGACTTCTGTTTAACCGTTATTGTCCAAAAACTAATCAGATTTTTGTGCTCATGCTAAAGTGTTATATATGAAGTTTAGTAACGATATGGGAAGTACTTTATGAGTTAGAGCGCCCACAATCACATACACACACACACAGACATCATTCCGAAAATAGTCTAAACGTGTTCTAGGGACCTCAAAACGTGTATTTCCGTTGAAATCTCGAAGTCGATTTTTTTCGTGATCACAATACCTTCCCTATACTACGTATGGAGAAAGTAAAAAGGTTGGCTAAGAGGAAGAAAAGAGAGATGGAAAGAGAAGCAACAATAACTCTTCTATTATCGCTCCATCTCTACCTTCTCCCTATTCGTTATCCTTTAATACCAGTTATTCTATTCATCCTCACCATTTCTAATCCTACTGACATACACCTCCATGCGCGCCATCTTCTTTAAAGTCCTCCATGTCAGATATATTTTAATTTTAAATTCTTCTTAAGTCAAACGTGGAAGTGGAGTGAGAAGTCTATTTGGAGGAATTGGCGAAAATGTTTAAGTGGAGGTAGAATTGGGAGGGAGAAATGGTATAAGAGGAGGGTATAAGACTAGGGCGTTGAGGGAAGGAGATTTCGAAGGGAGGCAAGAGAGCGCCTCACACATAATTTAGCCATTAAACGCCTTGTTCCACTCCAACGGAAATGACCCAGTGGAGAAAATGCAATTAAAATCTAATTTGGGAATTAGGCACAGTTCGTCAGTCGCCTTCACAGGATGGCTGGAGACAAAGGAAAGGGGAGTTTTATTTTTTTGAAAGAGCGGAAAGTGAGTTTGCGATGAAGGGTGAAGGAGGGAGAAAGGAGGAGCCGGGAAGGGGAGGGGAGGGGAGAAGGGGGAACGAGATGAAGTGAGCTGAGGCAGGTTAGTGGATGGGAAGAAACCTCAATAAACCGAATGACTTTTTCTTTTTCGCAGTGCTAGAAAACGCTGCAAGAAAAAAGTATAGGAAATAGGGAATGGAAGATGAGATAATAGAATTTGTTAGTATAAATTTAATTTTTAATATTATATTAGGGAGTTGATCCCACGTTCAGTTCGGTAGGAAGTTGATTGTGGACATTATCTGATTACCAAAATAAAAAGTAAAGAAACATCTCGAGCTTATAAATAGGGCCAAATTGACAGTTAAGTAACTAAATTTGAGAGTTAATAAATCGCTTTGAAAGAAAATTAAAATATCATAACTGATTAAGGCAAAAAATAAAAAAAATCTGATGTGGCCAACCCATGACTTTCTCCATATTTTTTGGTCCAGATATTTAAATTATTATGAATAGCATTATGAGGCAAAATTATTAGTTCGTTTCGTAAAAGAATACAGTCATTCTTATTGCCGTAAATTATATTTTGAATATGTTTACAGAATTCACTGCTACATGGTGTTGGCGCTGTGTACTGGTATTAAGATAAAGCAAAATATCTCCGAAATGGATGGTTCTACGAAAATTTGTTGCAAACAAAAGTTGGAAGAAATATTATTTTCTACAGCTTTGGTCCTTACGAATATTACCAATAACGACGTTTTTAAGGAGATATTTGACGGAAACAGAAAAAACCGATTATTTATAAATAATTCCTAAAAAATAACTGCTATGGAAAATTATTTCAAATGAAAGTTGTAGAACATTGCATTATCTATAACATTTGTATAGAATTGTATATATCATAATGATGTTTTAAGGGAGAAATATCGTAAAAACCGAATTAGGTTTCGAATAAACCTTGACTTCTGGTTAACTGTTATTGTCCAAAAATTAATCAGATCTTTGTACTCATGCTAAAGTGTTATATATGAAGTTTGGTAACGATACGGCAAGTACTTTATGAGTTAGAGCGCCCACAATCACATACACACGCGCACACACACACAGACATCATTACGAAAATAGTCTAAACGTGTTCTAGGGACCTCAAAATGTGTATTTCCATTGAAATCTCGTAGTCGATTATTTTCATGATCACAATTCTTTCTCATTACTTCGTATGGAGAAAGTAAAAATGCTATTTTAAAATAAATATTTTATGATGGCAATTAAAGACTTCCAAATAATTCCAACCATCTTGTAAAGTTGAAAAAGAAACATTACGAAACAAATGATTTCATAGAAACCTACTTAGATGCTGGTATGCATATTTCATTGACATTATTTAATTTAAAATTACATCGCGGTGAGAGATTTTGATGAATATCTTCAGTCGTGGAATGTATAAGTTTGGAGTTATTCAAAAGTTTGAATAAAATAGTTTAATACTTCTTAAAGCACAGTTTTCCTAACAGAATCCATTTATAGATAAATAAGAGAATATTTATGGCAAAAAGAATTACATTAACCTTGTATGAAATTTATTATATTGTTATAAATAGTGATTAGTTAAGTAATTTCAAATGAAGACAATGTCTCCCGAGATGAATACTCCGTAATTTAAAAAAAATAACAGATTTAGTTTGCTTTCGATCCTCTCCATTTTTTCAGTTTCAGGACAGGTACAGCAGCCTATTTACGATATATATAATTTAACATAAAGATGTAAAAAAGTTAACATTAATATAAGTCTATCCATTTCACATATCCAGAGAGTTCAACGGTCGAGTTACATGGAGGGTCTCAAGCCCGAGGCCCGCAAAAACATTTATGCTGTCTAAATGCGGCAAGCTTATTCTCGGCAGTGCCACATGCGACTCACGAACCGATGCGAGTCTTAGGCCCCCAGCTTAGATCGAACGACTATTATAGTTCGTGTTATAGAGACGAATGGAAGGTTAGTTATCAGAAGGGTGGAGGGGGATGGGAGTTAGGACTCGGGGATACATAAAAGGGCGAGGGAAAATGGGAACGGGTAGATGACTGAAAAACAGGGGATAGGGTATGAAAAGGTAACGGGAGGAGGAAATAAGAGGAGACGACGAAGCGGTAGTATATGGGGGAAAGGCAGTCGTATGAGGTAGGGGGGGGGGGATGGGAGAGGGAAGAGGGAGAGAAGGGCGGAAGGGAGAGTGGAAATGTATTGGAGTGGTGATCTGCCTCCGAGAACTCCGGCATTCCTTTGATTACTTCCCTTTTCAGAGAGCAGAGATATAGGCTGAGAGAGGATGAGTATTTCCGAAACGCAAATCTTTGGCATCGTGAAAAGCGAAGTGGGTGGGTGGGATGGGGAGGATAGAGAGAGAGTATTTGAACCCGCATTTGAATGCTTTCATACGTTTGGGGATACATATATACGATCAACATACAGACACAAAAACACACACACACACACATATATATGTGTGTGTGTTTGTGTATATATATATAAGCACACACTATTACGTAAAGCATTATATATTGTTATTATATAAACATTATATAAATATAATACAAATATACAGTCGAATCAGGAGAACTCAAACGTCTGTAATTCGAATATTTGTTAGGTGGAGATAGATGTTCATCCCGTTCATATACCATAAATACTAATATAAAATTACACAACTCAAAGTTTTTAAAACACAATATTTGTATTTTCTTGAGGTTCAAGTTTTCAAGGTTTGACCGTGTACGTAAGCGTATTTGTTTTAAAAATATTAATGCAACTATAATATATGTAAACTCAGTTGTATTGTACCAGATAATTTTTCAAAGCGTTCCCCAAGGCACCATCATCTCTCCATTTAAGTTTTCATACGGAAAAGGACAAGAAGATTCATTCCCTGCGCTCTACATCTACTTACACCAATAGGTAGGCACTCTTTCCTTATTTATGTATTCTAGTATTATAAACTCTCCTTCCTCGTTTACTCCATCTTCCCTTATATCTACTCCAAAGCCACGCTCACAATTTCTCACCTTTTAATTTTTACTTCAACTAAGCCCTGGAAGGGAGTCACTGGGGTGGAAATGGAGCGAATGGAAGCAAAATGGGGGGAGTGAAAGAAAGGAGGAAAAACAAAGCAAAGAGATGAGTGGCAATACGAGGAAAAAGACGCCAAGGGGAGAGAAAGTGCGGAATAAATGAGTGTTAATGGAGGAAGAAGAGGAGTGAAGAAGAATGACTGTGGGATAGAAGGTTAGATCGGACAAAGAAAATAGCGGTATGGGAAACTAAGAATGAAGATGGAAAATAATAAGCAGAAATAGGAAAGTAATGGGCTAAATATTAAATATATGGCAGGAAACGTAAATATACACATTTACATTATTACACTGCAGGCTGCCAATGACCTATGCCGCGCGCACACACTACACCTACACCATAATTAAAAACCCAATTGGTCTGTATCATCTTATTTCAACCTATTTTCTTGAGCACTGTGACCAACAACTACGTTCAATAGCACGGATGGGTACAATTATTATGCCACGCACACCCTCTATGAATTCGAGGATGTTAAACTTTCCAAGAAAAAAAGAGAATATAAATAACCAGATAAAAAAAGAAAGACCGAAAACGAAGAAATTATTAAAAAATTCAAACACAGCTGGAAAGAATAAACAACACCAAAACTAAAATTAAATTAAAAGGGAGATAGCGAGAAAGGATTTGAAAGGAAAACAGGTGGTAATGGAAAAAGTTACTAAACTACCCGTCACGAAGAATCTTCACGGAATAAGGCAAGGAGGGGCTTTAGCAGAAGAGAGAGAAGGGAAAGCATTCGACAGAAGAACAGACACGAGAGAGAGAGAGAGAGAAAAGTAAGCGAAGCTCATGAAAAGAGAAAGGTATCACACAACGGTGAAAGATGAATACTAGATGAGTCAGAGCGTTAGTAAAGTTCACGGAACAGAAGAAAGAGCGGATGTTGTTAGGGATTAGAAAGGAGAAAGAGGGACAGAAGACGATGAGGATGAGGGAGATTTTTTATAAAGTATGAAAAGAAGAATTTGCGGAGAGAAAGGAATTCAACAGTGTACCACGATTGGAAGGAAAGGTGAGAACTGAAGCGGGGAGGATGGAGAGAGAGAGAGAAAGAGATGGACATGAGAGAATGAAATGGAGAAAGAATCGCGTCGGAAGGAGTGAATAGCGAAAAACAGTGGTAGAAGAGGCATCCACCGGTAATACGTAGGGAAGACTTAAGTGGAAATAGATTCACAGCATAAGTTTCGGTAAAACATTTCACACGCGCCGAAACTGCAAAATTTTCTCTACCAAAAAATGTACCCCTTTAAAAGACATTACTTACAAATTAGCTACAAAAATTTTCAATTTTAAAGTTTTTATTATAAAATTCTATGAGTTCTTATAAACATGTTCAATATGACTTTTTTCGACAAAATTTACTCCATCATGCCTTAATTACCTGCGACTAGTAATTTTGAGAAATAATTTAGAAAAATTGACGATTACATTTCATACATGTTGTGACGCATTTATTATTAAACGGTTAGTTGACTTATTTAATTTTGAATATATGTATGTATATCTATTTGGACTTAACTTTTTATTGCCAACAGATGTCACTATGGACAATTTTTTCTTTCATATTTATTATTCTAGTGAAAGTCAAATGCCTAAAATTCGGTATATCATCGCTTTTGAGCAGCCGAATTACGATTTAACCAAAAAAACGATAACACTTTGCATTTTATATATCGTTATTTGTTGCCTAAATGAATGTTTATTTAGCTTAACTTGAATTCCACTAAACATTACTGTGCAAATAAACTTTAAATAAGGATATTCTTCTCATCGAAAAATATTAATTATACTTTTAGAACTTTGCTCACCATGTTTACAAGTATGCAAGGTACACGTTATTGTAAAGCATTACAAAAAACAGCATCAAAGTCTTAATTTAAACTCTTAAGTAAGAAAAAATTATGCCGATTTTATTCAACTGCGTTAAGCTGATAAACGTATTCACAATCGTATTTAGTTAGATCAGGGATCTCCTTGAAAAAGTCGTAATGTTTAGAACCACAAAATCCCCAACTGCGACGAAGACTTGGAAATTTCCACAGACTATTAGCAGTGTAATAAAAGAAAATCCAGCGAAACGGAACCCAATGCACTTAAGTTGTAAATCAATAAAAGAAGTAACGAAAAAAATAAAACTGTTCAACTAAGTTTGGAGAGAGAGAGAGAAAGAGGGTCCCGAAGACACAGAAAAACAAAGTTTCGAAGGCAATCAGACAATAAAAATTTTTAAAAAACATCCCAAAAGAAAACTTTTTTTTACGACGGATGAAGAAAAATAAAATACGCGAGATACATACGGGGAAAAAAAACTTCATCGTCAAAGGAATTCAATTAAATTTTTGGGAGACCGAGAGGATTCTGAATTAATAAGGAAGAACTAATGGGAAGAAATAGGTCCAATTTGAGAACTTAGGTTAAAAAATGAGGGAAAGAACTCCGCAGCCCGATTCTTTTTAAAAAGAAGTACACCGGAGGAAAAGGGAGGGAGGGTGGGAGAGGGAGAGAGAGAGGTTAAGAGGGAAAGAAGGGTGGATTGGGGTGTGGCTGGAGCAGGAGCACGTAATGATTAAGACTGTTTTGAGATGCGAAAAAAAAGGTCGAATGTAAAAAAAAATAGTATCGATGGGAAGAGAGATAGTTTCCCCCCGTGGAAATGGAATGTGGAGAAAGGGTGAGAGGAAGTATTGGGAGAAAGGAGGAAGTGGAGTTTTTGGGGAGGGATGGGGAATCTGGAGGGAAGCAGAAACTGGTGATTTAGATAGGCGGAGCGGGAAGGGGTGAGGAGAGGGAGGGCGAGAGTAGTGAGGAGGGAGTTGGGAGGAGTGATGAAGGAATTGGATGGTGGCAACCGTCTCGGCTGACATAACAAATGTTCAATCTCTCTCCCTCTCTCTCTCTCTTACTCTCTCCTCCTGGCGCAGAGTGGTACAGATAGAAGGAAAAAGAGAGAGAGGAAAAATAGGAAGGAGAGAGGTAAAGAGAAAGAAGATTGAGGGCTTTTTGGAAGGAGACTGAAAAGGGTAGGGAGAAAGAGAGAGAGAGAGAGGAGGTAATACACGTAGTGAAAAGGAAGAAGAGGGAATAAGGTGGTTTTTTTGTAGGGGGAGGAGGAGGGATTGGAGAAAAAAGGGAGGGAGGTAGTCGGTGGTGTGTTAGCAAGGGTTGAGAGATGATGAAAAGTGGGAAAGGATTCTGGAAAAGAAGGCCCTTCATCCTCTCGCAGACTCATTTTTCTTTTCCCTTCCTATCCCTACGGCTCCTCCCTTTCCCTCTCTCCACTCCCCCCCCTCCTCTCTCTCTCTCCGCCCTCTTTCCCCAAAAAAAGTTTTCCTTCTGACCAGTGTCTACTCTCTCTCTCCATTTCCTTTTTCTCCCCACCTCTCTCTCTCTCTCTCTCCCATCCACTCCACCCTTTTCTCTCTCTCTGTCCTCTCTCTTTCGTCTCCTACCTCATCCACTCTCTTTTTCATCCTCTACTTTATCCCCATTTTACTTTATCCCCATTCAATTCCCTTCTGCTTTCACGTCTTGCCTATATCAACTCCTTTTCCATTCTCTACCTTCATCTGTTTCGCAACCCTACGTATCGAAACATTTTCTAATTATTACCATAGTAGCAGCCTGATAATTTGAATTATATTAGGTGGATTATTTTGTATTCAATCAGTTCATAGCAGTTTAAGGTTTTCTGTGGGATTTGGAATTCAGAACTCTCACCAAAATTCATGGAGAAAGTGCACGATTCCCAATCAAGATATTACTATTCACAACGAAATGAACTTTTAAAGTAGTATAACTTTTCAAAAATTAAATAATGCATAATTTCAAAATTTAAGATATTTTTTAAGGGAAGTTAATCGAAAGAACATTGGAAAGAGGTATAAACTAGAAAGATAAATGAAATATTTGTTGAACTTTGTTGTTTTTCTGGTAATTTGGTTATGGAAGTTTTGTAAAAGTAAGGATTCGGTTACCACTTATTAAAAATACAATATTTATTTATGATTGCATAGATATTAGTTTCAACTCTACATTAAAAACTTTATGAAAATTGAAGTGGTGATGAGTCCATTAAAAAAAAAGCTATGTCAGAGAAAGAACTGAGTTACTTAACATCCGGTGACAATAAAACTTTTAAATTATTGTCGATTATACCATAGGAAGTTTTTAGTAACAATGAAGTTAAACATTCTGTATACATTGGTCTTTTCCTTCCCAAGTGACGTTTAATCGCGAATGAGACACCATTGCACCTGGCAGTATCTAATATTGGGTAAGATTTACACTTAAAAAACAATTAAGTCAAAACTAAGATGTGCGTACCTTTTAGTCTACAGACTGAGCAGTTCCACTCTCGGCCAAATTCAGCAATTACATCACAGCATCGACTGCTAATTAATTTCTGCAATGATATTAGATTAATATTATTAAAGCCTCAAGAAAAAATTAATGCCAGCATAAGTTATAAATCCCTATAATAAAGTTATTTAGTGTTTTAGTTTTGAGTTGTTTTCGTAGTGGTAGTGTTTTTTTTATTTTTCATTATCAAGCCACGAAAATCAGTCGATTTTTTAAAATAAATATTTAAACCATAACATACATTTGCTTTCCAAGAAGTTATTAATCTGCATAATATCAATGATTTTGGAAAAATGCAGAATTGGAAATTGACATCGAAGACAATAAAATGTATAATGTTTACATGTAGAATATGTAAATATTCACTTAAATTCATCATAATCCAGAATAGCGTCTAATTTGATAAATAACCATATTTGATTATTTTACTTTATATAAATATTGATATGACTAAATGAGTACTTATGATTTGCAGAGAGAATTATTAAATTTAACGTCCTTTAGAGGTCTATATGTGACAAACCGGTAGGCATTTCACTTGTTTTAATGAGTAATTTTGTTCAGTTAGACGGCCCTAATGAAGGTAAAGCAGATTTAAAAAATGCGGCGGACAGTTTACCTATGGGAATTGCAGGTGATTTCTACGCCTGAAAATGCTAGGTTTTTGCGTATAAATGTTTGAGGTGAGGGATTTTTCGAGATTAAGATAGAGAAAGAGACGGAAAACGACGCGGAATATGGCTAGATGAGGGAATATGTATAAAATACGTTGGGTGTTGGTGTGAAAGGAGGAAGGGAGGGAAGGAGAGAGTGTGGGAAAATGGAGGGGGAGCGAAAGAGCAAAGTCTGCAGAGCGTAGTGTCCGAAATCGCGCCATCCATCTCCATCTCTCTCCCTCTCTCTCTCTCTCCCGGAGGACAAGGAGATGAATCACTCCCGCGGCTGGATTTCACCTCCAAAAGGAGTGGGAAAAGGGAGAGAGAGAGAGAGTGAGGGAGGAAGAGGTCGTCGGCGTGGGAATTTGCGGCGCCGCGGCGGTAGACTGAAGAATTGATGGCGATCCCGCTTAGATTAACGCCTTCGTTGGATCGACGCGTTTCGCAAAAATATAATATTTTTAACCTTTCGAGCGATGTCTTCGGCGATTAAGGATATTGCTTTGGCTACAAATTCCACGTATCAGAAATATTATAGAGTAACGTTTAAAGTCTTAAGTGACACCAATATAAATTATATGAAAATATACGTTCAGAATTTTTGTCTTTATAAGGGAAAAAAATTTGAACTACAATTTTTTCCTGAGTAAATGCTTAAAATTAAAAAATAAATTAAAAAGTACGATAACGATATTGTTTAATATGATTTATCTGCCTTTAAAGGTTAACATTTTTGAGTCTATATGTGTAAATTTCATCATCTACTGCTAATATGGAAGACACGCTCCGTATTGTCTTCACATTAATTAGCTTGTCGTTCACTAATTCTTAACACAAAATATTTTCATAAAAATTAAACCATTTATTCAATTTTTCCGAGAAGAAATGCTTTAATTTAATTTATTTTCAGATAATAATGGCCGTAAAAGAGCGCATATTTAAAAACTCTTTATAAAAATTGAGACATTTTAATGCTCATGTTTGAGTAAGGGCATTTACTGCAGTGCTATTGAATAAATTATATTGCAAGTTTATTTTATCTCCAAGTTTGAATTGTCCATAATAAATTATATATTTTGTTTTTATTTCACAATCGAGTTGTCTTGTGTTTCACAGCTAATATGAAATAAACGCAATGAATACCTCATAAAGGAAGACACAAAAGTCTCCAAATAATACCCTTAGAGTGAAAATAATGAGCAATAAATATACAAGAAAAACAGGAAACTAACAGGGAAATTTCCTTTTAACCGAAAGCAATCCAATGCAAAAATTTCATTATTTTTCTTTCGGAAATAAATCGTCGATCGACGTATCTCCTGGTCCCTAATGTAATAATAACTTCTCCCGAGAAAAATATTTTCCAGAGATTTTCCAAACATGCGATGACCTTTTTTTTTCTTAGCCGATATTAAAAAAGGAGAGCCGGAAAAAGGACGGTAGGAGGAAGAAAAAAAAACCGGGAAGGGGAAAATTTAATCCACGTCCAAATCGAATAATACCCTTAGTGTCATAATTTAGATTCCATTTGCGAGTGTAGCGGAAGGTGCGCATGCGCCGTGCACTTCCCAGACCGTGAGTCGAAAGAGGCGTGGAACGGGTAGGGGAGAAATTTTTCGGCGAGGAGGAAGTTGAGGAGGGACGGGGATGTAGAAAGGTTAGGGAAGGAGGGAGGGAGAGAGTAGATAGTAGGGAGGTGAAAGGGAGGGAGGGAGGAAGGAGAGAAGCAAAGAGTGATAGAGGGAGGCGGTGGGAAGAGTACGAGGAAGAGGAAGTGGGCGGAGGGTGGGTGGGAGTGCGGGAAGGGTGGAAACACGACGAAGTAAAGAAGGCAAAATTGAGTCGCGCGCTTGGGAGAGACCCCCTAGTTACTGTTGCTACAGTCAAATTTCCCGCGGCATTAGTATGCATTACGCTCCCCTCTTTAAACATATAAAGTGCGTTTGAAATGCAAATTTTTTCCTCGACCATATTCTACCCCCCTCCATCCCCCCCTCCCTCCCCCCCTCCACCACCTCCGTAGTCGTTACCATCCCGCTGACGACATGCTAAATAAGGTTCTCTTCCGACCAGCGTAAATAAATGTATATGGGGGGAGGTAGGAGGAGGTTTTTAAGGGGTTTGGGAATGAGGGAGAGGGGGAGGCAGGGTTAATAGCGGTGGTCGGGAGAAGGAGGGGTTGTACTGGCTCATCTATTCTCCTGTCTGCGACGGAACCGCGAGTAGAACCCCTCTTTCTCCATCCTCCTCCACCTCCGTCATTTCTCTTCTCTCTTATTCCACCTCGATCTCCTTTTCTTCCTCACCTTCACGTCCTTCTCTCTCTCTCTCTCTCTCTCTCTGTCGCTACAGCCATCCAATATTTTCTTTACCATCTCTCTTCTTTCCTATAATAACTTTGGTTCCTTCCTACCTTCACCCTTCCCTCTCTCCCTCTCTCCCTCCCTCATTCCTCTCTTTCGTCACCTCCTTTATATTCCCCTCTCTCATCCTCGCATGTCAACACACCTTATTCCCTTTATTCCACCTAAAAACCCCGTCGAAATTGTTAATTCCCGCTAACATTTGATATTATCGGAAAATCGATCATTCCATTTTTTGCGAAGAGATCTCAGGACGCGAGTACAGCCATAGAAAAAGATGGTCGTTGTTGCTACTTATGTATTGCCCGTTTAGACTTGTCCGCAATATTCAAGATGGGCTATGAGAATGGATGTGAGCAGATTGAAGACGTTTGGGATTTGGAGAAAATTAGTTATACTGAGAGAAAGATAAATAAGTAAGTTTTAAACCCAGTATGAGGGAGATAGAAACTTAATTGTAGTTATAAGTAAGAGAAAGAAGAAATGGTTGGGTCAGTTTTGATAGGTCTGCTGAAAGCATATAAGGGAGGATGCTAGAAAAGAGTTGAAGAGAAAATATGAGAAAAAAGGTCGCAAAAGAAGGGAATAGGTACAATTAGATGGAGAGAAAGACAATGAATGGGACAGATTGAGTTTGTTCAGAGATGAAGAGTATTCTACATTACATGACTAACTTTGATGGCGAACGATTCAGAGAAATTGCGAGAACTTAAGCTTTTTAAACCTGTAATGGCAGAATTATCAAAATTATATATGGTTATTATTAATATCTCAGCCCCAATAGAGATATCCGCGATTGTTTAGTTAAAAACATGCATTTCGCGATTTACGACTAATCCTTATGAAATAAATTCTTTTTTATAATAATTTAACAGAGATCTGATAAAATTCTCCGATGAAATATTTTATTTCTTATTACTGGATATTGAGGTATAAAACAACATAATGTTCGCATTAGAGGGAAAAACAAAAGTTCATTTAAAGTGGCATCAGAATAATTATAGACCTGATATATTGTTAAATAGGGCTTTGTGTGGGTAAATATGTTTTGAGGTTCGATAGTATTTTACAACTAAGAAATAAGTTGCTCAATTTTAACGAAACTTTTTCAAAATTTATGAAATTATTTAAATATTCCACACGAATTCTACTTGTGCAAAAATACGCTTTAGCCTCTTATCACCTGAAAATCCGTCCCCTGAAAATCCTTCCTTTCAAATAAATCCCTTTCAAAGAACAACATCCGGAAAATTATGCAGTCCTTAATGATCAGCGACGAGCTGAGAATAGAACGTTAAAGATGGATGGATTTTTTTTTAATTCGGGAGACTTTTATTGAACGGGAGAAGAATAACCCCGTTGAATTTAAAGATATATATATTATATATCCCCGAAAAGAAGGATGGAATACGGAATGGGGAAAGGAGAGAGAGAGAGAGGGTTGGGGTTTTTTGTAAGGAGAGGGGAGGAGGCGGGGAAGAAGACACGAAAGGAGACAGGCCTCACTGGAATGACGCTCGCAAAACTACTCCCTCGGCCATTAATCGCCCCCTCACGCGCGCCTCTATCGGAGAGGGAGGGAAGGAAATAGGCGATGGAGGAGGAAGAAAAGAACGTGGGAAGGTAGGAAAGGGGAGAGAGAGAGAGGAAGGAGGAGGGGGATTTGAAGGACGATGTGCAGGGAGAAGAAGGCCCCACGACATGAGCCGGAGAGCAGGAAGTAGCTGTCGGTGGTAGGAAGGAAACGGAAGAAGAGAAAGAGAGAGAGAGAGAGGAAAAGAGAGAGAGAGAGAGAGAGAGAAAGAGGTAGGGAAGATGAAGGAGACCTGAGAAATGGATCCGCTGTTTGATTGATGGAAACCCTTAATTGGCAGAGATCCGTCCGTTCCTTTATTTCTTGAGAGGGGACGGGGATGGAGGAGTGGACGGGAGAGAGATGAAATCGGAGGGAGAAATATGGGGAAGGGAGGGAGGGAGGTAGGGGAGAGGGAGAGAGAGAGAGAGAGGTAGAAAAAAAGAGGAGGAGGTAGGTCGAAGGAGAGAACTTTATTTCGTTTCTGGGGAAGGAATTCACGTCCACTCGCTAAGACTTGTTCCTGATGTGGACGGCGTGGGCGAAATGTGATGAATGGATTCCCGTGCTACGCCCGCCTCCGCCAGAGGAGGAGGAGGCGGGGATGAAAACGGTTTTCTTGCATGGAAGTCGTAACATACTTTATTCAACCCGTAGCATTGTAAAATTTCTAATGGTGGTCGGAAAGCAAACATATTGAGTATACAGCGTTGGCGACCTGGAATATATAATTTGCTACATAAGTCTGACAGAAGAAAATATTCAAGGGAACTAAAACTTCTCAGTTTTACGTGTATTTCATAGAAAATTGAAAGATTTGGCCTTAGATTTCGGTTTTTAATAATAAAAAATTCTTGTTTTATTTTGGCGAATCGTGTGTTGATACAGACTTGGGGTTTACGGGGATAGTAAGTCTCGGTAGAATTTCATACTTTTATCGAACGGTTGATCTCTTTTAAACCTTTATACAAGATATAGTATTCCCCAAGTATCTAGTTCTAAATTTATAAGGTGAAATAATACCGAACAATTCAGGTTTTGTATTTTTCTAAATTTAACAATTTAAGTGAGCATGTCGATGACAAAATCGCAGGTATCGACTTTCAGAAAAATAATTGAAAATACTTGGAACATGCTAGCTATCCTCTCAGTAAGTGACCATGAGAATAAAATGATAGAATAGAAAGATTATAAGTTTATTAACTTACAAACTCTCTTACCAAAACGTTAATTAATGTCACTGCCCCACACTGGAATACAAAGCATACGGAAGAACGTTGAACTAAGAAACTAAGAAAATAAAAGTTCCCTTATTTTTTTAATCCTGAGATAATGACGTCCTCGTTAGCTTACACTCACGCGTAACCGCCCAGGTCTCCTTAACCTCGCGACCTCCTCCATTCCTTCTCGCCTCATCTCCGTCCTTATCTTTTCCTTATTCTTCTACGAAAAATCTCATTTTAAAGATATTATATACTACATAATATTCTTTATCCGAAAAATTGCGTGGTTAAACTCTGTTTTTCACCTAGATGTTGGAGCGTCGTGAGAATCCGTGCCGTAATTGCTAATATCATACAATCTTCAACGATTAATGAAGGGAAAATCGATGTACTTAAATAACCTATTAATGTTAACAAAATTTATTACAAATGGAAGGCCGACAAAAACCGATTAAATGCATGATTGGTTATTATAATCCGCATCTTGCAACATTAACGTATTTGTTAAAAAAATAACTAATACGTTCATCTAATGCCTAGAATCAAATTGATCAATTAGTTAGTCCCAATGTTCATAACGTAACGTAAAATACCTTAATGCTAACCTTAACACAACAGGAACTTTTTAATATTAATCAAAACGCGCATTACGAGTGGTCAAATTAATAATCATTCTCAGAAAAAATAAGCAAAACATTAAGATAGAGCATGAAAAGATTGAACTAACGACGAATTTATAATGTATCGAAGGAATCCCCTTAAAAAAAAACGATTTTCAACCATTAAAAT
The DNA here is from genome assembly GCA_036926305.1 of Uropetala carovei. NCBI lineage: Eukaryota > Metazoa > Arthropoda > Insecta > Odonata > Petaluridae > Uropetala > Uropetala carovei. Next base: position 3,684,599 of record JAXCHB010000318.1, on the reverse strand, counting down.
AGTCGCAGAATTCCACGCAAATTAAAATTAAAGAAGGTGAAATTTTCCGGGGAAAAACGTCAAATAATTCCGACTGCGAAATAAGGAGTTTCGTTTCGCGCGAGGCGGAAAAAGATTTTTCAGGGTTTACGGTCCCGGAAAGTCAGTCTGGGGGTCCAAGAGAGCGTGTGATGTAACCGATTCCTTCATCCGTGCGGCCTGGGGACTTGAATGCACGAGCAGAAACGTTTCCAATTCAAGACCCGGGGTCACCACCGCAAAGGAAGCGTAGGCGACGGAATGAGAAGAGAGAGAGAGAGACAGAGAGAAAGGAGAAGGGATGAGAGAGTGGGGAAATGAAACTTAGGAGGGCAGAAAGAAAGAAATTACTGAAGAGAAATTTTTAACTTTTTTGCTCCGAGGAGAGGTTTAAGCAAGCAAGCTGCATTACGTATCACGCCACGTCTCGCCTTTAAGACTTGAAAAAGCCCAAGGGAGCGAAGAACATCAAAACGATTCCACGGATGGTGTAATCTCCTTCTCTGTTACTTTCTCATTCCCCTCCAAAAGGAACAAAATCTTCATTTTGATGGCGTTTTATTTTTTCCAAAATGAGTAGCGGCAGGCGACCATCGTTCGACGCATCGTTTGACGTTCGGCGATCCGTCGTGTAAAAAATAAATAAAACAAAAGCGAAACGAAGGAGCGAGATCGCTTACTTGCCCTTAGACTTCGAAACAAGGTTTGTTTGTTACCCCGATTGTCTTTTTTTCCTTTGTTTCGAATAATTATATTTATTTTTCCGTTTCCTTCTCTCTCTGTCTCTCTCGACTGCGGGACTCGATGTGGATTTGTTTTTACGCCAGGCTAACCGTCGTGGGATTCAAAGGAGATCTGAAAAGACGAAGTGACTTGCCCTTTTAAGCAATTCTAGGGTGGCCGAAATTAACAAACTGTGAGTGATTAACGCGGAAATGGAATTATTTTTTTCGAGATTTTTTTATCATTTTCGCTGGCGAACACGGAAGTGAGGAAAAAACGAAGAAAGGGTTCTTATCTCTATCATACTATAAAAATGTAATATAACACCATCATATGTATTCTCTCCGTAGACAGGTCCGTGATTATTCATGGTTAAATGTCCAATCCAATTCGCCTTCCTCTTTCCGATAGTCTGTATAATCGTTCGCTTCTCTCCTATTCTTCGTAGTACATACTTCCTCGTTTTACACCCTATCTGTCCATTTTATCTACAGCATTATTCTCCATGTCTACATTTCGAAGCTTTCCAAGTATTTAATATCATTTTTCCTTAGCGTCCATGTTTCTGCTCCACACAAAGCTATACTCCATACATAGCATTTCATCAACTTCTTACGGATATCCTCTCTTATATTCCCCGTTAGTAGCAGTTTCTTTCTATGACATCATGTATGCCAACTTGGATTTAAATACGGGACGGCATTAAGTTTGCCTAAATAACTAATATGTGGTGTAGAATGCTGTTTCTTGAATTATATAGATTATAATTATTATTTTTGTAATGTTTATACGAAAATCAGCGTAAATAATAGCATATGTTTCAAAGAAGGAAATAATAATAAGAAAGAAAGAAATAATAATATTTGCACCAGAATTTTAATAAATACTTCCTAGCCGTTACATTAGAATATTATTTAACAACGCATATGGCATTTTATTGTTTTAGATTTTAAAATTATAAATACATTATAAACTAATTATTTTTTGTTAACAAAGCGACAAATAAATTGTTAAATGTTTTTAAACCATTGGTTAAGATGACCAAAGCAAACGGTCCAGTTAACTTTGACCTAAATTTATACTCATAAAAATATAACAATAAAGATATAATAAGCCAACGGATTTGGTAATTTACTTTTATATTTGAATAAACAATTAGCTAAGGTCTACTACAGCTATGAAACCCGCAATTTTCGACGTGTAGTTATATACTAGTGTCACAATAATGACAAGGATAATTTTATAACATTTTCTTCTTAAAGGAAATTATTCGTCTTTTTTAACAATAAGTATTTATAAAAGAACTTTGGCCCTGATTTATAAAATTATAAGGTCTCAAATACCTTATTCGTTAGAAGTTGTACACTTTTCACGAAGTTAAACTAATTAATTCTTCTTAGGAGTTTGTTTTTGGATTATCAATGATATTTATTTAATTCTCTCGTTTCAGTCGTAAACATTTGTCGGATGCACGATGAAAACAAAATATACCTATATCATACAGTAATCCACATTTTTATTTAAATTATATAAAACTTGAATAATCATCATTGTCCCAGCCTTTATTTTTTAAATATCAGTGGCTCCGAAACGGCCATTTCATCTTGTTAAGAAAAATATTCGATTCCTATAAACTTACTCTTTTAACACGACCGAAATTGCCTCCAACTACCAAAACCAATGACTCCCTAACTACCGAGACCGCAAATATTGCCTCTTGGATACCGAGGATTCCTTTTCGACGGAAATGGAGGAGGTGGGGGAAGTTCGAAAGGGGAACCGTGGGCGTTGAGAAGCCCTCCTACGTCACCCTTAGTAGCGTGGAGAGAGAGAGAGGGGAAGGGGGAAGTTATAGCCACGATCGTAACCTTTTTCCCAACCCACCCCTCTTCCACACCCCCTTTCTCCCATGCACCCGCCCCTTCCTCTTCTTCCTCATCCCCTATTCCGAAAACACCACCGCCACCGAAAGAATGGCCCTCGCCGCCATTAAAGTGAGCGCAAAGTATAACAAAATGTCCGCCCGCCCGTGCCATTCAAGTCTGGTGAGCTTTTCATATGTCGGCGGTGATGGGGAAGGGAGAAAAGAGAAAGAGGTGCGGTAGGAGGAAGGAGAGAGAATGGATGGAGTTGAAAAGATACATACAAACATATTATATATAAATATCATCATCATCATAGGTAGTCTGTCCGTAGACATAACTGTAATTATTCATGATTAAATATATAAGTATATAAATATGTATGTATGTATTTATATGTGTGTGTATGTATGTGTGTGTATATATATATATATAGAGAGAGGGAGAGAGGGAGGGAGAATCGAAGGAAAGTGTGTAAATGACTGAATAAGAAGAGGAAGAAACAAGAGAATAGCGTTAAATATCTGTTGGTTACGAAGGAAAGAATTACAGTTTTTTTAGGAAGAAATGCATGGAGAGAATGACAATAGCGAAGAAAATATCAACATAGATTTGGAAAAGGGGCGTATTAACCAAATGCCCGATTTGTCTATGTAAGTATCTTTGCTAGTCGATTTCTAGGCAACTGTTCATTGGCCAAGCGTTGTTCGGTTTGCGGAAAATTGTGCTGGACATTGTTAGCGTACACGGGAGTGATAAACGGAAACAACAATTCAATAGCCCATTTAAATATGGCTTATTGACCTCACCGAAAAGTTGCCTGAAATAAAGTGCTTTTTTATATAATGTTGGCGGTAGGCCATATCTGTTAGTAATATGTAAGGCAATATAATTAAAAATTATAAAAATTATAAAAGATTCACTCAACTAATTCCGTTGCTACTTTGTAGAAAACTATTATAATTTAAAACTCTTGTTTCCTGATTTCCACTTATATAATTATTAATTAAACACTATCATTTAAGTGGAAATCGTGTGTATCTTTATTTCATAAGATAAAAAGATATTCTTTCTATAAGGATTCAAAGAAATACGTGACAGGGTTCATTCGTGTTTATTCTCTGTACTAGCCCGTCAAATATGGCGGGTATGCGTGTATTAATTATTACCTTAAAATAAAATAAAAATTAAAGAAACTAACATTTATATGCATTAAAAAGCAAAATATAAATATAAAATCCACATAATTGATTATTCCTGAAAGTAAAAATAGTAATGGACAAACAAAAGTTGGGTAGTATTAATATTTAAATGATTGTGCTACAGTAATCCACGTGTTAATCAAATGGAGAAAATAACGCCCCTAGAATCGAACTCATGACTTCAATATAGACGGTGAGCAGCTAAAAATTTAAAATGAGCAAGGTTAAGTAAATCTTGAAAGTATGAGCCGAATGGTATTTACCATAATGCCCCTGGATCTTATGGCGCCGGTCGTGCTCTGATCTTGGAAATTGACACGACGCATAACCAAGCAAATTGATTACAGCAAGTTGATTATAAACAGCCGCATATATTAATCTTATTCTCTTAAGTGGGCGGTAATCCTTGAACTCCCAATTCTCTGAATAGCTTTCGCCTTGTTCATTACTTTAGGGTGATTTTATTAATAATTTCGTTCTTTCTCTTGCTGTTGTTGAAACTCTTACTTGAGACGACTTATTATAATGAAGGATGCACTTAAGACAGTCGTTATAAATAAAAACCGAAAAATTAACGATATTCCCACTAGTTATTTACAAACATCTTCCAAGTTCATGTATTTACAATTTATTTTCGATGGAACTAACTTCAAATTACGAAAATCAATGAATAATTTCTTTAATAAAATAAGTCGTAATTAAGATTAATGCGAGAGATCTTCTATTGGACGGTTTTCTATTCAAATTAAGACTTCGTTTAGAATTTTTGATAGCCTATTTTAAATGTGCATTCACCTTAGTGCATTAAAAATCAATTGTATATTCAGTATGTATACACGGGCTAATATTCGTTTCTGATGTGGAGACTTGTAAATAATTCCAATCGAATAAGTTGTTGAAAAAAAAATTATCGATAGGGAAATAAAAACTGTCCCAAAATTTGCATAATTTACTTTTGATACTCGATTGCATTGTAAAATTCAGCTCAATTTGTGTAACCGTGAATTTGAAATATATTCTAAAATATAATCTTTACCCTAATTTCTACAGGTTCCTCCTTTATATTTAATCGTATACGTTATCATCATTCCTTTATGCATCGCATATTTATCTAGATAACGAATGCAAGAGCTGCTTTCAGAAGAAAGAAACTGGTACTAACGGGAATATAAAAGAGGATATCCGTAAGAAGTTGATAAAATGCTATGTATGGAGTATAGCTTTGTGTGGAGCAGAAACATGGACGCTAAGGAAAAATGATATTAAATACTTGGAAAGCTTCGAAATGTAGACATGGAGAAGAATGCTGAAGATAAAATGGACAGATAGGGTTTTAAACGAGGAAGTATGTACTACGAAGAATAGGAGAGAAGCGAACGATTATACAGACTATCGAAAAGAGGAAGGCGAATTGGACTGGACATTACCTGAGAAGTGAGAGCATGATTAAAGAAGTGCTAGAAGGAAAACTGGATGAAAAAGAGAAAGAGGTAGGAAAAGGTTTCAGCTGATAGACGACTTGATAGGGAAAGAGAGCTATCAAGGCATGAAGAAGACTGCGGAAAATAGGAGTATATGGAGAACCTGGTTTAATCATGAATAATCACGGACCTGTCTACGGACAGACTACCTATGATGATGATGAATCTCAACCTCTCTTTATTCCAGTTCAGGACCTTCCGTCAGCAAAACTAAAATATTAGGAAGCAGAGGGGGAGAGAAACTATAAAAAAAAGCTCGGATATGTTAACGCAACAGCTACAAAACTCTAAAACTGAATTTATACTTACATATGCATATCATACATGCACGCCAGTCAAACCTTAACGCTATAAAGCTCAAACATATTTCCATATTTATATACGAGAAGATATGGAACTTAGGGGTGGAGGACTTCTGTTTAATCCTTCTTCATTATTAGTTAGACGGCGTCTTTTTTACGAGGCTTTAAAGTTTTTACTGCGGGCAAAGCCGCGTGAGCCACCTCCGAGTCGCTCCGAAGACATAAGTCTCGCTAGTATGCAAATACGCGATGCTTTCCTGTCTGTTGGAATGCAGTGCGCAAAACACGACCCGGAATCATTATTCGGAAATATTATTGATAATCAAAGCGGCGTTTTTACCGGAAACTTTTATCGTCAGAGGGTGGATTCAACTCAAAAGAGAGGGTATAGAGTTTTCCATGAACATAATAACTGTGGGGTTATTTATAACTATTATCGCGACATCACGTATGTTTCTATCCCCGGATGATGTTCGCCTTTATGACATGATTTATCAAAGTTATAAATAAAAGGCGTTTTTTATGCAAAAGCTTCAATTTTGCAGACTTTTAGGCACAATACGTAACCTAACAATTCCTGCAGTTATTTTTAATGTAATATATACTCGCCGATTTTCATTGGTGTGTTGACTTTATTTTAAACTCCAGTTCGTTTTAGAACTTCCCTTCGTCTAGAAACGTTTCAATTAAATAACTACATATACCCTCTTTTTTTTAAATAAAAACATTCTTCTAAGGCCGGCCACACAACCAATAAATAAATATCTGCATCCCTTTACAAAAAGTAAGAGTTCGCATTTCAAGATGACGAACTGGATTAATTTGAGGTAGTTGTTAAAAACATTCAGGCTATTTTTGGCGCGGTGTACTTTATAAATGCTTTAACCTTTTCGCTGTCTGTGGAATTGATTAAATCAAAATAGCATGAAATCGTATTCATTTTACTAAATTTGTAAAGTTTACAATTCTAAATAAACCTGAATAAATGAAACGCGCTTTTTAATATTGCGTCAGCAAATGAAGCTCACATTTTCTTCTTAATTCAACGATCCGATTTGCGTAGTACAGGTAACGGAGATGTCAGGAACGTATCTTTTATTAAAGCAAGCGCATCTCCGTTCCTTTTTTTAAAAAAAAACCTTAGCCACGTACGTGAGCATCCTCTAACGACCTCCAAACTCCCGGATAAAGAGGAGTAATCGAGACCCGAAATGGCAAAGAGAGAAAACTTTGGAGCGTGGAGAGGGTTAAGGATACGATGGAATTGGGGAATAGAGTGGGAGTCGGTGTGGGAAGCGAAGGACAGTTTCAATGCGGGAGTGACTGAATAGAGTTGATGGGACAGGAGTACGTGGTTTCGGATTCAGAAGCTCCTCATTTTATTCCTCTCCTCCTATGCTCCACCTCTCCTTTCCCTCCGCCTTCCTCCCACCGCAGTTTCCTCTACGTCGTTTCCCGGGAAAACGGGGCTGAAGACGACGACAGGAGATAAAATAGTGGCGGTGAACGGGAGAGGAGGAAGGAGGGAGGGAGGGAGGCTTGGGCGAGTTACAAGGAGGGAGAGAAGGGAGTATGGGATACATTGGCGCCGTCTACATGCCTTTCCATCCTCTTCTTCCCTCTACTCTACTACTACCTCCCTCCATCCGTCTCTCACCTCCTTCTATCCACCCTCCCTCCCTCTCTATAAAAACATTCTTTGGAGAAACCACGGTTCTTCCTCCCTCTCTCCCTTTCTCCTTCCCTATCTCTCCTTCCCTCCCTCTCTCTCACTCCCTCCTCTCACTCCCTGCTCAACCTCCAGCCTCTCTCTCCACCCTCTCCCTCCCTCTCCCTCCCTCGTCTTTCTCCACCCTCCTCACTCCCCTCTCTCTCACCCCCTCCATCCTCAACCTCCCGCCTCTCTCTCACCCTCTCCCTCTTCCTCTCTCCTCTCTCTCCTCTCTCTCCACCCTCCTCACTCCTCTCTCTCCCTCCTCAACCTTCCTCCACTCTCTCCATTCTCTCCCTCCCCACCTTCTCTCCATCCTCTCCCTCCCTCCTTCCTCACATCCACGCTCTCAACCCCTTCGACATCATTTCCCTATTTCCACATTTGCCCATCTCACGCGAAGAGATATCGTCATGTAAACTTATTCCTTTTCTTCCTCCTTCCCCACCCCATTCTTTTTCCTCCTGTTCCCTTTCCCTCCCTCCCTCCTCCTAACCCTCCTCGCTTCGATTCCTGACATTATCCACCTCGTATCTCTTCCTTTTCCTTACTTCCTCGAGACCCAAAAACTCCTCCCACCTCCACTTCTTCCTCCCCCCCCCTCCCTCCCACCCTCCACCCCAGCAACCCTTCTCCGCACCCGGCTCCGTATACTGCGCCATCCATCCTTCGCCTCCTCGCAGTCAGGAAGGCATTGAGATCCCGTTGAATGCGGTGGGCGTAACTCCTCGTTTATGCGGCGCCCGTCCCCCTTCAACTCTGACCTCACTCTCCTATCCCTCCTCCATTTCATCTTTTCTCCCTTTCCATTCCTATCCAGTTGTATATTACTATCCGTCCCGCCGCTAGAAGTGCACTAGTAGGAGTCGTAGGTGTTTGCTGACTTTGTTTTTTATGAGGCATGGTGCTCCATATCTGCTCCTACGATCCTGTGACCGTCTTTTAGTTAAACAAAGATTAAAATGGAAGTCAATCGATAGTTCGGTCGACACCGTAATTTTATGTTTTTCGATATAATATAAGGACGGAAAAATACATAACTACGGCGGTCAATGGAATTATCCAACAATTGGTAATTTCGTTCGCAAAAGTAATACTATTATTAAAATTTTATCATATATTTTTTAAATATCATAGAATGGTACGATAAAAATATATACTCAAGGTATAAGAGAGTCGTGAATTTGTGAAAATGCACTATAAAAACAGGTTGTTCCTTTTGACGAAAAAGTCATGAGGATGACTGGAAGTCTTAACTCTAGTAGCGTGTGCTCAATATTCTTATGGCGAAGGCGCCAAAATGGCAGTAAAATCTTTTTGTCATATCGTCTGTTTGAATGTGCGTTTCACGATATTTTCAAATCTCCACATTACGTAAGGAATTTAAGCATATCACATATTATCTTAAGACGAGCAAGATATTTTATAGACTAATTTCTGTAAGGGCTCTGATTTTACTTGTAACACATTTCGGGTACACGTTCCATATATTGAAAAGAAAAAAAAATTTGCATTGATGAACACTTTGTAAAATTAAAAAATTCCCTGACTTTTCATATAAAGTTCGGCCTATCATCTATTTCAATTTGTTGCCTTGATTAGCTCCCAAAAATTTAAATATTTTAACCTTTGCTCTAAGAACAAAAAGAACACACTCTTTCCACTAGCCAATATAGAAAATTTCCCGGAAAAAAAATGATCCGAATACATATATAGGCGCGTAAAATAAAAGAAGGGTGAAGAGTGTTGGTGGGAAGTCTGCTCGAGGAGTCAAACCCAGCCGAGTAAGTCCTCGATCCATACTCTCTCTCTCTCTCCTCAAACTCCTTTCTCTTCTCGAGGAGAAATATGTCCCTCCTCCTCCCCTCCATCCCTCTCTCCTCTTGCCACCCCCACTCCAACCCCATCCGTCTCCGTACACCTCCCCCCCCCCCCTTCCCCTCTCCACCTTCCCGCTCATAAATAAACGTGGTCCACTGGAATGGAAACTTTCAGGAGCCGTGCGGGAGTGTTCCATCGCCGCAAACCACGCCCCCCTCCGCCCTCGACACCCCAAAACACCCTTCCCCTCTCAACCCCTTTCCCATCGCTTCCACCACGTCACCGCCGCCACGCCACCTCACTGCCACCAATTCGAATAACCTACCAGATACCACCGTCTCCGCCTCCTCCCATCCTCTCTCTGCACCCCTTACGACATTATTCCTTCCCTATACGAGGAGGTGGAGGAAACACTGGGATCTTTTCGAAAACGACTTCTTTCTCTCCGGAGGATTCCCACAATACACGCGCGATAACTCCTGAGACTTAAGTCTTCCACGCACTCCTCCTCCCTCTCTGGACATCCCTCTCTGTGTGTCACTTCCCTCCGAGTTTCAATGCTTCCGCCTAAATGCCGTGTGTTTTCCCTTCCGGCGATAACGGTTTTAGAGAAATCAATCTCCGAAGTGAAGGAGTGAAAACTATAAAAATATATATTTCTTTCGTAAAGGTAATGGAAATACATGGTAAAATTCCTTGCAAATTTGTACTCATCATTCTCACTGTAATGGCCGTATTATTAGCTATGGAATATGGTTCCATTTGAAATATTTGTATTTTTTAAAGGGATTCTAGTTTCTTCTTGTATGCCACCATTGCATAACGGTAAGCTATATTTTTGGAATCGATCAGTTTTATTGACAGTATTAATCCAAACAAAACGGACAACCAAAAAAATAAGTGAATTGCATCATTTTTAACTGTTACGAATTAGGACATCTGTAGCCACACAGACTCGCTGAAATCGATCAAATGATGGAATCAAGTGAATTGAAAGGAATCTATTCTATACTTCATAAAAAACGGAGAGAAATCGAGTTTAATAAAACAAGAATGACTCGCTTCTGACTTATTACATTAACAGAAGTCACTAATAATATCTTTCTTCAGCCAAGATTTTTGATTTTTCTTCGTCGATATTCCTGTGAGACCATCGATTCATTCCTTTCATTTTATTATTAAAATATAAATTTAACTTCAGAATTAACGAAGAATCTTATTCGTTTATAAAACATCTTCCATCAAAGACAAAAGAAATACGACTAGTATCATTAGTAACGCAAAAAATAACATAAAAAATCTCCAGCTATTAAATGCAATTGAACGAGTTTAGTAGGAATCGAGAGACTTATCAGTTCGTCTAAGTTTCGTGCTCAAATAATGTCCTTGAGCGGGATTTACTTTCTCTTTCAAATAATTGACCGGTGAATAGCGGAGGATACGGAATAAAGAAAATAAAAAGGAGCGGTACGAGACGGTGGTTACGAGTCTATCCCACCCTCACTCCCTCAACCTCCCACTGACATATACAACGTCCCATCTACAGCATCCCGAAAGATTCTCACCGCATCGCTCCCGAACAGACGTCATTCCCCCTTCCTCCATAAACGCGAAAAGCGAGGGAAGAGAAACAGATATTTGCATCTAAAAAAAAAGGGAAGGAAAGAAAAATAACACAAAGACGACTTCTTCCTATCTTGCCCCCTCCTTCTTGAGAAAGGAGACGTATAATACATTTGAAGAAGGTTTTCTTGATGGAAGGAAACGCAGGAGATGCAATACATAAGGGGAGGGAGAAGGGAAAGAGAATAGGAGGGAGGCGCGGGGAGGTACAGGACGGAGCGATGCAGGTGGATCGGAGAGGGAGGCGGAGCGAAGGGGAGGGGAGAAGATGAGGGAGGGGGGGGGGAGAAATGAGGAGGTGGAAGAGGGGAAAAAAGGGGAAAGAGATGTTGGTGCATGAGCTTGTGCCAAGAGAGTAACAAATGCGAGTCTCTGCGGCGGAAGTGGCGTGGTGCCTGGTGCAAGACAGCGGTCCTAATGCGGAGATGTATGTACGGGAGTTTGAAAGGGATAGGGAGAGGAAAGGGAGGAAGAGGGTGGATCGGGAGCAAATTCGGTAGATGAAGGGAGTGGCGTTGGATGGAGCGGAGGGGGTAGGTAAGGAGGAAAGAGAGGAGGAGGAGGATGGCGGAGTAGAAGATGTTTCTTTTTTTTTTTTAAGGGGAGGGAGGGTTTTGGAGACGAGTTTTGGTGGATGGAAAAGGAGGAAGGAAAGAAAAGGACGAGGAAGAGGAGGAACTTTTAGGTGGGGAATAAAGAAGAGGAATAGGAAAACAGGACGGGGAGAAGAGAAGGAAGCATGGAGTGAGGGAGGGAAAGGAGAGCAGTAAAGGAAAACATTTCGCTGTGGATTCCATTCCGGGTGGAAGAGTTTCATATCGATGGCGTCGACCGAATTTCGGGGAGTGCTAGGGGATGGAGATAGAGGATGGGAGAAGGAGGGAGAGAGAGGTAGAGGGTGAGAGGGAAGGAGAGATAGAGGGAATGAGAGAGAGAGGGAATGAGAGAGAGAGAAAAGGGGAAGAAAGAGAGAGAGAAAGGAAGGGAGAGAGAGAAGTGGGAGAGAGAATGAGGAAAGGGATATAGAGGATACCGTTTATAAAGAGAGGGAGAGAGGGAGAGCAATGAAGGAATTGGATAGGTAGTGATTGGAAAGAGTGAGAGATGATTGGCGTGGAAGGAAAGGATTTGGAGAAGGAGAAGAAAAGGGTGAGAGTGGATGAAGAATGGGGGAGAAAAGAGGAGAGAGGGATGATAGAGAACGGAGAGAGGAGAAGAAGAAATTCCGTAGGACTGTGGATGAGTTGTGAGTACAAATATTACGGGAGAACGAAGGTTATGATGACGGTAGAATATGAAAATATATAGGATAATTACAACTACGGTAAATGATAGAATGGAAGAATGAGAAATGAGGACCTAAATCAACATTTAGAGAAGAGGGAAGAAACAAGGAGGAAAACGTGTATTTGAAGAGGTGGAGGTGCAAATCGACCGAACGAGTCAACAAAACTATTTATTACTACCGCTGATTATGTTGTTTCATATAAATATAATATGACTTATTGTAAGGGTAACTGAATCTTTAGAATAAAATGATCGGTGGCGTAGTGAAGGCTCCCACGATGTAAGGGAGATCCAGTAGACAGAGGTCCCGAAGCCCTCTTAATTGTATTTGCCGTAAATTGATAGGAGTATTTTTTATTGGCGGGAGCCCCTATATTTTCCGATATTACGCCGAAATATGTATTAAATAAATATAATAATTGTGGGAAAAAATACAAATCTATTAAAATGTTGAATAATAGTATTTTTTAAATAAAAATTTAAAATGATTTCTTAGAGCACCAAACGTTTAGCCCATCATGTATTATAGCGCTTAATTCCAAAAATATGTTTAGGGCCAATGCCTAAATGAGTGATGAGACACGTTAGCGAAGGTAAGTATTAGAAATGATTGACGACATGAATATATAGAGAATTGAAAGAGAGGTTAGGTAATAGTAAAAGTGAATTTGTCGGTCTAAATTTCACTTTACATGAAACGTAAGAATAATTTTTAGTATCTGGAAAAAGTATGTGCGCTCTGCGGCATAAAGATTAAAAAGATTTGAATGATACTTCTTCCGTAGTCAGATGAAAGAATGGAATTTTAATTGCATAATTGAACAGCATAAAACAATTGCGTGCTCTCTTTAAACCGTTTTCTCATAGCGATACCTGTGTACATTGCTTAAGAGAATTCAGAAAATATGTTACCCATCTAGATCTGCCTGATCTAAATTTAAGATTAACACCCGTGATTGTAAAAATCATATTTGCAATTTAAATCAGAAAGTAAAATTCATGAAAATTTCTTCTAGAGGTGAATGAAATATATTTACTTACAAATTGCGGATAAATATAGTAACAAAGGTAAAACCAGGGTGAAACGTACCTATGATTTAAATTAACATAAAATTATCTATATTTGCATATCTTCCTATGTTTACACAATTTCATGTGTAGATAAGTTATTGATTAACGTAATTATTAATTCAGTTTTGTCCGGTACGTTAATTGTCGAATATGTAAGATAATTTTCGTAAAGATAGGAGCAAATAGTGGAAGAGGTTTTGAGAATTACAGACGAATTGCATTATTTCTTTACCTTTCTCTCTCTCCCTAAAGCTTTTAAAAGACGAGCCGATACTTCTAACGATTTCCTCCTAAGCAAGCGAAAAAAATTAAACCGTTTGTTCCAGTGACACGCCAAGCGTTAGGAACGTGCAAATATTTCTCTTTCTTTATGATAAAACTCTTTATCTGAGATACGCATGTCAGCGTAAAACGGGGCTTTTTAAAACGCGCGTATCCCTTTCCATGCTCAAAAAGACTCACGGTGCGATAGGGACAATCGGAGCGACCATAATGCCCAATTTGTTACGACCGGGTGATACAAGATAGACGAACAATCGGGAGAGAGGGAGAGGCACGAAGATGCGAGGGCAAGGGCGTTTCAAAAGATGGGTCCGAAATTTCTGGCGGGACGTGGAAAAAGGAGTAGTAGGCGAGAGTGAGGGGAGAGCGGAAGGAGTGAGAGAAGGGGGGGAAGAAGTTTTGAAGGATAGAGGTCTCGGCGAGAGAAGGTGGGAGTAAAGGGGAGTTGTCAGCGGCGAGTGGACCAGTCCGAGCGTGAAAAGTAGGAGATTAGAGAGAGAGGAGACCCGCCGGAGAGGATAGGAACTTGAGGGGCGGGGAGGAGAAGGAGAGGGAGAGAGACGAGAATGAGAAGACAAGGAGAAGGGAAAATGAGGAGAGTCGGCCACCTTTTGTCCTCCGAAAATACCGTTTCGCAAACCTCCCATACCGACCGAAGGACACGATGATCTCCCGTACTCCACTCTAGCCTCTCGCAAAATTCTCTTCTCCACCTCCAACCCTCTCTCTCTCTCTCGTTCGCATCGTTGCCCAACAATCTCCACCGCATCAGCGACAGCGGCATTCCGTGCCCAACAGAGGGAGAGAGAAGGATAGAGAGAGAGGGTAAAACCCAAAAAGGCACCGCCACGGCGCAGGCGCGAGATCCCTCAAGGCAGTATCCTGGGACCAATTTGCTTTCCAAAAGAGTCATTTCGCGGCCTTCCTCTTTCACTGCAATGGAACACGCGGCGGTATCCCTTTTTACACTTCTCCCACTCTCTCTCTCTCTCACCTCTCTCTCCTTCTTCCCAACCTCTCTCTTTCTCTCTGTTCTTCTAAAAGGAGGCAGGGATAAGCTGGATACGGATCTGGTCCACCCCGTAAAAATGGGGCTACCTTTTTGGTTTTTTTCCTCCTTTCAAATAGAGTGGCGGGCATCGAGGAGGCTGCGTTGAGGAGGAGGTGGAAACTCTTTAAGGAGGAGGCGAAGGTTAAAAAAAAGGGGGCGTTTCACGCGACGGCTGCTAGGATGAAATAAAGAGTAGGTGTGCAACCTAGGCTACATCCACCAGTGCTCACGGAGGGAGATAGAGAGGGAGGGGGTGGGAGGAGGCGGTGAAGGTCATGGGCTAAGCCGCCCACTACCCGCATCGCCGAAGTGGGCAGGCATCTCCTCCCCCCCCCCCCACCCATTCGATTGGGGGACGGGAGGGCGGAGTGAGGGGGTGTGGAAATATTCCTTTCCGTCGGCATCCTTTGCTCTCTCTCTCTCCAATCCTTCCCACACACACACACGTTGATAAACACAATAAAACACGCAAGTAAGAGAAGAGAGGGTACTGTTCTCCTCCTGGCTTCCTCCGTGCTCGCCGTTTTTTTTATTCCTTTCCGTCGCCTCCTCTCATTGTTGCGTCACAATGAGTCGGCGTGGGGCGGGCGATAAGGAGATGGAGGTTGAAAAAAATCGCTGTTTAGGAAGGAAAAGAGTGTGGGAATGGGTAAATGGAGGAAAGAGGTGACGAGGATTGAGAGGGCGGCCCTTTACGGAGCGGAGGGATACAAAATGGGGGATTAGGACTCCCCGCTGGATGCAGATAAGAGCGAGAATATATAGTGAAGGAGAGTACGAGGTCATGCGATGTTCGTTGTCATGGAAATTGTGAAGGTCGTAAAGGGACGCGCCATACCTTTGGTTTATGGTCCTTACCTTATCGGGAAGAGGGTAACGTCGGAGAATGGATGGATAGCCATGAGGCCACCGCTGTTAAGGCTTTTCTGTAGCATTCCTCGAGAGTGGAATAAAGGTCCATTTACGGCCAGATTTTTTCGTGAGAAGAGATATTTAATCCAAGGGTTTTTTAGTTTATTGGTTTGCGATGCGACGCGTGGCGGCTACGTAATTAACCTGAGTTTGTGCGTGTTATTGGGTAAAGCATATTTAATATTCGAAAATTCATGATGAAATGGCAGAGCGGACGCTTTAAATACGACATTCGTATGTATTAAAAAATATGAAATTTTCATGATGTTCATCTTGATAAGTTTATGATGACTTGTATCAATTAGTAGGCGTTTTTTCATACATCACTTTCAAGGAAGTTTATCGTTAAAGCGCATAGATTTGGAGTCATGTGGCACATTTGATAATGATGAACCTAAAATCATATAATGATAAGTTTAACATCGAAACAAAAATCGAATTTAAAGTAGCTACTACATAGAATCTAGTACTTAACCTTACAAGTTCTTATCTACAACGGAATTTCAAAGGCTAAGAGTTGTCTTATGATGAAATAGTGATAAAAGGAACAATATTTTCAATGATATAACACAGCAATCAAAGTATACCGAAGAAAAAGCGCGACACTTAAGAAAAGAAACATATGGGGAAAGTATTTCGAGATCTGAAGGAGATGTTTACTAGCACTGGTTTTTATATTTCATTTGTCAGGGATTCTCGCATAAATGAATTTGTGAAATTGATCACGGAAAGAAAGACGTAACTAACAATAAGTAGTACCTAAATACATATGACATATATTGGTATAGAACGTATTTTTGGGTCTTATCGATGGAAGCTTTTAAATCTTGTGTGCGCAGTCGATCATTTTAGACCATTGTTGCTCAAGCTATGCGTTACGACCCTTCTAGCGGATAGCGAAATATCATCGCGGTCTGCGAAGAAATCGTGTTTATTTTTATATTACATAGTGAGATTCATTCAGTATATTTTAATTAATTTGCTTGTATCTACGCAGAAATATTCCTATAAAATCATATATATATATATTTAACGAAAAATATAAAGTGAAATACATCATAATCACCCGAGGATTTAAGTTAAATATCGGGTCAACATACAAACACCACAGCGCACCTCTGCTTTGGAAAATACAGTGGAATGAAACGGACCGATATGAACAGGAATGATAAGCTACATTTTCGTCGAACGCACTGCACCTTCAACCTTGCGGATTCTACGCTCCGTCTCGATGTGCACAACGAAAGTGCAAGGAAAATAATGGTGGAGGGGAAGAACGATGAAGGAGAGAGTGCGGCGGGTCAGGCAAGCGGTAGAGATGGTGCAGAGGAAGAGAGGGCGGCGAGACTGAAGGTTTAAGAGGAGAGAGAGAGAGACTGCGTTGAAGAGGGCGAAGGCAAGGTGAACTAGTTACGGAGGAATGAGGAATGGAAGGAGCTGGATGTTGCGCAGCTGTATCGCCACCCTGAGAGCCAGGCATCGTTCCTCAATGGACCAATTGGGGCGGCAGTGATGCGTCTGAGGGAAGTTACGGAGGAGGGAGTGAGTGGGGGAGGGAGGGAGGTGAGTGGAGGAGACGGTAGTGAAGCAAAAGAATGAAAGTGGAGGCAAGAGGTAGGACAAAAAATGCGCCCTAAAAATCGATGCACTGAGGGGATTATGCTTTGAACTAATGGCCAAAACATGGAAAATGCTTTCTTAAAAATTATTTTTTGGGCGTACTCATGATTTCCAAAGCTATTCTTTTAAATTTCAATGCAAAGATACATTTATTTTCTCCAAAAATTTTCATGGTGTTTGAAAAAGTTTATCAAGGCTTAAGTATCGATTACAATAAAACCGTATTCAGTTTTACCGTTCATAATACGTAACTATCATTAATTACCAGCATTGTGGCAGCGTTGAGTGAGAGATATGATTCACTTTCACTCCACATTTAAATGTAAAATTGGCTGCGTTGATTTAGTGATACGACTCATGCCAGTCTCTTTCACCTCGTCTTTCAGTCAAAGCTTAAACTATAAAACGCTAAAATGGATGCATCTACACGATACAGATATGAAATATACAATATCTTGCGCCCGTTTTTGAAATGTTTAAATTAAGAATAGTTATCTTGCCCAGCTGTAGGAAAATACGAAAAGACATCTTTTAGATGAGTGTTTTAGGAACTAAATCAAAAAACAATATTTTTCTCCGTGTAAAGCGATAAATCCGATTGACTGAATAAAGCCGATTTTTTTCATTTTCACCTTCTACCTTGATAAAAATCCTAAATACCAGTTTCGTTGAGATACGCACAGCGGTAAAACGGAATAAATGCACTGGCAAATTGACGTACGTACCGAATACACGTGGCGCTTTTCTCTTTCAGAGAGCCAGCTAAAAATTTTTACAGGGTCAATATTCTCTTCCTATTAACTATTTACAATCTAAACGACACCACGAAAAAATGAATTTCATCATAACTAATCGACATTATTAAATATTTAAAGAAAACACCTCTTCAACAACAAAAATATTTCACCAGAGAATTACAAAGCTCATCTTATAATTGAAAATAATTTAAAAAATAATCATTGAAATAACAAAAAATAGAAAAGGATGAGCATCTCCAATAACCATAACAAGGTTATGAAAACAGACGAACATTTCAATTACAAACTAGCCGTCATCAGTGGTAGTAGATTCTTAAAAAATTTATCGCTAACAAACTTGCCACTTTCCTCTAATATTAGATTCTACAATCAACCAATAAAATTCTGCTCCAAACCCTTTTATGGACATATTTAGGAAAAATTCTGTAAATATTTAATGTTTATTTACATCCTGAACCTCGTAAAAATAGGCCTTCCAGTAAAGTAGGAGGAAGATAGAGAGAGGATGGGGAGGAGTAGATATATTGAAAATAAAAGAGGAGAAAAAAGAAGGATCGTGGTGACCCGTGCAGGCACGACGGGCAGAGACCCTTTTTTCCTCTGTTGCGGGACGTATACTGCGAAGGGAAGACAATTTCACGAGAATTCAATTAATTTTAAATTCACTCGGAAAGAGAGAGAGAGAGAGAGAGACGAGGGAGGGATAGAGAGAGAGAGAGGGGGGGAGGAAAAGAGAGAGAGGGAGGGGGGAAGAGAGAGAGTGAGGTAGAGGGAAAGAGAGAGAGAGAGATAGGACCAAGAGTATTCAAGTCGTGGAAACAATGAAAGCGCGTGGGGCAAAAGCAATTATTTAGCGGCGAGACGCGCGGCGAAAAGCTTGAAATGGGTTCAGGAGGAGAAGGAAATAAAAAGAAAAAAAGAGAAGGGGAGGCTTTTCTCTAATCACGCATTTTCGGGGATGGTGCGTTTGGGGTGGATGTGGGAGGGAGTGGGGATTGGAACGGGTGCGTAAGGGGTGAGGAAGAAGAGGAGGAGGAAGGACGGACTCTTGGAGTTAGATTGGGGGGGGGGGGGAGGGGATGTGAAAAGGGGTTGGGTTGGGGAGGTAAAAAGGTAGGGTGTGTGGACTGTTGCGAGGAGAGAGAGATAAAGGGGAGGGGGTGGAGGGTTTACAGAGGGAGTTGGAGGGGGAGTTTTGGGACGCTGAGAGAGAGAGAGAGGGAGAGGGATGTCACTTCAAAGGAACGCTTAATACCGTTTCAATTGGGGTTCCTCCGAGTACACACACACAGAGAGTGGCGGGAGACAACGCCGCCGGCCCCTGGTTCTCCTCCGCCCCCAACCCCCGTCCCCAATATAACCCACGTCAAATCCCACTCACTCCCTCCGACGCTCCCGACCTTTCTCTTCCCCTTCGCCGATAAAAACAACAAAGGGGAACGATTGAAACAAAATAGAAATATTATCCTCAGGTCATCAGCAGAGGGTTGTATTTTTTTATCGCTCTGATTTGAATCGGGAAAATTTTACGCTCCAGTTCTTCTCTCGTTCCGATAATAACTGCGGTCCGAAGAAAACTCAGTTTTTTTTTGCGTCTACGGAAAACTATTTCAGTAGTTCGTTCCATGTGGTGATGCGATACGCCACGCGATAAAACGTTTGAGATCTCCACCGCGTCATTCGGCGCGTAGCAGCCGCTGCGGTTTCTGTGCACTTAGACCGAAGAATACTCAATGACCCGAATAATATTAATGAATAAAAGCTATAGAAATATAATAATGTGCAATTTCTGCCTGTCGCGAGCATTTTAACCTTGACTCGACTACGTAGAAGATTGGATTTGGCAAAAATGCTTGACTAAGTCATTAAAATGCAATGACGAAAGAACGAAAGATGAAAGGTAGCAAGGAGGAATAGAAGGGAGAGAGGGATGAGAATGGGAAGTGTATTGATAATAATTTAACACTTTATTCAAGTATACCCGCCATTTTTTACTGGCAAGAGTTGAAATTTATATGAACTCCACTTTCATACAGGGAAAGGTCAAGCATGGGTTATGTTTGAATCCATTTCCAAGGTCGTTTCCAGAAGCTTTTCTTTTTCCCCATTAGAATATCGTATTTTTGCCTTGCATTTTGAAAATTACCTATGATCATCGTAAAATAACGCATAAAAGAATAGAAACTCATTTTCATATAGTCGTTTTTTGTAGGGCCATAAAATCAATACGCAAATTTGTTTTGAACGCGAAAGTTCGACGTTTTTTTTGAGACGAAAATCTCTGGCGCCCACCGAATAGGCCCTCATTTGCTACCGTTTTGTCAGTCTTTTTGTGCTGAAGGATAAAAGGGCATTCCTTTCATTCTGAAGTATTAGGGTTCGTGCCTAGGTGACTTTTTTACATTTACAGGATTTGCATATGAATATAGGACTTAGGGAGATGATAAAATAATTTTTTAAATGTTCTCACCAAATAATTTTCTTTCTTTATAATATTATTTGTCGTACATTGTTAGTTTTACAGGCGACAGCATATTTTTAACTTAATTATGTCCATCAATTAACTTTTAATCATATGCATATTACATGTTGACCAGTGTGAATCGTGAACAACAGAATTGATATTTAAGTACAAGCAATTTCACCATATTTAAGAGATCAAAATGATATATGATTTCTCAGAGTTAACGACATGCTTTTATTTCAACCATAACTTGCTATATACACTCAAATATTCTCTGCAAATCATCTTAAAGACCAACCTGCTGCTTACTCTGCATTACAAGCCTTTGCAAAAAGATAAATTCATGGTGATACTGCTATCTAACATTGAAATTTTAAAATACCTTCTTTTTGTAAATAGTTTACGTTTAGATCCTAATTTTATTATGAGTCTAATGACATGAATCGATCGAGTTGGATGGATTTTAATTTAACTAAACATAAATACTGCTTGATTTAAAGCGAGACTGTTCAACGTCAGTTACGCAGCTAATGGTCCATTAAGCAATGCACGCTTAATTTTCTATCTGTTGGTAAACATCGAGTAAAGTTTATCTGTACCTAATTGTAATAAAGAACGCAGATTTCTACTTCCTAGGACGAAATGTCCTTCAACACAACGGCTAATAATCTTGTTTAGATGCAACTTTTTCGGTTTTTTGTGTTATGACGAATGCAACTTCATCTTAGAAAAAAAAGAGAGAAAATACAAAAAATGCGGAAAATTATTAAGTAGTTTCGCAGGTGAACATGTTTTGACGGCACATAATCAATCATAATTCTTGTTCCCTGTATTAGTAACCTGCACGTCGGAGAAGACATTTACGATATGTGTGAAAATTGACGCGATGAAAAATGTGTCGAATCCGATACGGTTATCAAATCTTGACATACTATCGAAATGCTCATATAATGAAGAGTTAATTCGTTACCCGCCCCTAAATATTATTATTTTTCTTCCCGAAGCATTTAAAGGTGAGAAACGCGTACATCTGTGACTTTCGCCTGCCCCTGGGGAGCTCTTCTTATTTCCATACGGAGCCGAATTATCATACTTGGGGATCAAACCGAAGAGCATCCATCGCTCTTCCAAAAGTTCAAAATGGCGACACAGTGGAATGAAGCATGACGGTTTGACAGTGGCCCATCCTCCTTCCCTCCCTCTCTTCCGACGAATGTGTTCCTCCCTACCTCTCCGTTTCATTCTCTGTTTGCTCCATTTGAAAAAAAGGCGAGTTGCCCCGGGCGAGCGCGCAAAGAGAGAGAGAGAGAGAGGGCACCACGATATTGCACCGCCCTCCCTTAGCCATCTCTTTTCCCTTCCTCCTAACCCTCCAGCCACTACCCATCCGCCACGCCATTTCCCTCCACTGCAATATCCCCCTCCCCCTACTACACCTCACCCACCTCTCTCTCTCTCTCTCTACAGTTTCTTTCATTTTGCTTTGGTTTGGCGAGCAAACAAACCAGACTCATGATAGTGCCACCCCTATTTCATCCCTCTTCCTGCGTTCCCTCCCCCTTTCTCCCTCTCTCTCTCTCCATCTGCTCGCTGAAAATCAAACCCCGAGGCGATGCGCCCATCCGCCATCTTTCCCACCCACTCCCCCTTCCCTTCTCATCCTCTATCCATCTTCTCCCTCTCCCCATTTCTCCCTCTCCTCACTTCTCCCTCTTTCTGTTTTTTTCACAAAAGCTTGAGAGGAAAGAGGAGAATAAAAATACATGGGAAAGCCCAACTAATGGAATCGTAATTTATTTCCACCCTCTTTAAAAGCACGTTACGAACGAAATGCATCCGTTTTTCTAACTAGAATTTGGAAGATTTTTCAAAAGGTGCGTCTTCTTCTCGTTATTTCTCCGATTTGTTCGCGAAAGAATTGAATGAATTAGATCCCTTAAAAGGTGAATCAATGACAAGATTTTGCCGTATACCTTTTAAAAAGTATAGTAAGTTTCATTGTAAATATGAACTCTGTTGAAAGATTCGGGTGAGATTTATAACTTTAAACTCTTGGTGGTTTTTAGATTCACCCTATCTGATCCATCGCATAAATTAAGCCTGGTATGAAATCATCTAACCCTTGAAACGATGAATTCAGAAAATTTATTCTCAGCCTTGATCTTCAAATAATCTTGCATGAATTTGGACTTTATCTTATAATTACCTTTGTAATAATGTAAATGTGCTGCTTCAAAATCAAAATTCTCATTTGCGTTGCATTCTTTAATCAAAATAATTTGTTCTGACTGAAAAAATATTCAGTGTAAATATCAGATTTGTTTCTTCAAACGAAATTTCTAGATATGTACATGTACTATATTTGCATCACGTACAATATTTGGTCCCGTTGAATAAATACAGTTACCGGGCGTTAAATGAAGTAAAGCGGATATTTAAGATATTTTATACACCAAACACGCAAATAAATATAATCCATAAATGATAAACATGGGACTCTTTCATTATTAACCATTCAATTGAATGATAATTCCATGAGAAGAACGTAACTTGCACATTAATAAAAAAACTTCAAGTTCAATAAAAAAAATTGGAATTTATTCACGTTAAATTAAATAAGAGGACACCTATACACCAATCAGGATTAATAGTTATTTAAATTTATTAAAACCATTACCTATATAAAGCGTTTTAAATTGAAAATTTTTTAGGAGGAAGATTCTACTTCGCCCAAGTACAACCACGATTGTATAAACTCCGAAAAGTTTATGCGTCGCATCAGCGTCACGAATCGACCGACCAAAGGTTGAAAATGCGAAGACTTCGCCTTTTTTTTTCTTCGATAAGAATCCGAACTATTCGCCGACAGAAATTTTTACGGCGATCCTTTGACGAAACCACGAGAGGATTTACCTTCATAAGAGAACCGATACCCGCAGTTCATTCCTTACGTCGAAGTAATCGCCGAATTGTCCCCCGCGTTTGTGACGGACGCGAACAATGTCCAACCTCCTGAGGAATCTTAAAAGGTCCTTTCTTCGGTGTAAAGTATGGGGATGGAGAGAGTGAAGAAGTAGGAGGCAATGGAAAGCATTGGGAAGAGAAAGAGAAGGAGGAAAAGAAGAAGAGAGAGGGAGATGAGAGAGGGAGATAGTTATTGAGAGAGAGAGGATTGAGGTCTTCTGAAGGGATCTCATGAGGGGCCGTTGCGACATATGCTGAGTGCATAGGCCCACGGAGAATAAAAAGGAAGAGAGGGGGAGGAGAGTGGAGTGGCGAGCTGTTGGAAGAGTAGGAGAGACAGGGAGAGAGAGAGAGAGAGAGAGAGATGGGAGTTAAAGTCGAGGCACAAAAGACCAAGGAGATTGGGAAAGTGGAACGAAATTTTGTGGGCAAATAGAGGACGCTTGCATAAAAGACCAGTATGGTAAGGGAGGGAGGGAGTGAGAGAGAGAGAGGTCCCCCTTTGAGGGAGGAAGAAAGGGAAGGCCGAGAAGGCGGGCGACTGAGAAGGGAGGGAAGATTAGGGAGGGAGAGAGAGGTCGGGAACGCAATGCAATGCTAGAGAGAGAGAGAGAGAGAGGATGGTTGTACAGCAACGCAAACAATGAAACGGCAGAAGCTACGCTCACGTAATTACGCGCCGCCAAAGGAAGAGCGTGAAACCGGTGTCACCACGGCCGTGTTAACTTTAATCCCTGGAAAAGCAGGCTAACTCCTGCATTCTACGACGAAACCTTCTTTCTGAATGTGGTAAAAGAAATGATAAAAATTGCGGGCCGCAAATTAAAGTGCAAGAAAAGTACGCTGGATTGAAGGTTACAAAGTAAGTGTTAGAATAAAAATTCAAGATTCTTAAGTTGATGGTTTTTTTTCAGTTGGAATTGATGCATGTAACTTTTAACTTTTAAGGGAAGGAGAGGCTAGAAAAAATACTTTGGTTTCTTAAAATGGCAATAGTGATGCTTATTATTTCGTCGTCCATCTAAAACCATTACTCTCTTTCTTTAAAAAAAACAGTACGCCAATTAGATGTACGTACTCTATGTGGGCGTGTATAAAGTTTCCAAGTACGCCAAATTTTTATTAGGAAACTAGGAATTTTCGGTATTAATTCTATATACTGGCTCTTAATCTTTTGAGCCTGGTTGGTTTCATAAAATAACGTTTTTTGCGAATGAAACCAAAATAACACCAAATTAAAATTTTCTCCATTGAGTAATGTGTGGCCAAAAGCGACAAACAGCAGTTCACAATGAGCGCACCAACGATGACAAAGAGAATTACATCCGACCACGACAGGACTCGAAAACTAGTAGTGGGAGCTATGCATCCAAAATATCCCTCTGAGAAATAGCTCAAAACCTGACAACATTAAAAAAAACTATAATTTTTTATCATAGTCGTTGAGATCGCTTAACGTCATCATGAACGGTTACGAGTTTGCTCACTCATTGCCCATGTTCTGAACTTTGACGTCGACACGAGGAGATAAAACTTCAATATCCACCAAAATTTTTTGTGGGAAAAGCACCAGATGACAAATACAACGCATAAATAAAATTTTCGAAACACAGAATAGCCTTAGGAAAGAGTGGGCGTACGTCAGCGAACGAGGAAGCAACCTTTAAAGGTATTGGGCGAAAAAATAGGAGATCTGGACGCTGGTTCTTGCACCTCACCCCTCCATCCTCCTCGAACTCCCTCCTCTGTCTCTCACGAATGGTTGCGTTTTAATGCAACCTTCCCGTAGGAGCAGAATGTGGTATGCGTGGGAGGGGAAAGGTAAAAAAAAGGAAAAGGGGTGGGGGAGGTCCCAAGATACCTTCTTCTTCTGAGAGAGAGGCGCCCGAATGAAAGAGGCGGCTTATGGTGCCTCCACACACACAGGTGCCCGCCTCCCTTGGAGTGTCTCGCCCATTCTACCTCCGCCTCCTCTATATCCCCACTTTACCTTCCTTCCCAAAAGAGCTCCATTCTTAGGGGGATGGGGTGAGTTGGGGCGATCGTCTCCACGGACAAGGATCAGTGGACGTAATTACTGTTTTCTCATCCTAAGAGAGACGGAGAGAGAGAGAGAGAGAGCGTCCTTTGGACCCAACCGCTCTCTCTCTCTCTCTCTCCTCTCTCTCTCTCTCTCTCTCTCTCCTCTCTCTCTCTCTCCCTTCATCCTCTTCTCCATGCATCTCTTTATAGCTACCTATCCTTCACCTTGCTTATCGTCTCTTCTCCCTATCTTTTCAGCTTTCGAAAATTTAAGCAAAATATTGCGTCCAAAGGAGAAAAATGTCTTCCGAGCCAAGTACACCAAAGAGACCAACATTTTTTTATGTTAACCCGACGAAAAATCTGTGATATGCAATCTGTTTTGTTGCCAAGGCGACATTTTCTACAGAAGATTTTCAATCAGAAAATGGTGGACTAAACAGAATTTTCCCCGAATAATTACATATTCTCACTTTCATGAAATATGCAGTCATTGTAAGCTGATGCATTATTTCATGTGTAAAAAATATAATTACACTTTTATCATTTGATCGTAGTTAATTATTAAAAGACTAGTATAAGTGCCCGTCAAAGATGACGGGGATGATCGATTATTCTGAAATAAATTGAGGCAGTCTTCCTTGACCTGAAATCATACCTCCTGCTGAGAGGGTTGACTTCGATCCGGGCGAAGGTTCGAAAACCTCGCCGCGAGTATGTATTGTGTATCAAAAGCTGACCTTAGTCCCCTCTTCCAGGTATATTTCTGGTTTTCAGACCGTGACAGAGGGAGTGACAATGGGACAAAAGGACAGAATATAAGGCTTTTATAAATTTCCGATTTCAAATACTACATATTACCGATCGCTTGAGACTTGTGTGGGATTAAACAACGTTTCAATGAAGTTTTTTCCTCGTTACTGCTTTATGCGTACTTTCTTCGCTTTTCTCAACTTTTGTCGAAGAATCTTCTTCATGGAGAGCATGTTAGGGCAATTCAATGGGAGAGAGGGGTTTGACCAGTATCACCCTTCCCTTCCTCACTTCTTTTCCACCTCCAATCTCTCACTCACTCCCTGCGGAATGCTTTATGGCGTAGGAAATCACTCTTCGAGCGAATGAGTTACAGAATACAAAATATTTTTTATTCGGTGATTCAAAGCGTAATTTTCTCTCCGTCGACAACCCTCGCGACTTTTTTGACAAAACGATGCTATATTTTAAAGGGTTATTGAAAACACATTTCAGTGGAAATCGTGCAATTTCGGACAATTAATTAATTAGGGAATTTCGACTTTTATCAATATTGTCAGGGAATTACGCACTGTGAGCGGAAACAAGAACTGTCTTAACACGAACTCGTTAAAAAAAATTTTTTAATGAGAAATGCCTTGAAAAAATCGGCTGAAATAATAGGAACACGGACGGATAGGGCAAGCGGCTTGACGCTTTTTTTTTAAATTGCGTTCCGTTCCGAGGACAAGCAATGGATAACCGCCCGAGCGGCAAATTAACATCAACTCCTAAAGCGTAACGTGAAAGGCGATGCGAAAACAATGACGCTATACCTTATTCTCGCGTTTGGAGAGCTAAATTTCAGCGATATCTATAGGTACACTTTATTTCAGGTACGGCCTATTAAAAGAAAAAAAAAACACGACAACGCATCATTCACGTCGTTAATTCTCTTTTAAAAAGGGGAAAGCTACGTCACCGAAAATTTTCTGAGCGAACTGAAATATGGAGGACGCGCGCACGCACACATCAAAGCAACAAAATTTAAAAAAAAACACACAAAATAAAATCTTTCGTCCACCTTTCTTTTCCTGGAGCTGGGAATAATAATAACAACGACAAAAATAACAACGTATAAAATAAAAATGAACCCCCGACTCCCTTTAAATCACGTTCACATATTTTTCATTTTGAAGTTGGAAACGCCCACACGCACACACACACACGTGGACGCACATCCGCACACACTTTTGAGAGAGGGAGAGAGAAACGCTAGGGGAAACATCCGTCACAGCACAGACGACGAATGGTCAGGGAAGTGTGCGTGTGTGTGTGTGAGGGGGGAGAGAGAGAAAGAACGGGTAGGAGGGGTCAGGTCCACGCGTCAAAGTTCTCCGTTCTATTGTTTCTTTGTGTCCACTCCCACACTCCCCCGGACGTGGCACACGCTCTATCCCCCCCTTATACATCCTCCACCCTTCTAGCTCTCTGTATCACTGTGTATGTATGTGTTACCTTTTTGACAGCTCTGTCCAAAACTCGGGGGGATTTTGAGGAGAGAGAGTGAGAGAGAGAGAGAGAGGGAAAGCGGTCGTGGTCGTCATGACAATGGTGCCCTTTTTTTTTTTAGGACGACTGTTCCGTTGATGACACTGCGAACCGAGTTAGCGACTGGTGAAAAAAAAAAATATATATATATAAATGAACAACTAACCCCGACACCCCATTTTCATTCTTCCTCCTCAGCGCGGTTCTCCATTCTCCCCGTCAAACTGTTGCGTATTTTTTAAATTCTTCCTCTCCCCCTTCCCCTTCTATCCCCCGCAATTAGGAATTCACGCTTGTTTTTATCCGTGCGAACAATTTGAACAAGTCGCGAAAAACGGTGGCGTTTTATACGAATCGTGACGTCGTGGTATTTGATTTTTTTAATATTGAAAAAAAAAACAAACAACTATGTCCTGGTACTGTTTTTTATAATGCGTTATTTTACAAAACATTTTTTTTTATAATCCCGATAAAAAATCTCAGTTAACAACGGTCTGTTTAAATAAGTTTGCTATTAATTGAAACTTGTACCGAGTTTAACATATATCAACGTGTTATTTATTTCTGACTTCCCTTTACTTTGAAATACCTAAAATGTAAAACGATACGTTGCGGCGATAATATTTATTCAAATTCTGAAATTAAATTGTTAAACTTTCGGAATCTGTGGCGTGATTTGTACCAGTTACAGTTACTGAAAATGAGAATGTTGAGCATTCTCCTAACCTCGATTAAAAATGAGTATTTTTATAAATTGTTATAATGTTATAATTTTCGTTTAAATTCCCTGTGGCATTCTAGAAAATCGTCCGGTCAGTTATGACGGGACAAAAAAAGAAAATATTTTCTAATAAATTATCTAAATATCGAATTATACATGTTTAGATTTGACAGAAAATGTAAAATAATTTTGAGAAAAAATAGCATAAAATATGCTAACTTTGCGTTTGGATATTAAACGGAGTCTTAAATTAGTTTGCGTTATATATTAACTTAATTCGGTTGCTCAAATATCAAGAATTTTTTCGATTATTATTTAAATACAAAATTTAATTTTACCAAATAATCCAAAGCTTTTTCTTTCAAAATATTTTTATGCAATTCATTATCACATCTTGACGAAACAAATGTATGCATTTAAATACTAATCTAAAGATAGCCCTCTGAATGTGAATCAGATAATTCCCAATAACACTAAAAACAAGGTCTCCCTTAATCGCGCCAATCCACTTTATCCATACAAGAACTTCCAAATCACGACGATTATATCGAAAAAAGCGAAAAAAATAAATATCGATTAGTCGATCTCTTCGCACGATCTCCAGCACTTCGCGAAACCTATTTAAAAAAAAAACGTAATTTAAAATTCGAATTCGCTTAGGACGCGACGATCCCTTAATCGCTTCGATAAAAGAAAGAGAGGGGTGGGTAGATGGGAGTAATAGGAGAGGGGTCGTGAGAGAGAGAGAGAGGGCGAGAGGTCACCCGATTACACCGCCCCTCCCCCATCCACCTACCCATTCTTCGAGTGCACGCCGGGAGATTGGAGATATCGCTCTACGATTGGCCCTTTGCCCTTTGACCGCTTCCATCTCACCCTCGTAAGGTGACAGGTCGCGTGCCATCCACACCCACCCACCCATCCCCCGTACGTCATATCACCCCGGAAAAATTTCCCACACGTGACCCCTGATTCCCCTCCACACGCGTTCTGACATCTCTAAACCCCTTCCTTGTTTGCACAACAGAAGAGGGGGAGGGAGAGGCAGATCGGGGGGGGGGGGGGGAGGAGACGAAAAAGAGGACGCCGACTCCAATTATTCGTTACATATATAGCGTCAGAACCCTTCCGAATGGGTGGGAAGTATAGGGAGAGTGGCAGGGGGTGTGAGGACGGCGGGTTTGGCAAGTTTTTTTTTTGATGTGGGTGTCGCAAAGAGAGATACGTGTTATAGGCAGAGAGAGGGAGGGAAGAAATCGCGTCTTTATTGCCGACCTAACACACGGATCCCAAGGGATGGCGCAGATTGAGTCGTCAAGAGGGTAAAGTAATTGAGGGAAGGGAGGGGGAGGGAGAAGGAGGGTGGGAGAGCAAGAGGGAGACACTTGGGAAGGTGGGGGGGGGGAGGGAGAATGGGGAACGGGGTGGTAAAACGTGGGATAACGACGTGGGACCCAGGGAGAGAATGCGATAGTAAGATAGTATTGGGTTGGGGGATATCACATTTTGGGTGCTCCTCTCAACCCCTCGACGCCCTTTTCTTCCTTAAGCTCCGCAATTACTTTGGGCGAAAATGAAATTCGTCGACTTGTATCTCGTGCGTTGATCGCCGTATAGTGAGAAGGGGGCGCATCGCTTTTATTTATTATATGCGTGTGTGTGTGTGTGTGTGAGGAAGAGAGATACGCGAAAATGGTGGGATCAAGGGACAATGGTTCCCACTTCGGATGACGGCCGTATCATCGGTTTATGATTTACGAAAAAATGCATACATCCAATCATCAAAATAAACAGAACGGGAACATCTTTGATGGCGTCCCCGGAAGCATTAATGCAGCTGATGTTTGGAGGATTTATTTCTCATTTATATGCAACTATTTCCTTCGATAAAATGTTTTTCTTCCTTCTAGTAAAAGACAAATAACGTAACATGAAAATAAAATGATATCCTTCAAAATTAAGCAAAATTTGATGAACCGCTATTAAAAGAAATTCCCGAGACTGGAAATTAATCGAATTTTCAAATAAAGAGAAAACAAATACAATTCCCAACTTAAATTTCATATTTTCATGCTCATATACTATATGTTGAATGTGTACCTCGCGATAGTTAAAGAAAAAAATTTGTTAACAAATTCCATAGATTACTAAGGTAGCGATAAATCAATGTTGTTCGTTTATATAAGTAAAATATTCCACAAGTATTACCAATGTCGAGGTTATTTAAAGTATTTAGGTTCAGTGAAATAATTTAATCTCTTTTGTTCTACTTAACTGAAGAGTTGGTATTAAAATGTTTTACGAAGATAAACTATATTATAATGCTTTTTAAAAATATAATATTATATAATTAAGTCACTAAAAGAGAATCGACGGATTAAAAAGAATGAAAGGGATGATTTCTTGAAATTGTAGATTTACGAAGAGATGGACTTAGTAATGTCGAATAAAAATTGAATTTAACATTTTAGATTATTATATATTAAATAAATAAACGAGAAGAATGAAATACCGAGGAATTTGCAGGGACAGTCATTAATAGAAATCAATAACAGGTACGAAC
The DNA here is from genome assembly GCA_036926305.1 of Uropetala carovei. NCBI lineage: Eukaryota > Metazoa > Arthropoda > Insecta > Odonata > Petaluridae > Uropetala > Uropetala carovei. The sequence goes on along the minus strand of JAXCHB010000318.1, from coordinate 3,653,858 downwards.
GAAAATTTTTTTAAAGAAAAGATGAAGGAAACATTGACGGAGAGAGTATTTAGAGTTTAGAGTAATAGAAGGTAGGAAAAATAGTTTGTTTCACCTCCTTAGAAGGAATTTAAGATAGCCGCCTAGAGAGATTTATTATAACTGGAGGTGGATTGAGAATAACAGAGAGAAAATACGGAAGAAGAGAAGGCCTGAGAAGAAGAAAAGAATATGGATTATATAGAAGAGAATCATGGATGGAGAGAAAGAGGGTGTGGAGAGGAAAGAATTTGGAGGCAGAAAGTCACGTGTCAGGTATCACACCATATCCCTCCCACCCTCCTCAAAAAGGCTACACTGTCTATAACGCGCAGCTTCCCCTCTGCACTTCTCTCCTCGCACCCAGCTTATTCCTTCTCCCTTTTCCCCCCTCTACCCTCTCCTCCCGGTTGGCCCCATTCCCTCCCTTTTTGCAGTCGCTATGATACCATAGCATTCTCTCATTATTGCATTCCGTGCGAGACACGTGGCGAAGAATCCCCTCCTTCCCTTTAGATCGCACGAGAAAAAAAACACCGAGGCGTCGAGAGGAAATGTGTTATAGATGCGAGATAAGTAGGTTGGGGACGAGTCATGACAGCTTGAAGAAAAGGAATATATGTAACAAATATGGAATAAAAAAGAAAGCGGCCCAGATGTTTAACAATATCGCGCTTTAAAAAATTATATTTAACTGAGCAAAACTAGAAAAAGAAATATATGTTTAGGGATAAATCTTAAGCACGACAAATTATTAACACTATGTGGTTTTTTGCCCTCGTCTGTAACAGCAATCCAAATTTTTTCCTGCCGCGCTTTCATGTTTTCGTACTAATCGACGAATTCTACCATATTCTCATCATTTCAGTATAGTATTTGATCTTGGTTAGGATATTGGAGACATTTTACATCCGGAGAAAAAATCTGCCACGATGAATTTTTATCCTGATCTCAAATTTCTCCTCCATTCCAAGTTAAACCTACCGCATAGGGATCTTCAACAATGTTTTAAAGATATTTTCGTACTTTACTGAATGAAAGAAAGATTAAGCGTATGAAATCAATAATTTAATATTTAATCCGGAATTTAGTGGCTTGCCTTCTCGATTTCACATACGAACATATACGAATGTGTGCAAGCGGGATATGATAAGTTTATGATGTTACAAAGGAAAGTTACCTCCCGGTGTGACTACTGAGTCTGAAAATGTGCGGAATCAGGCATTGTTAGCTATTTATACGCTTCCTATTGTGGGCTTAGCAAGGACGGCGCACAGTGTTTTGAGAAACATAACCGTCCATACTGTCGCGTGGGACCTGTGCAGTTTCTCAGCAAAAGCACATACATATTAAAGAATCGAGATTGCTCGCGCGACTGACGGTTCACGTGACGAATGCGTAATGAATAGATATGCAGGTCTAAATTAAGAAGCGTGAACTCTCAGATGGAGCGTGCTCCCTCGATGCATACGGCTCCGCACTCCCGTGCCGAAGCAAGCGTCGGGATTCCTCTTATTCTCACGTTTATTTCGAATTATGCACGCTCGGTGATGATGCGAGGAATAGGGAGCGTGCGCCGATGGTCCGCTCGGGCAAACACGGCTGGGAGAAACATTTGACACGCACGAGGCAAAGAAGGACGGACCCACAAAGCTTTTCGAACGCGCTTCTGTGGAAATTACTTAATTTGTGTAGATCTGTAGAGGGAAATTTTTTCGAAATAATAAAATTTTAATGAACGGATTCCTAGTTAAATAATGATGAGTGAATATTTATTATGAGTTTAAGCGCTTTAGTGATTGCTATAAATTTTCTCCCGGTAAACTCGCGTATATTTTGCTGACTGTATTGCTGCCGGAAAATAACCGGTGTTATTAAAAAAATAATAGTTATGATATTAAAAGATAGTTCCTATGATAGGAAAACAACGTTTATCTCTATGAATTTGGTTTTTCATGGAACTGCAGCCTACATTAGTTTTCATCCGGCCTCTCATTATTTCTTAGCTTTTTCTTTTAATCATTAATGCGGAAAGATTAATCCGCGAAGGAAGTTACTAAATAAACAATCCATATCTGAATAGCTTTTAAAAAGTATAGGTAAAAAATTATCTGCTCTGTTAATATTACTATTTTAATTTCAAAATATATATACTTGAAAAACGTTCCGTTAAATTTTTAATGTAGACAGATTATTATTACCAATAGTTCTCTGTCCAAGGACAGGTTACCCGATTAAATATTGTGTCCTTCATGAAATAATTACTTTTGTAAATCATGTCTCTAGATGTAAGTTATTTCGATGCTTACGCTGTTCCACTGAATAAAGATATGATTTATTAAAGATCTGACTTTTAGAGCTCAACTTATGCTTGGAATTCATCGATAAATGAGTAGCCATTTATAGTTTGGGAAATTCCGCTAAAAAAAAGAAGGCAGCCATCAGTGACGATTCGCCAAGTAATTCATTTTTCAAATTTTTGCGGCTATTTGTGTCACTTCACTTATCAAAATGATTTGAAATAAAATTTTCCCATTGTTATAAGACCCAAATTATGACTTCGTTCTGTCAAGATATGCACTCACAGAATCAAATGAATTTAAATTTCGCTAAAAATACACCTTGTGTACGATAATTTATTTAATTATTTCAAGTAGCTCATAAAAAAACGTTACCGGCACTTAACACTGATCACATTGACGATAACAGAGATGATCACTTACAACCATGCACTCGGCAGGATTCGAAACCGTGGCTCTAGCATAGGGATCTAGACAGGCTAACTACCTCTCTACCAATGCCCTCAATTAAAACATAACTGGTTTCCAAGCAAAGAACCATAATAATAAAGCCATCCTTGATTTGTGACGTCTCTGCGTAAAACAGGATAGCGTCGATATTAAAAATTTCGTCACATATATCCCCTTCTTTGATCGAATTATCCTCTTCACGCGCCAGTTTTAATTCGGAATCGGGAATCCGTCTCCAAACGCGCTCACCTCCAAAGTGGCATCGCTTTATTTATTTTTTTTAGACGTAGGCGAATCACAAAGACAGTCACGTGCTATATACGGAAGTCATCCGATGGGAAAAAAGACATAACAATGGGAAGGCAACAATGATCACGCGCGGCGCGCGTGAGGCGGCGTGAAATTGACCCTCCCTCCGCCACGCTCTCTTTCATTCTCTCCCCCCCTTCCTCCTCCTCCTCCTCCTCCAATTGTCTAACATCACTAATACAACTCCATTCTCTCCCTCAAGTTACATCTCCATTCTGCCTCTCTCCGCTTTTCCTCCTCACGCTCCTTGTAAACCCATCTCTACCTCTATTTCCAATTTCTTCACTTCTCCCTCCCTTTCTTTCCTTCTCCCTCTCTTCCCCATCCCAATTCGTCTTATTTACCCCTCAACCCTAGTATCTTTAATTTGCCTCCTTCACCTTTCGCCTCTCTTCTCCAATCCTTTCTGCTTCTCTACTTCTCTCTCTCTCCCTCCTCTCTGCCTGAACAATTTCCATCTCTGCCTCGCTATGACCCTTTCTATATATCATTTATAACGGGCCGGGCTTAAATGTGATGAACATAAAGTTGTGGAAAATGGGATAAAGAAGTTGAATCTTAGAGACGAATAAATTTCGTTTCCCTATACATAGTTGAAGCATAGGAATTTTTGTTGGTGTAAAGAGGAATTTTGAAAAATAATAGAACGGTAGTAGTTTCAAACGAAAATTATGAAATCAAATTGTGAAACTGGCTGAGAGACGATATAAAATATGGGTTTTGTATATTTTAAGACTTATCCTCCCTCTCACCCAACTGCTCCGCGCATATTCCTCTCCTGCTGCATATTAGCAGTCTTTAATTCCCGTCTAATTCTAGGGAAATTCTCACCTTTGAGAGGTATTGGGCCTTTCATTGGCGCACCTCGTAGAGGACATCTATTTGAAGGAGGAAGATACTAGCACTCCTAGTCCGACCCCAATCAAGAAATACCCTGTTCTTAAACAGGAGAATCAGTATTCCACGGTTTTAAGCTAGCGGAGTATTCGTTTAGCAAATTGAAGACCCGGATTTGATAACCGGCCATTGCAGAAACTTTCTTCTGATTTCCAGCTAAACCTCTCGCCACATCCGGTCTCTCACTTTTATCCTCGGCCCTGCCAGTATCCCTCCTTTTATCTGGCGAATCTTCTACGCTTACTCTGATTCCCCGTTCCCTTTCTCTCCATCCATCCCCCTCTCCTCCGCTGACCCATCCCTCCTACCCCACCCTCCTCGCGCCGCGAAATGAAAAAACTTGCAATCTCCCACTTCTGCGAAAAGGATAAAAAAAAAGGTTCCCTTTGCTCACAACTTATCCAACTCCTCTAAGCAACGTCTGAGTCTCTCCCTCCTCTTTCCTGTTTCCCAGACACAAAGCTATACAGAAAAATCCCAATTTTCTCTTTTATTCTCTCTCTCTCTCTCTCACTCTCCTCCTGCGCGCAATTCCTGTTTTCCCAATATCCCTCTCTCCCTCCCGCCTCCTCTCTCTCTCTTTGCGCTAAAAACCCTCCATCTCTCACTCTCTCACACACACACCTCTCTCATGTCCAAACAAACTCTCCTCCCTTTATCTTCTTAACTGCCTTCTGATGGGAATATAAGATCTCTCCCCTTATCTGTTCCTCCCTCTCTCCCCCCCTCTTTTTAACCTCTCCTCCTCTGCCATTTGCAACTCAATTGGCTTTGCCAGCGAGGAAGACGTCAACCGGGCGCCTCCTCCCTCCCTCGACCTTTCAGCATCCCTCTTTCTCTCTCTCTCTCTCTCTCTCTCTCTCTATGTTAAAACGAAGTCGCACGCGCCTCCGCTTTCAAGCGCATTTGGACGAGCGTCGCCCGGCAACAAATGAGAAACGGAGGGCGTGAAGGGAGTGGGCGAGGGGGAGACGGGAGGGGTGGGAGGGATATATCTTTATATGTTTTGAGCGGCATCAGGAGGGAAGTGGCGTTACGTTTGGGAGAGTGGAGAGGGAGAGGAGGGGAAAGTCGTTTTCAAAAGACAGAGAATGAAAAAAGCCCGTATTAATGACTGGTCACTTTGACCTATTCTGCTGTATCATTATACGGTCGTATAAACGATACGAAGTTGATGTTTATTTATGGAAATCGTTACAAAGATGGGTGGAAAAAACTCAGATTTATAGTGATAGAGGTTTTTGGTGTGATTTTCTGTTCGTAATAACTCAGGAAGGATAATATCTTAGTAATAACTAGTAGAAAATCGAACGTTACATAAAAACATCACAATTAAAGCTTATTATAATATTTTCCGAAGAATATGTCAAGAAATCACGGGAATGCTAATGAAGATACAGTGGTCAAGTGTTATCGATTCAACAGGAATATTAATATATTTATTGTTAAAATATGTAATATAGGTTTGCTAAACTAATTGTAAGTTAAAGGTTTCATTGTGATGTTCTTTACCTTTAGCGTTTAAAAATTATTTATAACATTCCAAATTTTTAGACGGCGTTGGAAAATCATTCCAAAATTTTAACTATGAGAAATACTGAACGATTCTTGAAAATATGGCATAATTAGATCGTTTGAATCGTGTTCGACATATTAAAGCATCTTTATATTTTATCCGAGTGAAGCATTTAACAATGACGAAATATTGGCGTTGAAAGTTACATTGAAATATTTTTAAATTACAGATACAAAGGGCGACTAAAATTTTGCATTGTCTTATTCTATGATAGAGGTTCATACCCTAAAACAGTAGTTCCTCTAACTTTAACACTGGAACAGATGGAACAGACACATGTGGAAGGTGGGTACCGTGAGAGGCCCAACGATCTTATTTCAACTGCAAAAATATATGACAGCTTAAAAATTACAATTTTCTTAAGGATCATAATAATCCGCAATCGCGCATCAGAGCATTAAAGTTTTCTTTCCCCCAGGAATCAATCGCCTTTGCTCACACATCGATTTGATTGCTTTCGATATTGGCGACGAATCAGATCAACTCTCCACTTCCATACAACGAAAGACCGCTGACTTACATCAGACTGCGGGACAATATCCCACAGTTGTCCTTCAATGTCGACGCTCCTAACCTAACTCTGGCCTTTGTCTCTCGTTCAACCTGGCCGACGGGTAAACGAACATAAAAGCAGACCCCTTCAAGTTGTTTTCACGAAGACTTCCCACGTTATTTACGCGAGAAGAGAAATTCTTCCGGCAACTAAAATAAAAAAAACCCGAAATCCAGAAGAGAAAGACCGATATTGTGTTTCAGAAGTCGATGATGAACTTTCCTTTTTGGCAATCATATCGTTAAACCGTCCGTATTTCCCCTCCTACTCTTTCGCCCTCCCAACCACGTTTACTCACCTTCCTCTCTCAATCCGGGGAGGAAAAACGGAAGTACTTCAACTCTGACAATGGAAGAAAGATTATATACATACATACATACATATATATATATATAATTTGGTAGCAACCGTCAGCAGGGTAGCACAGGTGGATGGGGTGAGTAGGCGTCGAAGGCAATTTGGGTGGGCGGGCACATTGCGGGAAGAGACCAAGGGGCGGCAGCCAACGGAAGCACAAAAGGGGCGAAATGTTTGGAGACGAGGTGGTCCCCACCCTTCCTCTGCCCCCCCCCCCCCCCCCCCCCCCCTATAGCGTCAGGGTTGTGGGTTTTTGGTGGTCAAGAATTCTTCCCAAAGGTCTGTAGGGAGAGGGTTGCGTGGATGAGATCAAAGGGTAGAGAGACAGAATGGCTAACCTCTACTTCATTCTCTCTCTCTCTCTCTAACACAATGTGTGTCTGCCTTTCGCTACAAACGTTATTTTCCGGTGCAGACACAAACCCTCTTTTAGCTGTTCGATTGCCTCCTATGTTCCTCACTCCCATCCCTTTCCTCTCTCCCTCTCTCTCTCTCTCTCTCTACTCTAACGACCTCCTCTTCTGTATGCCTCTTCCGATTCCTCTTCCCTCTTCTATCAACCGACCTCACATCCGGGGTGTTCCGTCCATCCTACGGAAACAAGGCGGCTAATTGGGGAGACTCCCGGTTTTCTGCTTTCTCCCGTTCTCGAAAAACCAAACGCTCTGCATCATGCTAACTGCCTTCCTCTCTCTCTCTCACTCTCTCTTAATTTCCGTTCCTCCGTCGACTCCCACTTCATTCCTCCATCTTCCTTATTTATTTGATGTGAGTTACGTTCAAGACATTGAAATTTAGGATGGCGGGTGAATTAATTTTGATTTTTCCAAAGACCGACTATCTTTTGTTTAGAGAATCAATCCACAAGGATAATAATTTGATTGTTATCTTAAAATCGATACTCGAGTATTAAACTTGTATTTCAGTGCAGTTATTACCTAATTTTTAATTGCCCAACATATGTTATTATATATAATTTATTCACGCATTAACATTATCACAATGGATTAAACTTTTGTTTGGTTTCTATTAAACTCACGAACGTGATTATTATTCCGCTCAAACTATCCTGTTTGAAATCAGATCCCTTACGCAATAAATGCCATATGATCTGGTTCTGCCTTGCCCTTAATGGTATGTCTAAATTTATCGAAAAACTGAGACATTGTCTACAGCGGAAAAGTAAAATTTTGTGCCTTTATGTATGAATGTACGTATATATGTGCGTGTATGATATTATATAAAAAGTACTCTCAGAAGATTGCGTTTTTAAAAAGCTCAGTCACCGAATAGGCTGATGAAGACGTCAAATATGCGTAGAGAGAAAGAGAAGTGAGAAAAAGGAGAGGAAAGACGCAAAAGGAAAAACGGGGAAGACGAAAACGTGGGAAAATACGATGTGGAGGAGGAAGATTTCAAGGTTGTAAGTGGCGAAGTAAAGGAAAGAAGGAGAAGGGAATTGGAAGGATGGGAGGGCGAGGAAGGGGTGTGGAGGGAAGGGAGAGAGGCAGAGAGAGAGAGGGTGCGTTGGGAGGGGGAGTGGTGAGGGTGAAGAGGGAGGGAAGAGATGGGAGATGGAAGGTAACGACGGAATCGCATTATCCAAGTTGAGAGCCACAAAACCATGAGTTAACTTCGTTTTTATCCCCCCCCCCTATTCCATCCACTTCCTCCATCTCTCTCCCTTCCTCCTCCTCCTACTCCATCTCCTTCTCCCTCCCAAGTGGAACCTTTCTCTCCTCCCCAACTCTATCCACATACAAGAGCACACCACCAAACGTCGCTCGGAAGGATGAGGAGGGTGGGCTGAGGAAGAAAGATGAGGCAGAGGAGGAGGGAAGAAGAGGGAGGAGGAAGAGAAGGGAGGGAAAAGAGGGAGACAGAGGAGGCAGGAGTAGAAGGAAGAGGGAGGTGAATATAGGGGGGGGAGGAGAGAGCTAGGGAGGGAAGAAATAGATTGAAAATGAAGCAGATTGGATTTTGTCGTTAGCGAGGGAGGAAATATGGTTGGGATGGATTGGGTGGGAGTTGGTGGGATGGGTAAGGGAGGTTCTGCGCTCTTTTTTTCTCAGAGAGATCCGAAAGAGAGGGAGGGAGGGAGAGAGAGAGAGAGAGGAAGAGCAGTGATGGGTAGGAAGATAGAATAAGTTGTGGAGAGAAAAAGGGTAGGGAGAGAAATTGAAGAGGTTAGACCATGGTTGCGATGGTTTGGCGAACGGATGGTACTTCTCCTGTTTGATATCTATCGGATGTTCGAGCCTTATAAGGAAATGAAAAAAGAATGTACATATGTAAAGAAAATATGGTTTTATTATGGAGCAAGGAAATTCTCCGGAATTCGAAGAAGATATGATAAACGACAACAGGATACGAAACACTAAATTAGGCGTGCCATCCAGGTCGTACAGTGAATAAACGAGAGCGCGTTGTCCGTATCATGGGTGTAAGAATATAACGATCGTTTTTTCAGATGAGAGAAAGAATATATCTCGAATTGCTTAGCCGTGCATATGTACGCGATTCTTTCCGTGCAGGTAACCCCAAATTGTGTATATTCTGCACTTAATATTTATTGCTATTAACGCTATGTGTTGCCAATTTTATATGGGTATAAACTCTCCTGCAATGATTTTGGCCGAATTTTTTAACATATAGCGTAATTCGACTGTTGAATTCAACGGATATCTATAAAGAATAAAATATTCTCGTAGTGTAAATTGTGACCAAATCGACTTGAACCCAAGTTTTCTGAAATAAACGAATGATTTGAAAAACACTTTCACTCCCTGTGGTCTTGTTTTTTTTAAAGATATATTGAAACGCCCAACTAAATAAAAACGATATCGACTGCACTGTTCGTGAGGAATTCCTAATTAACTCCTTTGGGTTTTCTAAATCTATAGTAACGATCGAGTTGCATCGAATTAAAGCATAAAACCTTTTGTTATTAATAAGTTAAGTTTATATAATCAAAATATTGAATAAAATATCCAAAGTTGACTTCTAGAATAGAAAATTTACTTAAATGTTCAAGAACAATCACTTAAAAATCACTTATCTCAGTTAGCCACAGTAAAGTTATGAAAAACCAGATGCGCATTTCAGTGGCAATTCGTCGAAAATAAATTGTAAAAGAACCTGGAGATAACTGAGATAAGTACTTTTTTTTAGTCATTGTTCTTAAATGTTTTCAACAATAAGACGAGCTTGACATTCTCTGTTGAATTTACTTAAATAGGTATTTAATTTATTGCGAAAAATTTGGTATCCAGCTGTAGAATAAACTCCTTCTAAGCCTCAAGCCTCAATGAATCCACGCAATGATATATTGTCTGCTAGGGAGTTGCGTAACCAACGTTTTCTCCTAAAAACATGCATCATGCCACGGTCCAAAGGGTACGATAAGAAATGGAGGCAGATTGCAATGGCGAAACATCATTCAAGCCGCTCCCTCACGATGCTATCTCCCTCTAATGGTTTCCTTTAACTTGCTTAGCAAATTCCCACCCGCAACCTTCTATCATCAGAATAGAGATTTGTGCTTTTGTGGGGGTTGGACGAAATAGCTCCCAGAGGGCTGCTCGCCAGTTTTAAGCCGCAGTGGGGGGCGTAACAACCGGAGGGCCACATCGATTTGTGCTGCCCCCATCCCCTCCCTTATTTGCCACAAGAGAGGGGGAGGAGTGGCAGCCGCCGAAATAGGATAAAGTGGAGGGGTACGAAATAGAACGGGCTAGTGACTTATGGTTTTACACCCAAAGCAGTTAAATTTCTATAAACTCTATAGAAATTTAACTGTATAGAGCAGTGGTTCTCAACCTTTTTTGTCTGCGTCACCCTATGTTCAGCTCATTCAATTATGCGTCACCCCGTTTACAGTTCCATTATCTTCAAGTCACCTTTAAAGTTAAATTTGGTTTTCCATAACCACATAAAAATAAGATTCTGACATTTAAATAAGAATGCATGTTTATTCTCCTGCTTGCATTTATGTTTATAATGCCAGAATAAGATACACTGTGAATTTATCGAATATTCGCGTCTCCCCTCAATAACCGTCGCGTCACCCTGGAGTGTCATGTCACTCCGGTTGAAAACCACTGGTATAGAGATTCATTTTCGAAGGAATTGGAATCTCTTAAGGGAGTCGTGTATGGATATAAGGATATGTGTGTTTGTGTTTATAATTCTCTGTCGATAACTCTTCCTCAACTCTACTTTCCAGTCTAACGCTATAGAAATAGTTCAGTTAATTGAAAATATCAATAATAAAAATATACGCGGATAAATGCCAAAATTGAATTAACATCAAAATAAATGTTAATTATGTCGTTACTGTTATACTTTGATTATTTTAAACGTCAATGATAGCTACTTAAACTATTTGCCAGATAGTTTTTTTAGACAACTGAACGCAACACAAGATACGGTTAAAAATAAAATAAACAACTTCTTTGTTACTATCTAAAAAAAACGAAAACTAAATTATGTACGGGACTGTAAAACCAAGATACCTTAATCATTCCCCATATTAATGTCATTGGACGCGCTAAGGAGGATAGTACAGGAATTTTCCTTTATAGTTAAAATTTCTAGCTGAAACAACAAGAAAAAAATGCTTTTTTTTGTAAATAATATTTGAGATGCAGCAAAAAAATTAATTCACTCCTATTGTTCATACTTTCGAGTCTGGAGTTTGAATTCTTGTTGTAACATATTTTAAAATTCAAATTAAAAACATCCTTGACTCTCTCAGTTGATGACCAATTGGAGAAAAAAAGCATTCGTGGAATGAATCAGAGAAATGAGATTTTTAGACTTCTACGATCACTTATTCGTGCACAACGTTTCAGAAATTAATTCTGATTGGAAATGCCCTACAAAGCGCCTTATATATATATATATATATATATATATATATATATATATATATATATATATATATATATAAAAATACTAAGGAAGAGGAAAGGTAAGTAAGGATATTTTGGGCAACTAGGTGTTGAAGGAAACCCAGTGAACACTTACCGGAAGTAGAGCCGCTGGGGTGTTGGAGAGACACATTTGTAGAGGTTAGAGCTTTCGGGATGATCCCTTCGTCAGCACAAGAGAGACACAACTCTTGTGCTGACGAAGGGATCATCCCGAAAGCTCTAACCTCTACAAATGTGTCTCTCCAACACCCCAGCGGCTCTACTTCCGGTAAGTGTTCACTGGGTTTCCTTCAACACCTAGTTGCCCAAAATATATATATATATATATTTACATTTATATATTTATATATATATATATTTATTTATATTTATAAGCACAATTCCTGGGAAGGATGTTAGAAGATTCTAAAAGAAAAAATGAATGAGAAATGGAAGATCTCGAGTAATGTCAGAATGATGGCGCAGGGGTAGAAATATAATGGGCCGGAACCCGGTAGAAGGTCCCCAACAATCCCTTAACAGAAAAAAGCAGGCGATGGAAGGCATGAGAGAGAATTATTGGGATGGTGGGGAGAAGAAAGGAAGATAGGGAGACGTGATTTGAGGAAATAAAGATTGAGAGGGTTAAGAGGAGGGAGGAGACATCGGTTTATTTTTATTTTTTTGTGAACGGGCGGGTATTTCGGGGTTTTCGGAATTGGAGGGGGAGGAGAGAAGAAGGAAGAGGATGGAGATTGGAGAAGAGGGGGCTAAAGGCAGTCAAAGACAATTACGCGAGATGTAATAACGTAGGGACGGGAGGCGATGCCAGTGCCATTTCCCTCCCTACCGGGGAGACCGCGAAACTTCGTTTCGTGAGCTGAGGGGGGGAAAAATGAGGAAATCTGCGTAGATTGAGAGATATTTGGAAGGATAAGAGGGATAGGAAGGGGGTAGAATGAGGGTTTTTGAATGGGAAGGGGTTTCGGAAGGGTGGAATAGGTTGAGAGGAGACGGTATGGAAAGACTTAAGGGGTAATGATGTCGGAATTGCAATGAAAACATTCCTTTTCCCGGAAACGGTGATCTCATCAAAGTGGGTCTTTCGCTCTTTTTATTTTTTTTAATAGTCTGTTCTCGCAAAACTGAAATCTCTTAAACTGTTTGTTCGGAACACACTCGAAAACACGTCCGAGTGAAGATGAAAAGAAAGCCATCGAACTGAGGTCGTATTAAGCCAGTGGCGCACAAACTTTTTCGATCAAAGGGCCGCATTTCACATTTTTTCCGAGTCCGGGGGCCGCATTACGAAAAAAATTACATTGAATTCTTAAATTTAAGGAAAATCTTAATTAAAACTTATTTTATTACTTTTTATGGGATTTAAATTTTTTAATTAAATAATGGATATAAATAATAATAATAATAATAATTACAACTTCATTTTCTGCCTAAATTTAAGTTTTCGTTTAAATAAGAAAGCTCTGACACAAAATTTATAGAAAAAAGGATCAATCAACCTTTTCTATTTTAAATTGAATTTGACTTGCCTCGATGCGATCGTTGCGCCTGCATTTCCGTTGTTAAATGCTCAATATCTGGTGTAATGTTTGTTGTGTTCAGACACAAGATTGAACACAGATTTTCGTCCGTCATCTGGTTCCGATATTTCGATTTGATTAATTTCATCAATGAAAAAGCGTGTTCGCAAATGTATAAGTGCTTCCAAACAGACTTGTGCTAATAGCTGTCATCCGTCGTAGATTTGAGTAGGATTCTTTAGGAAGGCAGAATTCCCTCCTTAAATTTTGACCTCATTTGATCATTACTCTGTAGATCGATGAGTTCGAGCTGTAAACTGGAGTCAGCGTCTTTATATGAGGCTTCAAAAGGGTTCGCACATGTTTTTAACAACGTTTTTTCCCGCTCAAAGTCTGTAAAAATCTCACTGAAGGACTGCAGGATACGTTCTATATGAGTGGCATATTTGAAATTATTCACATTATATTTTTTCTTCCCTAGAGCGTAAAGAAATTTATGGACGATCCCATACAAATTGGGTTAGTTCCTCCAAACTATTAAGAAAACCTGTAAATTTTATTAAATTTTAGAAGTTTACGTAAGCGGCTGCGGGCCGCACAAAACGCCGTGGAGAGCCGCGGGTTGTGCACCACTTATTAAGCTAACAAACTCGATGGAATCAAATCGAATGGATTAAGATAAATGAAATTTTTGGATTTATATGGTCGACACAGAAAAAGAATCTGAAAGTTGTTGCAATGATCAATGTTATGTGAAAGTTTTCGAAGGATTTCTCATCGATGATTTATCGCATTATTAAATTCCGTGGGTAGATTTATAGTCTAAAACCTCCGTGAATAATCTAATACTACAAATCTGCTTTGTGATTGATTGATACAACAATTTTTTAAACATTTCTTTCCATGGAAACAAACATAATAAATCGGTACTTTTTTAATTTTTTTACATAAAGACCGAGTTTCATTGTTATAACGTGCAGTAATCATCGAAGTATGATTTAGATATCGGTGTCTAATATTTTATTTTGATTTGTTTAGAATAGAAGTAGTAATATTTTGTGATAATTGCTTTGTAATCCTGACTTTAATATACTATCGTCTGTATTATTACGCAAAGCCAAATTTATTCAGAATAGATTTCAAATCAATTTTTCTTCGATAAATTATTCACTGAAATTTACATTTTTATGCAAATTAAAGCATTTGAAAGATAATATTTAGGTAAGTTTGATGTGTTACCAGTTTACAATGTTGAAATAAATTGGTTATTTGTTCTCGTTCAGATAGTTTTCAAATAAATTATTCCGCTGATTGATTAATTAGTAAGCTCAATTTTTATTTCAATGTCTCCAAAAATAAGCTTTATTCATGTATAGCAATGGATGGAAATGATGAGACACAAACAGATAGAAAACGAAGATTAGCTAGAGAAAGGAGACAGAGTTGGGTTGTAAGGCAAAGTCAGGAGACGTTAGAAAGAATCAGAAGAGAGAACGCTGCACGGAATGCATTGAACCATGCAAATGAAAGTCAGCAAGCAACCGATGAACGACGAAGATTGAATAAAATTATTAAAAATAAATTATCGGTCTTCTGAGAGAAAGGGAGTGAGAAGGGTAGGGAAGGAGGTAGGGTAGCGGCGAGTGGGAGAGGGAGTGACGGGGAAGGGTAGGAAGGGAGAGAGAGACAATTAACCAAAGAGAGATTTCACAACACCTTCGTTTTCAAAGAAATGTTCAATTAATTATAAAAGATTTTAAAAATATAAAAACCTCCGTTTTCATAGCGCGTCGTTCAAATGAAAAGGTGTATCAAAACAATTTCGGAGTCCAGGAAGGATTTTCGTAGTGCGGAAGAATATAAAAGGAAGCGGCTAACCAACTCTGTATGTACACTGTCCGAATTTATGCCCACTTAATACATTTTTATTTAATGTGTACCGTGCCAATAAACCAAATCACTCCCCGTCATTTTTGACGGGCACTTATACTAGTCCTTATAATATTACCCTAACGTCTGCTTCTGCTGCAATTAATAGACGTCAAGGTGACTTGTATCGTTGCCGTTTTCGGATAGGATAGGACTATACGAAATGTGTAATGCATAATGAACTTCTACAGTAAAGTATGCAATTTTAAGTATGATTATTATTTTTCATTTATTCAATGTTAAAAAAATCTACTTATTCTAAAATCTATAATATATTGGTTGTCGAAAAGCAGCAGCCCTGCATCCGGTGGCAAGGAATGTAACTTATTACCTATTATACGATTGGAGGGCCTGTTTTAAGGTTATCGGAATTTCTAGATGAATTCATTCTTTAACAGTTTTCCCGTTTTAATGCAAAAGTAGAATTGCGAACACTCGATTCATCGTTTAATGCAAAGTTAGAATTGCGAACACTCAATTCATTGTGAAATTTTAATCGCTTGAAAATTATGAAATTTGATAACAATATTTTGTGCTGTAATTTAATTAAATTTCCAGCGATAAAAATACTAACTAGATTTAGTAATAAAAGTTGCCTTACATGTTGATGAGTCTGCGTAAATTTGGTACTAATCGTTCTGTTTTAACTCGGGAATATGACAAACGTTAATTTTTCTTATGTGTTTATCTAATCTGGTTTTCCTTATTTATCAATTTTAATAAGACAGAGGTATAAATTTGTACAAAATTCGATGAATTTGTTTAGTTTAATAATGCTCCAATATATTTAGCTGTTTAAAATTTTTACTTATGTATAACACATGCAAAAACTATCAAC
The DNA here is from genome assembly GCA_036926305.1 of Uropetala carovei. Lineage (NCBI taxonomy): Eukaryota > Metazoa > Arthropoda > Insecta > Odonata > Petaluridae > Uropetala > Uropetala carovei. Next base: position 3,638,177 of record JAXCHB010000318.1, on the reverse strand, counting down.
TGGTAAAAAGACAAGCCACTTTCATTTAAAGCAATTTTTGCTGGACTTGGGAAATTATCGAAAACAATCCATCATGTCAATAAAAGTAGACTAATTTTATTATAATATTTATGCTTTCATCGTCATTAAGCAAGTACCGACGCTGCAAAACAGTATTAACCGAACACAATCGTCACAGAGGAAGTCTGTTAAATGTTACAGCATGATAGAAAGAGAAAAACATTGAGGTTTTCTTGCGTTTCGAACTCTCTAAAGTGAATTGGGCAAGGAAGAAACAATAATAATGATGATTAGGAGTGGAGTTATTCTGAAGGAGATATCTACTTAAACTTTTAAGTTTCAGGCCTCAGCCTCTTCACAAATGTAAAACCGTGAGAAATATTTCATATTGGCATCCTTCGCCTAAGCGTTACTTATTCCAAAAGGGACTGAACTAATTCTAATATCAGAAAAACATAGAAAAGTAATTCAAACGAAAATGATATAAATAAGTTTGAATCTAAAATGACACATTTATACATTATTTATTAGTTTCAACATATCTAGCTTATAACATTTTCCATGTTTTCCTGTATATTACCTGATTAACAAGTTGTGGGAGGAGATTCTTTCACAGAGTATGATGAAACTCATATAAATGTTGTAGCGACACGATTATATATATATTGACATTAACATATACATTGATAAAAAGGATAAAGGCATTCAGCTTCTTTCAAAGATCGACTAAACAAAATACTTATAATAATAAAACTCTTTAAACCTGGCATGTTGCTTGTTACATTTAAAGTTATAGAAATTTCACCACCTATCCTTCCGGTAGGAATATAATAGCAGTAAATCACCGGCCGTAAATAATATCTAGGAACTCCCTAGCAACGTCAAGCTAGGACGAATTTCAGAAGAAAGAGAGAGAGAAATAGAGGATATATTACTAGGGGATGGGAGAAAAGGGTGGTTTATGGGAGGGATGGCTCGGGGCTCGGAGGAAAAACAAGTGAAAGAGAATTCGGCGCAGGTGACGCCAACGTAGATGACAGAGAGAGAGAGGGAATGAGGTTCTGCTTTTTGCAGAGAAAAGAGAGAGATAGAGGAAGAAGGTGGAATAGGAAGAATGGGAGATGGGGGAAGTAGAAGGGAGAAGATACGTGGGAGTGGGGGAGCGCAGGAGTGGCCAGGGAGGAGGAGGAAGTGGGGGGTGGGAAGGAAGGGGGAGGGGGGTAGGAGGAAGGGGGAGAAGGAACCTGCGTCCACTTCGCCCGGGGCGGAAGAGAAAAATGGAGTTTTCGGAGGATTTGGGGATATGAGAGTGTAGTCGCCTGCGGGGACCACTTTTCCCGGAGACAGCGGATTCGAAAAGGGAGGTCAGCGTAATCCCCTTGTCTCCCTCTTTGCCGCTTCCCTCTCTTTTACTCCCCCTCTTCTCCCTTCCTCTCTCCCATTCCCTCTAACGATCCCCGTATCCTCCAAAAACTCTTCCCCATCCTTTTTCCACCTCTTTCCCGGAGGTGATCCGCATGAAAAGGAATAATCCCTCCGAAAAGAATGGATGAAAGGATGTGCGCGCGTTTGTGTGCGTGTTTGCAAACAAGAGAACACCCATGAAGCGGGCGGCCAAAAGGAAAACTCCTTATTCCATAAAAAGATATTTTCTTTCGGAAAAATTGAGACTCCATGTTGAAACTCGAGGGGTATTCGACTCTTAGAAGGCTTGCCGACGTCATCGCCACTCGATTTTTTTTTCGTTCGCAGGTTCGATGCGATGTTTTTCGTTTCCAATAATAAATTCAATGGGTTGACTTAATAAATAATATGCCACTTAATAAATGGGGAATATAGAATTTGAATTTTCGGAAATCTATCTCCTCGGGGATACAAAGGCCGCATAAAATTTAGTAGTTATTTATCAAATGTCATTCATAAGATATACCAAGGAGTAATCGCAAATCGTTTCACGTATATGCGCATGCCGTGTTATCTTTCATATTAAAATTATTTTATATAGTCGTCATCATTGGTAGTATGCCTGTAATTAACTCGCAGTGATGATAGGTTAAAAATAGTTCGACACATTTTGCTGTCCTCCGCAGTCGTATTAATTTCATTCCTCATGTCGTCAAATTTATTACGATCGTATCTCCCATCGCTGAGTCTTTTCTCAAGGAAGTATCCATTCAAATAAGCTTTACTCTTTCTTATTATCATTACCATTTGTGAGTAGTATGTGTTCTCCCTGTGTTCGCTTTTTCTGATTTCCATCTGTTCCCTATTTTTCCGCCCACATTATTTATTAAAAGTTAAGGTAAAATTTTTCACCGGCAAGAGATTCTCAAAAATACACACATGAAGCTAATTGAAAAATTATTTAACTCGCCCACACCTTGACCTCGATTAATTCCATCACCACCAGTTCATGCCTAAAGACTTTAATAAGACTCCGAAATTAATTAATTACCTGAAGGTTCTGGATTAATCTGGGTAATTTAAAAAGGCATGGTGAGAGTTTTATTATATTTTCACTGTAATGACTCAATTTATGACATTTAAATTGCCTTTTAATATAAATTATGATGATAACAATAATAAAGTAGCATGGGTTCATAAAATATCACTCAGATTAAACCTACATCATGAGTTTTTGGAAGCGGAAATTGCGTTTAATTGTTATTTGCGCCATAAAAAATTGTCAAATTGAAAAATCACTTGAGGAATAGGATGAAGTTAGGAGAGGAAATATTATTCAAACACAGCAGACGATACATTTCTCTAGATCGAAACTTAATCTGTAATTTTTCTATCGCTTTTATAATAAAAAAGGAGGCATATATTTTGGAGGAACTATACAACAACCAAAACGAGTTTCCGAAATATCGCAACTTTGTAGTCACCAACAAAACAAATTTCACCTCTGAGGAAACGTAAAAATGGAAAACTTAAATTTGCTAAACTCTGAATTTTAATCGAAAGTCGAGATGAACGATATATCGACGAATAATTTCGCTACGACCTCGGAATTTTTCCATCTATATATGATATCGGATCGATTTTATCGACGAAGACCAACAAACTCCTGACAAAAAAACGGCAATCCTCGCTGTGTGAAAGAGAGAGAGAGAGGCGGTGAATCACAGGCAATGCAAATGGAGAGAGAGAGAGAGAGAGAATTACTAAGCATCATCTCGAAAGAGAGGGAGAGAGAGAGGGAGGGAGAAAGAGAAGAGAGAGAGAGGCAATTACACAGTCTCCAATCTGAAATGGCGCGAAGCGTACAAAAAGTGCAAACAATCGGTGCGTGCAGAGAAAGAGTTTTGGAGCGGAAGTTAAAAAAAATAAATAAAATAAAACAAAACGAAGAAATCGAGAATCCGTGATATATTTTTTTTTCACGAGTGATCCCATGGGCGTTGTTGACTCCACCAGCGTGCTCGCCCGATGGCAACGCGAGTGCCCTCGAAACGAGGCTCGAGTAATCCAGGGGGCGACGGATTGTCCCGGGTGGTCCCCAGAGTGGACAGCAGGAGTGAGAGAGAGAGGGAGAGAGAGAGGGAGGGTTAAGAGGGGAGGCGGTCAACAACTGGTCGCCTCTCTATCCGTTTCGCTTCCTCTAAACCTCTCTCAAAACGCCACCGACAAAGGATGAGTGTCTGAAGGGCTGATTTCCAAAAACAAGGGAAGTGCGCGAGTTTCCATCGTTCGCCTATGGCTATTAAACCTCCGCAGTGTGTTGTTCCCTTGGACGACTCTTCTCCGTGCACGTTGTTCGCCTCTGTCCCTTCTTTCTATAACCTTCTTTTCACCGTCTCTCATAATATTTCCCTCTTTTATTTCTTTTGTAACTTATCCTTCCTTTTTCTGTTCTCCTATTACTAAACTCTCTCTACTTTTATGAAGTCTTACTATTAGTATAACGTCGATCGATCTTTATACCTAGGTTTATATGCATTCATGCATATCAGAATGTGTAATTAAAAAACACGGACACTTCTTGGCTAGAATTCGTCCTCAGTTAAGTTTTTCCAGGCAACGAGATCTTTCTATTCTTTGTCTCCAGTAAAAAAAAGTACCCAGTTAAAAGAATTTTACATTTTGAGAAGTTCCGTGATTTTGAATTTAATGTTAAAACTGCAATGCGATATGCATTCTTCCAGTACAATTAAATTATATGAATTGAATAAATAAATTTTTAAATATTCATCAGACAGGTAGGATTTTGTATAACTAAAAAGGCGAACTCAAAGACAACACTTGTAAAAACAAATTAATTAAAGGAGTACGTCCAAATCCCACGAGGAAATGAAAGACTACCATAGTTTCGACTCACCTTTGTTTGCCGACCCCTGTATTAAACTAATCGCAAAAAAATATGTCAAATACACATAAAATGAGAGATTACAATCTGATGAAAACACACATAAACTAAAAGGAAAATGGTGTCGCTCGAGGGAAACGCTACCAAATAGAATGTTAAATCTTCCTCTCATCTTCCACTTTCTTTCTCCATTCCTTCTTATTTCCCATGTCTCATCAAACTCAAATTTGATTTTTCCACGCATATATTTACTCATTTCTTTCTAATCCATGATACCAATGATTCATTTTTTATTTATCGATATCGAATCCATTTGATATAATACAGTGTTTCGCAACCGTTGTTTCACGGTACGTTGATAGCAAGGGATGCTATGAGAAACCTGATACAGAATACATAAATCAACGAATTACGAGAGTTGATAGATCATAAAACATTTTCCCCTAATAAATTCAGGGTTATGAAGCACCAACAGATGCGTCCAAATGTTGTGAGGCCCGTTTGTTTAAGTATAATATCCTTATTCCAAAGTATCGCAACATTCGGTGCACTTTTTAGTGGGTGCCTCTCCATAAAAATGTTAGGAACCACTATTGTGATGCATCGGTTTTTCTTCATCGTAGTTTTCGAAGCTTTACATGAAATGGTTTTGTTTAATGTCTTAACTGACCTTATAGAAAGCTCTCAAATGAAACCACAACAGTCACCACCATATCAACAAGCTCTTAAAAAATTAACGCACGTTGCCATAAAACGGTATGATATTTGATTATACACCAATTATCCGTGAATCACCGCAGGAAGGTTTCTTTGTTGCCGAAATTTGTAGATGTGGTATTCAGTCTTTTTATGGACATTAGGATTATCTGTACATATTATAAACGGGATTAAAATCGAAAGCTGTGATGGATAATTATGCCTAACGCATTTCAGGTAGAATTCGATCCCGCCAATCTTGTATTGGAAGTCCGTTTCTCGAATACCTAATTATATCCAAGCAAAAAATAAACAAAACAGTCTTCGAATAATAATAAATATCTGACATTTTATCTTAATATTAGGCGCCGCCATTGGATTTACACCTGTGTAGCCTGGGGATTTTTGAAAGCATTGCCGCAGGAACGTTAATTTATTTCGAGTGAGTCTGGTTTTTCCACTCAGGGGTCGACAGGTTCGAATCCCACCCGGTGGAATGATTTAACGGACGACAGATTTACAAAAAAGGACGCAAAAACCATAACTTTATCGCTTGACGGAAAAGGGAAGGCGTCCTGGGGTCACTTCGTCTCTCTCTCTCTCTCGTTTGGTCTCTGAGGGCGTTTCTATGGCTGCACCCGCAGTACTCGAGGTCGCCTTAATTGGTTGGACTTCGGTCGGTTCCGCAATGCTCGGGCAGATTCCTACAGACAAAACCGCGATCCTTCACCCGTTAAGGTGCACCCTAAAACCCCCTTTCTCACCGCTTGCCTAGTCTCCCGGACACGTCACAGTCCAACGCTTCCTCCGCAGGAGAGAGACCGCGGACCGTAACCACCGCAGGCTCCTACAGACCCCAATGGATTTTGCCCTCACTACGTCCCGTAGGGATAACTTTTTTTTTTAGGTATGACGGCACAATGAAATCTTTTTATAGAGAGGGCGTCGGATGCGTGTCCACGCCGCTGCACCTTCCTCGCACAGCGTCGCACCGTCTCAAAGCACCGCAGCAGCAGCGCAGCCGAAAAGGCGCATAGCCCGATAAGCAAAAAAGGTCCACCGCCCCCAAACCCTCCCCCCCTCCGCCCCATTTTGCCTCTCTCGCCCCCTCTATGAAAGGGACCACACGAATACCCGTGGGTAGCGGGCTACCGGCCGCATTGTCAGGGCTAGAGGGAGGAAGCGATTGTAGTTGCTAGGCTAGCCGGACTAGGATCGGTTCCCCGTTCGCTCCGTTTCATTTCGGAGGATTGTTCCGCAATCCTCTTCCTTCCCTCCAAAACTCCATTCTCACTCCCCGCTCTCTTTATCCCGCCACCCTCCCTCCCTCCTTCCTCCTCTCACTCCTTCCCATGCGCGGATGAAAAGCCGCGGATTTAATAGAGGAACGATTGGACGTTACGTTGGGCAAGAAAAGACTTAAAAATCGAGTGTGATAGGAGTGGTTCGTACGGTTTTTTTAAATTTAAGCGTTCGGTCGGTCGGGTTGAGGTATGGGGCAGAGGCGGACGGCAGGCTTGTATCGGGAGAACGGAGGGGTAAAAAATAGGGGCAGGGCATAATAGGGGATACTAATTATGGAAAACGCAATCAAACACCCAGGCCCCCCAAAAGCTCCTTTGCTCTCATCAGTAACCCCACAAGCCAAATGCCAGCCTCTCTACCTCATCCCCCTCCCCTTACAGCCTCCCTCCCTCTTCCTCCGCCTCCCTTCCCACCCTATCATCCCCCCTCAACGTGTTTCCACATCACCTATCGCCCGATTCCATTGACGCTGGCAGTAAATCGCGCATTAATTTCGCCGACTTAGCTCCTATCAATTCTTCTCAATGCGCACTGCGGAGCTGGACGAGGGATGGATGGAGTGGGTAGACTTTACCCGCCTCCACCGCCTAGTCCGCCGCAGTTCGTATCTCGCTCAGTGCACCGGCTTTTTTCTGCGTCGTTTATATTCAATTGACTCCCAATCTCCGTGGCTTCATTGTCCACGTTCGGACAATGGCCTTTTCAGAAACGAACGCTAATCTGGGCGTAATCTCCGCGACTCGGAGCGTTCGGAAAGCGGTTTAATATTTTTGTTTTGCCGATTCCTCCTCTAATATTCCGCGGCAGCTTTAGTGTTAATCCACCCCCCCCCCCTCCCTTCCCCCAAAAAATATGAACTAGTTTCGGTTTTACGCGATCGGGGAATATTCAATGAAGCGCGCTATTCGAGACACTAACTTATGCTTGTAACGTAAATGTTTTTTTAGATTTATATTGTGTGTTATAATGAAAATCATAGCACACTCCTTTGAATGAAAAAAGTTGAAGCCTCACATGTAGGAGTTAAGCCTCGCTTTATCTCTTTTCACGCTTGTGTATAAGTTCTGTCGAAGTAGCATTTTCAAAATCAATAAATGATACGAGTTTGTCTTGTATTATATTAAGTACACAATCGATTAACGATGTACAGCATCGTTTATCTTATCAATAAATATGGAATCGATTACAAAGTCACATAAACAGAGTTGAATTATACGAATAATTGAAAAACTAACGAATCCCAAGCAGTAACTAATTACTGCAATGCTAACAACTGGAAAACCAAGCACGAATCCTCGAGTCGAAGCAAACGAGCGAAGAAAAGAATCTTTTCTGAGCAGGAAGAAAATAATCTCGACGGATATTTGATCCACGCTTGAGATGAATCGAAAAAAATAGTCCCCTTCACCTCCCTTATTTTTCATTACTACTCATTAAAATCTCCAATTGGCGAAAAAGTGGACGCATCCTCGCTCGAATTATCGCGAAAAACAAGCCTCTTTCATTCTCCCACCGTCCAGATTACCTTCCGGTTTCATCATTTATTTTACATTTCAATAATTCGCGATATTCTTCTCAACTAATCTTCCGATTCCTTATCTGCAAGCTGCCTGGAGCGTGCGCGGAGAACACCATCTTCTCCCCACCACCGACCCACAAAAAAATCGGTACAACATACATTGTACAAATTTTCTCATATAATAATGCGTCGTTTAGTTATACTTTGAAAAATATGAACTATGTAGAGTCGTTATAAACGTCAACTTAAATAACTAAACGAAATTTGATGAAAATCGTATGAGCCGTTTTTTTGAAAATCCAATTGTTATTAAAGTTGCCCAAGAATAAACTCGCCTAACATTCATTCTTTGAGAAATATGTAGTAGGTATTATTTCAGACGTAAACTCAAGTAACTACGAAATTTGATCAAAATCGTTGTAGCGGTTTTTGAGAAAATCACATTGTTGTTCAAGATGCCTAGAATAAACTAGCCTTATATTTATTTATTGAGAAATATGAACTATGGTATTATTGAAGACGTAAACTCGAGTAACTGTACGGAATTTGATCAAAATCGTTATAGCCGTTTTTGAGAAAATCAAATTGTTGTTTAAAATGCGTAGAATAAACTTCCCTTAATTATTGAGAAATGTCAACAATTTCTTCATAGCTTCTATTCTGCATGATAAAATGCCTAATTACGAGATTTCTTTCATTTTCGCTACCGTTTAGGTTCTAGAGCCGCGAACAGACAGGCGGCACACAGTGGGACGGATTAGAAAAAGATGGTCATAAATAGGGAAGGTATATATATATATTCTCACCTAAAGTCAAATAATGAGGCACTATTGAGAGGAAATAATGTAAATAACAAAAGCTGGCGAAATTTGAATACTTTGAAGCGCATTTCATAATTCAAATTTCAAGAAACGCAATATACTTAAATTTATCCCATCGCATTGATATGAAATTGAAAGCTAAAATGCAATTGTATTCAGTCGGTACATGTAGCAATATTTTAGCTTCTTACTATTTACCAATAGATAATGATCTAAAATATATTAAAACAAAATGCATAACAATTACGAATGTGAATTTTGCTAATAGTGAAAAAGAAAGTAGAGTTAACAAAACAGGTAATATCTACAATGCAGTGCCATCTGTTTAAAAGGTTGTAATGAAAAAATTAATCTAATTTACTTGGTATATCCAAATTGTATTTGCAACATTTTAAAAAATCAAGAGGTTTACAAACCACAAAAGATTACTTAAGAGGACATTGATCTTATAGAACTATATCGTTATTTACAAACTGTACAAATATAATTACTGTTATCGTGTTCACAAAGATAAAATGTATTCAGAAACGCAGGAAATTAATTACTGAAATCGTTTTTACAAGGATAAAATTATTTACATAATATACAAAATTAATTGCTATCACTGTTTTCGGAATCATACGAATCTGTTTCGTCCTTTTCAGTTTCAGATAATTCGATCTTAGGAGATGTCAACAATAATAAAACTTCTTTAGGGAAAGGCGCTTTTTTCATTTGTGGTGGTTTCTTCAAGCTAGAAATCAGAGGATCAGAAAATATGAGGTCTCTTGATGAGATCCTTTATTGTCTCCTTCTAGACATCTTACTTGAAAATCCCTCACGGAAATTTTTAATGTCCTTATTTCTGGCTTTCTGCGCCTCCTCCGATAACTGCCCTATAGGTAATATGCTCGCAGATATGACCTGAGCGCTATAATTAAAATTTTGTGTATAGTAGTCGGCATGTTGTACCAAGAGTACTTTTCCACGAATACTGCATAGTCTTTAAAAGCAGTTATATTTATGTCATACTCCGATGACAAAGACTGAAGTATGGTTCCAAATCTCTTGATTATTTGAAAATCAACTTCTGTAATCGATGAAGATATTTCGGGATTTGCGAAAAATGTGCGGGCAGTCTTACCATCATTAGTACTTCCATAGCCCGGTTTTGGCCGATCAACAAGAAGGGACAATTGTTTTTTAAATTCCATTTGAATTCTTTTTTTGTTTACCGCCACTAATTTTTTTCAATCTCAGTTCGCGCCTGCCATTTTTTAATAGACAGCTTGTATGACAAATGAAGCAAAGCTTCAAAAAAACGAATCCAAGTGTGTAATGGAGACAACCCGAATTTAAAATTTTCCTCATTTACTTTTCTCTCTAACATTTTGTCTATATCGTTGAATTCTTTTGATGTTGAGTTACAGAGATAACATCTCTGAGTAGATTTCGTGGACGTAGCTGCATTACACACTTTTCCATCAATCGTGGTTAAAAGCATTTTGTGTTTCACCTGAGGCCTACTACATCCATGAGTAATGGCTGAGGAGACAAGTTTACGTATTTCTTCTTCAATACATGCAATTTCTTGCACTATTATATCCGCATTTTCATGAATAAACTTAAGCCTTAAAGGCCTACAATAGCGGGTTGATGATGGTCGAGGATTATTCCAAAGGACAATTTTAGTAGCGGATTCTGTTTGTCCACATATGAGTTGCAAAGTAACTATTGATGTGAAGAATATATATTCATCAAATTTCCGTTTATATTGGCTGTGGCCGGAACTTCCATCACAGCCCCACTTTGAGATCAAATATACATCGTTCAGTTGTTCGTTGGACATAGTGGCTATAACTTTATTTTGAACCTGTATAATTCGTTCGACCGTATGATCTAATAAGACCTGCAATTTTATTTCCGCACTTTTATCTGTAATTGTAAAATTGTAAAATATTGCTTTCAAATGTTAAACACTTAAGATATAAGAGACTCCAGGTATTTTATTCGGCATTCCTTTGTAAATTTACCGCTAAAAGTTATCATTGCAATTTCTCAATACTAAAGTAGTTTTAAACATTATTAATTTCTCCTTGCTAAAATGAATTTTGAACATTTCTAAAGTGTTAAAAGCATTGTTACTGTTGCAGCGGGAATATATTAGTGCTTTTTCTTGTACCGTAAAAATCATTTGTCAATAATAGAAAATAAAGATTTTACCGTAGAATTGTATTAATTTCAGCATGTTTGCAGTACGCCGCATTACATACAAGTTTATTTATTATGAATATAGTTTATAGTTTTAATTTGTTAATTATCATACTGTCAACTAATATTGTATGATAAATATCAGCTCAAATTTATAGTGTCGCACCAACGAATATAAACAAATAAAATTTTTACTGGCGCAAGTATGCGCAAAATGTTTTTACATTTTCAGAAAATAGAATGCCTAAGCTTTATTACCCAGTATAAAAGTTTGTTTAATAAAGCTTAATACTATACTAAAAGTCCTTATGAACAAAATATTTATATACGTATTTTAAATGTTATGCTTAGTCAGAGAAAAAACCTTAAAAAATACAAATGAACGGGATTAAAGTTTTAAAATGTATAATGAAGTTTTAACATACCTCCAGCAACAGAATCCATATTAAAGTTATGTCACAATATAAGTGTTAAAAGGAATTAACGAAGGCAAACCACAACGATGTAACTCACAGGCTACTAGACGCCAAGAAAACGTTACTGTAGGCCACCAACTTTGAAATGATACAATGTCAAGAGATTGCACAAAAGGAGTGTGTTATTACCGATACTTTGTGCGTAGGTCGTTTTAGACTACAATTAGAATAATAAACAGGAAATATCTGACATTTTGATTTTTTCATTTATGACCAGCTTTTCCGTCATTTGTCCCACTGTGCGGCATAGCGAAAATCACTTTTTCGGACTCAGGTACATCTAAAACCTATTTCCATAAAAATCTCGAGGCCGAATTATTTCGCGATAACAATACTTTCTCAATATACTTTATATACGAGAAAGTAAAAAATAACGCGATATCTTTGGTACCTACTCATCTCCAACAGTTATAGCTTACTCAGCTTCCGAATTTCTTCGCCCACTGCGTTAATTACGCTCTCCTTAGGAACGCCCTATCGTCCTTTTAAATATTTCCCAAATCTCGCTGGAATGAACTCTAAAACTCTGCGTTTAATCGAGCAACCAGTGAGAGAAGAACATCGCATCAGCATCTTCTCGATCGAGGCTCGCCATAAGGCATCCCTCACGCCTAACCGACCTCTTTTGTTTCACTTTTTCTTCTCCCCCTTCCTCATCTCTTTCCCGCCCCCCCCCCTAAAAATCCCTCCCGAATCATTGATTCATCTCCGTTTTTCTCCCTTCCTCTCCACCCTCCTTAAATATCCGTATTTCCTTTCTAATGCCCCGCCACTATCCCAGTCCCTTCGACACAATTCGCCGGTTCCCTATTTCGCTATTTCACGCTACAGTTCATCCAATCCGATCTCTCTCTAACAAATAGCCCCTCCTTCCTCTTCCTTTCCCCTCTATTTCCTTCCCTTTCATCGCTCTCTTTCTCTCTCACTCATTCTTTCGCTCTTCCACGCCCATATTAGCTTGCAAAATAGGCCGTTAAGAGGGCGTTTATTTGTCCGAAAATAATTACTACCGCCCGACGGAAGTATCCCGAATATTCTCCCGTAGGGCGGTTTTTTATTTTGATTTTTTTTTTGATTGCTCGATCGCGGTGATCCGGATGACACAGGTGGAGAGGGTGAGGGAGGGAGATGAAAAGGAGGGATATTATCCCCTTTTATATATTTTTTTCCGTCGCGTGGCTAATAAAAACGTTGCGGAAAATGTCCTCCCCGAGGGCACGCGTAGAGTTCGCGAGAGAGGCAAAAATCACGTCCCCGCGGGTTTGATTGGCTTTTTTTTAGTTCCTTTATCACCCAATAGGCGGCGACAGCGGCGTTCAATTTGATCTTTTCAATCCGTGGCGAAAAACCCCTTTGCGTTGGATGAATTTGTCGATTTTTTTTGGAGGGAAATGAATCCAGTAATGAATCTTTCGAGAAAAAAGTCGTGATCGAAGCGGAATTCGGGGAAATAACGGGGATGATCCCTTTTATGCATAGGAAGGATAATTAGTGATTGAAATGAACGAATAAATGGAAGTGGAAGGGAAATTGAAAGCAGCCTGGCCTTAATAAAATATTATCCTCTCTAGATTCGTTGCTAATTCGCGTGGCAAAGTGTCAATATATGCATTTGGGCGACCGAAATATTTTTATTTAACAAATTATGGTTGGAGAATACAAATAAATCCCTACAATTCGATAAAGGAATGAATTTTCAGACTTCTCGCTCCAAAATATAATAACTCGTAGTTTGAATAAAGGGCATTATAACGTATAATTTCTCGCCTATTTATTTTCTGTGAAAATGAACGAATACTTAAATAACTTTTGAAAAAAATTCTATCAGTCGTCTTGTTTCATATTTACTAAAAAAGAAAAGTTGGTCCGTATTACATTGGTGCAATGCTTATAAAGTTTTTAAAAATAAAATTTTCCTTTTTTCCTGTTAAATTTTATAGGATGTTTTGATTAGTTTTAGGATATTTTCACAGAAACGTCTTGTTAACGATTATATAGACGTATCTATAGAACATTTATAATCGGTCCGCTGCCAAAAAAAAAAGAATTTCACCATTTGCTGTGTGTATATTTTTCTCCAAATCTCCGGCCAGCAACGCGTCATGCACAATAGCCGGCGATGACATTTTGAAATCAAATCGACGATGAAAACTTGTTAATATAGCTCGAAAAAATGTAGACGATAAATGCTCAAAAAGACAAACATGTTTTTCCTTACGCTCTAGCGCGCTCTGATGCTGAACGTGTGAGTTAAACCTACTATTTAGATTGTCTTGCGGCGATTGGATCCGATTATTAGGGGGAAAATAACGGTGAAGTTAAGACCAACGAAGCTAAGCGAAACGAAGAAGAAACGGATAAGTGGAGACAGTGCCGTAAGTAGGGTATGGCGAAGGTGGTATTTGCCATAGGCGCCAAACTTTCCCCCAAAAGTGCGAAAAGTTCATTTTCTCATAAATAAGTGATATTTCAACATTCAAGCGTTAATTTATTTATAATAAAAACGCTATTATTCTTCATTAAAACGAATAAAAATTATATCATACATAAACGAGGCGTTTCCTAAAATTTTGCCATAGGCGCCATATCGTCTAGGTACGCTGCTGATTGGAGATGTTAAAAACGGGCAAGAAAGAGGATTCGAATGACGGAAGAACGAGAGAAGCAAGGGGAGAGAGAGAGAGAGAGAGAGAGAGAGAGAGAGAGAGAGAGAGAGAGAGAGAGAGAGAGAGAGAGAGAGAGAGAGAGAGAGAGAGAGAGAGAGAGAGAGAGAGAGGACAAACCACGAAGACGCTCTCATAGTCTAGGCCAGGGGTCGGCAACCTTTTTGACAAGAAGAGCCATTTTTTCAAAATTTGTATAGAATCCAACAAAACAAGAGGCGCAGAGCACGCACAATGAAAGAATACGTATTAAATACCGTCAAGCCATATTTAATGAAATCTATTTATTTAAAATCTGCACACACATATCCATAAAATGATATTTTGGAGATAATTCGTAAAAAGAACTTGAGAAAAAAAGAATGTTTTACATAATTTTTTATTCAATGAAAATATAAATAAACGTTCAAATGAAGCAAATAAAGAGATTCTTGCAAAAAATGAATCTAGGCCTATAGATGAAAATGAGAAAGTTGAAAATGAAATTTTTACTCAACAGCCCATACTGGATCCTTTTATTGAAAACGATTATATTATTATCAATGGAGACTGTCAATGTCGTCTGGTGCGGTTTAAGGGGGAGGGTGGTCGTCGGGAGCCGCAGGTCATTCCTCAAAGAGCCACATGCGGCTCACGAGCCGCGGGTTGCCGACCCCTGCTCTAGGCAGAGATAGAATAGGTCGTAATTCTCGCTGGAAACGCATGTTACGGTCGCGTGGTTCTGCTTCATACGGAGACTGAAGGATACGGGGGCGAGGGAGGCGGTGGCATGGTTTGATATGTGGGCGAACGGGGGCAGAAGCGTCGCAGGGGTCCAGAGGGAGAGATTTAAGAGGGATATTGGGCACGGCAAGGGGTTGAACGCGATAGAGGAGTGGGAGAGGGTAGAGTTTCAATGGAATAGGGGCGGAGAGAGAGGAACGGAGGGAGGTCCTCGTAAAGGCCTGGTTCAGATGACTTGGGGGAGAAGACAGTTTTGCGTGTCACGGTTCATTTGGAAACTAAACATGCAAATTGCTCCTATGATAATGATGATGATGGAGTCGCTAGGGCTGAAAGATTCGAAAGATAATTTGCGAATGGATCGCCGGTTCAGTCAGTTGGTGAGACGGGAGAAGTCGGAAATGATGGAGACCGATACCGTGTTAAGAAAAAGGCGATAATGACTTCGTCATCCAAGTTATGATTTTGACGCATCTAGAAACGAACGACACCATAAGAGGTTCGTGCGAAAATCGTTCATTGAATGATTTTTATACAGCTCAGTGTATGACTTGTGTTAAATAGAAAAATTGATTCACAAAGTAGCCGTGTTCAGCCTGCGAGAATAGCTACGACACTGGTTGTGGATCGATTTTCTAGTTAGTTAATAACAGAGCTGGGAGGTTACGGTTCGGTTCCGAGCGTTCCGGTTCCGACGCCACTCAACCGAATCTATAAAAAAAAGGAACAATGGGAGGGTTATATTCCAAAGAACCGAAGTCTCCCTTACCTTTGCTGAGGTGCGAATGTTCCAGCGGTGGAGGAAGGCATCGTCCCGCGATGAGAGAACTTCCTCCTGACACACACAGCATCTAATCACATCAAATGTCCAGATCACATCACAGAGGCGTGCAAAATTAATCTTTTGACAACGGAAATATATAAAATGTGTGGGATTCACTGTAACGCAGCACCTGGAATGAGAAATGAAACAAAAATTACCGGAAGTTATTGACATGCCGCAACTTCTTTATATTCGCAGAAGACATTCACAAACATTTTTCAATACGTGCCACCAACAAAAATGTATGCGACATCCTGTACCACCTATCCCAAAAGTACGTTGCATAAATGTATTAATTACCTGTTTATGGTGTCGCAAAATTAGCGATAGTATGAATATAAAACAAGAAGCAATGTACATTTATTCGCATAAAATAACGAAAAACTTTCCCTCTAGCAGTTTTAATATTTTCTGCGTATCAATTAAGAACCTAAATGTACCATTGGTGGTACGCGTACCATAGTAGGGAACCACTGATTCAAAAGAAACTACGAACAGCAATTAATAAACGGCATACGGATGAAAAGGGTTTTTGTATATAATTGAAATTATATAATCAATTTTAATTTTTAAACTATTTTTATCATATTTAAATCAAGGATAAGTATCAAAGAAATAATAATTCCATTAAAGAATACTGGTTAGTTAGGAAATTCAATCGAGACATCGTTTAATGGTTCTCGTCATCATTAGACAAAGGCGATTTATTTCTCTCCGGCAATACACTTATAGAGTCTAATTAGTTTTTAAGGAAAAATAAAAAACTTTCAAAAATAGTTCCTTATCGAGTGATACGGCGCCAATAATTTGATATTCGGAGCGGATCCTTAAAAGAAAATAATAATTCCATTTATCCGCCGAATGCCGCATTAAAAAAGTTCGGTTTTCATAAATAAATGCTCCAGATTTTTTTTAGTGACGAAAGTGGTTGATCTTCTGATCCCCTCTATTTCTGTTTGTTTGAATGGCGCCCTGTAAAAATAAAAACCTCGATCCCGCACCCTGACCGGTTTTTCCACGTTTTCTTTACCAAACTCTACATATATATATATATATAAATATATATATAGAGAGATAGGGAGATTAATTTAATCTCCAGTGAGAGCGCGTCTTCCTCATTAAATATTACCTCGGCGGCGATCATTAAAAATAAATAAAGAAAATTTCGCGGGCGCGGACCCCGTGATGCTTTTCTAAAGGGAGAAAAAAAATTGAACGACGATGAAAAAAAAAACCAACGGGCGAGGAGAGTCATTTTTCTGGGCCGCCAATTTTATTATGGTCTACGCGCGCGGGATGTTTTTTATTTCGAGAATTTTATTCCACCAAGAGAGGGCAACCCAATTAATTAAAAATCCCCGTGGTCGGTAAAGTGGGACGAACCTCTTGTCGTTCAATGTTAGGTCTGTATGAAAGAGGAAGGGGACAGGGGTGTTTGGGGAAGGGAGGGGAAGAGGCGGAGGGGAGAGGAAAAGAGGGAGGAAAAGGGGTGAAAGGGGAGGGGGAGAGAGGGGAAGAGGGAGTGGGTAGAAGAGAAGTGGTTTTAAGGGGAAGAAGAGTTGAACTCGGCAGGCGGAAGGGGTTAGAGATGAAGAGTGAATGGCGGAGATGTCGTAGAAACACTCCACCAAGGAATAGGGATAGGGGAAAAAAAGAAAAGGGGAATTGAAAGGAACGTTGGGAAGAAGAGAGAGAAAGCGATAGGATGGAAGAGACGCGAAATCAACGAAGCACCAGGAGAACGAAATTAGGAATTTTTTCGATGGAAAGCACGCATTCACCAAGTGTAAGTGTCGATGTGCTTGTATTAACGTAATAATAAAATTGTTGTACCTCGGGACCTAGTTCAGTTTAACCTTTGTAGGAAAATTATCATTTATGATCCAAATGCCGTTCCCACCTCATAATTCTCCTTCATACCGCACAACCTGTTTCGTAAAGTGCGCACTTTCACTGCAACTTCGATAGATTTGCAGCACGCCTACATCCTTACTTTATTGGTTCCTTTTGATTATCTGCTGAACCATGCGAAGACATGCACCTTGACATAAATGAAACTCGGCCGATATTTTGCATTATTGCCTAAATCACTGTTTCCCAACCTGGGTGCCATGAAGTGTTCTGAAGGGTGCCGCAAAAAATATTATTTTCCAATTTTTAGCCTCATTTTGGATCGTCGGCTTTCAAAAATGCAAACCAGACTTAAGTCGACCTTCATTTCGTCACGGAGGACTTCGAAATGAAAGGAGATATGGAGATTGGAGTTAGGGGTTCAACATCAGCACGATTATTACTTATGGTGGATAGCAAGGGATGCCGCCAAATTCTGAAAAGTCACTAAAGGGTGCCGCGACTCTAAAAAGTTTGGGAAACACTGGTCTAAATAGATGAATGTATTTTGTATTTGTTGCAGTTGGTGGGACCATTAGGAATACCCGCGGTGTTTTTTTTTTGGCCTAGTTGTAAAAGGAAAGGAGAGGTGATTCAATTCTTAAACCCGTCTTAATAATGGTTTAGTATAGCCTTTTATCGGCCAACTTAACAGGTGATTTAAAGTGAAAAAAAATTGCTGGCTAAGCTTGTTATAATGAGTGGAAGAGAAATGATTTAATGGGCGACAAATACTGAATAGGGAAACTCTTGAAAGAATCATCTTTGCGATAAATTACCATTCCCTGAGAAAAGTCGTAAAAATCAGAATACACCCTCGAGGTGGAAAGGCAGCCGTGAAGATGATGAAGAAAGAGTTGAAGGACAGATGAAGTTAAGAGATTGAGTCAGAGAGAAAATGGTAGGATAGGTGATGCTACGGAAAAAAAGGAGGGGAAAGTATTGGAAAGAGAAATAGAATATAAAAGTGAAATGGGAAACAATAAGCCATGAAATGGTGAATGCACGCTTAGGCGATATTAACTATTTATTTTCACTAGCTCATAAACAGCACTTTACGGCCTTTACAATGGGCGTAACAAAAATAACAACGGCGAACACACGAGCAGGATTGGAACCTGCGACCCTAGCAATGGGAATTGGACGTGCTAGCCAACCAATTCGGGTGATTCGGACTCATAATTAGTACGTTATGTTTATGAAAATGTTTATTTTTACTGTTAACCAGTGGTGATTATCAGCTCGCTTCTCTCTCCGTCCCTGTTCTTCTTTAATTATTCTTAGAAAGAAAGTGGATTTTGGTTCTACTGATTGGAATTGAAATATTATTGTTTATTGCGCTTTCAAATTTCATCCTTAGTCAAATTTTATCAACCAAGGGCGCTCATTACGAAGGAATGAAAAACTGTGAAATTGTATTCTGAACTTTTATTAACATTCTAGGACTCAATATTTAAAGGTTGGAAATGCTCGAATAGGGCTTTTTCAAGAAAAACGCCTCATCGTATAGTCTTGTCCCGACGAGAATTGTTGTATCTGTTTCTCGACGCTAAAAAGAGACAGAGCGAAGGAAAACGAGATAAAGGAACCAAACAAAGAACACACTGGAGTTGAAGGGATGATATTAGACGGAGATTCGATTATGGGGAGATAGCTGTACTGAGAAACGGAAATTCTAGCAATGCAAGGGAGAGAGAGAGAGAGAGAAAAGATAAGGCAGAAAGAACGAAAAATATCTTTATTGGCGAGGTAAAAGGACATTTTTCAAGCTAAAACATTTCATAACTCGTTGAATTTACAACAAAAATTTATACCATAAGAGTGACGATGATAATAATAATAATAACAAAACTCAAGGTGGTTGGCGTACACTGACGAAACTGTTCCATTAGGAACAAATAAAATAACGACTTTGAATTTCCACTTTTTAAATATTAAAACAGTGGAAAAGACAAAGTTGCTATTTTATTTGCTTAATAATAATAATAATTTTAATAATAATAATAATTTTAATAATAATAATAAAAAAAGGAATTACGCAAAACACATAATAAAAGATCCGTCAGTACCTGACGATAAATGTAGAAAATGCAAAACCCAACCAGAGACAATAGAACACATAACAAACGAATGCAGCGTACTAGCCCCAAACGAATATACAATAAAACACGATAACGTATGCAGACAAATCCATCTAGCAGTAAGTGAGAAATATAATCTAATAGAAAACAACAACACGCCATGGTACCAATACAAACCGGAAATTGTACTCGAAAACGGAAAAGTTAAATTATACTGGAACAGAGAAATTATAACGGGAAAAACAATAGTCCATAAGAAACCAGACATAAAAAAAGAAAGATAAAATAACATATTTGATAGATATAGCAATCACAAACACACAAACAATTTGGAAAAGAAATTCAATGAAAAAATACAAAACACTAGCAGAAGAAGTCAAGAATATGTGGAACCAAGACAAAGTAAACATTATTCCCATAGTATTATCATTCACCGGTGTCATCCCAAACTATCTCCACAACAGCATTAACATACTGGAACTAAATAGCAAACTATACATAAAACTACAAAAATCAGTGATTATTAATACAATCTCAATTGTAAGACGATTCTTAGGAAATATCACCTGGCCACCAAAAACAAAAAGCAAAATAAATAATGTTTTGCAGCTTGAGTTACCTCCGCTGTATAAAAACTATGGCGGAAAACTTCCGAGAGGAAAAATAAATAATAATAATAATAAAGCTTACAACATTTGATTTCGGTGAGAGACGAAGAGAAGAGAGAAATGGAAGAGGAAAATAGAAGAGATGGAAAAAGAGAGAGGAGGAGAAAGAGAGAGAGGGTAGGAGAAAGAGAGAGAGGGTGGGGGGGGAGGAGGAATGGAGATGTGCCGTTTGGAGAGCTCAATTAAAAAGCGAGCGACGTGGTTCTTCTTCCACTGATGACGTGACTACTGCTGTTGCCCTTTGAACCTCCCAATGGGGGGAAAAAACCTGCCGCTCCGGTTGGCACGCGCTTCGCTGACCAGCTAGAGAGTCCGAGAGGGAGAGGAACGTGGGAGGAGGAGCTGTTGCAAAAGCAACGGCAGAATAAGGACGAGGAGTTGGGAGGTGAAAAAGGGGGTCAAGAGGGGGGATGATACATCCCCATCTCTCAGCTATAGGACTCCCCGGAGGGCCGCGAATGACTCCATGTCATCTCCCTTGTTTGTCCATCTCGCTCGCTCACTTCTCTCTCTCTCTCCCTTTTCATTCGACTTCGTTTCAAACGGCCCATGTCCCCTGATTACTTCGCCATTTGCCGGAGAAAACCCACTCCTCGATCCCGGTACAGTTGTGTTAAGAGAGAGTGGACGAGCCTTTTTGGATTCGGGCGACGACCATCTCGTGTCGCACGGGTAAGAAAGGACATCCCCCCCATCTCTCATCGCTCTGTTTCTCTCTTTTTATGTAGTCGCGCCTTTCCTATTCGGTTGCGTGCTATGGAATGGAGCGAGAGGGAGAGGAGAGTCGCGTGTTTTCAGTTAAGAAAAGGACCGCCTCTACATTAACGAATTGCATCAAAAGGGCGACGACACGCAGTGTTTTACGCTCTAAATACCGCCGTGAAATGAATAATTTAATGTTTTCCCTTAATGATTATTCTAATAATGTTTCTCCGGCGGCGTAATTTGGAACGCGTTTGATAAATATTTCCAAGCGTAACGTGCTCTCTGAAATTTGCTTATGAGATCATGAATAAGACACGAATATTACTGAAAAACGGCATCTTAATCAAGTGTTTTCTTTCGTTTAGTATGTAATTTTATTATTATTAATTAAAGTAAAGAATTTACCCGAAGATGCATAGTGATCTTCGGCATAAACAGTAAGGTTGGGAATAATTTGGAAAGAGAGTAAAATTCTGACATGACCATGGGGATCAAACCTGGATCTTCCACTTGCCGGGTGGATATTCTACCATTGAACAATCGTAGCAGAGCAATTCTTTCGCTTCAGAACGGAGATTTTCTTAACTGGGCCTGGGCTAGCCAAGATAGAATCAACCAGCGGGTGTCTTCCAAGAAATACTTCGTGAATATTATTGATTCAATTAATATTGATACATTTAAGCCAACTTACTCCTAAATTAAATTTAGTTCTCAGGAGCCTTATCAAGAAAATATATAATGAACTAATCATTACTCATCTTTGTACCAGAAGTATACGCTTTTTCCGAACCAAGATTGAGAAAATTCTTATTTTTCACAAAAAGTCAACTTCTTAAATTTCATTCATTTAATTCCCATTTCACTACAGTCGCACTTGACTATCATTTTCGTGATAATAATCAGGGGCAGCCTGGAATCATGGTGGAAATGGCAATACATAGTTGATCGCATTAAAAATTAAATTAATTTCAAAATTCAATATGATATGTAAATTTAAAAAGAATAACTATTAATATTGCTTAATAAATGAAATCCATTTGATACAGTAGATATCTCCCAAAATCCAAGAAAAGGTTTAAAAAAATCGGATAGCAAACCGTCGTATTTGGAGATTCAACAGTGACAGATTTTATTGAAGAATAAATATGCAATCGATAAATCGTCCCTAATGAAAACTGCTATGTAGTCTAAATGATAATTTGTGAGCGATATGCAAAGAAAAGAGAATTAGTCGCTCTTATTTATACCTGCTCATTGAAATCTCCTTTACTGAAAATGGGCACTTAAATTATTTGGCTTGATAATCAATTTTGGAGTTAAAACAGAATCAGAGGATGGATAGCTTAAGAGATCTATAAAATTCGTAATTGTGTTAATCATCCAAAACCCCTGAATAGTTTACGTTGATGGTCGGAGGACAATTAAATCGAATAGCTATCACGGTAGCTCATGCATATCCTATCAAACACATTTCTTCCCAATCCGCGTAAAATGGCCCCGTCCTTCTTTTCCCTCCATAAAATTCTTTCCCTCCTCCCCCTTAATCTCTTACTTCCCGGATTCCTATTAAAAATGAATATCGAGATCCACCGCGATTTACCCTCTTCCTAATCGAAATCGGCGATGGCGAAAACATACGACGGAAGTCGATTGGCGGAGCGCGTAAATGGCGGCGTTATTTTGGCGGAAAAAGGGCGGGGCGGGAAGGAGGAGGAGGCTGCGGTGGCGCCCTCCAGCGCGGGATTTCGGAACCATCGAGGCGTCGCCCGTGCGCCGAGGGTGTTTGCGCGGCTTTCATGCGAGCCTCCGGATTCCAAAGCGCACGTCCGCGCACACACACACATACAAGCTCTTCGCATGCCCGTCTGCGAGCGAGTTGAAAAGGAAAAGGGGAGGGAGAATAGGAGGTTTTCCGAAGCGTGACAAAAGAGCGGTTGCCACAACGACACGCATCCTGTGTAGAGAGAGAGAGAGGCAAGAGTGAGAGCGCGCGCGAGGAGATTTCGAAGGCCCCTTTTCCGGGGGTTTCCGGGGACACGGGCGAGTGGGTTTGTAACGACGGTTAATGGGCCATCGGAAGGGCGGTAAATACTCCCGAGCGATGACGTAGGAACTGTTAAGAGGGAGAGCGAGTGAATGAGAGGAGGGGAGAGGGGGAAAGAAGAAAGGTAGGAGACAGGAGGGAGTGAGGAAGTGAATTGGTGGAAAAAAGAGAGAATGGGAGACATGAGGAAAAGGGATTATGTGTGCACGGGAAGAGATAGAGGTGAGAAAAAATGAGGGATGAATAAGCGGGAGGAAAATTGGGAGAGAGAGAAGTAGGGAAGGAAAGGGAGAAAGGATGAAGAAAGAAGGAGAATGAGAGAGATGGAGATAAAGGGAGGGAGAACGATTTGGAGGAATAGGTGTGAAGGAAAGGGGGAGAGAGGAGTGAGAAGGAAAGAGTGGGAGAGAGGCAGAAGTAGACAGGGAGATAGAGGAGGGCTTGATAGATAGATAGATAGATAGATGACTTTATTTTCAGGGCGAAATTGAGACCATAAGGTCCCCTCTTCCATTTAACCCTACGTAATTGATTACAAAATAATAACATCAATAAATGTATATATAAACAGAGCTAGAGCAATAAAAGATGCGTCAAATAAATACAACAAGAACAGAACAATAAATATCACATTACACATTAGAGGGCTTCTAAGAAAGATGTAATTTTTGTGGTAAAAACCCAGGTAGAGCCAGGCATAGCCAACCCAGTAAAAAACCACGCAGGAAAACACCTATGAAGAGAAGGGGGGAGGGGGAATGAAAAAACCTGCGAAAACCCTAGATAGTAGAAATACAATAATGAGTGCTGTTGGAAAGAGATAAGGTATATAATATAATATGTTAATGTAGAAAAAGTTTATCTGAAAATACAAAAGTAATTAAACATATTAAACAAAGAAGAGAGATAGCGTTACATATATATACACCTACATACAACGTATAAACACACATCTATATAAAAAGGCATATAATCACATGCATTAAAAAAGGGGGTTGGGAATGATTGATGTTGGGATAAATGAGTAACGGAAATGATATACTTAAATTGGGTATCAAAGTAGGAATTGACTCTTTGTCTAGGGAGAGAAGAGAGAAACAAAGTGAGTTGGAATGAGAGGGAAAGAGGGAGGGAGGGAAGGAGGGAGAGAGAGGGGGGAAGAGAGAGGGAAGGTGAGAAAAGGAGATATAAGAGGGAAACCAAGAGGTAAAGAGAGAGACAGAATAATGAAAGAGCGGGAGGGAGAGGGATAAAATGAGGAAGGGGAGAAAAAGAGGGTGGAGAGGGAGGGAGAGAGGAATGGAAAGAGGAGGAACGGAGGTAGGAAGAGAGAGAGGGAGTAGAGTGCGAAGAGAGGGAGTTAGAGGGTGAAGGAGAGATTGAGGTAGGAAGGTTTCGATCGAGTGGTAGTGGGAGCAGCACAATGGATATGGGACAAAAGGTGGCACGGGACATTAACGACGCAACCGCCGCGGTTGTCATGCATTGTCGGCGACTCTCTCTCTCTCTCCGTCCTGACAGAGAGAGAGAAAGAGGAGGGGGGAGGTAGGAAGTTAGGGAGAGAGAGACATACGAGGGAGTAGGGAGGTTTTAAGATCCGTAAGAGGACGACATTGCTACGAAAGGAAGGGATATGGAGAAGACACGAAGAGAAGGACTCTTAAGAAGGCTTTGCAGAGAGAGAGAGGGGGAGAGAGAGAGAGAGGGGAAGAGAGGGGGGGGGGAGGGGGAGAGAGATAGGAAGGATGTGAGCGTGGAGGCGTGTTAAGAAGGCGGAAGTCCAGGTCGCGTAAGGCTGTGAAAAAAAAAACGCCGCGAGAAGAAGAGAGGCGGAGGGAGAGGGGAAAGGAGACGATATTCTCTCGAGCGGAAACTGGAAATAGAATGGCAGAAATCCAGAGAGGATTAAAAATGATTGAGGTGTCGCCGTTTCCTCGTTTCCCTCCGCTATGTGACGATGCAATTATAAGTGCCGAGACCGGGAAATTAATCGCGGGTATTGCTCACGACATCCTGCTCGGTACAACTGTTGGGAGGACGGTGAAGGCTGTTAACAGGTGGTCAAAAACGTAAAATACGCGTCCGGAATGGCCATTTCTTTTCGAAAAACTTATACAACGGTTACTGTAGAATATCATGTTAACATCTCTAACAAACGGATTAACTGAAAAAAATAACCGTGATCAAGAAAATTCTTAAAACTTTTAATGATTTTTTAAATAATTTGCAATGACATTAATTGCGGTTATTATGTAAACTAAATGTAATTACTAAGTTTAATCAATCAATTCATTGTCACTAAAATCTGGAATTTTACAGTAGAAGAGTCTGGATTGCTTGTTTATTCATCCCAATGCAGCTCGAAGCCTTAGGATGTGATAAAGGTTATTTCTTTCCTAAAAAAGTAATGGCTTCTCTATAGTAAAAATTATTTAGTCAAAAATTTCAATGATACGTTTGTATATGAAGCGATGTGTTTTATTAGCCATAAAATTTTAAATGCATATGAGTGCTATCGATATAAAAATATCTGAAATTACTTCTCGCAACTGAGCAGATCGAAAAAAGGTAATTCTTAAATTACTGCAATTTATCTATCAATTTTGATATAATAACATGGGATATTCACCCAAATAAACACAATTATGTAGTATAACTTATAAAGGCTCCGTAATAAGACGGATATCTATCCCTGTGTGTTATACTTTACTGCATACATCTCTGTAGCGTGGGGGTGCCATCCACTAAGGGGTAGGAAAAGCAATCTCCATTGAATATTTAATAAAACCAGTAAAAACCGTAAAACAGTAAAACCATAAAACGGTAGAAACTTTAAAAACAATTGGTAAAAGTTCCACAAAGTATAAAATTAAAAATTACGATACGTTTCGACTAGTCATAGTCATCATATCCATTGAATTTTTGCAGAAACGTTTTTAAAATTCCACTTGTTATTTTAGGGTCTATATATAAAATTTATGATTTTTTACCATTAACTGCAAAAGAGAGTATGAGAGTACAAGGATGGATTTTTACGGTAAAATTTCAAAATGATTCGAAGTAAAAAATACAGTATATTTTGAAACTTCGGGCTGTGAGTTAGCAATATGAAATTGAATAAAGAAATGCAGCAAGCATAATTCTGCTTTATTCGGAAAAATTTTAATTTATAGCGCTAATGCTTATAATATTGACATGTGGCGATAACGTCGTACTGACATAATTTTTCTTGGTTTGATTCGCCTTCAAATATCATACAAATTCGTTCAACGTACATTTAACAAACCCCCTCAAATCTGTAATCCTTTATTCCATACAATAATCTGTATAGTGTAGTAGCAAGAAAAAAGGCTGTAGAAAAGAGAATGTGGTGTATTTGAAAGCCAGGAAAATAATGGTGATGAAATAAATAAGGACAAAAAGCAAGCAGTGTATTAAACGGAAAATTAACGAAAATCGGCCAACAGAAAGAAAAGTTAGGGAATGTGAATTATAATCGAGAAAATTTTTAACATTTGGAAAATAGAACATTTATCCTAAAAAGAGAAAGGAATAACATAGCTTGTACAAGTTAATCTAAAAATAGTTTCAGGAAAGATGTTTTATATAAAAATCATTTCAAACGAGTATTTTCAATCTATGATTTTAGCCTCGAAATATCAAGAATAAAAATCTTGAATATTTCTTATTATTGCTAAAATTCTGTCGAATCCCACATACTTTAGAAATTCACCAATTTACCTGCATAATAGCAAAGGTGTATCATCGCACGCGTTCTGTAATTTTTGCTTTCGAGATGTTGGACAAAACAAAGAAAGATTAATAACCTGGCATATAGCAACATCAGGGATAAATACGCATTTATTTCGAGGTAATTGACAAAAATAGTGAGCTAGAAACTAATATTCCTTAATAATAAAAAAAAATAAACATTATGATTATATAGTTAAAATCATACATTGCGCATTAAAACGAGTAAAAAAAGGAGATAGATAGAGGAGGATAGTGAAGAGAGTGGGCGAAGAGAGAGAGAGAGAGAGAATGAGGAACAAGAGTGTGAGAGAGGAGTTGGAGAGGGTGTGAGGTATAGAAAGGGGTGGGAAGCGTGGGTATGCAGAGAGAATCGTTAACAATGGCATCCGTCACGAGGACGGCCATAATGGCGATTTGAGTCGTTCCCTTCTCTCTTTCCCTCTAGAAAAGTGTCGGAGCGTGTCGGGATACCCTATCAATCATTCGCATATGCGCGCGCGCCCGACGTGGACCTTTTTTTATTTTAAATAAAAAGAAGGGGGGAGAGAGAGAGAGAGATATTCAAATGGAGCGGGCACGGCAGCGAGATTTCATAGATGGGGTCGTTTTAAGTGCGTTTATTAACATGTGAATGGGTTGAATGGAGCGACTCATGAATGCCGGAGACATCGCAAAGGAACATACACTGAGTGAGAGAGGGAGAGTGAGAGAGATACGGAGAGGGAGTGATATCAAAAGAGGAGTTCAACAAAGCGGAGATAATTCGTAAAATTCGGATCTCTTATGTGGATGTTGAGACACGAGGTAAAAATGTATTTTTTTTCAAAACACGTGTTAGCAACTAAAAGGATGTCACGAAAATTAGATTTTAAATGATTTAGCACGATACCTAATGTTTGTGTATGCATAGCAGTTTCGATTGCTTAATTTATCGATATTTATACGCGTCGATGAATTGAATTAGCGTACGCTTGAATGACTGGAAGTGCAAACGCGTGCAGGACTTCATTCTTTATATTTCTGTTCAAATGGTTAAACATATACGGTTAGTGTGGATCTATTGCCTGTGAAAATGTCAAATACTATTTAGCACTTAGGATTCGCAAAATTTATGCTATAAACATATCGTTAAAACAACACCAATATCCAATATTAAACTTCAATGAAAAAAGCTATTATATGTTCCCATGGATATGTTGACGGGACAAACAAGAAGAAGGAAACTTTTAATTAACCGAATTTTTACTACAAACATATTGCTTATATCCACAGCTTTAATATCTGCAGCCAAGTAAACGATTGTATGAATAAAATATGACTATGCGTTTGCCCATTTTATTCATTTAATTTGAAACTACTTGGGTGAAAATTTACCTCTCTTTACATTATTTAAAGAATCGAGCAACGGGTACGACCTAGTAATTACTGGGACTAGTTATGAGGGAGGAAACTTGCCAAATGAATTGGCGTTCCCACGCTAAATACAATCTTGCCTTAG
Source organism: Uropetala carovei (assembly GCA_036926305.1). Lineage (NCBI taxonomy): Eukaryota > Metazoa > Arthropoda > Insecta > Odonata > Petaluridae > Uropetala > Uropetala carovei. The sequence continues at coordinate 3,610,013 of JAXCHB010000318.1, read as the reverse complement.
CTTTCCGCTTAGAATTTTAAAACGAATAATGTTAAACATATCTTTTTCGAAACGAGACGTATCCATCCGCATACAAAAATGGGCTCTATCAATGCAGCACTTAACAAATTTGATAGCGGATCATTTTATCCGTACTAATTCCCTCCATCCTACATTTTTCAGCGTAGATACACTTAAACCTTTGGCTGCCGCGTTCGAGTAAAGTCGAATAAGGATCGTAAAACCTCTACTGACATATTCGACTTTAGTCCACATGCTGAGAAAAATTATTACCACCTGCTGCCACGTTCTACTATAGTCGAACTACTCAGAAATGGCATTTTTTAATGCTCTGTTCTGCGCTACCAGCTAAGAGGAGTCCACGAAATGACGCAACAAACCCTATCATGCACCATGGTTCATCGAATTTTTTGCCTCTGCCGTGTTTTGATCTTATTTGAGAAGTATTAACTTTCTTTTAATTGTTCTTCAATATAACAGAGTATATTATGGTGCTTGTATGCTGCAGTTATTATGTGTATAATACTGAAGATCTCTTTGCTGTTTTTCGTGTATTTCGGAGTTTTAGTTTTTTCGTTTATGTATAGCGTTTGTGACATGAAACGGCTTACCTATATCTATTTGGTGAATTTGAGAAATTATTTTATATGTATTTTTCTCTTAACATAAATGTAAAAGTGCTTTCTGAAGCAGAAATATCTTGAGTCTTAGTTTACTGCGATAAAGGTTCTATACACACCAGTTATGTTGAAAAGAGTACAGATGATGAAACATAACACCATCTTGGCTTACCATTTTCTTGTTTATGATACATGAAAGATATGAATAAATTGTTTATAAGAATAATAAGTACGATATTTTAACTAAAATAATATATTACTTCCCGTCATGTTGACGGGCTTATATACTAGTTCATAAAATAAAATCAGGGAAAACTTGTTATTTCTTCCGTTGCCGCACAGAATTATCGACATCTGCGGACAATGAATCGAACATAACGCAATCTGAAATAATTTGAGAGGCCTCTGAACGACTAATGTACCTAAAATATGGATAGGTTGTCCACTCCTCATAATATGGACAACCAAGACTCCCAGCACTGGGAAAGAAGATAAGTGCGTAGACCTCCCTCATTCCACTATCCCTTCCCCAAAAATAAAACCCTTACTTAAATAGGAGTCGACACCCAACACGAGCAATCATCAAGGGATCGGCGTCATAACAACGGGAGAGGGGACATCAATTGACGTCTCCACGGAGACCCTAACAAGGTTTTCAAAACTGTCGGCTCACACACACACGTATATACGGCAGGAGACGACAATGGATGTATGAGAGAGGGGAGAGGGCGGGGAGAATAAATGGCAGCGAAAAGGAGGATGAGAGAGAGAGAGGGGGAATGGGGGAGAGAAAAGGTTAAGAAGAGAGATTTTGACGCTCTTTTTCTCCTTCGGAGAGGAAGAGGAGGTGACTCCGCAGGGGATGAATATGTGGACGTCATTTAGGGGAGTGGGAGTAAGGGAGAGGTCGCATATGAGGAGAGTGGGAGGAGTCGAGGGAGAGATATGAAACGAGGGAGGATTTAGGTAGGGGGAGGGGGAAGGGATGAGCGAGAAGGTTTGGTGAAGAAGGCGGAAGTCATGGCAGGAGTGGATCGTCAGCGGCGCGTGGACGATGCACCGCTCAAGAGAGATATGATATGTCACCCAACGCCATGCCTTCTTCATTGTGTGTGTGTGTGTGTGTGGGAGGGGTTGACCCCGAACCTTTAACCCCTGTGGCGCGCCCTTCCGCCCTCTTCTTTTTCTTCTCCCGATCCCCCTCAGCACCTACATCCTCTTCCTCCTCCCCGTGATGGACTTTTGTGGGGTTAGGTGGTGATAGGGGCACTGAGGGGGGTGGGGTTCGAGGGGAAGGGTGGGAGGAGGGGAGGGAGTTGGAGGCATCCGAGGCCGTCATTTTGAGACGGTGGGGTTGCATTTATCGCGCTATTGAATGCCTCCGGGGCCGGAAGTGGAATAAAGAGGGAGGGATGGAGGGGAATAGAGAGAGATAGGCAGGAAGTAGAAGGCACCCTGGAGTTTTAAAGGGGAGTCAAGGATGAGTATGTCAGAGTAAAAGAGGAGTAGGGAGGAGGAAGTGGGAGTGAAGCAGAGAGGGGATAAGACCTACGGACAATAACTTTAGGGAGATACCGTGGAGTGATAAAAATACGAAATTACCACGAAAAGAGCCCTGAAAAGGATTTCCGAAATGTGAAAAATTATGAAATATGCGTAATTGACAATGGCATCCATTCGACTGAAAAATTTTTAAAAAAGCCAGATTGACTTTCTTGCTACGACGGCTATAAAATTTTAAGTAAATTATCGTATTGCAAGGCGATTTTATTGGTCATACGGTATTGAATAAGGGGATTTTGATTTGTGAAGCTATTTTAGATGCTGATTAAGAAAATTTTGTTCATATGGATATACTGAAAAACACAGGAAAGCTAACTAAAGGTTTCCGTAGTTGCTTCATAATTAATACTACGCATTTTCCTTAATGTGCCTTGTGTAACATTTTGTTTGAGGAAATAACGTTCTACATCTCTTTAAAAAAAGCCTTTCCTATATTTATAAGCTTTATACGAAGTTGGCAAACCGCCATTAGTTCCATCATTATAAAATTTTCTCTAAGAATTGAGTATAGAAACGGAATATCATTTAACTTCAATCTTTCACCATTCGAATATTTTCAATTCACTTTTTTAATACTTAAATGATAGCTCACGTAATGATAGGGATGAAAGGAATATCTATTCAAAGATGCAAGGCGTAACATGTGCATCCATTCTTGTGGAGCTTCTTATACAGTTTATTTTAAAACATGATATTGTGATAAAATAGAATTGAAAGATTATTGTATATTACAGTCCAAAATGGATTGAAATCAACCACGACTTAAAGCTGTTTTCCCTTGAAAATGGAAACAGTGAAATGTCAAAAATAAAATATATTATATTATACAGTGTAGAGCAACAATTATTTTGAATAGTATGTAATATTCAGCAAGAAAATTGAAGCAGAAACCACTTAACACCGCAAAGACCCCTACAAAGACTCAAAGCAAATTAAAACTACAAGATTCTTGAGTTTTGCTCATGTCTCCTTATATCAGCAGTGTCAAAGAGGATGTTCCCTCATATTCTTCACAGGCCACATGTCATAAGTTCACATTATATTAAATGAAGGCAATCGCCACTTGACCTGAAGCGTCGCCGCCCTATAAAGGTAAAGACTTATGAATTTCATCACGAGTAAAAAAACTAGTTTTTGGAGCTTAAAAAAAAACTCACTCGAGCGAACGAGAACTTGATGAGACACACAGCCGACGCTTCGAGTCACAAAATAAACCGGTGTCCGAAACGATCTGAAGTGCTGATGTTAACTCGCCATATATACTACATGTCAATATACCCCAATTTTCAAAAGGGCTAGCAAATTCGAGTATAGAAACAAGCACCTCTCTTTCTATTTCTTTCTCTCTCTCTCCTACCCATTATAAAACCTTAACGATCGACACTTTTAAATAATAATCAAGTGATACGAATCGAGTGGCGCAAAAACCTATCCCCCCGAAACCCACTCCAGAAAAAAAAGGCCACACAATGACACTGGAAGAGTCCTTTGTGAAGAAGGGAGCAACATGTAACGGCTATACAGAAGGGGCTAATAATGAGGAGAGGGGGGAAGGAAGAAAAGGGTGAGGTTCACGAAATAGAGAGGGAGAGAGAGAGGGTTAGAATGAGAGGGAGAGGGGCTTATAGAGGAACAAGAGGTTAGAAATAAGGGTGAGATAGAAGGGAGGAAAGGGAGAGAGAGAGAATTCCGGATCGAATTTTTTCCACACCCTCCCTTCCCCCGCTCCGTAGACGAAAACCACCCCCTATCCAACCCCTTACTTCGCTTCACTTTCTAAAAGGGGATGTGAAGATAATGATAGGGGAGAGGGGGGGGGAGGTGGAATAAAAGGGAGAAGGGACGTGGGAGGGAGAGCAGGGAAAGGTTGGAGAAGGGGGGAAAGTGAAAAAAAAAGAAAGGGACCGAGGGAAGGATTACGTGGACAATGGGCTCGACGCTTTAGAAACGCCCGAATGAGTGTTGCAATGGGCGGGAGACTCCCAGTGTTACAGCTTGTGAGGTGGGAGAGGGGAGATTGGGGAGGGAGGGGGGGAAGGAGGGATAGAGGGGGAGGAGGAGGGAGGGAGGAAAAGAGGTGGTGAAAGAAGGACAGTGGGAATTCGAAGGAGTGCGCATGGGAAGAAGGGAGGAGGGTTTTTCGTAGGAGGAAGGGTGATTAAAAGGGAGGAAAAGGAGGAGAAAAGGAACGAGATCGAGCGAAAGCGACGCTATCCTTTTTTTCCCCCTTAACTCGGAATCGGGGACCAGGTTTCGTCTTCTTCGATAATAAGCCATTTTATTTAATGAGGCAGTTAAATGAGTTTTGGAAAGAATACGAAGGTGTTTTATGTGTGCGCATTTTATGTACATACACTAACAACATTATATATGCACTAGTGTAATGCCCGTTGAAATATCAACGGAAGAATTATATATAGATAGATAGATTATTATTATAACAATAAAGGAAAAAATATAAAACAATGAGGAAATAACCTGGCCGTCTTCTGAAAGCTCCTAGCAGTTATAATAACTGCCGCAATGTGGCAGCGCCAATTGATGAGTTGAAATCTTATTTGCAAAGACAGACAAAAAGACAGAAATTGAAACCTATTATTATTATTATTTTTATGTAATATTTGTGTATTTATTACGTGTGCGTTCATCGGATGACAGGAAGTGTACAGAAATAGACCTATCAAGAAATGAAGAAGATTGCAGAAAACGGGAGTATGTGGAGAACCCGGTTTAACCTAAAATAATCTGATTTTGGAGAACTGCGCATTATAAAACTGCAAAATATCTCCACGGCATGAAAATTAAGCCAAGGGGTGTTAACACAAAACGTTCATTATAAAAACACAAGTTGATACATTAAGCTTATAACGTAAATATACCTCGAATGAAAAACCTTTTTCTGGTTAATAACAAGTTCCGATAAAAACAGCAAGATTTTTGTAAGAAGCACATCGCAAAAAAATAACTTCCGTTTCAAAGTTGGTTGAGTAAAAAGCAAAACTCTTTAAGGCTTGTTTGAATTAGTATAAATATCCAAAGATCCCCTTCGGATGTGCCGAAATAATAAATTGGAGCGGAAGGCATCCCTAAGAAGAACTTCCGAATACCGTTTCCTTCCATTTCCGCTCGAAAGGAACTCGTAAATACATTCCAAACTCCTCATCTTTTCACATTGCTCTCTCCCCCTCCCACCCTCTCCTCCACGCCGCAGGCTAAAGAATCAAACGAGTATAAAAACCACCTTATCCAGTTAAATCTGAAAATTTAAATAAAGGAGGAGTTCGCGCAAACTCATATTTTCGAGGATATAAAAAAAGGAAGGAAGAGAAAAAGGGATAACATTGCTTCAGGGGGCAACTACAAGCCGCGAGTTTACGTTGGAGGTGAATGGATAAGATTCGTTGAAGAATTGAAAGAGAGACAGAAGGGGAAGAAGAAGAAGAGTTGGGAGATGAGGTGGGAGGAAAGTAAAGATTTAATAAGATGGAAGAATAAGGAATAGATCTAGCATAGTTTAACCTTTTTTATTCAAAGATTAAGGCGGGACAGTAAGAAAAAAAAGCTAGTAGTACAGTTAAATCTGTTGTTATGGCTCATGCAATTTTGTCCTTTATAATGAAGGTACCTTACCCATGAAATGTTTAATAGCTACAAGTCGAGATAGAAATATACACTCTTTTGCTTTTACAATTTATATCTGTTTGATTATAAGAATATGGCCGTTTTACAACTCCGGAACCTAGTGTACATTTTTCCTAGTGAGCTGTCGGGAGCAATAAAAATGCCTTCCTGATAAATAATAACGCAACAATGAAGTACGCTATACTGAAATATTTTTACGCTCTTCATATATAACAATCTATGTGGATTTATGAGAAGTATGTGGCAGGAAAAAGAAAAGTGAGAGAAGCAGAAAGGGAGAACAAAAGCACCAGGAAGAGGCAAAAGTAGATATGAAGGAGTAAGGAAAAGGAAGACGCGGATGTAAGGAGGTAAGAAGAAGAATGATAATGGAGGCGGAAGAGGAGGAACAAAAGAAGATGGTTTGTGAAAGATAAGAGATGGGATAGGTTAAAAAAAGTGTGAAAAAGGGAGAGGAGCCAAAATGGGATAGAGAAAAAGTGGAGAGTGAGAGAAATAGAAATAAAAGATGAGAGAGAGAGAGAGAAAAGAGAAGAGAGGATGAGATTTGTAGAGGTTGAAAAAGGGGGCGAGGGCGGAAAGAGTCTCGCTTTGCACGAATGCCGTCAAATCAATTAAAGAGTGAAAATGAGAGAAAGAGAGAGAGAAGGGAGGGATGGAAGGAGAATGAGAGGACAAAAACAAGGAGGTCGGGATGAAGGATAAGGAGAGGGGAAAGGGATGGAGTTACAGGAAAAGGGGTTGACTAAATTCTGAACGTATATAACGATGATTCGAGGAGTGGATGATAAAAGTAGGATATTGAGAGAGAGAGGAGAGAGTAGACAGACAGACAGACAAACGACTTTATTAGGGTAAAATTGAGACTATATATAGTCCCTTCTTACATTTAACCCTGTTGAGAATAGGAAGAAGGATGAGACGAGTTGTAGAAATAAAAGGAAAATACGCCGAATTTAAAAAAAATATACCAAAAGATGGGAAAATCATATATATCCTACCCCCGTCCTGCACGATACATTCGTTCGCGATAAAGACCGCGAAACCGCGCGAAGTGAGAGAGATTTCTTACAAAATGTTGCATTCGAACGCCGTTTTGGGATTAGTTACACTGGATTCAGTATTTCTTTCTTTATCTTTTCTTACAACCTCTTAAGTCGAACTCCAATATTTTATGAAATTTTTTATGCTCTAAGTAAGACCGTCCCGAAACCGTGCTAAACTGATGGATTTACAATTCGAGATGGTTCTGTAAAAATAAAACTGGGCTAAACCGAAAACGTGTAAAGCGATACCATGCAATTTGAGGGATGAGTGTACATCAGCCTCATGAGCAATCTGGAGATTACGTTCTGGAAAAGACCACACGACAAAAACATTTGTTTGTATAAGCTGTGAACTTTTTCACATAACGTATGTACGTACGTATATACGTAAAATACTTTTCGTCCCAAAAAATTCGTACAATTACAATTTATATGTTGGGCAAATAAGCGTCAAATTTATTTAAACGCATATAACAAAATTCGTGGAGAGGAAATCCGAGTTAGACGGGGGTTTACTGTACTAACGTCATCTGGATAAAATAGAAAAGAGATATCGGAATTTTTTTGAGAAAATGATTGCGTGAGAATGTTAAAGATAACATGGTTTGAAGAAACAATTCAGGTTTAGCTTTTAAACTTAAAAAGTCCTGGATCATAAATCATCAGACAGAGAATTTACCTCTATCGATATGAGTAAATATCGTGGATAATTATAGACAAACTATCAGAATAACCACTCTTTCCAGTAGAGTTAGTAACACATCTCATATAATGTATAGAGAAAATTTTATCACGTAAACCAGCGGTATTCAACCTGGGGTACGCGAAGACATTTCGATGAGTACACGGATGCGGAAGGTTAAAAGGTTAAAAATTTTATAATTCATCAGTGAACAAAAAATGGATGCTACCTGCACCTACGTAATCTATATAAATAATTGAACATTAATTATAAAAATTTTGGGTGTTAACTCAAAAGCATACCAGGGAGTACGTAGTCATTCAAAAATATTCTATGGGTAAGCCAGCGAAAAAACGTTGAATACCACTGATGTAAACTATTTTTCAAGAATTATCCACATCAAAAATAATTTCAATAAAATATTTCACGTAAAATGCGAATAAAAACACTTAATGATGGAGGGGCGAATTAGAAGAGTACCAGTAGAAAAAAATTAAGAAAACGGATCGTATTCGTACGAATGCCTCCATTTATGTTATAAGAATCAAACCACACGTACGAATTCCTCGATATGGTCTCGGATAACCGACTTAATGGATTCCGAATAGATCGGCTGTTGTGCGTGCAATTAGAGGATCCAGGAAGGAGATATTCGAATAAATGAATTCCACCGCTCCTTGTGCGAAACGAGGTTCGTTAAGTCTCATCATCATCTCTCTCTCTCCCTCTCTCTTTCGTCCTTTCTCGCCCCGCGAGGGGATTTGGAGGGAGAGAAACGACCCTTCGCGAACTAAAATCCACCACCCCCTCCACACCCCTTCGCCTCGACCAAAAAAAAAACAAACCTCCAATCCACACGAGACCACAAACGCCTCTGTAATTCCTCCACCCCCCCTCTCTTTCCCTCCTTCCGTCATCCTTGAAGCACAGCTCCGTCATTATCCCTCTATATACCTCTTTCCCTCCCTCCACCTGCAAACCCTCCCTCCTTTTAAAGGTTCAAAGGAAAAGAAAGGAAGAAGAAAGAAGGAGAGAAGGAAAAATCTTAGGAATAAAATAATCCGATCCGGAGAGAATTCGTCGGATTTCTCGAGTGTTATAATTGTCTTACACCCTCCCCCCACAACAAGTTGTGTTTTCTCCTCCCTCCCTCCAATCCCTCTCACAACCCTCTCCATATCTCGAGGGCGAGAGAGGAAAAACGAATTCCTGCCGGATTACGTGTTTATTCGATTTTTTTTTCGAAAAATTATTTTTCCTGTCCGACCAATGGGGAAACACCGCCGGGACACTCAAAAAGAGGTTGAACTCCCTCCCTCTTCTTGCTCTCTCTCTCTCTCATCTCTGTCTTCTCTCTTGCCGTTAACCCTTGGGGTCTACTCCGCCCACTCCTCGCCAGATAATAATCCCATAAAAATTCAAATGGGAAGCGGTGAAAGGGGAAAAGATTCCTCGGCCTCCTCCCGAAGTGGAGCGGAGGGAGAGGAGGATTTGAGGTACGGAGAGGAAGAACCGAGGAGGTGGGCGTAAGGTAGATAGATGGGAATTGAGAGGGTAGCTGTGAGAGATGAGGGAGGCGGGAGATATGAAGAAGAGGACGCGGAGGATTGCGCTGGTGATGAAAACGAAGATATAGGGTCGGTATAGTATATGTTGAGATACTGGAAGAAGATTTGAAGATTAGTGTGGAAGATGGGTGATTACGAATTATGACGGCTACTTCATAGCTGAAATGTTTTACGCAATCTATTTAGCATGTTTTAAAAACATGCGCTTGCTTAAATTGAAATTGTGACAAATCCGTTAACGATCGAGAGATGAAACTTGTCAGAGTATTTTTCTGTATTGCATCAATTCATTTATCTTAACATTTCAGATCTGAAAAACATAGTCACCGGTAAGAAAGGATTTAATTTTTTTTAACATCTCCGAAGGAATAAAAGAAGAAAAGCTGACAATTCGAGAGTACATTTCCAAATTAATGCCACTTACAAAAGAGGCTATAGTGACCGAATACTATGTGACGGCATAACTACATAACAAATAAATTCATATAAGCTAAATTTACTCATATCCAATTCCAAATCCTTCTTATTTCATCAATTACGTCAATGAGAAATATCTTCACAGCGAAATAAAACGAAATATAACGGAAGAAAACGCGCTAATTTCATCCATTTTCATGGATAATACTCTACCTGCTTAATGCATTAGTGGCTCTGATCGTAAACTGGATTCAAACTCAACAATTAATTTTTTAATGCTACATTTTTTTAACAAAACGGAGAATATTAACTTCGAGAAAAACGTGGTAATTCCTAAATAGATATCGGATAAAACGGAGAAAAGAACGAGGCAGAGACAAATGAAAGGACACGTTAAAAACTACAGAATCAGGAAGAATCCTCATTATAAGAGAAACGAAAAAATATGAATAAACGCATGGGTAAATGTGCGAGTTATGAATACGAAAATTTGATTAAATTGTGCAAAAATGTAGAATTTGTGCAAGGGAAGACAGACTTTATTGTTGCCAATGATGTCTAAAAAAACTTCGGTAAAGGATACGATGGATTCACAAAGAGAGAGAGAGAGAGGGAGAGAGAGAGGGAGGGAGAGAGAGGGAGAGAGAGGGGGAGAGAGAAAGAGAGCGACTTGAACGTGCGAGAGACTAAAAAACATCAAGTGTTTTATTTTAACAGATTTCACAAGACTCCATTCCAAAATAAGTTTAAAAGCGTATATTTTTAGAATGTTCAAGTACATTTTCGGAATCTTCGACCTCCTCTCCCCCCTTTACCACAAAACGTAAAAAACAGAAATATAAAGATGTGGAACTAATGTGATACTAACACTTTTAAATGCAACCTAGCGCATTTTTGCGAAATAATCAACAGACTTTTGACTTATAAATGGTCGCAAAGGACAGAATTAATCCCGCAAAGCCATCAGCTCGGCTTAAGGAAAACAAATTGAGCTAGTCCTCGCAAATGAATAATACTCCATAGATAGTCATACAACATGTCGTTTTCTTTTTAAGGGAAAAGTAAGAAGCTGAATAAAGCAATCTTCCATATTTTTAATATTTGTTTCATGACATAAAAGATTTTAAAACATCGCTTATTTCAATCTATATACCCCTAATTATTTCTTCGAAGAACTTTTTCTTGCCCAATGAATTGTTTACTTGGACTTTTGAGTGCACTAGCCGGCACGTGTTTGTCTCTATTCCTAGTCTACGCTCATGCCCCATTCGAAGCATGGTTAAATGTTTGTTTACTTCCTTCGATAAATTCTTTTCGTAGAAACTTAATCCGGTGTAATTACTGAGGGAAAATTACGCAATAGGTAATGTGGTTCCCTCTCGCTTCATTAATTTCAATGTGATATAAACGTATTCTGAGATGAATGGATTTGAACATATGTTCAGATCATTATTTTACATTATTCTTCCATCAGTTCAGCTGTAATTGCATATGGTGGCCGCACGACTTCTATCTACATAGACGATAAAGCGAACGCACCAACGCTTATCTTACACAGTTGTCAAGTATTAAATAGCATCAGTTGATGATACTGATTATTTAGCAAACCCAGTCGTGCAATAAAAGTTTGTGAGGAAATTACACAGTTGTCCTTTCTTGTGAAATATGCACATCATTTACCACGAAATTGATCCTAATTTTGTCGATTGTGCCTAAGCTTAGTTCGGGAAATATCTTTTAAACGGCGTCAAAATCACCACTTTAATGACAAAACCAACTTGACTTTTTAGTTATCGCTAGTTTCTTTCCACATCAGAGGTGTCCAACAGAATTTTCAGGTTCGCCAAACTTGTGGCGAACGGATCAGCCTTTTCGCAACTTAATACAAAATTATTAAAAATAGGACTTTGTACAAATATAAGGTTAAAGCGATACACAATAATGATTTTAAATATTTATTAGTCAAATAAATCATTAAATTCGTCGTATTGCGGCTATGTAGAACGTGGCAGCGGTAGTCGGGTGTGGAACACTGTAACCGTATATTTGTGTAAAATCGTATTTATAAAAATAATATTTTGTATTGTTGAGAAAAGGCCGTTGTATGTAAAATGTACACAAATTTAGTACTATGTGATTTAATAAACTAATAAAAAATAGTTAGTAGGCAGTAGACTGTGAGCATCAATTCGACACATATCAAAGGCGACGGTGTTGGGCATGGTTGGGCACCTCTGTTCTACGTCCTTTATGACCCCATTCGCTTCAATATCTAACGGACAGAGAAAATTAACTTTTGAATCTTTGCGACTCCATCGCAACAACTTGTACGGTTTTTTACCGTGTTACGAAAAACTGCAACTCGCTGACACAGTGAAAACAGAAAGCTATAACACGCTATAAAGCAGAAATATTTTGTTGATCCAAAGTATAACAGTTTCATAATTAATTAATCTACGAGAAAATAAATTACCTTTCCCACGGTAGACATATGTGAATATCAGCACGGCCATAATATTCCAAATGGTATGCTTGATCGATCCGCTATTTTAAACATATATATTTGAACATAACGTGCGACATGCCGTAGTTCCCGGTTGTGAGATCAAAACAAAACGTTCCCGATCCACTTACTCGAGATACCATAAGACCCTCAGTGGCAGATTAAAACGACTACTCAAATGTCTCTATCTATGATTCACGGCACCTACCTCCCCTCCCTAATCCTTAGACTTAGCGAAAAAGGCGCGAAATAAAGTGTTGTACAGAAATCCTTTTGAAAGAAAAGTTTCTTGCATCGTATTCAGGAGTATTATGCAAAATAAGATCGAAATGACAACAATTCCGCTAATGCCGACAAAAAAAACGAAAGAGAGGGTTTGTTTTCTTCGTTACACGAATGAGCTTGCTCGAAAGGGCACATAATAATGAAAGAGCATATTATACATATTAGGGGCAAGCCCCCTGCTCGCTAGCGCTCGCCAACCTCCCTCCCTCCCCCCCCCCCCCCTTTGCTCGCTGATTCTTCGTTCCTACCATGTACCTATTGGATTTAGATTAGTTTAACGGGAATATGTTTTAAATATTAGTTTAATAAATATATTTTATAAGGTATATATGTTTGATTTTTAATAACAAATTAAGAAAATTAGTTGAATAACTCAATAAAACATAAACAGAGGGCTGAAATTCCCGGAGATTAAAAATGGCTGAGGTATAGAGCGTTAAAGAGAGAGACAACCAGAAATAGGATTTTAGCAATACAGATAAAAAATATAAATAACATGAATTCTGCGTTCGATTTATTTGCATTAAATTCATATCTTCGGCCATTTCGAACAAGTTTTAATCTTATTTTCGATCTTTAAGCCTTTATTTAAGTGCATATGCACGGAAATTACCGAGGACAACAATATCGGTAACCATGGAATCTTATTATTGAAATGATAAAAATTTACCAAAACTCGAGTATAAATTGAAAATATGAGTGAATTCGAATAAGACTGAGTATTCGAAGGTTATAATAAGAATTCTCATTCATATTGGCGTGTTATAGCGCAAATTTCGCGTCGATAACTTAATTTTATGATATTTTAAAGGGTAAAAGAATGAAAGCCTTCAAACCAAAAAGATGATTTTTACATGTTATCTTATGGGAAACGACATTCATCTTTTGGAGTCGAACCGGTGACCTTTTTCGAAAATCTTATTAGTCATAACGTAAATATTCATCAACACTGAAATCCTGTGAAATTTCAGGCTTATAAGTTTATTTTTAATCGAGTTATTCATAAAATAAGAGCGTTACGCATCATAATGACCATTACGATTTTATAATATCCTATAATATAAAAAGCTAGGTTTGTCACTCGGTGTCTCTGTACGTAACGCTTTTGACATGCTTATATCTCTGGAACTACTTGATGGATTTTCAACTTCTATACCATTTTGGATTCGTCAAACTTTCAAAATTTAGATCTGCAAAAAACTTTTGGTCAATAGGTCCATCTCGAGCTGCTACAAGAGCTGAAGGGGGGACATGTTTTGTATGGAAATTTATGTCTCCTGGGCAGAGGTTTGTACCGATTGAGCTGAAATTTTCTCACAAGATATAGCTGTATAAATACCTGCAAATTTGCGCTTGATCGATGAAGAGGATCAGGTAGCTTCCATACAAAGAGTTCGTTCTGAACAGTGATTTTTGAAGCATTTTCGCAATAACTATGAAAAGTGAATGGATCAAGCTCAAATTTGGTATTATTCAATGATGAGAGAACCTTTACCAGAAATGTCGTACCGAGAGAATTATTACAGGGATAAATCCATTTTTGTGTGATAAAAATAAAAAAATGCAAATACTAGAAACTTTTTTGTCGAAATTTTCATCGTCAATATTATTGACGGGTATTACGCTAGTGTGTGTGTATATGTGTGTGTGTATATATATATATATATGTGTGTGTGTGTATAAACATGTAAAACACATATATATGTACGTATGTATGTTTGTATGCATAATGGGCAGGAAGGAGTTTTGCGTTTTGAAGGGTGAAGAAAGAGAGAGGAGGGAAAAAGATTGGTCTGCATGGAGAGGGAGGGAAGGAGAGAGGGGGAGGGAGAGATATGGTGAGAGAGAGGGTAAGGGAGAGGGGGGGAGGGGGAGGCGATGGTTTGGCATGTGAAGAGCGTTGCGGCGCATCGGAGCGTGGTTTTCTCTATCTTCCTCAAGGGAGGGAGGAATAAATAGGGTGAGGGGAGAGAGAGAAATAAGGAAAGAGGTCCTCCCCCTCCCCCTCCTCTTTTCTCTTTCTCTCCGTCCCGAAGACGATTGTTTCCATAAAGAGTCCCCAGAGGGAATCAGAGAGAGAGAGGGAGGATGAAATAAGATGACTGGATTCAGAGGGAATAGAATTTATCGGGATTGTATTCTTCCCTATCCTCAGCTATAGGGTTCGTTCTAGTTCCGAAACGGGGGATGCGTTTCTTTACGTTGTAATAGTCAGAAACTTAAAAATATTATGCTTTTAAATATGTACATATTTTTTATTGTGTGACAAGTATATAAATTTAGTCAAAAATTAGAAGGCCCCGTTTTAAAGGTGAAACGAATTGAATGCATTATATTAAGAAGAAGAAATAGCTGCTATAAATTTATTAAGGTATCCGTTAGATAATATATATAAGTTATTAAAATATTACAATGTAACTTTCTAATCAAATGCTATCAAATTGAATGGTTTTTGTTTCTCAAAGCTCACGATATAAATAAGTAAATTTCAGTGAAATAATTTGGACATTATGAGACTAATTTTAGATGAATTTTTTTTAGCCGTCAAAGGATTTTCACCTCGTTTTCACATAAATATTTCGTTTGCTCTTTAACTTGTGGGTTCTCTTTGAAGCAGTAATCAAAGCAGTGAAGACAGCATGTACAATACCGCACGTTATGAGCTGTTATTTATATTCTTATACATAAGTTTGAAACCCTCGAATGTAGTTTGCATTCTCTTGAATCTCCAGAAAACTTACACTAATACTCTTTCAACAATTGTTAAACAGGGAAGTTAATTTATTGGCATTCATCCTCGATCAAACTATTGACGTTTACAATTTAAAAAACCTAAAAAAACGAATTCTTATTATTTATTTATGTACATTTTATTGCAGAAATGTTATAAGAAACTTATTTATGAAACTTCGTCTTTCGTGTTTCTTATTAACGTAACTGGGATATAACCAGTGATATAAAAATAATAATTTTAAAGTTCCTCGGAAACAGTTAATCTTTACCAACTCACAGTTATGAAAAATCTTATTTAAGCAAGGACCGCAAGCAAAAGTTTAAAGTCCAGCGGGCTGCGAATAAATAGTTACAGTATCGGAAAAGAACAACGAATATATGTATGTATATTTCTTACTTTCAATATAATGAAGAAAAGATTCATGGGGTACGCATAAAACCTATTCGCACGTAAAAGGCTCAGGATTGATCAAAACAAGGTGATTACTTGAATCAACGATAGTATATTAACACTCATAATAAATTAATAAGTGACACAGTTTCATGAAGCAAAATCGCCACCATAAAAAAATTGTCGAGCCTGACAAAATGAATATATGACTAAAAATTTAAGACCTGAAACTAATTTCAATGATACACAGAAAGCCATTTAAACAGTATGAATGAAATTCTTAAGCGACGAAGAGGATTAAGTACAAACCCTTTCCCAACCGCGAGCGCAGCAACGAGGCGCGAATAAATACCTCATCGCTGCGAAACCGAGAAAAGGAAGAACCGAAACTTCGTACAAAATCGAACCCGAGGAAAATCGTCAGATCGAAAAAATAAAACTCCAAACCGAGGAAAACGGCGCACGTTACACACGCCGCGGACCGCATTTATACAAAACGCGAGGAGATGTCAGAAGAGAGATGACGTTTAAAAGACCGGGACGGACGCCTTTTTTTTTTACTTTGCACGCGTGCTTCTAAAAGCGGTTATTAATGAAAAAAAAATTCTCTCAGGAGGGAAGAATAACGCGTATAACGGTAATAAGGCCTGGGCATGTAAATGGAGTGCGAAAATGTGGGAGGGATAGAGGGGGGGAGGGAGGGGGGGAGGGGGGGAAGGGAGGGGATGGGAAATGGGGGTTTGAGGGGAGGCCTTTTTTTTAGGAATGACAAAAGCGTGGGAGGGATGAAAAGAGGAAAGAGAGAGAGAGAGAGAAAGAAAGAGAGGAATTGGTGTGCAGTGTAGTGAGCAAAAAGGAGGGGTGAGTCAGGATCCATTGCTAGGGGTTTTTAATAAGGAGAGGTGGAGGGAAATAGGGGGAGGGGGGAGGGAGATGGAGGAATCATCGGAGGCATTTCACGCCGACTTGCCCCAACTCCCACCTCCCTTCACCCCACTTTTTTACACTCCCTCCCCCACTCTTTCCTTGCCCCCCCCCTCCCCTTTACAACCCTTATCCAAATTCACTCCCACAATGGCTGGTCCCATTGTGAGATCCCTCTCCCTCCTTATTCTCTATTTCTCTCTCCATCTCTCCCCGCCAAACAGCCATCCCTTCCAGCCACTCCCCTCCCTTTCAAAACCTCCTCCCTTTTCGGGAATTCAAATCACCACCACCGCCGCCGAAGTGGGGGTTGAAGGGGATGAGAAAATGGACGGGGGGGTGAAAGGGGATGGAGATGAGAGAGAGGGGTGGTAGACGGGTTGACATGGTTTCCCTCACTTGCGGCTCTAAACGTTCAACAAAAGAGTGGTTTTCTCTCTCTCTATCTCTCTTTACAATCCCCGGAGAAAAAAATAAACATATATATTCGGGATTCTGAAGGGAGGACAGAGAGAGAGAGAGAAAAAAGCAAATTTTTCTCTCCCAGGACGAGTATCGTGTCACTCCCCTCCCCTCCCAAGCTCTTCTCCTCCCTCGAGAAAAATCCTTTCATTTATAAGTCGAAGCGTCTGTTTGTCTGTTGGTTCGTCCGAAATTGTTTTCTCTCTCACGCGGTTAGAGTGGTTTTTTTTAAAAAGGGATTCAGAGCGAGATGAAACCAATGTGCAACACATACGATATATATATATATATATATATATATACGTGAAGATTCTCTTTTTTAATTTTGCTCTAAATGAGCGAAGAAAATGATTTTGTAAATGTGGATAATGGTGTTTAAACGTCATAATGAGGGTAATTAATCGAATAAATTGATAAATAACATTGGAAAAAATCGAATTAAATGAGGTTGTAAGGAGTATAGTACTAGAAGTATATTAGGAGTATATTACTTAGAACTAGGAAACAATAACGATAAGCCATAATTACTTTTTGTTTACTTCTCTTCGAGTTAAAAATGCTTTGGTTTTTCAGGGTTTTGTCTCCATGATTATAAAATAAAACAAAAACAATATCGTTTATTAGCAATAACCTTAAAGGTATTTTTAACGGCATTTTTATTAGGTGGAATACATATAGTTAAAGGAAAAAGTATTTTATTTAATGCTCCTTTAAGAAACGAAGATTGGATGAGTAAATGGTACCTTATGTTTGGTGATGCCATAAACTGCTCAAAGTTTATGTTGGAAACATTGCCTACGCTTAAGTTGATAGGTATGAAAAAACTGGAAGAACATTTTCACTCGACTCAAGACTTTTAACCACCTCAGAAAGAATGTAGACTGCATTATTTTTGTTTGTTTTTATTATAAAAGAGCGTAAATTTATTCGCATTTTCTGGAGAAGTTGGCAACGATGCACGAGAAAGCAATTTAGAACTTTGATAACATCACATGGCACACATATAAGTGGACAATCAAATCATTTGGAAAACTATCAGGTTTAAATCTGGGGTCGTATCAATTGATGGATTTGCACGGAAGCCATGTTATTTACAGAAGAAATCATCCGGTAATAGTTTTTTACTCTAGTTTTACATCTCGCTTCATTCCATTTCATCCATACGTCCTTAATTAATTAAGAGATGAGAAAAAGAATGAACAGAAATGGACATTTTTAACAGGCCATCAACAATTATCCTATTATTTACTTTTATGTTTACAACAGATACGAGAATGGCGGATAGTCTTCTTAAATCTATGGTCACAATGAAGAGATGATTCGACGAGCGAAACATCGAGAAATCCAGTTTCACATATATAGGAAAGAGTGCTTTCTGCTCCTGTATTCGGTAATTGAGTGACGAATCGGATTGTGTAATTTAGCAACGTGCAAACAACCTACTACGGCGATAAGGAAGAGACTGAAACAGGGAGCTGCAACCCTGGGTCTTTCTGGGGTCGAGGGACTCCATTAGGCAAGATAAATAAATAATACAAATGTTTAAAATGTTACACAAAAAATTCCCAAGATTTATTATGATTTTAAATAATAAAATATTCTATATTATTGATTATCATTATGTTCAAGAGGCCAGATAATAGAATTGGCTCCTTGGCCTCAAAGTTCATCACTATGACCAGTGGCGAATTAACGCCTTTTAGGGCCCCTGGCTCTAAATAGGGAGAGTCTGCAATCTAAATATATACCAAAACCTCTCCTTATGTGACCCCTATTATAACGATCGTTTTTCAATGGAATCGTAGGGAGATTCTACTGATTTTATAAATGAGATATTTAAGATTTTTAAGATCGTATTTACGAACATTTTTGTTGCCCCTTACTTCACGGGATCCCTGGCCTGCGCCAAGTTACGACCCTCCTTAAATCCGCCACTGAACCTGGACTGGTCAGAGAGGCGGTAACGAAGAGTTTAAAAGATACGCGAAGTAAGGAAAAAAGCGGGCGAAAGAATATAGAAAAGTGGTTTTTTAAATGGGAGCGACAGAAAGTAAAATTGAAAGAATTCAGGAAAATGGATATAAAATAAGAAAAAGGGGTGAGCGAAGAAATATCGACGGAAGGAATACGAGGAAGGGAATTGCGAAAAAAGCGAGGAGAGGAAATGGCACAGCGAGAGCGAAATCGAAATGTGAGGAAGAAGCGGAAGGTGAGAGCGGGTCGAGAGAAGGAAATAAGAGGAAGAGAGAAGTGGAGGTGCAACGTGCGACGGGAGTGAGGATGTGAGAGAAGGGGGAGAGGGGAGGGCACCAGAGAGAGGGAGAGGGTTAGTGGCGTGTCGCATGGAGCTGGGTCCTTTGTGAACGCGGCCACCCTCGGCAGGATCCACGGCGCGCGGAAAATGCCCCAATTAAAAAAATCCTCCCCCTCCCTCCGTCCAAAATCTCCCCTCCCCCTCCCATTCCTCCTCCCCCTCCTCTCCTCCACGCTCCATCCACTTCCACACCCCTCCCCCCTTTTTACCCTTCCTCCTCTCCTCTCCTACATCGCAAAAACCTCCCTTTTCCTCTCCCACCTCCCAACTCCACCCCTCCACGCCTCACACCACCCACAGCAGCCTCCCTTACGCCTCCGTGCACCCGCCCCCGGATTCCCATCACTGTGTTCGCCAATGCGTGCATAACACGCAGGCAGTGCCGTCATCGGGGGCAGATCTCGCGCAGGCTGCTCGAATCCATCCCTCTCTCTCTCACTCTCTCTCCCTCTTCTCATTCCGATTCCCCTCCTTCACCCTCCTACGCCCTCTTTTGGCACCCCCTGCCATCACCCGCAGCGCCCACATCTCAGCCCAGGGAGGCGGAATGCGGGTGAGTCACTCTTCCCACCCTTTCCTCTCTCTCTTTTTCCCTATCCCGGAGGTGGAGAGGGAGAGAGATAGAGAGAGGGTGGAGGGCGTCGGGGCGCACACTGCACGCATATTCCCACCCAAGTCGCAGCGAATGAGTTGGGTGGTGAACGGATGGGCCACCGGTGGTCCTCTACTCCGAAAAAAACAGAAAAGGGCTCTATTTTTTCGCGAGTGGCTTCCTCAACGTTGCCGCATCTTCCCGACGCTGGTAAGAGGAAGAAATTGGCGAATAAAAATAATCTCGTGATGCTCCCTTCTTTAAGGTTCCCTATCCCCGACCAGAATGAAGTGGGGGTGCTTTTGTAACCGGAAAGTTATGTCAGGCGTTTTATGTGAACATATATATTTTTTTTTTAAAATAAACGTTCAGACTCTCGACGAATTTGTTTCTCTATAAAAAAATATTCATCCCTCGAATTGCTCGGTTTAGCACGCTTTCCTTTTTCGGAACGCTGCCTCGACATGAACGGTCACCGATTTCACTTTAGCATTGTTTTGAAATAAGTAAGATACCGTTGAAGCTCGTTTTTTGAAAATTATCTGACGTTTTGTTTGTCTCACCCTTTGGAGAGTGGACGACCCGCACTTTTAGAATGTAGATCCTCACTAGACATTCACATTCATGAAAATTTTACTCCTCTAGCTTCGGTAGTCTGGCTAAAATACCATTCCACAGTTTAGAATTTTTCGATTTTATAGGCACCGAGCGGAAAACTCATGCATTGGTAAGAGCTATCTACTCCAAAAAGAATTTCCAAACATCTGTTTCTAAAAATGTGGACAGACAGAGTGATTATATTAGCACGTATTTATATTTAAATAAACGTCTATGAAAGCATAAAATTTTTCATTTCGACTCATGGAAGTAATTAGAAAGAATAAAGGAAGCAATGACGAATACAATGTGACTAAATGTTTGTATTTTGAGCTCTATACATTTAATTTAATTTAACTCAACCTAACGCATCTCTCTGGAGAAACCTATCCCTCTAAACACGGTTTCACTCTACACGGTCTTTCTTTAAGATCACATCTAAAGTGCAAAGTAAAGTGTATCCTTAAATAGTAAACAAGCAGGAGCAAAGCATGCGAGGTGTGTTGCATGAACTAGGATAGTCTCTCTCTTAATAGACTCAGGAATTGTAATTTCGACTTCCGCCACCAACGAATTGGCAGGTCTGTCAGGGTGAAAGTCTGGAATGACATGGACTGTTCCTTATGTTCTTCTCTTCGAACTATGAAAATAAGGTATTCTTCCAATATGCGGTCTATAGTCCATATGCGGTCTATTGTAGTGATTGGTAGATAGGGAAAAATAAATGCAATGACAATCATTTTACTTTTTAAAACAACAAAAAATACAAAAAGAAATTAGTTATAACGATAGGCCGTGTACGACATCTTAATTTTCAATTTAATATGCGGTCTATGTTATCCCGGACCCCTTTAGAAAAATAATTTTTTTGCGATAACCCTTTCACGCAAAACGAAAGCTTGCAAACCCATGACTGATCTGCCTGTAGCGACATTTACCCACCCGATCACCTGCCAATGGGGAGGGATAGTTTCGTTCTAGAGGGGCGAAGGGCGCGATATAAAAGGCATTATAATCTAAAAAGAAAGCGAGCTGAAGGCTCGCCAATATCCTTGGTTACTTGTAATATTTACACAGCGATCCCATGAGCCTCTCAACAATAAATATTTACATAGTGATCCCATACACCACCTGCACTTGTGGATAGAGATAACATAGACCGCATATTGGAAGAATAACACTACTATAGGCCGCATATTGGAAGAATACCGAAAATAAATTCATTTTTCAGATTGTTATACGTGTTAACTTGGAGTTTCAAATATGTGACCCGCAAGTTCAAAGTGTTTCGGTATTTTATTATTTTTAGTTTTTTTTAAAAGATTTGTTGTAGTATTTTATTAAAATTACTATCTTCTTGCAAAAATACTTCAGGCGAATATATCATGGTTGTATTTTATGTTTATTTCTAATACTATAGTCCTCAGGGCTTCCTTATTTTCTTCTAGTTAATTTTTACCATGGTTTTATTCGCACTTTCTCTGATCATGCATCATCATTCCCCAGTTTTCTCCCACAGTTGTTTGCCTACCAGATTTTTCTAAGGCTTGCCGAACAGTCTCCTGATAATCTTTTCTCTTTCTTCCTATGAGAACTTCTAAATCCTATGTCTGATCCCTTTTATTTTATTTTTTTAAATTAAAACAGTACCTCGTTAATGCCAGATTGCAATCATCTGAA
This sequence comes from Uropetala carovei, assembly GCA_036926305.1. Taxonomy (NCBI): domain Eukaryota; kingdom Metazoa; phylum Arthropoda; class Insecta; order Odonata; family Petaluridae; genus Uropetala; species Uropetala carovei. The sequence continues at coordinate 3,587,994 of JAXCHB010000318.1, read as the reverse complement.
TCCGGTAAACTATGCGAGCTCAAGAAAATATTCCTACGTCTTTGTCTGACCATGATAAAAATCATATGATACCTTTATGTTTTCCGGCATTTTCCAAGCATCCCTTCGTCTTATGTGACGCTCTAAAACACGCGTTTGTTTCTTTTATAAAAATCTAACATTTTATTCCTCCTTCCTAGGCAAAATTCTACAAAATCCTTACTGTCCTCGTCTTGCTCCACTGCAGCATTCCAAATTCTCATGGCTACCAAGTAGTTTTTAGACTACTTCTCTCATAACTTCCTCGAGTTGATAGTAAAATTCCTCTACTTCCTCTTCGCTCTGGTTACTTGTGGGTATATATATATATATATATATGTACTTGTAATCACTACGTTTTTTGGTCTTGCCTTAACATCCACTGGTATAATACGATCGTATATCTGATGTGCGTCAATGACTCTTTGTCCTTTTTATTTAGAACTATTGCTTGTCACCTCTGGCTACAATATCTCCGACTATACATATATTTCCCTGAAATCATCACTTCGAAAATCTTCAACTTCTTTGAAAATCTCCCCCTTCTTTCCACCGCAGTCCTTGAAATTCCCATAATTATATATTTCTGCGTTAATTACTCTCAAATAAAAAATATACAGCCTCAAACTATTGGAGAGTATTACATTTTTAATATCGATGAGATAATTTGAGAAAAGAAATATTACTGGGATCGATTCCGTGCATACTCCGTACTACAAGTAGGTACGCTAACCGCTCAGCTAATCCGAAAATCTATATTCAGGCGTTTTAAGTGGCAAACGATATCTGTTTAATATTTTCTATTCTGATTTCTCGAAACCATTCACATAAACCCCGATACACATCTCCTTATTTTCGATGTACAATCGTGTTTCATCAAAATTCGTGACCAGAAGGTCGTAGCTTCTCCTTCTTAAGCACTTCAACCACGTCTAGATTGTAGATGAAAAATATATTATTTACTTGATGATACTACGATCGTAGAGAAATCAGTCTTGTTGTAATAACAGCTTTCCTGGATGACACATAGCCACCCCCATGCAATTGCACATATATCTCCGTTTTAAATTTTGCTGGCTCGACACGGCTAGATGTCACTGGAAGCGCTTCGAAGTGGAAGTAGGGGAGGCGGTTTCACCCGTACCTTCCAAAACATGTGTGAACAATGTTCACTGAACATCCTGGCGATCTTATTGAATATCGAGGAGATCGGTGTGTTCCGTATGGTTGTGCGTATACAAGTATATATTCGGATGTTTCCGATGTGTTGTATGTACTGCTTTATGCATGTATGTTCAGTTTTTATACTTAGTGTATTTTGTTACCTTGATATGATATTATGTATTTGTATGTGTATATATCACGTCAAGGGTGTCATAGTTTTACGATTGTGTGAACTAGCACAATGGAGATATTGCAGTATGTACATACATTTACACTTCTTGTGATTTAAAATTATCTCTCTGATAGTATCAATGCTCTCATCGGGTTTGAGAGCAAGTATTATGATTTTATATGCAATTTGTGGCATGAACTAACACAATTCAGATAATGAGCAACCTTTTATGTTTTAGTATGTACATGCATACGTACCTGCATACATCTTCTTTGTTAATTTATTCTATTATTTTATTCTTTGTCTGTACTGAATTACATATTTACATGGTTTACAGTGTTGTCTATACTACTTCGTATATGTATATGTTAAGCTTGTTTTTTATACTTAGTGTATCACTGTTTTTTCTGTTTGTGTAATACCAGTTGATGACTCATTTCCACATATTTTTTTTACCTTTCCATGTGTGATCTCTGTTGAAATGCTAATGTTTGAAATGAGATTTGGTAACTGTTTGTTTTTATCTGGTACTTTGTAATGTAACTGTGCCTATCTTACTTAGTGAATATCGGCAAATAATTTGTGATATTTTCGCAAAAACAAGTTTGCTATCTGCTTAAATGCCACGGTTAGAATTGTTTTTTTCACTTAAAAATACGGCATTTGCTTGTTATGTGTACATCTAATGAAACTTAAATAAAGCAATATCAATAACCTACAACAATTGCTATTTTTTTAATTTCATATTTAGAATTTTGCGATCATTTATGTTAAGCATTTTACAAGGAATAAAAAATCTAACATTTTAAACGCGCGCGCTTGGTGCGACAGTTGTGTCATCTGTCAACGCGGGGCGTCGTAAGATTAAACTTCTTCTTCCACTACTGACAATGAGTTGCGCCTCGCTGCACATGGATGATTTAATTATTATAAAACCAATTCTGAACAACAATAGCAATACATAACGTATTATTTACCGTTACCTTTAATTAATACAGTTGATAATCATGTAAAGTAATGAAACTCAAGATGAAAGGAAAACGAAACTTAACAGAAGAGCACAAATTCGCTGGAGATCCTGCCAAATGGAAATATTGCTGAAGCTAGGACAGGGTCGGCAACCTTTTTGACAAGAATTTTTTCAAAATTTGTGTAGAATCCAACATAAGATGAGCCGCAGAACATGTGTAATGAAAAAATGCGTATTAAATACCGTCAAGCAATATTTAATGACAACTATTTATTTAAAAGCATCACACAATGATGTTTGGGGATAGTATCCGTAAATCCCTTATAAACCCTTAATACAGAACGTAAAGTCATTAACGAATTGAAAAAATGGCAAATGCTCATATATAAAAATATGCTGCAGAGAGATAATCGTGACGCGCATACATTTTTAAATTTTAGGCACACGTTTTATAAATTCTATAACTTAGAACAAATAGTTAAACTCAGAATTCCTTCATTTTTCCAGCTCTTCAATATGATTTTTTAAAAATCACATGGCTTCCTTGAATTTTTTGGGCTTCTAAACTTCGCGCATCGTATCGTTTACTGTATACTGACATCTTTTGGGGAAGATACTTATCTCTCATTTCATTAAGGTCTATTGGAGCATATTTTCTGAGTCCTTCATCACAGGTGACCTTTATTTAAATAATTTAATCTTTTTGTCTGGGTAATAAATGGGTGAAACGTGATTGTTTTATCCATTAGACTATTTCTAATGAAAATACAATCCGGTTAGGCGTTCTTAAGTAAATTCTCTTTGATGACCTTTTATTGGCAATCGAATTCAAATTATAAAGAGAAAACCGTATCTTAAAAGGATACTCTAGAAATGTTCGACAAGTTTTATCAGTTGACAATAATTATAAGAGAGTTCCATTATGGAGAAGATCTTAATAAATCAAGTTTCAGCCGTACCAATAAGCCATCCATCATTAAAACTCCAGATGATTTTCGGCAGATAAAATTCTCGTATTTGAAATCTATGCATGGCAAAGAGTAAATAAAAAATCTCAACTACGATAACCAATTGAAAGCGTTAATATAACTAAGTTATTCATTATCCAAGTTTGTTTTTGCTAGGTCGTCGCTTCTCTCTATGAAGATGACCCTTATATATATATATATATATATTACTCTCATGGATTCACATTCTCGTTCGCTATTTCCCTTCTCGATCACTCTTTTCTGATATATATATATATATATATATATATATATATATATATATACTGTGAATTTTCTTTTGCGTTACTCATGTTCGTTTTTGAAATATCACAGTCTGCTTCTATGAATGTTAAGCATGGGTTAGATATTTTTCCTTGCTCAACCTCCTTCTCTAGGGTTCACAGGTGGTATTAGTGTGAACACTACTCATTACTCACAATCTAAATATCGTGTTTGAAAAGCGTAGGTTAGAAAATTGGAGAACGTTTTGATCACGTTACATAAGTTTTTACAATCGAATTCTCCTTTTTTCCATTATTTCATAACGGTTTAGAAAGCTCCAACGGCCAGAAAACTGGACGTCCCTTTCGGCTAAAAAGCAGCCACCATCAGTGGTTCTTTGCTGTTGGCAGCAGTTTAAATACCCGATACAACCCATTTTTATACCACACGTTCGGTATTGTTTTTAAGCACGCAAGCGTTTCCAAATAATTTAGACAACATTATAGGACCTTTTAAGGGTGGAAATTTAGGCGCGAATGTGGGAGAACAAACCGCCAAATATTCACCATTTTTAAAAAAATCCTTAATTCCTCTTCTTGTTCCCGTACTCTCCTTTTCCACCCCGCCTTTCATTCCGTTCACTCGAGCGACGTCCCCTTTCACAACCTCTTTCATCTTAATTCTGCTCTGTTTTTCCCTCGCGCGTGCCCTCTCCTCTCACAAAAGACGACGTCTTCGTAATACGTATAACCGCGAATCCCCTCTTTCTCATCCCTTCTTCTGCATCACCTTCGCCCAGTGTTATCATCATCGGCTTTTAAAAAAGAGAATTGCTCGTTCTCTGCGACAGACGGAGAGTCGTAAGAAGGGAATTTTGCAGACTCAATCTCGCCCGAATAAAGCCGATTATCCACAAATCCATTCCCATATATCTCACACACCCACCCCCCCACCACCACTCCCCCAGCTGGGCCACCTCTGCCTATCTCTCTCTCTCTCTCATTCCCTCCTTCGATATCTCCTCCTCTATCCTTATCGTCTACTTATCCTCCTTCCTTCCGATTCCCTTGATATTCCGTTTTATCTCGAGTTTTTCCGCTTCGCCAATTCCTCCCCACTAATCTCTTTGAAGATCGTCTTTTCCCCCATTCCCATCTCCTACCCGAATATCCGCCTCCTCCTCCCCCTTCTCAGCCCCACTCCCATCTCGAATAACCCTTTACTCGGTTAGAAGACATATTCACACATCTCTCCCCTCAATTCGAGAGGGAGAGAGAGAGAGGATGAGTCCTTTTGCTCCACGTTAGTACAAATTCTCCTCTTTTTCTCCCTCTTCCTAGAGTTTCTTATACTGGAAAGGTTCTCCTCGCGACCCGACCTTTGCCAATGGAGAACTTCCTCACTCCGTTATGCAGAGGACACCTTGGTATATCCATCTCTCCTCTCTCTTTCCCTCCCTCTAGCTTCCTATCTCTCCTCTCTATCTTCATCTCCCATACTCTCTCTTCCTCTCTCTCTCTTCCCCCCTCTCTCTTCCCTCTCTCCCTTCCCTCTCTCTCTTCCCTCTCTCCCTCTCTCTCTTCCCTCTCTCTCCTCTACTCTCTTCACTCTCTTCCTCTCTCTCTCTCTCTATTCAACTCCCTATCTCTCCTCTACTCTCTCTTCCTGTCTATTCCACTCTCTCTCTCTCTCTCTTAGGGTTAAATGGAAGAGGGGACCTTATGGTCTCAATTTCGCCCTGAAAATAAAGTCATCTATCTATCTATCTTTATCTCTCTATCCATCTCTATCTCTCTTCCTCTACCTCCCCGTAGTCAAAATATAAAAATTTAGATCTCTCGCATTTCTCCCTCCATCTCCACATGTATCTCTTAATCTCTCTCCTTATCTACACACTCGCCTTTAATTCTCTTTTTTCCTCTCTCCTCATCTTTCTCCCACGATTTCCTCCCTATCTCTCCTAGTCTCTCCCTCTCTATCTCTCCTAATATCTCCCCCTTTCTCTCTCTCTCTCTCTCTCTCTCTCTCTCTCTCTCTCTCTCTCTCTCTCTCTCTCTCTCTCTCTCTCTCTCTCTCTCTCTCTCTCTCTCTCTCTCTCTCTCTCTCTCTCTCTCTCTCTCTCTCTCTCTCTCTCTCTCTCTCTCTCTCTCCTTCCATCTCCTCGTCCATCCTCCACCCTCTCCCCACTCTCCTATTCCCTTATACCCCTTCCACCTCACATTCCTCCCACCTCCTCCACCTTCTAGTATGTTCGCGACGGATCAATTAGAGGGAGGAGGGCGCTCTTAAGGGCCCTACATGCCCCTTCCCAGACCATTTCCCGGTCTCTTACCTATTCCTTTCCCGCCCCTCCACCTCCGAACCCTCAGGATTCCCTATGCAACAACTCTCTTCTCTCTCTCTCTCGCTCTCTCTCATTCCTCCTCCCCAATGCGCTCTCATCTCCTTCTCCCTCCCTCCCTCCATTCCTCCCTCGCTCTTCCTGCTCAGGCCGATTCAGTGTGTGTGTCGAGGCGTGTCGAGGTGCGGGGATTACGCGCGGATCCGGGGAAATGGGATTGCAGCAGCTTCCCACACCCTCCCGCCCCCTTCTCTCCCTCTCCCCCCCTCCCCCCCCCCCTCATCCCCTCTCCTCCCTCCCACCTCCCGCGTCAAACACTCGTTCCCCTTTTCCTATACACTCTTCCTCGCACACGTTCCCTTCATAGTCGATTCGAGCCCCATACAAATCATATCATGAAAAGAGAGAGAGATAGAGGAAGAGGGAGGGAGAGAGAGAGGACGGAGGGAGGAGGAAAGAGGAGAGGGTAATGTAGGAGGAAATGTGTGTGAGAGGTATGGGTAGGGAGGGGAGGGAGAGAAGGGGTATTTTGGAGGGGGGAAGGGGGGTAGATGGAGATCGCATTAGTTCGTCTAATCGAATTCTCCCTTTACTTAATAAGCGTTCGTTGGATTACGGGGGAGTTTTTTTTTGGAGGAATGGGAAGAAGGGAGTTGTTTCACGACGCGGGGAATGACGGAGGAGGTGAGGGAAAAAATTGAACGGGGAAGTACGGAATATCCGGGGTGTTTTATTCCTCGGAAGTTAAACAGTGTCCCGGCCGAGTGTGTCTTTTCTCTCCGTTTCAACTGAGAGCCGAAGAAGTGGGAAAGAGAGAATTAGAGAGAGAGAAAAGGTAACGGGAATTGCGTTAACAACTCCTTTTTCCCTCTAAAATCTTCTTTTTCCATTTTTTTCCCTTGTCCCTGTCCCCTCTTAAAGGATGCAACACGTGCTGGCCCTTTCATTTAGCCAGGAATTCGCGAGAGTTTTCGTATGATGAAAAATAAATAAAAAAAGCTCTCTTCGGACGAGAGACTTGGCTATCTGACCGAGATGCTTACCCCCCCCCTCCTCCCCCTTCCCCTCTCTACGCAATCCTCTCACGGAAGAGAGAGAGACGTCATCAAACGACGCATTCAAAGGGACGTACACTATGAGGAATCGAATTTTTCTCTCCTATCTCTCTCTCCACAATATCCTTTGATTTTTTCTCTCTTCCTGATGATAATTAAAGCGGAGTCATTCGATTTCGGACTTTGACTGATAAAACGAAATCGAATCTGGGAGAGGATGCCAAATAAGGCAAAAAGCGAACCGATGCGATCGGTTAATCTAATTTCAATAGAGTCGAGAGGGGAATTTTTTAAACGCGGAGATTGATTCGAGTGCTTCATGCGTCGTCGAGGCAGCCCTCGATCACGTTTTTGTCGAATTTTGACGTATTGACTGCAAAGTGCGTGTGGGAAACCATTCTTTTCGTTACCTTTTTTTTGCCGATTATGCAATCAGAAAACGAAAGAGACGTAATAGTTATTTTAGTGGAAAATTTCTTCGAAAATAGATAATTTTATACGCTAAATGGACCGGGAATATCACGAACTCTTCATTACTTGAGATATATAACAACTCGATGACGCAGTAAACATCGCCCTGTAGTGCAAAACTTTGGGACAAGAAAGTTTTTGTCAATTTTTACTTCAAAGAGTTTACGTAAAGAAAACATAGGATGCTGTTCAGAAATTCCGAATTTCATGCAAAAATTATTCTGTAAATTCAGATTTTCCCGAATATAAAGTTGAACGTTAGCAGCAGGAGTCCATAATCTACGGCCCGCAGGTCTCATCAAATTCTTTTAAGACTTGCATCGCATAATTCCTAACAAGAGATGTCATTAATGAAATGTAAACGGTATTTTTTAGTACGCAGGTGCTATGTACTTTTGATATACACGTTTGACATCTTTTAAATTCTTATAAATTTACACATGGCCCTACGAGTCATTTGAAAAGTCGTACGTGATCCGTACAATTATTCTCTTCCCAATTCGTTGCCTATTTCTAGCACTACTTTTCCTCAGACCTCCTTCGACATTCCGCCAAACCTCAAATTTTGACCCGCCCACTCTCCCGGCCCATGTCTTATTATTCTGTTATCTTATTACTATCTTTATAACCCATCGATAATCGTTGTTTCGATCAACCGTCGTTTGTCGCCAAGTGGTACAAAAAATGAAGATGTTGAATGAAGCAGACAAATAAATAAGATGATGAGAGAGAAAGATTGCTATCGCAGTGGAAGACAACCTTTTCTGAATGGTGGGCCGCGTTGGTTACAGTGAACCCTTCGGTGGGACGCATTGGACATGGCCAATGGGTTATATAGTAAAATCGTAAGTTACCTAGAGATTTTTAGGCACCATATGCGTGGAAATCAAGTTAGAATTAGCTGTTTAGGGTTAACATTTCAATATTTAAAATCATGATGGAATTCAAATCTTAGAAATATCTTTGAGAAAAAAAATGAAAAACGACATTGAAAAGAACTTTCTTGAATTAAGAAATATTTCGATAGATTCTGTCGAAACGGTGCGCTGGTGCGCTGCGGCTTTTCTCGGAGAACATTTAGTTTCGTGTTAGAGAAGCGATGGCGAAACTTGCCCGCGTGCCAATATTACTGAAATTATCGATTTTTTCCGGTTCGCGTGCAAAAAAAAAGTTCTTGATTTTTTTTGCGTGACAACTACATTAAATTCGTGATCAAGACATAATAAATTGAAATTTGTAACCATAAAACTAATGTTTACAATAGTTAACTAAGTAACACAAATGTTTTTGCGGCACTAAATCAGTACTATAAATGTTTTAATTGGTTTTCGCCTTTCGTTGGAGTACCAACCAAAATCGTTTTGCGTGGCACTTATGGTGCGCGTGCCATATGTTCGCCATCATTGTGTTAGAGCAGACATATTTCCTGTAAATTGAAACAGGGTTAAGCAAAGATGAAAATATATATATATTTATAATACTGCCTTAAAATATAAGAAACAAACAGCAAAGCATTCCTTCGCGGATTGCTGTAGTACAACCGTCAACTCATTTGTCAAAAATTAACATATTTCTTAAATGTTTTATAGCTTATTAAACCTCAAGTGATAAACATGGTCCCAAAACGCAGTCTTGGTGACAATGCTGCTAAAAGGTCCTGAAATGTGACATACCTTCAAATAAAACTAGAAGTGCACAAATGAAAATGACACAAGTCTAAAATTTCAAGCAAACTGAGGCCTAAAAATTTAGTTTTATATGACGCGTGTAAGGTATTTTTGAACGAATTAGAGGCCTATGACTGGTAGAATATCCGCCCGACAAGTGGAAGGCCCGGGTTCGATTCCCGGTCATGGCAGATTTTTTCACCTGTTTCCTCATCTCCCATCATAACAGCTTATGCCTGTCGCATAAGGATCTTCAGATCATCCTTTCTATCAATTTAGAGGCCTATGACATTGTTCCTATGGGAAAATCGGTTTCGTCGTTTCGCTAATCGTCGGAGATTTGATGGATCAATTAATGACAGCTATCGAAGTCCTACTGTAGTTTTTTTAATCAAACGACATCTCAAAACATTCTAACCTGGCCATCTTTTTTTCCTCGTGGAGCTTTCATCGTCTCTCGTCTTCTCAGTAACGTCTCCTTTTCTCATCCTACTTCCTTCCTGGTATCTTGGCTACTCCATACTGCATACCGATTCGGAATAATAAGGGGAAATTTTCACCTGCTCTGTTCTTCTCCCCTCCAGTTTTACATTTACGTGCGTTTTTCCGCTCTTAGAAAATCTCATGTCTTTTGTTTTTCTACAAATCCCTCTGAGAATCACTTGTATAAGGAGATTGGAATGGTCCCGCGTTGGGCGCCTCGTTCTGTTTTTGGCAACTATAAGATTTATAACACTAGCGTATCAGAGATTTAGAGACACCTGAGACGGCATACAACGGAGCCTAGAATAAATGTACACAAACGGAAACTCTTCGGAAGTTTCGGAATCGTTCGAGGTGTGCAAAAATTTTATCTTGTAACGATAATGAACTCAGTGAGCAAGAAAATGGTTTGAAATAACCAAAATAATCGGCATGTGCTTTCTTGCACAACGAAACCGACTAATACAGATTTTATAGGAATGATTTGATGACAGATCATGCCATTCCCTTACTGCGACTTGTCGAATAATACAAATGAAACTATGATATTCGCCTGTACACTACGTAACATACGCATTAGAGTAAAAACCTTATTACCCCATTGTATCTGAGCCATCCGCCGTAATTTTTATTCCAAAATTCTAACTCCAAAAGAATACGATTTCGAAATTTTAGATGCACTACATTTAAAACAAAATAAAGTGGCACGGGTTTATGTTTCATTCGTGAAACGTTTTAAATGGCGAGAGAAATCGTCGGCGATCGAGTCCCCCTCCCCCATCGCCTCCACCCCATCGGCTCCATCCACCGTTTCCCAGCTCGCACGTGACTCCCGCAGCATCCCTCAGAGGCGCTTCATTTCAGATTCGAGGTCGAACCAACGAACCGAGAAGCAAGGCGGTCTCTCGCACGCAAACAAGAGAATGGGAAACACGCTATCGCAACACCCCTGCTAGCTATCTACGTCGTTACTTGGGTCGTCCATCTGTGTGTGTCTGGGTGTGTACACCTTGTGGACGCGGTGTTTGCGAATGGTTTGGATCGAGATAGAGAGTAAGGCAGTCCCCGAGGCGCGGAGGGGTGCAAGGCGATATACCCTTCGGTGCGGTAAGGGGCAATAGATGGGAAGGAGACCCCCCATCTGCGTAGGAGGAGGAGAAGAGGAAGATAGGGGGGAGGGGGAGGGGAAAGCGAAGGGGGGGAGAGAGATGGTGAAAGGGGGGCGGCCTATATCAAAGCGGGGCGTTGCGGTTTTGCGGGGGACAATGGTGAAAGAGGCGGGACCCGGGAAAGGGGTGGAGGGAAAGTGGAGACCAGATGAGAAGGAAGGGGAGGAATCGTAGGTAACAAAACACGACTGCGACGCGCAACTTTTTCCCTCCACACACACACACACACGCTGGCCACCGTGTCGCGTGTTGTCCCCGGAGGTAGGTCGGGAAGAGTTGGAGGCGGGTGAGATGGAGAGAAAGAGGGGAATACATGGGGGGAGGGAGGCGAGAAGAGAGACAGGCCAGAGGGTTGGATCGGAATGCGAGAGAGAGGGGTTGGGGGGGGGGGGAGGGAAAAAAGGTGGGAGGACCCGCCCACTTCTCGCCGGCTGGACAAAAGGGATTTCTACGCCGCGGCCTCTTTTGGGACGTGTGGTGCGGGTGTCAAAGAGGGGATTCTCCCGAGGAGGGAGATAAAAGTGGGAGGGGATGGAATGAGAGGAGGAGAGGTGAGAAGGGGGAGGCGTCAGTTACAGGACCGGAAAAAAAAGAAGAGGAACGGAATGCGGTCTTTCGGGGGGAGGGGGGGGGAGGGAGGAGGTAGAGAGAGGTAGATAGAGGGAGGTGTGAAGGAAGGGTGAATGAGAGGACGGGTGGCGAGGGAGGGAGAGGGTATTGCGGAGAATGGGCACTAGGAGTCTTTTCGACTTCAAGTAAAAGGTTTTTGAAGATCGGAAAATTAAGATATTTAGGAACCAAAGAGATTTAGATAGAGTTCATTCTTTGATATACACCTATCATTCGCTTTGCAAGGTTCATACGTTTCTGGAAAATACCATGTAAAGCGAAACCGTGCAAAGTGAGGTAGGATAGGGATATATAGGATTACATTTGAACAGCGTACTGAGTTCAACGCGCATATATTTTGTTATAAGTGCTGTATTCATAAGTGCTTACTTTGATCTATATTATATACACTCTAACTGAAACATTTTACGCTTTTCTAATAATCTGAGACATTCAAAACCAGCTAAAGTGAATCTGATTGCAGTGCAATTCGAGGTACATAGTTCTATATAAATAAAAACGTGTTAAAACGAAACCGTGAAATTCAAAGGATGAAAGCACAAAGGTCTTCGGATCAGAAAAAATAACAAAGTTTACGCTTAAATAATTTATCCAAGCACGGATATTATAATAGTTATATTTAAAGACGATAAGCAGCAATTTTATCGCTATAGAATAGTTGTATTGCGTGAGAGAGACTGAATAATTTTAATGATCACAACCTAAATGTTGGTAATGTAAACTTCACAATATATAACATACGTGGATTCAAAACTGTAGTAGTCAACAAAAACTTGAGATTTAGGAAATATGCATGAAAATCGGTTGAATAGCAAAATTTTCGCGTTATTCTATCCTGTTTTCAACTAAAACGAGAACGGAATACCGAAACGAGCTTTTTATATTGATATAAAATATTTTCGTGACTATTAACTTATTGACCGGCATATTTCTCGAACTTTTTCCTTAGAATTCTGAGTTCTAAAATATTGTGTATGTACGTATTACACCCGGAACGATAAGACAAAGGATTCGCTAATTACCACTCCTATTCACGATACAATTCAGCATTTTATCGGAAAACTGTAAAGATTAGTTACAATTTACATCGGTAACGCGAAATCTAATTTTAAAACATTTATTTGACTCTAAACATTGCTGTTTTCAGCTACTTTATACGAAATATGTAAAAAGGACAAGGTAAGCACCAAAAACGTTGTTTCATGCCGTTCATGCGAGAATAAATGCGTCATTGCGACAAATTATGGTAAGCATCCACCGCACTATAAAGAAGTGCTTCCGATTTTTTCTAATATCCAAATATAAAGAGAAAAACATATACGTTACAAACGTTAATATTCCTCAGTTTTTCTTCATTCTCAGAATTTATTTATTCCACAGCAATTTTCGTAAAATCTTTTACAAGAAAAAGTAAGGAGTTAGGAATTGCGCCAGGAATAAAATTTTCTAATTTTCACATCTAAAAGTTAGAAAGCGAGTGTCGTGCTACTAAATACGTACCTATGTAATTGAATTATGTTGAATATATGCCGCACGACTACGCTGGGATGTGAGCCATGCTTTAAAAAACTACCCAACAAATATCAAAAGTTTGAGTAAATGTGGTGAGCACTTCGGTTACACTGCTTTTCTCGAATCAACGGCCGTTAATCTGGCACAAATAATAACTATTGCAGCAATTACAAAAATCACCCATCCAGTATAAACTCCGGTGCTGGCGGAAGGTCGCTCACAGCGTACAACAAAACGCGTTCCTGCAGTTTATAATATTCTACTGTTTTTTTTTCCGGATACAATAAGTTAGGCTAAGAGAATCTCATCAAACTGCAAGCTTGGTGCACCTTCTGCCATACGATCTCGGCGGCGTGCAGGACAGTAACGTAATCAGGCAAAAAAGTGAAAAAATTTCGTGCATTCCGCTGCTATCCACACCTCGCGAATATTTATCCGTGTAATTCATCGATAAAATTGATCGGTTATCATAAAATATAGATAAATATACGCTTCGTGCATGCAAAATTCTCATCACGCAGATAGATTTCTCCCACTACTTTTTATTCCGAAATTAAAAGCCATTCGCGCGTGGATTGGTGAGCGCGTTCTCTCGGGACAAACACGAGAAACCATTAAAATTCAACCGCTACACTAATATAACATCAACTCGGCTTAAACTTCAACTCCGTGGAAACTTGATTTATACCAAAGACGGAGGAGTTTAAGACGCCCCGAGGTTGCGACGGAAGTCGGAAGGTGGAGGAAGTGGGTAGAAGGGGGGAGGAAGCAAGTGGTTTATCTTCCTGGATGAGTCGTAGAAAAAATAAAAAAGAAAGCCGGCGTGGCGGAGATAAGAAGAGAGAGAGAGAGAGAACAGTGAGGATGCAACGAAAGGCAAAGGATGACAAAAGGAAACGTGAAGAAAAAAAGAGGAAGTTTGAAGGAGAGATGAAAGGAAGATGCGAGAAGGATGAGGGATAAAGGAGAAATGACGGAGAAAGAGGGAAGAGGGGAGGAAACAGGATAGGGAGAGGAGATGAAGGGAAGCAAAGATGGAGGCGACACAGGGTTGCGGCTTGGCTTGGAGTAGTGAACACCCAGTTTGTCGGCCTCAAATACCCCCAAGGGTTTCTCCATTTCTCTCTCTCTCTCTCTCTTTCCCTTTCTCTCCCTCCCCTCCCACCCATTCCTCACTCATGTTGTTTGCGGTTAGCGGGAGGGATGGTTTGCTGGAAGGCGGTACTAGAGAGATGCCACCCGAGTTTCGTGCCTCAAGCCACTCCCCCCCCCTTCCCCCCTCTCCTAACCTCTTTCGCCCTCTGCCCTTCACCTTTCCCATCCCCCCTTTCACCTCCTACCCGAATCTTCCGGCCCGCCGACCGCATCCAAGCAGTCAACTCCCTCTCACTCTTCCCTCCCCCCTCCCCCTCCTCCCCTCCCTCAGGCCCACTGCCTCCGAGGGAAGCCTCCTCTCACTTCCCCTCTACCTCCCTCATCTTCAACTTCTTCCTCCGCTCCAGATGATCCTCTTCAAGCTCTCCTCGTGTCCATGTGCCACCTATATTCCTCCCTCGTAACGCGAGGCTTACTCTTAAACCTGGCAAACATCCCCCAACCTTCCCATTCTCCTTACTTTTTTTCCTATTCTCTCAGCTATTTAGGGGCAACTTCCTCGCACGTGTTACTGGCTCTGAAAACTTCTTCCGGGGATGAAATCTCGGTTTCTCGGTGTTCAAACGACCGTGTGAAATTTTCGTCTCATTATCTCTCTCTTTCCCCTCCCCCCCCCCCTATCTTCCTTTCTCTCACTCTCTTTATCCTTCTCTCTTCTCTCATCAATTTCCTCCCACGGTTCTACAGCTACAACTACTACTGCAACAATAAAATCAGTCTACACCAGAGGCTCTCAACGTGGTGCCCGCCAAGCCATTTCTAGGTACCCGATTTCATTCGCACACATGGAGATGTTCATAATCCCTTTTCCAATGATGTAAGTCTCGAAAATTTCGTTACTAATATTTTCGTTTACAATGTTTCCAAAAGAGTTAATGCTGTAGCGAACGATAGCAGTAACTCATTTGCTTCATGAAAATAATCGTTAATACCGTAACAGTGCTCAGGCATCCTGTCGCCTGTGGCGAGGTATGACTCGTTTCTTTCCATCCAACTTCCTCAACTCGAACTTCTCTCCATCCTCTGATAGAAAAAAAAAGTATTGAATGAGTTTCTTTTCTTTTCGCATAATACAATTGTTTCAAGCTTTAATAAAAAATATTAGTTGTAAAATATATTAAATTATACAACTCACTGCGTAATTTCTCGTGATTTCTAACAATTTTCATGCTTGTGCACGCCTCCATATCCCAGAATTTGTTGAGTGCCCAATGGAGGTAAAAGATTGAGAACCACTGGTCTACGCTATCATTTATTCTTATCAAATTGAATAAATGCTTTTAATTTTTAGAATTCACTGTCTGTGAATCGCCACTGAGGACGACTGCTTTTTGGTTTACAGCTACATGAAACACTCCAAGTCACCTTATTGGTGGATGGCAGGGGGTGCAGTGCACCAAAAGTTTCTACTCTTCCTACCTTACCTTTTCCAAATGATCTGGTTTTCCCAACCATTTCACGGCTTTGGAGGAATGTAGTTTATCAATTTAACGCTAATAGTAGTAATGCAAAGAATAATATAAACCTGCCTCTCCTGAGATGCAAGGCCCTACGAAGAATACTACCAATCCACTTTGGAATGGAACCATATATGTAGAGGTTTGTCTTTTCTGTGGGAATATCGGGGGTTGCTGCAGTAGAAGTTCCGTCAGGAAGAATTAAAAACATTGCCATACGTCTACCGGATTTTCAGGGTGAACCGTAGCACTATCAAATTAAACGTTCACTTAATCACTCGTCCATTTACGGGCGCTATAACGCTAAAAATATTCGCTAAACAACGAAGCAATTGTTTCGAAAATCGCTCAAATGAGTCTCCAAAATATGACTACAAAGAAAACATACACCAACACATCCATAATTGTTACATCTCTCCTCGGGCAACAGAATGCCTGTGTATGCCACCGCGTAGGAATCGATGTTTATCATAACTTGTAGTGTTCAGTTTGTAGTAGTGGCGAGGTTAACTATTCAATGTCTTTCTCAGTAATACTAGTATATGCAGAGATTTAGTTAAATCTTCTAAGAATAATACTATTGTATAATAAGCATGTATACACCAATTTCTGTATATCATCTTCTAAGAAAAGTTGCATATTTATTGTGCCTGGAGATTATTAAAGGTTTAAAAATGTAATTATGGGGCTATACTTTTTATATGGTGGTTTAATAAAGGTATTTAACGAAAATATATATTTTCATTATACATATTTTTTTAAAATATTCAAATATTTTAGACTGAATAATGTGTTTGGAAAATATCTGGATTTTCAGTAATGAAAAGTGAAAAATCTTCGGAATTTCCGTCCTGAAAATGTGACAACCCTGTATACCAGTGTTTAGAGGCATTCATTTTTTGGCACTACGTAATCGTCATATTATTATTAGGAAGGACATTGCCTATCCAAACTCCCAAATTGTTGATTTATTTAATGGAAAACGTTAGTCATGCCAACCCTAACAATAAACTACGAAACCTAAGAGTGCCGCAAAGCTCGTTTGCTCTATGGCATATCATCTCAATGAAATCTCTTTCTCATTAATAGAAATTACATACAAACTAACCAAAACTTGTCGTCTTCGACGATGCGAGGTGTACAAATCATTAAAAAGTGTTTTGTTTTTCCTTTAGTCATATTGTTCCATCACAGATTAAGCCTGTAAAGGACTTTATGTTGTATGATAAGTGAAAAACAATATTCATAGAAATGTATCAGTGGTTCAATAAACCACGCCAGCCTACACCCTACCCCCGCGGGTTCCCAGAAGTAGTCCAGGGGTTCGCGAGTAATGCTCGACAATTATTAATAACAATTAAATATAATAAAACGTGCAACATAATACCGTATGAAGTGCACACCGGATTCCAACTATACGTTACTTTTAGAGAAAATGATGCCACAGAGCGATGGTGATTTTCTAAAAAACGTAGGAAAAATAAATACTCTATTAGATACAAAATAGGTACTATGTAGTTTTGGGGTCCACAAAAATATTTGAACGAAAAGCGGTCCTCAGATTCCTAAAGTTTAAGAAACGCTATACTAATCTGGTTTTTCCAAAATTCCTACGTAAACCTAAGAGACGTATTTCATCAATTCGATTCCGGTAGGAACGCGATCTCGACAACTCTCTTTCGAATTAGTCAACGATCTCCTCCCAAATTTCCTTAAATCAGTTTCTCCGTATGCTGTTTCTCCCCCTTCAACCACGCCGCCTATTCCCTCACTCCTCATCTCCTATATCCTCCTCTATCGCCGCCCTCGTTCCCGCTTCCTCAAGAGATTGAGCCGTTCTCAGCCCTTCCCACATCTACTCATCATGGCTCCGTAAACCTTGACTTCCTATTCTACGGATTCACTCCCGTGGTTCCGATCCTTCCGCTATACGCTTCCTTTACTCTCTCACACACACTCTCTCTCCCTCCCTCTTTTCCTCTCTCCCCACTAGCGCTTTGGAACTTCCCACATGCAGAACTCATTCGAAACATGGAAGCGAGGACACTAGGAGGTCTCACCACGAGGTTATTATTTTTTTAAAACTTCTCAACGCCCTGAATTTTAAATTTTATCCGTATAAATAGTACCGCACGAGTACTGATAGGAGGCGCGCGCTGAGTGCTCGTCTAATTTTACCATGCATGTGAAACTATAATATCTTTTACGACTACGTAATTTTTCGATTTTGAGTTTGCACGATTTCGCGATTCAATTTTTCAGTCAATTGCGTTCGAGTCGGAAATGTTTCAGCGACACAATTTTCGCGAACGGTAATATTTCGAATGCATTTGCTATTTTCTAGGGATAAGTATAGTGAGGTTGGACCGCGAAAAAATCAGAAAACGATCTAAATTTTTATCTAACTCAGGAAGGTTATTTGTTTAAAGCTAGACTATTCCCACTTTTTATTTAAAAGGAACCGATTTTTTTCAAAGTCGGTAATTTCAAATATCTTTCCTCTGTCTGCCAATCAATAAATGAGATTGATATAAATATTTTGTTCACTTTTTTTTAAATTCTCATAAAACTTCCAACTCCGTAAACATGTTAACATTGTGAAAAACCTAATACATATTATGTACTTCCAACATCGCCGAATTTGGACTTGTTGAAAATCTTCCATCTACAGAAATTACTAGAGCTAACTTAAGAGATCCTTCGTGAAAATGGCATCAAAATGATTGCAATTATATCTTCGCCGTTACCACAAACATAAAATAAAGTCCTCCTTTGTGAACTTCGTTAATCCTCATCACCCTCCCCCCAGCGCCAATTGTCAATCGGTCGTGTCGTAATCTTCCTTTAATCAATTCCTATTTCGAAAACAATTTCCGACGCGCTGTTCACGAAGGCCGTTTGCGAAATAAACATCCCCATCCGTCTATTACGTTTTAGTCGAAAATCGCTGAGAATAACCCGCCGCACAAAAGGACATCGACTGCCCTGTCCTATACCGCCCGCATCCGTAAACAAGTCCCGTTTGCCCTCGCTCCTCTCGCTCATTGTTGTCGGATACTGTTTCCAAAATCGATCGCGGATGTAAGTAATTTTTTACTCCGTACTCCGGAGGTGCGGGGAGTTTGGTGGGGAGGAGGACGAAGCGGAGGCGTGAGAGGGTAGGGAACGGCACGCGTACCGTTGGAACGATTACTAAAATTGGAAATGGAGGAGAGGGGCAGAAGGGTCCATATTTGCTCGGGTTTAAAAAAGAAAAACTGAAGGGGATAGGAGAGGTTGTGCAGCGCGATGACGAAACGGCAGTCCCATATTTAGTCGACACTCGGTTGCTTGGAAACGGTTCACAATCCTCGAAAATTCCGGAATTTTTATTCATCCTTTTAAAGTTTCGCGAAAGCGCCACATTTCCGACGAGAAGAACTTTTATTTGGCACGTTCTTTTTTTTTTTTTTAAAAAAAGATCCGTTTTCTCGTTCAAGCGTGGTGACTTTAGGTCGGCATTTGATTTGCGATGCTGGATATTATAAGTCTGGGTCAAATTTTTTCAAAGTGCGTGACGTGGAAAGTTTCCAGGGTTGTTGCGACAGTTTTGTTTGCCAATAGAGAAATAATTGGAAATTTAATAACTAATGAGAAATAAAGGAGTATGCTTATCACATATTTAACTTTTTGTATTATTTCATGTTTTATACACCGCATTTCACTTAATGCCATCCATATTATATAACTTCGGTTCATAGATAAAATATTCAAACAAATAAGGCTGGCTGTTATGCCCACAAATCGTTTACCAGGTAGCTGTTGCACTACAGTTATTACTGCATTTTTTAAATTTAGAAAATTATATTCATTTTGCTCAAGCCTAAATCTGAACTATGTACTTATGTTGTCTTCAGTTTAAGAACTTTGTAAATTGGAGTTTTCGGTGAAAAAAATTTGGAACAAAACTGAAACGTTTCTTCAATTTCTGTACAGATTAAAGTATTCGAAAGTATTCGAATACGCAAGAGTTTCAAATGAGGAATATCAATGACCGAATCGGTGGTATGCTGTCCAAGTTGTGCTTCCGTCATTATAAATACACCTGTTCCCTCCTATTTCATAATCCTTTATGCAATGTTTTCGTATTTGTTGCACTTCATAAATTAATTTTAGTTTGTTCATTCAAATGTTCATGGAGGTCTTAATTAAAGGTCAATAGCGATCTTACTAGGATGAAGTGAATATAAATTCGGCCCTGAAGCATTGTCAATTTTGGCATTCCTGTTATTAAAAAATTCAGCTGGTGATGCAAATTTCTGGCGAACACCAGTAGCGTTTGATATAAAAGCTTTCGAGAGAATATTTTTCAAAAATCTTTTTTATTGGAAATGGATGGCGTTCAAAATTTAAATCCTCTCAACAAAATCACGAAAGTATCCTGTCGATTTAGTTCAAATTCATTCTACAAAGAACTTGCACCACAGAATATTTTTATCGTATTTATCTCACTTCATTGGTACGGAATCTAAATGCGCTGTCTCCGTGAAATTTAAATATGAGCTTCGGATCTTTTTACATCAAATGCCATAAATATACAGTAATCATAATTATACAGATATGAAAAAGAGATAAAAATGATTGCTCCGATAAGGCTCATGAGCGAAATACAGACGATTTTATCGCAATTAAGCCATGCTTACT
Source organism: Uropetala carovei (assembly GCA_036926305.1). Lineage (NCBI taxonomy): Eukaryota > Metazoa > Arthropoda > Insecta > Odonata > Petaluridae > Uropetala > Uropetala carovei. The sequence continues at coordinate 3,567,836 of JAXCHB010000318.1, read as the reverse complement.
ACTGGAGAGCATGTTTGCGAATTATCTTAGAATCCCCACCGATCCAACACGCAGGACAAACACCATTTACTTTTTATTCCAAGGCGAAGACGATAAGAAAGATTCATTATTTTTTCTCGGGCCAGCAATCGATTCCGAGTCGGAGTCGCAAAAAAAATAAATAAATAAGCGCGACCAAAATTATTATCTCTCGAAAAAAACGCCTCAACGGAGAGAGGAAAACCTCAGAGGCAGCGGAGGCAGAGAGAGAGAGAGGGGGGGGGGGGGGGAAGAGACGGAGGAGAGATAGCGGTCCCCGTACAACATACAACACAGTACGTTCCCCCAAAAACCCCCGACACCCCTTTAGTCTCTCCGTTAAAACACCCTCCGTGATAATTGCTGCGAGCCCTCATCTCTCAGGAAAGGGGCGGAGAGAGAGAGGTTTGGGAGGAAGGGGGGGGGGAGGCTTGGTGGGGCGGTGGAGGCTGGAAAGCACTCTCAGCCCGTCTTGCAGAGGAATGCCGGCCGGCTTTCAAGGGAATGAGAGAGGGGAGAGAGACAACCCTTATGGGATTATTTTTTTTATTCCACACTCCATCCACGTTGGAACCTTAACCTCTTCCTCTTTTCCGACTCTGGTAAAAAAAATACTCTGCCGTGGATAAAGAGCGTCCCTTGAGGGGCAGGAAGGGGGATAAAAGGGGGTGCGTAAAGGGTCGCGGCGTAAGGGTTAGGGTGTGGAATGGAGGATAACGATGAGCAAAATTTAGGAAGAAACGGCGGTGGAGAGGGAGCGGCAAGCCCTTATTTATCCCCCGCGAGGAAAAAATGAACTTCTCTCTCTCTCTCTCTCTCTCTCTCTCTCTCTCTCTCTCTCTCTCTCTCTCTCTCTCTCTCTCTCTCTCTCTCTCTCTCTCTCTCTCTCTCTCTCTCTCTCTCTCTCTCTCTCTCTCTCTCTCTCTCTCTCTCTCTCTCTCTCTCTCTATCCCGACACGCCTTAACAGAGCCAGATAAACCCCTTCTCCCTCCTCTACAGACCCTCCCACGCCTCCTCTCTCTCTCTCTCTCTCTTCTCCCTTCGCTCCCCCATCCACACATCTGCCAAACAAGGCCGCTGACACCGTCCTCCTAATGACTGCCGCTTTTTGCTCTTTCTCTCCCTTCCTCCTCCCCCCCCCTCTCTCTCTCTCTTACCTCTTCTCCCCCTCTCTGTCCTCACCGCTAACGTCCTCCCTTTCATTAAAAAAAATAAAGGAAAAACACCTCTTCTTTCGTCCCTTCCAAATCCTTCTCCCTTTGCACCTCTCTCTCTCACTCCCTCTTGCCCTCTATCCCACTCAAATCAACGAGTCCACCTCACACTCCCTCGAAAACTTCCTCGGCCAAACTCCAATATTTCTTCTCTCGGAGGTCTTTGACGTCATGCTAAATCCCCGTGGCGGCACATAGAGATAAAGAAAGAAGATTGAAAGGGAATAGGGATTCCTTGGATTGTCCATCGCGCTTTCATTACCTTGACTTCCCGACCCTATTTTCTATCCAATAGAGTCCCTCCAAGACATGGCGGGCAAACATTTTACTCCATTAGCAGTTCATGGTGAATTGGTGGGCCTCATTAGCGGATACAAATGCTTCGGCAGGTCGCGTTAGTTTTTCATATAGGAAGTTAGTCGAGAGATTGCGAAGGATCCTATCGGTGAAAAACGACAACAAATAATTCTTTATAACTTCGTTAGAAAAAAATATAGAACGAGCTTTAAAAAAAAATACTTGTCTCAGGTATCTCCAATAGCAACTACAAAGTAATAAAAACCAGATGCACGAGTTCGATAATTCTCTGTTGAATTCACTAGAAAAAGTTTTACGGCCATAATTTTAACCAAAAAATATGAAATTATTGTATTATGTTTGACGGTTCGCTATAACATGGGCAGGCACGATCACGAGGATAAAATACGAGAGATCGGCTGTAGGACCGAGCGATATCAGGGCTCGTTTTTCCCAAGGACCATACGGGATCATAATAGGAGAGTGATTCCCACGAGGGACGTTATTAGGCAGGTTTTGGTGCGCTGCACCCCCTGCCACCCACCAATCTGGATCGGATACGATACTCTCGCGATCCAGATGTGGCGCTCTGGCTGCAGTTTGCCTAAACCTGCTCCAGGAAGACAATGTCACCAAATTTCTTCTGTCCGCAGTTAAGGACTCTCAAAGCTTCTTGTAATAGGCGAGTAACTAACATCCGGGCATTATCAGAAACCCCCTTTCCTCTAACTCTTGTTAACCGTTTTATTTGTTCCTCCTCTCTTCCTTCTTCATCATAATTTCTTATCTCCTTGATTATCGCGATTGGACTCCGATACGTATTTCTACAACTTCCACGATTGTAGGTTAAGGTAAAGCTTTACTTTCCTCGTTAGCAATTGATATCTGAACCGTCACCATGTCCTGCTATTCCATGCCCACTATTCAATCTTCTTATGGCGCCCCTTTCCCGGAGTATGTATACTCGTGTCCAGGACCGGATCAAAGTATATTGTGAGCCCCGGACGAGATTTGATACCAGCGCCCTCATCAAATAATTTCAAGAAGACGTTCAAACGTACATTTTGTTTATCGTTCCTCAAAAATGAAAACATTACCTACGAAATAATTGAGAATGCCATTGATATTTTGCCTCTTCTGCGGTGTAAATTGCTAGCTAATATTTGTCTATTAGCAAGCTGCGAATACAAAGTTTATCGGAAAAAGCGTCCCATATATAGTTACGCCCCGGGCAGCCGTCAGGCTCGCCTGTACCTCGGGCTGGCCCTGCTCATGTCATTGTTTTAGAAGCAGGAATCGTTCGATCGCCAACAAGGACAGCTGGTTTGTAGCCAAAATCCGCGTTTGTTTTTCCTGTTCTGTTTACTGTTGAAATCATCCATGCAATCCAGATATGAGGCGATCACGATATTTCATTTTCATGATGGACCCACACTCGAAGACTTTCGAATATCCACGTTTTCCTTGATAACTCTACAGATTACTTTCTCCTTCTACGAATCTCTTCAACGCGTCGTTCTAGAAAAAAACGTATTTTTTATTAGTTTGCATTTTATTCCTACGAATTTCGAGTTAGTACTTTGTTTTCCGTTTCTACATCAGCGTCAGTCCTTTTTTTCCCTGTTCGTACTTCTTCCATCGTAACTAACCCCAACTCTCTAATAGTTAAAACTCCTACTATATACGTATCTACAATTCTCGTTTTTACTTTTCACATTTACTTCCCGAAGAGGAGTTAAACGCAGCCCTCACATCAAACTCAGCAAGCTGTCGTAAGTCAAACTCTTCCTGCTTTAAATCATTTCTCCATTTTACATTTATCTATATCACATCCTTGCACTCCTTGTCCTTACACCTCCGCACTCATCTACTATATACATCACGCTCCATATTACTCCTTTTATTTTTTCTAATCCCACCGTGTCACGCCATGCCCGTCCTACCTATGCCCTCGTCTATTTTCACATAACCTTCTTCCTCTCCCTCCCGACCCCTCCTTATTCCTCTCCCTCCCGACCCCTCCTTATTCCAACCTCTCCTCTCCAACCCTTCCTCCTCTCTCTCTCTCGAGGCACTCCTTAAAGTGGGCGTGGCTTAAGGATTCACCGCCGAGGAGTGAGCAAGAGAGAGAGAGGAGTCTGGCCAATGAGAGGCCTCCCTCTAGGTTTGTTGTTGACGTGGAGTGGGCGAGGTCTCCGGGAGAGTCGTAAAAGTGAGGGAGAGAGAGAGAGAGGACGGGAAGAGGTGTGTATATGTTAAAAGAGGGAGGAGGAGGAGGAAGAGGGAGTGTTTGGGGTACTACACTCCCCTCTTCGTTGACTCCCTCCATATACATATATCTCACTCCTACTTTTTCTCTAGTCCCTCCCCTTCTCCCCCTCTCTCTCTCCCTCCCTTTCAGTCAGAGGGAGAGAGTGAGAGAGAGAGAGAGGGGGGGAAGGCTTTGAAAGATGGCAATCTTCCTTGCGGTGAAGTGGTTTCGACTGAATAACATGTTGCCCTTCTACACTGTACTGCGGAATAATGCAAAATCCGTGCGGCGTATGGCCCCTGACCTTATAATGAAGACGTCTGTATGGGGATGCGTGAAAGAATGGGTGGTTTTTTCCTTCCCCCTTTCCCTATCACCTCCTTACCTCCCTCAATGTCCGTGAAATCGCTGCGATTTTCCTAATCCGGAGCGAGTCTCGAGGGGATTTCAACGGAGGGAACTTTCGGGGTTTCGGAAAATCGTACGTCTGATCGCAAAAGTTATAAGTTTGTGGTTCTAAATTACCTTTTTCGACTTCGGTATTGCATCGTTCAATAGAAATGAGGTTGCACTTTTAAGGGAATGGTTTGGATCGCATATTCTGAAGTCTACGTGGAACCATTTCTTAAGACGACTGTTAGAAATAAAAACTAAACCGCGGGAATGGAGTTTTCTTCAAATGATGCGTTTCTTGCATGCACTGCGCAGTCAGGGAGGAGGGCAGCTGGACATTTGCCTCTTCTCAATATCGCAAACAATTTGACCTGCGATTTCTTTCGCATAAATTTCACATTTATCTTGAAAATAAATGTATTTATTAAATTACTCTTGTGACTTCCTTATTTCGTGGCGATGTTCATAAGTTATTATTGAAAATTATCAAAGAAAAAAATAAGAGCGTAATTTCCGCATGAAAATATGCCTTTTATTATTTGTCACCTCTGAATTAAATTCCTGGTTGCGCCATTGCTGCATGAAAAATTAGCAATAAAACAGCACTTAAACAAAACTTTTCAGAAAATTTGGCTTTTTTTATTACATTTAATGGCGTAATTCACTTAAACGTATTCACCGGCTTGCAAAATGGATTGGATCAAATATTAACACCGCGTGTTCGAATTCCACCATCGGCTTAGACTTCTGAGTTATTTCATGCATCTAATTAAGACGTGTAAGTTACCCAAAGTATTTTTATCGAAGCAATATCAAATACACAAATTTGCAGTGGAAAAATAAGGCTTCGATACTCATAAATTTTAAATCAAAGAATTCTCGAACCTAATGTAATGTTTGAAATATTTACCCCAGGATTACAATTTTATTTATTTAAAGTTCAAAAATCGAAATAAAAAGTAGCGTATAGAAGATTCATTTCTCTTTTATACCCATGATAGTTCAGGAACTCCCCCAATATAAGGTTAACGGGTGCCATAATACATAATGGTAAAAAAACAGGTAGCCGTATGCGGGCAACTATGATCCCCCGGAGCAGCGATCCTAATTTCTGATAAAGTAAGAACAATCGATGTTTTCCTTAGTCAATCATTTACTTTATTTTTCTGAAGAGAAGAAGAGTTTCTTCCCCTTCATGAATACAACATTCGGTAGTTTTCAGGGAAAACTGGAAAAGTCTGGGGGAGGCCTTCATACGTCAGTGGATTGAAAACGGCTGATGATTATATATATATATCTTTTTAAAAAATCATAAATAAAAATTCAACTAATTCTTTGCTCCAAAGTATGTACGTACTCCTACAACTATAATGCGGCTATTCCATGACAACATCCCAATTAATACGGCTCTGATTCCTGTTGACTGTCCTGCTCTAAATAATTCTAACTATAACCTACGCGAAGCGAACGTGAATTTGCGCGTTTCAATTCGCACTCTAATCGCAACGTCCTTAAGGCAATTTTTTTTCAGAAACGCACCGTTGAACGCACGCAAAACATCAAGGGCTTTTACGAAATACGCCACAAAAAAATCATCCGGAAAGAAAAAGAAGGAATTAAATTCCCTGAAAAAAAAAACGATCCACGTACCCGTAGACCCATTTTTTTATTATTGGTTCGATTACAGCGCGTCCCCATCCTCATTCGGCCGACTATTCATGAAAAAAAATTCGAAAGGATTCGTTTGGATAGACGAGGAAAGAAGGAAGGAGTAGGAGGGAGAAAATGGAGCGATTTTTTTACGCGCCGCGAAACGAAAATAAGAAGAAAAAAAGCGGGCGAGGGAGGGGGGAGAGAGAGAGAGGAGTTCCGTTAGAAATTGCGAAACGAGGCTTTTTGTTATTGGCTTGTATGTCTCATCACCCGGAGTGGCAATTACTGCGATCCGCTGGGTTACCCGAGCGATACGGCGTGAGAGCATCGCACGCCTATCACGCAAGGTCGCAAGGGAATACGGGAAGGGGTTGGAGGGGAGGAGTAAGGTGTACGTATAGGGCGAGGGGAGTGGGTAGGAGGAACAAAGGGACCGAAAGGGGGGGGGGAGGGGAATGGGGAAGGAGGCGTGGTCTGAAAAAGGAAAAAATGGGGATGGGTAGTGGAGAACACGCGAGGAGTAACAGGATATGACAAATAGGTGCGCTCTCTCCCTCTCGCTCGGCCGTCGGAGCGGTTGTGAAACAAATGAAATCCACCACGCGCATGACCCCCCTCGCTCTCAAATTTTTTTCCTCATTTTCGTTCGCGGAAAACATTAATTGCCTCTTCTTGATTAATTATTTTGAACAAATTGAATCTTCTTCCACTTTTTATTATTATTATTATTATATCCGTGCATTCGGCCCTCAAAAAATAATAATGTTTGACAAAAAAATGCGAAAGAAAAGGGACGCGAGGGAAATTAATTACGCTTAATCTCGATACGTTTGTCCGTCAAGATAGACGTGAAAATGACAACGGGAAACAAATGAAATCCTCGCTCCGAAAAAAAATAAAAAGGTACGAATAAGGAACGATTACGGACTAATTAATTTTTCGGAGTTAATAACTCTTAATGGCGTGTCCCACACATTTCGAATTAATTGAGTTCCGTTTTTTTAACGAGGACGGGTGAAAGATATAATATTCCTCTCGACAAAGGTAATTGAAATTTGAAATATATTAAAAATTAAAATTTGTTCACTTTGAAAATAAAACTTATATGTATTATGAAGAGGAAGCCATATCTTCCAGTAGGTAATTTGTATTTAAGAAGACGATGAAAATATATAGATGAAGATGTATCCATTTTTCAACTCGTGAAATAATTAAAATTAAGTTTTTATCAATACAGGTAAGCAAGAAAAAATAATAATTGGCCGCGTAAATTTCGATGGAGTAAAGATATAATTTGATTCTTTAATAAGTTGCCTGTATATGTGGGTAACTAAAGGATTTTAAGCATACATTTCATATCACGTAGCTATTAAATAACGTAATTTTAAATTTGATGAGTTCTAAATAAAGTTAATCATTCTTTCGGAGAGCTCTTTGCACAGCTAACTTTAAAAATTTATCATTTAAGATTATATATATTGCTACATATGAGAAAAATATACTGTATTGAGGGGTAAAGACTGCCTAAATATTTCCGCGATTCTTCTCTAATTGCTTAAAGATAAAAGATGGCTATTTTATAGATAAAAAATCGGTACAACATACATTGTACAAACTTTGTCATATATGGGTACGAATGCGTCGTTTAGTTATCTTTAGAAAATGAAAATCGTATTAGCCTGTTTTTAGAAATTCCAATTTTTGTTCAAGTTGCCCAAGAATAAACTAGCCTTATATTCATTCATTGAGAAAAATGAAATACGTAGTATTATTGTAGATGTATACTCAAGTAACTGTACGAAATTTGATCGAAATCGTTAGAGCCGTTTTTGAGAAAATCGAATTGTTGTTAAAAATGCGTAGAATAAACTACTCTTAATTATTGATCAATGTCAACCATTTCTACGTATACTCTGCTCAGTATGATAAAATGCCTAAGTACGAGATTTCATTCATTCTCGCTCTACCGTCTAGGCTCCAGCGCCAGTAACAGACAGACGGCATTGCGAAAACCACTTTTTCGGATTCAGCGACACCTAAAACGTATATTTCCGTAAAAATCTCGAGGTCGATTTTTTTCGCGAAGACAATACTTTCTCGATACTTCGTATGAGAAAGTAAAAATCAAAATAAAACATGTTAATTCGGTTGGCTATAAATTAATCTCCATTAATGGATATATATATATATACTGATCTTAAGCAAAAGATTCTATAAACCCGTCAGTATTCTCATAAACAAAATCTTCTCCCGCAAAACACTATTACTTCATATAATATGATTAAATTTTATGGTATGGTTTACCACAAAAGATAGATAGAGAATAATTTCCGAAATAGACTGCACTAAGTTTCCCGTTACTCCATATTTATAGCTAAAACATATTGCATTGCAAACTATGACCGTACTTCATTGTATTTGTAATATATATCTTAATTCTTAAAATATAATCTTAATTCATAAACTTGTAGCGGTAATCACGAATTAACGCTGAAACCACCGCGAAAACTGCCTCAATTCAAAATGGCAGATAACTGACTTGCATTTATATAAGCAATGGCTTAAATTAGTCAAAATTCATATATAGAAATAAACATTCATTTTCAAAGATGAAAAGTTAGTAGATAATACATCTGTGCCATATCTATTACGTGAATGAACAAAATATACTGACCGATAGATGACAGCAAATAATGAAAATTGTGATACTTAAGTTTCGGTTTGTACGAAATGTAAAATTGACATCCTCAAAAAACAATCCTAGTAAAATAGAATTTAATTCGTCGCAGGAACTTATCAATAATTTAAAATCCCTTAACTCTCATGCCCACAAGTCAGTGATTTGAAACCGTCACTGAAACGCAAAAAGAAACACGTTAGCAGAAAAAAAACTCGACTATCAAACGAAAAAGTCGTATCGGTGATTTAGAATCTGTCGCAATAACAAAGCCACTGAAATCGCGGCAATGTGTTCCGCCGCGAGGCAGCGTCTCCGTTCGTAAGGGTGACGCACACCTCGTCCGCGCAAACACACGCAAACATGCACGCACCCATCCTTTCGTCCACTTTTTGCTTCCACCAAAAATAAAACTGGAAATGCCTCTTCCGCCATTCCCTATCTCCGCTACAGCACGCATCAACGAACTGCCTCTTCCCCTTCGCATCTCCCCGAGTCTCTTTCCCTCCATATTCCCATCTCTCGTTCTCCCATCTCTCTCCCTTTTCTCTCATCCACTCTCTCTTCCTTTTTTACTTCTTCGTCTCTCTAAATCATAGTATTCCTCTCTCTCTCTTTCTCAAGTCAGGTCCTTCCTAGGTTTTTACCACAATTACTTTGTCTTTTTATAGAAATATTCCGAATTTGTAATTTGCTATTTTGCTCGTATGTTTTTCTATTTATTTCCTGGTTCTTTTCTGTGAAATTATCATTACTATTTTTATTCTCATTTGTAATTTTTGATGCATAGTAAAATGTAAGAAGGGGACTGTATATTCTCAATTTCGTCCTAATAAAGTCGTTTGTCTGCCTGTCTGACTTTCTCTCTCTCTCACCCCATTCCCATCCCACTGCATTTATATGAGAATTTCTTTTATAAGTGCATATACGTATATGAGTGATTTTTTGCCTGTATCAGCGTGTACGCATAGCAATTTATGCATTTTATCCTATTCTGTTTTATTATATTGTTATAATAGTTGACTCGAAAGCCTAAATTTCTCTCGAATTTATTCATTTCTTCCCCGTTACCCAGGCCGTTTCTTTGTTTTAATAAGCATATCGAGGATTCAGGCACATTTACCAGCAATTTTGTTTGTATCGAGACAATTTTCTCGCCATTTAAAATGTATATAGTATTTATGGTTAGTTTTTAAGCATATGTTGCACGAAATGAATATATACAGTCGTGCGTCTTTTTTGCTTTTTTCCATTTCGCAAACCTGAGTTTAAAAGAAGACATTTTCATTTTGATCCATTTATAACTATTATAGCATCTTCTTTAATTTAGGACCTCAATTGACGCGCGTAGAGGTGACGGGCAATTCCTATCGAAACGTAAAAAAAACAATCGTTCGCCGTTCTAATGGTAGAAAATCAGCAAATTTTGAGAGTGAATCGTTATCTTTTGATGGGAAAATCGTTGGGATTGGACTAGACATCCGATCGCGCAATCGCCAATCCATTGAATTTTTAATGTTATCTTCGCAGTTACTCGAATGACGCTTTTCAGCTCTAGTTATTAAGGCAATGGATCATAGTTTCAGGTTGGCGACCAACTACTCACGCTCTCCAACTTCCTCCTTCTCTTCCCTTCCGCCTTCCTCTCACCTAATCCATATTCTTATTCCCTTCTGTATCTATCTATCTCTCTCTCTCTCATTCGCGATTCTCTTCCTCTCACTGCCGATTCTCCCATCGAATAGAAAGCAGGACTTCCAGGTAAGGATCGCGCACGCAGCGTCAATCCAGGGACTTGTTTTTGATTGCGGGCGAGTGAAAGCTTGCGGCTTGACGTTGGTGGGAAGGAGGAGATGGAGGGAGAATGGGAAGAGAGAGAGTGAGAGGAAAGGAAAGAAGAGGGATAAAAGGAGGCAGAAAGGGGAAGGACGGGGGAAGGGAGGGAGAGGGAGGGCGTGGGGAGGAAAGGAGAGGGATAAAGGGAGCGGAAGAAGATGAGGGAGGAAGAGGGGAAGGGAGAAGGAGGTAGGGGAAGGAAGGAGGTTGGGGGAAGGAGAGGGAAATATGGAAAGGAAGAGAGGTTGGGAGGAAGGGATGGGTTGGCGTTGGAGTGGTTTTGGAGTTGGAGTGGATGTTCAGAATTGTAAGGGGAGGAAAAGGGTAAGGGGTGTGGTGTGGGGGGGGGGTAGCTGAAGGAGGGAGTGAGGAAGAGGAGGCTTCCGTTTGAAGTCACTGTGCCGGCTGAGCCTCCGGAGATACCTCTCTGCCTCCCTCCCGCGTACGTGAGCGATGCACGCCGGATATAAAAAGATGAAACTTTTTTTTTCCTCCCTCGCTCCCCCTATTCATACCCACGTCCCCATCTCCGTTACGGGGGGAAGCCTTTTTCTCTAAAATGCGAGGAGAAAAAAATGAAGACGATGAAGAGAATCTTCACGTTCTCCGCGAATTAAATTGGATTTCTTTCTTTCCGTTCATTTTTCTCCGCGACTTTTTTTTCTAATGCGCTTATTCGCCTTCAAAAAGATCCACTGACTGATTTCTACATAAAGGTACGGAGCATACGTTTTTGGAGGTCTCCTCCCCTCTCTTCAGCTCTCTGATTTTCCCCAGGGGCAAATGATCCAGTCTTTTCTAGCAAATGCTCGATTAACATTTACGAAGGGAAATATCAAACTGAAATGAATGAAGTTCGCGGGCGTTTTATTTTTTGTAATAACTCATAGACAGCCGTTTGCGCCGTTTTACGATGAGAGTAAAATCTATAACCAATACAATTATGCCCTCGACTGGAGCTTACCGTCCTACTACCAATGTTTTCTCGCTAATATCGACCTATCTCATTTCACGCGAAGTGCAGCACCTGGATTATAATGCGATTTAATAACATTAATGGTCGTATCAGCAATATTTACAATCCGCAATCGGGTATGGTTTTAATTTATATTATAACAAGGTATAGTATGCAATTTTGGACGAATATGTGGGGGTAGATAACAACGAAATACCTAGGAATACTTCCTTATTACCTTGTAAAAATTTTTATTGCCATTTTCCATTGCATTGATTCTATTCTCGTCGGACAATATCCGCCGCGTGGGTTTTATGATGTAATAAAGAGGAAAGTAAGTAGGCATTAAAATAGTTAAATAAGCATAACAAGCACTGTTAATACATTTGCCGCCACCATTTGAGCTGAGAAATGGTATGAAAGAACAAAATTATAGAGCAGTAATATTCGAATTGATTAGTGAATAGTCTTGAAATAATTAGTATCACATTTTTGGCTCACCACAACACAAAAACCAATGGGGAATTTCATCCACTAAATATATTCCTGGGCACGCCTCCCCACGCCAAAAACTATACCCTATTAGAAAGAGGCGTTAGGTAAAAATTATTTCCGAAAGAAAAATAATCGCTGCCGAATCCACCGATATAGTACATGTAGGCAAACGAACGAAAGAAAAAAAGGGCCGCTCTTCGCGTTTCGGAGGTAGCTCACGCAAAAAGCAGTTATATTAATGACTGGTTCGAAACCCGTATTCTATTGAGAGGTAGTGGGAAAAAAAGCAGAATTCTGTTTGAGGGGGATGTTTGTAAGAGAAGGGGGCGCGTGTGTGGTGAAGGAGGGGGAGGGGGGGGGGGAAGGGAGCGTGGTAGGGATCTGAAGAGGCCAAGCGATAAATGGGACCGGGATGCGAATGGAAAAGAGGCATGAAAAACTCTTTTGTGGACCGTTACAGCGATTCGGAACGCGTTATTCGACCATCCCATCGCGTTCTCTTATAATTAAAACATCTGTACGTGGAGGGACAAACAACGTTTTTCGAACAAAGGAAGAAAACCATTTAATTCAGTGACCGACAACGGAAGTGTTTTTAATTGAATCTATCGGGGATCTTAGTCGAACGCCATTCTACACCCAAAAAGTTATTACCTAAATTAATTTCAATCACAGAGATTTTTTTAACGAATCGGCGAATATCGTAATGAAACCATGCAGAGATTCTCAGGAATATATAACAGCGGCATTCGTTAATCTTCCTTAGCTTCATTAAAAAATAAAATATTTCGTAAATGAATGAGTTATCGAATTCGCCTGATTCAATAAAGAGTCAATGAGCATACCGCCATCAGTTGCGATTCGCCGATGGTAACCTGATCGACGAAAAAGGCGGAATTTTCAGCAAAATAGAAAACCGGATACACTTTTCTGCCGCATATTAAAACCGCACTCTGTGGCACTTTCCTATATTCGATTCTAGATTTACATCTGACGGTGTTTTTTTTTTTTTGGCTGGCGAAACGCGCCATTAGTACACCCGAACGTTTTATGGCTGCAAGATTTACCCCGATCAACAAACAGCCAAAAATTCATGCAAAACACGAAGTTCACGCATAAAATGTACTTCTAAAATGTTGTCTCCGTGCACATAATGCTAGACTTAAAATTCCAACAAAAATAAATAATAATTTGGTGCAAGACGAATGATTGATCGATCGATCTAAATCAATTGCGCCAATATGTAGCCTATACCAATAAAAATAGCCGTCAAAAATGACAGAACGTCATTTATTGGTTTTAATATATAAAGACGAAAATACGCTGTGAATAAAATTGTTAATGAAGATGTAAAATAATTTAATCGTGACCACGTTTTACAAATGATATTCTGGCAAAACTGTTCTCCATCCCAACCCTATCTGCTTCATTCATCTTCTTATTCCATATTATATATAGTATACATACATACATACATACATACATATATATATATATGTATATAATATTCACACATACATACACATCTCCTGAGATCAATTAGTTTCCATCTGTGGTCTGCTGGGGGTGTTTTTTCCCAATCTCTCTAACCTTTTTTCCCTCCCTTACCCCCTCCTCCCTCCCTCACCTCTCCCGTCCCTCACGGACAGTGACTGATGAGGGCGCAAGGGTGAGAGAGTGGGAGTGGCATGGAGAGAGAGAGAGAGAGAAAAAGATAGGGTGAGAGAGAAAGAGAGGGTGAATTTGAGGGATACGAATGTTAGTGACGTCCGGCGCACATCAAGCGAAGCGACTGTACAGAGGGAATGGGAGGAGGAGTGGAGAGAGGAGGTAGAGAGGGGGGGAGGTGGGGAGGGGAGAGTGGCAGATATGAAAGAGCGAGGATGGATTGAGGTGGTGATAGGAATATATATATATATATATATATATAGAGAGAGAGAGAGAGGGAGGGGGGAAGGAAAAGAAGAGATATTAATATGTCTCCGCGCGTGTGTATTTGCGTTTGTGTGTTTATATGCGTTTGTGCGTGCGTGAGGATATGAGTTCCGTGTGTGACGGCGTGAGTTTTTTTTTCACTGTGGCGTCCGAATCTATGAGTCCGATTTGTCCTTCAGAAACTCCTCATCACCGGCTATTAACCGCCCCGGAACTTGATCATCGAGCGGTATCCGAACATTTTCACAAGCGTTTAAACTTTAATTAAACGAATATTATCTCATCTTTTCCTCCTTCTATCAAATTTTTTGTCCGTATTATTGTCATTCCTTCATTATAAATCAACTAAAATTAATGTACGATGATGCTTTTAGGAAGGATTAACACCACTAACTTGAGGTACATTTTTTTCGATCTGATAAATAGGAGGGAGACTACAAGTTGGTATTCGACATTTATTTATTTTTTTTAGCTGATCAAAGCTGGAAGTCCACATTTACGCAAAAATAATTTAAGGAAGGTTGTAGTGGGACGAATGAACGTATTTTTCCGATGATTTACGTACTCTACTCTCTCCAAAGACATGGCAATTGACTGCTGCTTTAACCACGGGTTCGCATGCTGATTTAAAGCTGAATATGAGGGTTTGCTATTATTACAAGCAGTCAAATCATGATCTGGCGAAGAATAAGATAAACTCTTTCTAATTGCAATCACCGGTATCCTCTTAAGTAAACGGACATTTTGGTTTTGCTATGATAATACTAAGGAGATATGAGAGTATACCATAGTTTATACAGATAGTAAATGATTGAAGGTTGTCTTCAAAATGGCAATCATCGATGGCGATATATATTCGACGCATTAACACAAGCTCGTCTAATTCATCCATAATATTTTAAAATTGAAACAGAGGCCACATATATATATATATAGGGCAACTACGTGTTGAAGGAAACCCAGTGAGCACTTACCGGAAGGAGAGCCGCTGGGGTGTTGGAGAGACACATTTGTAGAAGTTATTGGTGTCTCTCTTGTGCTGACGAAGGGATCATCCAGAAAGCTCCAATAACTTCTACAAAAGTGTCTCTCCAACACCCCAGCGGCTCTCCTTCCGATAAGTGCTCACTGGGTTTCCCTCAACACCTAGTTGCCCTAAATATCCTCATTTACCTTTCCTCTTCCGTAAGTTTATACGTATATATACTGTAATATAATAACGCACATATTATTTCGCTTTCGTCTTCATTTTTTCTAGCTGGATATTCGGATATTCTTCGTGGAGGAGAAATACGTTGTACTATGTATCAGAGAGATGTACTGCATTTAGGACGGCTCTGCAGGAAAAAATAGAAGAGAGGAAAGTACGTGAGAGAGAGAAGGAAAGAGAGAAGTATAGAGAGAGAGATAAAAAGGACAGTAAATGTGGGGGAAACGGAAGAAGATGGATGAGGTTGAGAGGGATAGGGAAGAGCGGAAGAGTGAGGGCGTCCGAGCGATTGCGATTTCTCACCGTCAGCCTCGATGGCGGCGCTGCACTCAGAGATGCATCGGAGCGACTCGTCCATTTGTTTCAACCGTTTCGACATCCGTTATTTCGAAGATGGGTTCTCCTCGGGAGAGGAATACGTCACTGTAGGGAACGCCATCATATTAGACGTAACTGATTAAAGTTTTGCGGCATAGGACGTTGGAAGATTGGTGTTTGAAGGCATCGGATATATCGGCCCAGTAATCGTTCTTCTATTTTCGCAACAGCGGTTTTCAATAGTTTTAGAGATGGCTGAGGTTTTGGCGCTACAAGAGGGTGAATATGCTAGCACCTGCGACTTGTCGAAACATAATTCTCGAGAGATTCGCCCGACAAAATCTGTTGTATTATAATTCAGTTAGTTATCCACCAAATATAAAAATATCACGTACATTATAACGCTGTTTGAAAATTCAAACAAAAATACTAAGAAACAGAATTTTTAAGAAAAGTGAATTAGAAATTAAGTGTAAACATAAGATGCCTCACATATTAATGACTTGGGGAGCCTAGCTACCTTATCAACTATTCCTAAAATAACCTCTCAAATATGACTAGATAGAACTCTGATGTTACCCACAAACTATGATAACAAAGGTTCCTTGATCTTTTCCTTTAGCTACATTAACATGTTATAAAAACTCACGAGCAAAGATGTAAAATTCATGTTAAACCACCACAAAGGGGTATCGTGTGTTAAACAAAGTTATGGGAGCCCGAATCAAGTTACAGTATGTAGAAAAACAGAGAAAAAGCTTTTTCTCTGTTTTTCTACATTTAATTTAGCCAGCGAAAGCTCACATTTCCTCATCAAGTTATAGTATGTTTAGCTATTGAGATATATGCAACCCAATTCACATAAGCACAATATTTCGGAAAATAAACTTTGGAAAAGATATCTCTATAAAAATATATTCTCTTAATCGCAACAACTTCTTTTAAATAAAAAAATATATTCTCTTAATCGCAACAACTTCTTTTAAATAAAAAAGACACTATTAATTATCTTGAACGACCATTGAATGACTCTTTCCTTGTCGATACGGAACGTATATTTTCACAAGCCAGATCGGTAGAGCGTTCAAATCCCCCAACAATTTTCCAAAACACCAGACGACGAAAATTTTGAGATAATATCCCGTCATTAGACAACGGCAATATTATCCCAGCGCGTTCACCTCGGAGCGAACCGAAAATCTCCTAGGATTAAAAATTACCAGGTAATATGGAAATTAACCGCGTGGGAGATCGACGTAAATAAGGGTAGGACGAAACTGAAGTGATGAAAGAAAAAAAAGGATTGGAAACCGAAGAGGACGTGAGGTACTGGAGGGAGGTAGAAATACAAGGAGTGAGAGGAGCGTAAAGGATGGGATAGAAATAGAGAGAAAGGGTATGGGAGGATGTCGAGAGCGAGAGAGAGAGAGGGAGTTGGAAAGATGTCTGCAGAGGGATATGATGGGATTTTTTTCGAAAGAGGGAGGAAGGGTGAGAAAGGAGAGAGAGAGAGATGTTAAGAGAAGATGAGAGGGAGAGAGAGAGCTGGGATCGAGCATAAGAGGATGAAGTGGGGCCGGGGGCGGAAACGTGGTCCGCTCTGCGGGGGGGCGGGGTTGGGTTTTAGGGAGGGGGAGGTGGGAGGAGAGGAAGGTTGGAAGCAGGAGATGGGTTTTGCGAGGATGGAGTCTCACGAGGACAATTGGTCCGGTCAAGTGTGTCCGTGGGGGTGGAAAAGGGGTGAGTGGGATAGAAGGAGCTGCTGGAGGGGGTGGTGGGGTGGTTTTGAAGGGGTGCGGTAGGAGAGGGGGAGGAAGGAAGGAGAGAAGGGGACGGGGGTCAATTTCGACTCTGGGATCTCAATCTCCCGGTTCGAAGAGGGTCACGAGGGGAGGAGGAGAAGAGATTGGAGAGCGGGGGGAGGGAGAGGAGGATGGGGTGGGGGGGAGGGGGGGAGGAGCGAGGAGTTTGGGAAATCGCTGGCCAAGTCGGTATGGCGCTGCCGGGCGGACCGGGGAATATTTCAGAGCGGCGCAATATGCAGCGTCTGTGAATGGAAGAGTGTCGCGTCCATACATCACGAGGAGGGGGAAAAGATTTCGAGCGCTCTGAATTTATTACAATGGATTTCTGGTCGGAGATAATCGCGAGAACGTTCTTTTCTGCTCTCGCACCGAGTTGCGCATTCGGAGGATTATTTATATATGTATTTTTTCCCTCCTCGTGTGTGGTTGGAAATGGGGGGAGGGGAGGGGGAGGGGGGAGTCATATCTCCGCAGCGAGAAGGAAACGCGTATCGAATGAAATATATCATCGGCGGTAATTTGTACGCAAGAATGCCAGAAAAAAAGGGTCACTTTTTCTAAAACTTTCCGTACGGATTGGGTTATGCATGTATATATATGCATTTATATATTCTTTGCAGAAACTGACTTTTAAAAATGAATCGTTTACTGTTTCATATACTTTTGTTATCGGGAAAAATACATCTTAATACGTTTCTCGGCGATTGTGTCTGTTCCTGAAAAAATTCAGTCATTGCACGTAAGTATAATCGAAGATCAAGCAGAGCTCTGCGGCTATGAAACAGTTGGTCTTATGGTTGCAAGGGTTGAGTTTTTTTGGCCAATAGAACGCCAGGCACACGGTGAGTTCGATGGCAAACTTTCGCAAACAAATTTTTGGTTTTTATCCGTAGTAATTGGTTTAGCAACAAGTAACTAAAACTTTTCCTTAAATATATCACTCATTAGACATTGAGATTTATTGCTAGGACAATATAGATGAATTAACGGCCGTTCATATTTCACGTTGAAGCTTTGATTGCATGGTTTATTTACGGTTGAAGTCAATTCCCTACCGAATACTTACATGTTAATTAATTTTTAACAGCTGTTCGATTGCAAATGTTTTTATATAGCACAAACAGAATATCAAGCTCGTTCATCATTTTCGAGTAACAAACATTAATAGGTAGTATCTATGTAAAATTTATGGAAGGGATAACATTATAAAATTGATCAAGTGGTTTCAAAGTCTTAGATAATACAAATAAGTAATTTACTACCACATCTTCAACCGAAATCTGTCAAATACGTAGTTATAAAAATTAGCAACACTCCATCGATAATAGCTGCCAGATAAGACTTCCATTCTTGCAAACAAGGCATGTGACGAGAAACACACCCAATTTTTTACCTGTTAATATTATTATTACTGTGTTTTTGTCTTTCTTTTCGGTTAGAATCGAAATTTTAATACGCTAAGGAGCCAACCTTTCGGATCGGAGCTATTACTTAGAAAAAAAACAGAAAAAAGGTGGCAGGTCCGAACGCGTACTGTTGCTATCAAGGAGCGGTCGTTACGCGACATATAAATGCCCTGACGGAATACCTCCCCGACTCGGGACGACAGGAGTGAATAGACGATCGAGGAGCTCCAGTTTTTGTGTACCTTTGCGGCCGTTTGTCTTATGAGCGGGAGGAAGGTAGAGAGAGAGAGAGAGATAGAGATAGAGAGACGGAAGGAGGAAAGGAGGATAGGCGGGGGGAGGCGATGGGAGGGGGGCGGTATGAGTTCCCCCCCTCCTCCCAACGGTCCAGCGATACTAACCACTCCAACTCCTCTCGCGTCCCTTCTGCTGCAGAACGAGGAAGAGAGGAGGAAGAGAATAGCGGTAGGAAGTGGGTGGAGAGTGGATGGAGAGAGAGGAGGAGGAGGAGGAGAGAGAGAGAGAGAGAGGAAGGAAGAGGGTCCCCCGGGGACAGCTGAAGCGTGTAGAAACCCGAGGTCCTTCCCTGATATGGGGATTCGCCAATCTTTTATTTTCATCCTTTTCCTCTTTTCCACTATCTCTCCCTCTCTCTCTCCCACCCCTTCCTCCTCCCCCCATCTCACTCCCTCCAACTCCACCTCTGACGGGAGGCGCCGCGGGGGCGCTACCGGAGAAACTGGAGGGGGGAGAGTTGGGAGAGAAATAGGAGGGAGGGAAGGAAAGGGTAGGGACGAGATTGTCTCCGGAGAGGGATTGCGTTTCCCGTGAAGTGGAAGAGGGAAGAAGAGATAGGAGAGGGAGGGAAGGGGGAGTGGAATAGAGGGAGGGAGAAAATAGAAGTGGATTCGGAAAAAAAGAGGGAGTAGCCCACACTTTTCTTTCCCTCTTTTTTTCTCTCTCTCTACCATTATCTCCTTCTCTCTCTCTCTCGCACACTCCCTCTCTCTCTTCTCTCCCACGCCTCTGACGTCTCCATCCATCAGTGGGGTGAGATTGGTCCGTGACTGACCGCTTTCTGGGTCCGCTGAATACGAATGTCCGTCCCCTCTGACCTCGTGTGACCGGTTCCAATCTCACCTTATAACTGGGATGGTTATCTCCTCGTTGGGAAGGACCTCTCGGAAAATGGCGACGCATTTCGGATTCTAAATGGTCCCTTCCATCGGATTATTTTCGTTCGGGGGAGGGCGAATGGCGCCGAGATATGCTTTATTTTATTTTTTACAGGGGGGGGGGGGCGTAAAAGGCGAAGGTTATGCTATTTTAAAGAGATTGATCGGTCGTTTTGCTTTCAAGGCATTGTATAAATTGACTGCGGAATGAAGAATGTAGATTTTGGGCTGTAAAGAGCAAAGCTCAAGGATCGATAATGTACACAATTCATTTTATCCTTTTAAAGTCGCATTCGATCCGCAAAAATGCAGAGCAGATACCGATAAACTCCACATTTCAAAATTTTGCTAAATTTAAAAACAAAATACTCTTAATTTGAAGAATATTTTATTTTTTGGAAAAAGTGAAGATTTCACCTTGATGACAGTATTTTATTAAATTATTTTCATTATATATATGAAATTCCACGGGTTTGTTTTTATAATTTATTTTTAAAATATATCGTTCTTCGAATATATTTCGTCAAGGTTTACAAATTCACAGTAAAGCAATCATGTTCTTCTCAGCTTCCATTATTTTTTACGGCAAGGAGGTTACATTCTTACATTAGACGACCAACGTCTTTCATACAGTCACACATATAGACGTATATACGAGTTTGTATGTGTACACAACACAAACACAGAAGGAAGCGGGTGTAAGAGAAAGATAGACGCGAGAGTTTTCGAGCTTAATAAAGGAAGAAATATATGTTTCGAGACCACTCACTTCCTTTCGCAAAGAGATCAAATACTCATGGGTTAGATGAGAAATTTTCCCTCTCAGGGAGCACGTGCGATAGGTCGAGAGAGAGAGAGAGAGAGAACGGGAGGGGGAGAGAGTCGGAGGGAGGATAAGGAAACGGGGTTGGCCTTTCTTGAAGAAGAAATGAGGATGGTGAGTTATAGGGAGTATAAATGGCTGGGAGGGCGAGGCTGTCTGAGAGTAGGAATGAGCAAGGCGAAGGGAAGAGAAAGGAGAATACTATATACGTATCTCCGTGGACTTAAAAAACATATTGACGTATACTGATGTACACTATTAATATAAGAACCACCTAATAGGTTTTAGTGATGGGGAATTTTGAATGCACCATTTAAAAGAAAAGATTGATTGCGTGACACGCAAACTAACATATCAATATCCCTTTGATATGATGAGTAATCATTCGCGCGGAGTAACAACGTGAGTGCTTACTTCAGCGGAGAATTATGGATCATCCGCTGTCGTCGTCACGTTCCATTCGTGGATAAGTTTTATCGGGTTCTGCTACGAGTAATCTTTCTGTCGGCACGAGGTCAACTCCTAAGCTCCACTTCCCGTCGAACTATCTAAGTTTCCCCCCCTAGACGGGCGCTTCCCGGCTCAATAACATGGAAGAAAGGGTATCCAAGCAAGGTTTCGAGCTAAATCACGTTTCAGAGCAATAGAATTGATCCAAAATTTATGGAAAGGCATATTATGTGTTGCCATTGAAACTCTCAGGAAGTGTGTAAACACAGGTTCAAATTTGAACATTTTCTTCCAAAACATTTGAGAATGGTTAAACTTCGTGTAAATACATATCCTTGAAGGCTGTTAAAAATGTGCATTTTCGTAGTTATCTCGATATGAGATGCCATTTTAAAATTAACTAAGGTTAATATTTAATGTTGTTAGTAAATAATTGTTTTGCATATAAATATAATGCAATATACGGACAAATTAACGTTAATCAGAAGATAACCATTCCTTAGGACTTTTGACATGGTTAATAATTGCAATCGGCGAATTGCAATGCATTTTTTCCAAATAGATTGAACGATCATCATTTGAAAGAAGCCCGTTTTTTATAATGATATAAATGTCAGTGCAAATCGGTTTCCTAAAGTGTCAACTTCAATAAAAACCCACCAATTTAGCTAGATGTAATTAACCAAGTTCGTGGAAATGAAATCAAATACGCTGTGTAAATTACCACTCTCATTACAAAATTAAAGTGGAAATTTATATAGTGGATTTCATATCATCCGTAAACTTCGCCAGATTAATAACAATTACGAAATCTTCCTCGCTCATTTCCTATCATATTAATCATTATATTTTAATATTCATATTCAAGTGAAAATTAATATTTTATGGTCCACTCGCTTCCGAATAACTTCTATTGGTAAAGCATCATTGTCAAGCTTTAAAATTTGATAAAAGGAAAATAATTCTATTAATTTAGGCATTTTATAATTTACTGTGGCTCCGTTTCCGTGCATAATATCTTTGATTGTGCGAATTGGTTCATTTCTTAGTATCGGTGTGATTTGACATTACAGCTGATTTTCTGCTTAACTTATTCAGGTGATTCACGAATGTGTTTTTGTTAAAAAAGTTATAAAGCATAAAATAACACAAACCGTGAAATATGGATGCATTCATCAAACCAAAGACACATCCTTTTAATTTCCAATCACGAAACTCGTAGAAAGGAGTACAGTAAACGTGTACTTCGTTAGAATTCTTTTATCGAGTATTTTAATCTAATTCACCAATGCCATAATGATTTTGACACCCTACTTACAGGACATTGTTAGCAATGATCACTCGTCATTATTTGTAATGGCTAGAAAACTTTAAGGCAGAAATTTTTTATAAGGGATAACTGAAGCACTGAAGTACACTATATATAGCGTTGTCAAGAGATTTCCTACTTTTCTGACGCTAAGCTGAACTAGACAGAGTTCATTTCAATCGAGTATTTTGAAAAAACTTAAAGCAATGTTTAATGTTATTTGACGTACCGACAACATATTACAATAAAATAGGCAACTTTGTTTCTGCAAAAAAACTTGCTTCCGCTAACAATAATAATGCCTTAGCAAATACATTCTAATTTTCTGAAAAGATTTTTTAAAAGAGAAATACATTTTTTTAACTAACGAAAACTAATTTCTTTAAACATACACTTGGATATAAAACAGTAATTTATTATCCTAATCAGTTGAAAATTCATCGAACCGCGCTCTATTTGTTAATGGCACATTACTCTTACAGTGAATTGATAATGTAACGTGAATAAAATTTTGAATCGTTGATTTTTAGTGTGAAAAAAATATTTATACGAGGTGAAATACACGGACAAATGAGACAATTATTGGTTTCGTAGAATATGCTGTAACAGATGCACCTACTGATTTTAATTTTGGTAAATAAGCAAATTGGCAACTATGGACTGATTTTAAATGTAAAATGAATTTTATTCAACAATGAAGAGCGAAATCATTCATTACATACAGGCAGCTTATAATTTCTGTAAATGCATGTAAAATTTTAATAACATCCAATAATACGTATTAACAAGAATTATTCCAGCCACTCGGACATTCAAAGGTTCGATGTTTTGAAAAATGATATAATAGGTGAATTATGAGTAAGTTCAAAGATTAAGCAACTTTAAATTTTGAATATTTGTCGTTATTGCTGTTTTGATCATGAAAATTAAGAGAAAATCCAAAAATAAATAAAATTCTATTAACTATGAAGGTTTTTTTTAAAAAACAAGTCGCATTTCGTGGGTAACTTTTATTTTTAAAATTATTAAATATCTTATGATCTTGAAGGATAAATGATAAATTCAAAGCAAACTTGTTCACAAACAATAACTATTCAATATTGCATTTTCTCTGCTAAAATGGCATTTCCAAATCATAAAGAGGACATGCATAATTTCTGGTTTAGATCTAATGAGAGTCAAGCGATGACGGAAAACATAAAAATAATTATCATAGCTAAATAAATAGGAAGAGATCAAGTCGGTGATAACGAGCAAGGATTGAAGGATCGTCTCATAGCATTCGACGCCAATCAATCAGACACCATTCAATCGAAAAGATAACTTTCCCTCTTTCAACATCTGCTCGTTCGGAGAGTTAAAAGGAGTCGTTAATTGGTGTCAAGCATAGCCAATCGATCTTTTTTTTTAGAAAAGATAAAAGGAAAGAAAAATTCCCACTTGCTCCATCGGAGCTAAACAGACAACCTTTACACGAGCGCTTTCTAATATTTATTAAATGTAAAAAAAATGGGATTCTGTCGTGATATTTTTAAACACTTTACGACGTGGATCAAAACGAGGAATTATGAAGAAAATCGAGGGGTAGTAAGGTGGGAAGGAGACGAGAAAGGTAGGAAACCGAGGTTAAAAAGATATAGGTTTGGGGAAATGTGCTGAGTTTGAGGGGGAAGGAGGAGGGTGGGAAAAGTTAGGGAGGTGGAGAGGTTTGGGAGGTAGAAGGGAAAAGCTTCATGTACCTTCCCGCTTCACTTCCTCCCAGAGGATTCCTCCTTTAATTCCGCAACCTCAAATTGCTTCTTCTCTTTTCTCCTCCCTCTTTCCCTCTGTCTAATACTCGAGAAACCAACGGCAAACTCCCTCCACCTCCACTCTCAAAACCTTCCTCCTCCCTCTGCCCGTGGCAGATGAGCAGCGGCGGCATGGAAGAGGGAGGAAACCTTTGCGACCGTTTTCCGCCTCTCTCAGCCTCCCTTTTCATAACCCTCGTCCCTATAACCCTTCTCTCTCTCTCTCTCTTACTCCCACTCTTTTGCGCCTCTAATCTTCTCCACCCCTTTCTCATTCCGCTTCCTACCTACCCTTTACCAGCCGCCTCCAAACCTATCTCCTATCTCATCTATTCTCTCATATCCTTTTTTTCTACGCCCCAAGCCGAGTTTGCTTCCTCGTCTAAATTTACCAACCCTCTCCTTCAATTTGTCCATGGATATTCTATTCCCATTTTGAGACTGCTTTTCTCTATGTTTTGCTCTGCCATTTTCCTGGGTTCTCGGTTCTGATCCTTCTTCTCCACATCTCCTATCTTTCTGCGATCCCAAAATACCCTTCTTCTGAAATGTGATCGTAATTTCGCCAAGCACTAGGTTCAAAATTTTAGCTATATCCGTTAGTTTGTTTATATTTCTTAATCCCTATCAAACTGCGCCAAATCCAACTTTGAGAGCGTTTTTCTAAATCTGAAATCAAGAGGCTCTAATCATTTTTATACCTCACAACAACCGATCTCTATCGTTCGATTATTTTTCTCAGCAAGGTGAGCACAGCGGTAACTACCGCATTTAGAGTCGCTTTATTTATTTTTTAGACGTTTATAGATAGAAAATTTTCTCGCATTACGTCTAAACAACGAAAGCTTGACTCGATAAAAGATTTCGCCTTACTGCGGTTTACGACTTCTTCGGCATTTTAGCCAATTCGGGTTTCACCGAGTTTGCCAAATGCTAAAGTATTCTCTAAACCAATAAAGGGTGACTGAAGACTGTTGGGTCATTATTCTAAACCGCCTATCTTCGCGACTGTTTCTCAGTTAGTGGATAAAAATCGACCCCCACTCAGTTCCAGCATTACATCTCATTTTTGCCAAGCCGTAGCAAGATTTTTGACAAGTAAAACCTCAAACATTTCCAACTTTGAGACGTTCGCCGCCGGCAAAATCACGTATTTCAAAACATGAGCGTCGAATTAGCGAATCAATCGCCTCAAAAGGCTCTTAAACCTTAAACGGATTTATCCCCATAATTTTTACAAAACCCATTTTCCAGGTTGAGTTCCCCACGTTTCCCTCACTCTGCCATCTGCTCCCTCTTTCTCTCTCTACCCAAGCACGTTCTTCTCATTCCTTCCCCCCCCCCTCCTCTCTCACTCCATTTTCTCCTTCCTCCCCTTCCTCCCTCTCTTCTCCTCATTCCTCTCCCCCATTTAATTCTTCCCTCCTTCACGCGCTGCCTACTACCCCTCACCTACTCGCCCTTCTCTTCCATTATCTTCCCAAAAGGATTCTTCAGAGTGTGCCTCACGTCCGCCATGTTATTCTCTCTCTCTCTCTCTCTCTCTCTCCTCTCCTCCCGCATATTTCTCTTTTATCTCGTAATTCTTCACCCTTTTCTTCTGTTTCCCGTCTTCGCTTTTGCCGTCTTGCTTCCATCAACTTTTGTCTTATTCTCTCCCTTCAACCGCTCTCCCTCCTATCTTTCTCCCCTCTCTCCTATGTATGTTTACCCTATACATTATAGCGCAATATATAATGATTTGTTTAGTGAATCTTAGTAGATTTTGCAGGTTTTTTCACACACCCCTTTCTATGTGGGTGTTTTCCTGCAGTGGGTTTTTTTTTATACGGATGCGATAGTCCTAATTTTTCCCACACAACTATATCTTTTTTACAGTATCGTATTAGTATTATATTATCATTAATTCTAATATATAATATTATATTTGCATCATGACGAGGGGTTAGGTTGAAGATGGGACTTCCTAGTCTCAATCTCGCCCCAAAGAAAGACGATATCTAACCTAATCTCTTTCTCTCACTCTCTCCATTACTCATAAAATTCAAATATTTTTTTGTAAATCTTATCTTGTTAAACTTGTATGCATTATTGTAATTCAACTATTGTTCTTTCATGTATCTAGGGTTTTCGCAGGTTTTTCCCACCCCCCTTCCCTTCGTGGGGGTTTTTCTGCGTGGTCTTTTACTATAATATACTATAATTTTACCACAATTACTCCGTCTTTTTATAGAAATTTTCCGAATTTGAAATTTGGTGTTTTGCTTGTATGTTTTTCTATTGATTTTTTTCTGGTTCTTTTCTGTGAAATTATTATTATTATTTTATTCTCATTTGCAATTGTTGACGCAGGGTTAAATGTAAGGAGGGACTATATAGTCTCAATTTCGCCCTAATAAAGTCGTTTGTCTGTCTGTCCATTTTCTTCCTATCTCTCCCTTATTTTCGTCGTTAAATCTCTCCGCGTCTGTATTTTTAGTACACACCCCTTTCCTTCGTCTGTCCTTTCTCTTGAAACCCCTAAGAGTCCACGCCGCCATTACCTGCATTCACGCATCCTAATTTCTTCCTCTAAATGATCTCCTGAATGCCTCGACTATCCTTCCAACATTCCTTGTTGTTATTTTCATTTTCCGTATTTATAATTACCCTCCCTCAGTTTGTTCTCTCTAACCCTCTCCTTTTTGAAACGTTTTTCATCGCATTTCCAAGTTCCTACATTTACCGTAATCCTCGCGTAATGACATCATAGCGACAATCATAAAATTATTAATAAGAGTTCTCCTCAAATCCAAAAGGCGCATCGAAATATTCCATTAAGCTTCCACCGATAACGTTGATCCTCTCCGAGACCATTTTCCGAGTTCATCAATTACGTCCGAATCTCCTGTTTTTCAATCCTTATCTTTGGATTTTTTTCGTAGTCAACATCTCCGTAATTTACCGTTCGTTCTTTCCTTCCTCTTTCTGTCATAATTTCTCGTATATTACAGTTTGCTTATTATCTTCGGTTTCCTTTCTTCTCTTTCCCATTCCCGTCTATCCATCTCTTACTTCGCACATCTAACCAAACCATACTCTTCTTATTTGAGAATTCTTCCCTGAGACCTAGTTTTTTCTCAACATAAAAGTTTTTTCTGATTTACTGCGCAAGTCCGCAGGAAACCATAAACTCTTAAAAATTTCGGTTATTACGATAGGAGATTTTGTAAATATAATTTTTCCTACATTGATGATAAGAAAATAACTTCACCAAATTTCTCGAAACGGAACAAGCTATTCTTGGTTTGGATATTCGAGATTCTTCTCGCAGAATAAAAATAATATCAATTGTTTCAGCCAGTATTTACCGTAACTAATGCATTCTTTCCAACGATAATAAATAATATGACCTTTAATAAAACCGTTTATCGTCTCTGCGTCAATTTTCAATTCTAATTTTAATGTAGGGCTTACATTTCCTAGCTGTAGAATATAAACAAATATATTATTGCTATTATGCATGCGGATAAAAAGGAAAAAATAATCTGACGAGAGACATCCTGCCTTTTTAAAACTTGACAAATTTAAAAACAATTACTGCAACTCGATGCAGTGTTTAATTGGCCGATGCGATAATAATTTCGTTTTTAACAAATGCTAAATAAATGATTCATATGATACGGTGAACAGAAAATAAGGAGAGATAAATTTAAAATGTTTTAGTTGATAAGCTGATATACCTATCTAATAATTTCTAAAATAAATTTTAAAAAAATGGTCGAACCTCTATGTTTGTGATTGATATTACTCTAATTTACCATAATCCGAAGAAAAAAGTTTCTTTCTGTTAGAATTATGATGCTCGGAGGTAAATTTTGATAACTTTAATTTTCCGTAATTTGAATGTTTCTCTTTCAATCGAGGTTCGAAATACAGAAGTTTCATTGCAATTATTCGACAAATTTACATTAGTTCGCTACAGAATCATTTGCGCCTTTACATCAGCAAAAAAAACAGCAAAGCAACTATTATTTGTCCAATTACATCGAACGCATCAAAATGATTTAACGCCTCCAATATCAATACACTTATAGAGGAACCGTTGAAAAAAATAACAGGTCTGCTAGTGACGGAAAGCACGCGAAACCTCTATAATCAAGCCAGAGACGCAACGATAGAGCCGTGGGATTCGACGCAGCTATTTCCCGCTCGTAGAGTCGCGCGTCGGGACGCCTTAGTCGCGTTTCGTTTTTGGAGCCGACGGAGTTGATAAATAGAACTGCATAACGAGTCCACGGTTTCAGAGAAAAGTCGTTGTGGAGGACGAATGTATATACACCGTATTATGGCGATCTAACTTGTAAAAAAAAATCTTTACATATTAAATGCAGAACGAACTCGATCAAGAAGTGCGACACTTACTTAGACTGCCAGTATGTTCGCCGATGCTTTGCAGTTTTATAAATATGACTCGTAATGTAATATGACGTAGGGAAATATTTTGAAAGAGAAAGTAAAAAACTGAAACGTTAAACGGGTTATGTGTTATTAAAGAAAAATAGTTACAATAAAACCGTGGATTTTTTCATAAAGATAACTCACCCTAAATATTTTACATCTGAAATAATGCTGCCAGTTTTTTATGTGATTAAATACGTGAACGAGTTGCAATTTGAGTCGGTGACATTACATTTAATCAACGCTACATTCTATTGATTTATCATAAAAATTGATAAATAACGGAATGTAATGCTTGGAGAGATTTAAAAAAGTTTAAATCGAAATAATAAATCTGTAGTTGATGTAATAGTCTAGTAAATATCTCATAAGGCTAAGACCTTAAAATCCGACGCTGAATGCAAAGGCACAATAATATTTTTTATAGTACTGTGGCCTTCTTTCATCGCCAAGCATCACAACTTCAACTAAAAACATATTAAAGTTTGAGAACTACGCTCAGTGTTCACTTCCTAACATTTACAAGTTATTGGCTGCTGTTTATCCGAGAATTCCGTTTATTTTAACCAAACGTAATAACATATGTCTTCAAAAAGCCATTAAAACGCATGCAGGGTGTCTGCACCTTTGTCTTTGTCGAAAATTCGAAGATTAGAATCAAAAAGTGTCATTACAAATGTCGCGATAGAACCGAGTGTCGAGCGAATAGATAGATAGCGAAGTATGTCACCGAGCCCGTCAAATTGAATATCTTCTGATCGTCTATCAATTGCGTCCATTCGCTTAACATCCCCAACACCTTTCTCCTTCCCCTCCCCCCCACTGCCAAAATCCTAAGCTTCTACTACCTCCCCCGCCCCCTCCTTCCCTTCCTGCCCTTCCCTCTTATTCACCAATCCGCACCCCTCCCCACCCATTTTCCACCCCACTGCGCCCACAAGGGGTGTCTCACGACCCCCCAAAACGCAGCTTGCCTCTTCCCACAACGCATTCTGGAAACCGGCGAGACTTCGGTGGCTGCGAAAACACATCTCCCTCCCGCCTCCCTATCCTCCTTCTCCTCCTCTTCTCTCTCTCTCTTTCCTCTCTCTCTCTCTTTTCCCATTCTCCTCCGCCTCCCCATTCCCAAAAGTTTGCGAAAAGTTTCTGCAAAACCGCTTCGAACGTTTTTATTCTTCCGAGTTTGACACGGAAAGTCTTTGAGAGGTTTGCTGTATTTTAAGCAACATGGAGTGAAGCTGAAACTCGTAGGGGGACATTTCCGCGGAAGAGGAAGTATGAAAACTATTATATTCCGGACTATGTTTACTTTCAAGCTGTGTCATATGTGAAGAGGGTATATAATATTCAAGGGATATGATGAACGCGATGTACGGTGACAATGTGGAAGAACAATCTGTTCCGTTAGTAACATTTATTTTCGTAGGGGAAATTTATTTATCATAAGCATTATTGGAACTTGCTTACCAAATATGATAAAAAATAATAGGCTTGGTTTAAATCTCGAGAAAACTATGCTGTAAATATCGCAAGTCAACCATTTTATTTTCAATCTATCATAATTCTGTGCGCCGAAAATGATGATATTCATACTTAATTAAGTGAAACAATGATGAATATTCAACTAATTTTAATGGGTTTATTTGAAGAAAAAGTCTTGGAATTAATAACTGCCACGGCGCTGCAGAATTTAAAAATATATGTATCCTATTCAGTCTCAATGAAGACCATACCGTAGCTCTTACCGGGTTACATAATCTTATATGGACTATTGTGCACTTATTTTCCCTAACTCATAAATCGCAAGAAAAAATTCCAAATTTCAGACGAAACTTAAACTCTCGGACTAATAAGTAAGTTGTGATGCAAATTCACTACTCAAGAAAGATTTATCGAGCGCACCTCATGGTCGAAATCAATTTGAAAAACAAAAGTTTCTCCAATAATTGTAAATATCTTTGGAAAAACCTAATGCGGATTTGGTTACAAAGCAGCCGCCAACAGTGGTGATTTACCGATACTACTAAGCTATAAAAAGGAAACTGAATGTAGAATCGGTGAATCACACTGATGAAGGTTACCCTGTAGCCAAAATGAGCATCTGGTTTTTCCGAACCCTTTTTTAACTATTGGATAAATTTAGTTTTTCAATTTTGCCTTTTTATATTTGTCGCTCTAACTTGCTATATGTGCTAGAAACACTGCCTCAGCACAATCTTAAGTTATTTATGTCTTTAACATTCCCCCCTCCCCCACCTCTCTCTCTATCTCTCTCTTTTTCTCTCTCTCCTTCACCCCTTCACGGAAAGACAATATGAAAAGTTAACTTGTTCTGACGCCACACATATTGTGATGAGCACGAACGGTATCCAGTCTCCAGAACTTGCCACCACCGGACACCAAATCACCACGATAAATAATTTCCGAGTAAAAAGAAATAAATTAAAAGAAGTCACAGCGTGAAAGAAGTGTATATCCATCGGTGTTTTCACTGGAAGCAGCACTGCAACGTACTCCTCTTGATGACACAAAATCCAAGGAGGAAAGTCACTTCCGAAGGCACGTTTGATGGCTGAATAAAAAGAAGGGCCGCTATTGGCCTTAGGATGGCTCTGTTGTCAATGGTGAGGGAGTCCTCCGCCGCCATTTTGTGGCATTCCAGAAGCAGTATGGCAACCACCACTCACCGAGTCCCCGAAGGCACAAAAATACGAAAAGTCTTCAGCAACAAATTTAGTCATTTCAAAACAACGACGCACTCTGCTGCCTTCAGCTGAAGAATTGTAATCATAAAAATAAATGCTGAGCAATCAAGGATATGGCAAATGTATTCCGGTGAACTACTAATTTCAATGTTAATGAAAATAATTGCCTACTAGCTTTGTATTCGCCTATAATGTTTATCACATCCCGAAAAACACGGATAATATAAATTACGAAAAATGGTAAAACAAAAAAAAATAAATACGGATAGAATGGGAAGGACCCGAGCAAGGAAAAAAAACCAACGATTTAAAGCGATCGAAGCGCCATCGCCATTAAACGCGGGAGTTTTCAAATCGAAGTCACGTGTCGATGCCTCCGCCATCACTATGACGACGGGATCGAGGGAAAGAGGGTGAGAGAGAGAGGGTGGGGATGCAGAATTCGAATGCAAAGACCACGCGGCAAATCAGAAAACGCCCATTTCGTTCACGAGACGGGACGTGGAGCGAGAGAGAGAAAATATTGCGGAAAAACTGAGCGATTCTCGACACCGATGGAGACATAAGACTTTCGGAGTTTAGAAAAAAATATGACCACGCGGTTTTTTTTTTAAAGGCCGCACGCGAAAATTTTTACAAGAAAACCTAGAAAGATGGCGCCACTCGAACAAACAAAACGCGAGCCACATCCCGCCCGCGGAGGCGGAAGAACGAGTGTGTTGAGGTAAGGGTGGGGGAGTCAAGTGAGTGGGGGGATCCGAGTGGGAGTGCGATTCTAAGGTTTCGCGGCAAGAGACTTGACCGAAAAGGAGTAGAAAGAGAGAGAGAGCTGTGCTGTGGGCACGCCAGCGCCGGCGTCCGCGGCAAGAGCGACTGAGGCCGCGGAGGGTCTCCACCAAACCTTTTATAGAGTTGCCGAATTTTGTGGACCACTTAACTGAAAACTACGCCACCAGCAGAGAGAGAGAGGGACTCCCTCCCCCTCTCTCCCTCCCTCCCACCCTCCCAGCAAGTCCCATCCCCTTTTTGCCATCATCCTCCCCTTCGTGCCCACCCCACCGTTAAAAACCCCTCCCGACGCGCCCACCCACCCATACCTCCCTCCTCCTATCCCTCCCATCACCCTCCCTCCCTCTCAGAACCCATGCACACCAAATGCAAAATTACACGTCCAAGTTAGCAACCCGTGAAACCGGTATATAAGCTTCGTGCCCAACGAGCTGCTAATACAGAGTCCCTCCCCCCTCCCCTTTCCCTCCCCCTTTCATACCTCCCTATCTCTCCTTCCCCTCTTTGCCCCCCTCCCCTCTTCCCACCTCCCCTTATACCTCCCTCCTCCTCTTCCTCCTCCTACCTCCCCACTTCCCATTTACCCAGCCAGGACCGGAGAGCGTATGTAATGGCTATGGAAGAAGAGGAGGAGGAGGTGAAGGAGTGAAAGAGAGAGGAGGATAAGAAGATGGAAGGCAAGACGGCGGTGAGGAGGGAGGGGAATCGATTGAGTGGGGGGAGGGAGTATGCGGGGGACGGAGGGAGGGGCTGGGGTTATCGGGGAAGAGAGGATTTGAGGCAGAAGGACCGCGGAGGGAGAAAGAGAGAGAGATAGAGGGAGGGAGGGAGAGAAGGAGAGAGAGAGAGATGGAGGGAGAGGGAGGGTGCTGGGCCGAGACGAGAATTAGGAGATGCACAGAGGCGTGCTGGTGATGAGCGGAAGGGCAAAGGGTTGATGGAGAGAGGGAGAGAGAGAGAGAAAGAAGGAGCAAAAGGAAGGACAGAAAGAGGAAGCTAGAAAGATGGAGGGAGAGTTGGGAGGTCGGAGGAGAAAGAGAGAGAATGGAAGAAGGAAAAAGGAGAGCGAGGAAAGGTAAAGAAGGAGTTTGAGAGAATAAAGGAGAGAGCGAAGGGCAAAGGAGGAGGAAAACCTCGGGATTAACAGAGAGAAGATAGTACCAGGGGAAAAAATGTCGCCCTCTTTCCTGCAGGAAAAAAAAGCTCGACTTGTCCTTGACAGAATAAAAAAGAGGCGACTCGGTGGCGGTTTTTCAGGATTCGCGGAAAATAGAAACGTACGAAACTTCCTCCGTCGTCGTCTCCGATTGAATTTACTCCGAGAGACAAAACTCAGCACGTTTTGTTTCCGCGAAAAATTTTCACTGATGATTTTAAACGAGAATTACGCCTGGAACAAACGTTTCGTTCTCTGAGGGATAAAACTGTCGGCGAACTTCAAAATTCTCCGCGACGTCTTCCTCTTTGAGCGGAATTATTCCTGTATCTTCCTCGGATACGCGAATGAAGAACGACACGAGCGAAAAAAAAGAAGATAACATGCGCTATCGAAATAATGGAAAATAAAGCAGGAGACCAATATCTTCTCCGGACCAAAAGCTATGGAGCATATCACATTAGGGAAATAAATAAATTTATGTAAATCCCAAATGCTGCGACACCAAAAAAACATCAGCTGGGAGAGAGGAAATTGTGGGGGGGAAATGACAAGATATTAGCGAGAAAAAAAATTAAAAACATATGAAGGGAAAGAATGAGGGAAGTGAGTTATGTGAGGAGAAGAAAAAAACATAAGCGTAAGAAGTGAAGTATTATCCGCTAAGTAAAGAACGTCTCGTAAGTGGCCTCCCATTGAATCCCAAGTGGGATGTTCGACAGAGAGAAGAAAGGAGAGAGGGAGAGAGAGAGGGAGAGAGAGAGAGGAGAGGGGAGGAGAGGAAGAGGAGGAGAAATCGCTTTCGATACGCGGAGGAGAGGAGAGATCATCCGAGTGTGGTCGAGGGCGGAGGTAATGAGGAGGACGTAGAAGCAGATCGAATGGGAAAAGGGAATGGAGTTGTAGGTGGAATGGGAGGGAAGAGGAGGAGGAGGAGAGTAAGGAGAAGAGAGAGTGAGAGAGAGGGAGGGGACACTTTCGTGGAGGGAGGAGGAAATAGGAGGAGGAGGATGAGGGGGAAGGAAAGGATGACGAGGTGACCGTTTGGAGAGGGCAATGTGGAACACGGTTACAAGGGCATTCGGTTCAGTTGAACCTTTGCACGAAATGGGATGGAAAATATAGACGAGGAGAGGAAAACCCCTCGGAAGTGATGGTGAGAGAGAGAGAGTGAAAGAGGGAGAGGGAGAGAAAAAGAGATGGAAGAAGGGGAGAGATGAAGGGGGGGGAGGAGATGAAGTGCACGAAGAAATTGAGAGATAGAGAAAAGGAGAAAAAAGTATGCAGGAGGAAATGAAAAGAGAAGCGAGGGGAAATAGGAGGGGAGGAGAAAGGAGAAGAAAATATATAGGAGAAAGGAGTAGAGGACATGCTGGAAAAAATTAGGTAATAGGCGAAGAAATTGGGTGAGGCGAGCCAAGGTGGGGGAAGAGGGAGGGGGAGATAATGTGAGGAAATGGAAGGAATGGGAAAGAGTAAGAAAAATAGAGAAGGAAGATAGAGAAAAGGGACACCGGAAGAGGAGGAGCAATGAGAGAAAAGGAGGAAGGAAAGGATTGAGAAAGAACGAGGATTAAGCGGAAGAGGAAAAGGAAGAAACTAAAGCGTTGGACAGTTGATACATAGTGAAAGAAGAAAAGGAGGGGGAGAAAGTTGGAAATTCTGAAGGAAGGGAAACTAGAGTGATTAAGGCATAAAGAACAGGTGAAGATGTGACGAGAAGAAAAGGGATAGAGAGAGAAAAAGGGACGATTATGAAATTGGTGCAGATGTTGTTATAAATGGCAGTAAGAGAGGAGAGAGAGAAAGAAAGAGATAATGATAGAGGAGTCGTTTGAGAGGAGGATAAGGTGGATTTGGAAGAGACGGGAGGTAAAAGGAGGCGTAGGGGGGTGAGGGTGGGAGGAGGAGGAGGAGATGGGGGCGCCGAGGAGGCGGTGCGGGATGATCCTAATGATGCGATAAGAGATCCCCCCTCCTCAACAAAGGAATCATCCAATTTCACGGGCCCCGGAATAAAAGTGGAAGAGAGAGAGAGAGAGAAACACGGATCATTTTATTTTTTTATGAGCGGAAGCGTTTTAACAAATACGTACTTGTTATCTAATCGGCGGTCGTGACTGATATTGGCAGGTATTTTCGTTGCGACTTCATTTTTGCCATAGAAAACGGCAATGAATCCTCGTTCTCCCTTATCCGCGACGGAGGTCGACACAAAAAAATCCTTCGGGCAGAAATGCACTCGTTTAAAAACTCCGCGCGTCATTTTTTTTTAATTTTAACGGAGTAATCAGGACGGAAATGTCATTTTTTTTTATTTCTATCCGCAACCGTCTATTTACGAAGGCGTTTCGTTAATTTTTAAAAAAATCGAAAATATATAGAAAACAAAACGCGCTCCTGTTTACATCCGCCCTCGTCAAATTACGTCGTTCCTGAAACGTGCGAGGATCGTATTGTCCTTTCAATTAATAGATCCCGTCGTTCTCGAGGTACGCGGACGGAGATAGGACAAGAGGGGGTTGGAAGTAATGGGGAAGGAGAAACGGAAGGAAAACAATATGGCGATCGGGAAGAGAACAAAAGGAAACCCATGAAAGATTCCAAAAAAATGGGGGGGAAGGGAGAAGGGGGTCTTGGAGAGGACGATTTCCACTAATGACTGCGTTGCGCGCGGGAAAACGTGGGGAAGAAAAAGAGAATGAAAATAAATGGAGGGACGAAGATGGGAATGCGATGCGAAAAAAACACGCGTTTATAAATCCAAATATATTTTTTACGATCGTTTGAAAATATTTTTTTAACAAAATGAGAAATATTACGCATAATCGTGAGCTAAACGGAACAGTAACAATAATATCTCGGCGGACATGTTTATAAAGCAGTTTAAGTGTCACGTTTAAACGGATTTAAAAGGAAACGTTAAAAATGTACAACGGAAGGAACACCGAATGACTTCAGGGTATCGACAGTTTTCCGTTATTCCATTTCCGGCAACAAAATGCAGCTTCGACACTTGAAACTTTACTCCGTTTAATTGTAAGGTAAAATAACATCCATTCACGTCCTTTACAAAATTTATATACAAAAGGATCCAACTTGTCCTTACGGTCAGCGGTGGAAGTCAATTTTTTATACTCATCTTTAGCTGAATCACTGATGACGACTGCTACGTATCCGAAATTCACATCTGGTTTTTTCCTAAACCTTTTTTATGGCTATCAGAGGATATTTTGACAATACGAACGTCCATGATTTTTTGAGGTTAGTTGAAACACAAACCCAATCGCAGTACCGTTAAACGGATGTTTTTATCAACACTGGGCGATTTTAAGGTAGACTTTATTTTTTAACAGGACAAGATGGTGTTGGTCGCAGTTTCTTCCAAAACAAAACAAATGGTTTAGACTGGTAAAAATAAGACACTCTCCTATAGGAGAGACGCCATTGCAGAAAAGGATGAATCATACTGTAAGAGTCAAGAGAGAGACTGGAAGAGGGAAAGAGGGAAGACGGTTATATAGAGGGAAGATATCAGGGGGATAAAACTTCCTTGGTAGTAAAGACAGAAAGCAGGAGGAAATAAGGGAGGACGAGAGAGAGAGAGAAGAGAAGAGAGAGAGAAGAGAGATAAGAGTCAGAGAGAGAGGAAGAGGAAGAAGAGGTGGGTGAGGGAAGGGGAGAGAAGCAAGACAAAGGAACGATGACGGAAACTTTTAGTTGTCTGGAGAAGAGAGGCGAAAGGTTGGTGGGTGTGGGAGAATGGGGGGGGGGAGGTGGGAGGGACAAGTGGAGAAACAAGGAGAGAGAGAGAGAGAGGATAGGATTGGGACAGGCGGCGTCATAAGAGTAGGAGAGGTTAGGAGGAGGTGGGAGATGAGAGGGGACGTGAAGGAGAATAAGGCAGCGTCGGAGATGGAATCTTAAGAGTGTGCAGTGACAGGAGTCGAGGTAGGAGGGTGAGGGGGAGAAAGAGGGAGGAATAAAGGGGAAAGGAGTCGAGTTGGACCCATGGATGCGTCCTCCTCCAGATCTCCTCCATTTCTTTCTTCCCCAGTATATATTTATTCTCCACCTCCAGTCGTTCTCCCTTCTCCATTTTCTCCTCTTTCTCACATCTCGCACCCATCCTCCCTCGCTCTCTCCCTGTACTTATTGAAGATCTTTTTTCCGCTCATTTTTACCCATCCTATATTTTCTTTGTATAGCTATATCTTCCTTCCCCCGTTCCATTACCGTTCATTATCTACCGCTCTTATTTTGAGCTTTCTTGCACAATATTTATGTTAATGCTTGTATCATACACATACACGTTTATGGAATAAGAGAGGTAAAATAAGATATATGTGGCTTGAACATTTTTTCCAATCATTATTACCCTATCCTATGTTTTCATTATCTTTATTCTCTCGTTCCTTCATTCTTCGTTATTTACTGCTCTTAATGTCGAACTTTCTTACACAATATTTATATCGATGTCTGTATCATACGCATGTACATCTGAGAAAGAAGAAAGCAAAAATAAGATATGGGTGGCTACTAAGCGTCGCAGGAAGTCTAGCGGACAGTTGTCTGGAGAGCCTCTGGGAGTATCGGAGAGGCACACGTGAAAAAAAGTATAGTAGAAAGATTTTCGGGTAAAACCATTCTACAGCATCATAGAGGAGACAACCCACCACCTAATTGACACCGTTTTGTTATAAGGCTTCTTAAGTCATAAAAATAGAGTGAACGAAATGATACGAAAAGTAACGACTCCGAAATATCTCTTCTGTTTCAACTAGCCTCACCTTGTAACATAACTGGCTGCGCCCAAATTCCTTTAGCGCATCAGTACTCCTGCTTGTCTAGATTCAATCTCAGAGAGTTAATTGCTCGTCAGCGAAAGATCCCGGAATCGAGAGCTGCAATCGATTTTGCGCTATCGATGAATTTTCTACGACGTTGGCGTTCAAGTCCGTGAATTAAAATTCGACTCGGATACTCATCCCTCGCCTTGCACGGAACATGCGTTCCTGGAAAAACGCCGTGTAAAGTTAAACCGTGCAAAGTGGCGTAGGTTTCCCAATAGCAATACATCAGCTTACATTTTGAGCTCCATATTGAGTTGAAGGAGCAAATATTTAAATATATATTTACTCAGAATTGCTTCCTTTATTTTTTATCATAACCTCCGAGTGATTTTGTGATTTTTAGTGCTTAGAGACATTTCCGAAACCGTGTAGATCGAGGCGGTTCTCTAAAAAGAAAACCGCGCTAAACCAAAAACGTGTCAAACGAGACCGTGTAATTCTAGCGGCAAGTACTATGTTAATTTTAACCGCCTATTGGTTGACATCGAGGATTATTTAGCAAGCGCCTGCAGCGGTTGGTATGCGGAAAAGCTCTCCATTTTTAGTTTCTTGTTTCCGATAGAATTTTACCGAAAACGTGCCATTGACCGGACAAAAACAGAGGGCGGCAACCTTTTGTAAGAGGTGGATTGCATTCTGTCGCCGCGGATCGTAAAAACCTTTTACACCGGAACTTACTTGGAGGATTTTCTGGCAACATCGAAACGGATATCGAATGTTACTACTTTTCTGCGCTAAATCTTCACGCGTGTTATAGGTACCTGAGGTATGACAATGAACAAGGTCCTGTGCCTCTGTTTCAATATCTAAATGATTTCATCAACTTCAAAATATTTTAATTTTATAGTTTCGCTCTTTAAATAACTAAAAATAATGCGATAAATTTGTTTTTAGTATGCCTTCCGAAACGGCCAAAATGACCACTTTCTTAAAAACAAAGACCTCCCAACCTCACAATAATTTACTTTCTGTTAAGTAAGATCCTTTCGAGAGATACGCGAAAATCACTCAATTCTCTTTTGCGAGTAAAACGATCTTATTATTTTTTTAATAACGTTACTCATCATCTGAAGAACACAACCTTTGACTCCGTAATCATGTGTGAAATCTTAAATTAGCATAAATACTATATTCTTTTATACTTTTTCGTACTGCTTGAAAACTTGTGACACACCACCCCAAGAGTAAGTACGCGTACTCCCTGTCTTATTCCTTACCCAATTCTTAACTTTCCGTATTTCTTCCTTTTTTAGAAAACTTCGGTTGGCCTCCTTGGCCTTCCTTTCTCTCGTTCCTTTTCCGATCCGTTCTTTTGGTCCATTTCCCTTTACTCTTCCCTCTGTCGCCTCTCTCTCTTCTCTAATTGCTTCTTTAAAACCCAACTCCGTGTTTATTCGCAAGATTCCGTACCTTATTTTTTCATCCTTCTTTCCTCCTCCTCCTGAACATTACGTGTTCATTTCGTCCCACTCTCATCCTTCATTTTTCCTTTCAAACCCTTTGTTATTTCTCAATGTGTCCAATGACTTCCACCATTTACGTATCTATTACTATAATAATAATAATAAAAAGTAGCACAAATATCAAATGACGCGTGGCACAATACACAAAACATTAAGAAATAAAACAAGAAAAGACAAAAAACTCAAATTTTACAAAGTAATGGCTACTCCTGTTTTAACATATGGAAGTGAGACATGGACATTATCTCAAAAACACAAAAGTAGGATACATGCAGCTGAAATGAAATTTCTAAGAAAAGTAAAGGGTTGTACAATACAAGATCACATAATTAACGAAGACATAAGACAGGAATTGGACATACGAGTGTATTCGATAAATGAAAGAATAGATGTAGGGAAAGAGAGGTGGTTACAGCATATAGATAGAATGGGTGATAATAGAATATTTAGAAATATATTAAGAGTACAAGCCCAGAGGACGAAGAGGTGTTGGAAGACCAAGGAAAAGATGGAGATTAATGTGAAAGCGGAACAGGCAAATTGCCTAATCCATGAAGTGAAGAAGAAAAATTTATTTATTTTTGCTCTTCGCCAAAATAATTTAATTTTATAAGCAGAATTCAAGCCACACTGACGGAGTAAAATAAAAAAAATCGCGTGATAGCAAAAAATGCTAGTATCCCCGCCGCGTTATTTACTTAACCCGCTTATAAACAACCGCTGCCAGCCTTTTACAATGAACCTAATAGCGGTAACAAAGATGAAAATACCCTCGGTAGGATTCCAACCGGCGACCCTACCAAACACATTAAACACTCTACCACGGACGGCTATTTAGAAATACATAAAAATTCACAATTTTCCGGCCATAATTGATATTTCTGTAATTCATCAGTTATTTTTAGTATGAATTGTTTGCCATTTTAAGTTATATAGAACTAGCAGAAGTACCCGTTGAATTTCAACGGATTTAGTGAATCTAAAACTTCGACCGCGTAGCATGTAAACATCGCAAGAATAAGATAGTAGTACACAGTTTTAACCGTCGAATAGAGCAAAAATGAGACCGTCGGACAACGGGGTGGGATAGTTTGGTCCCGGCGAGGCGAAGGGCGCGGTAGCACACCGAGACAACTAAAATAAAAACAAAGCGAACCAAAGGCTCGCCAATATCCTCTCCATTTGCGTCGCAACAGTCAAGCGAGATATAATTCCTCTGTAGACTAGGTACAGATATCTTGGTAGAAATCAATCCAACCTAACTCGATTTACAAATAAAACGTAGATCCCTCAAATGTTAACCGTGACCCTAGCGACGTGATAATTTGCGGGGTCATAATGGCACAGTACCCATCTTAGCGTTCTCTTTTTATTGCTGCTAATATTAATTTGGGTAAACATCAATAAGTTTCTAAGGGCATCATTTACTCGTACGCATATTTCGATAGTTCATTTTTCCGGAATCAGGTGGGTGACCTATATCAAAGTTATTTTGCTTTTTGTACAATTAATATAAAACATTTGGGATTAAAAGGTAGCCCACGGCCTTCTTATTTGTGAAGAAATTATCTGTTGAAAATTTGATTACTCTAGATTTAACGGTGTGGAAATCTATAGATTCACAAATAAACAAACTTTCATAAATATATATGAGACGTATGGCCATCTCGGACAGCTGATTTTGA
Organism: Uropetala carovei; assembly: GCA_036926305.1. Lineage (NCBI taxonomy): Eukaryota > Metazoa > Arthropoda > Insecta > Odonata > Petaluridae > Uropetala > Uropetala carovei. Next base: position 3,526,734 of record JAXCHB010000318.1, on the reverse strand, counting down.
TGCACAGCTGATCTTAAATAATTTTAATTTTTTCAGTTCCCCAAAACTTCTAGTTTTGTGGTTGATATCTTGATCTGATAAACTGGATTACAGCCGTCAGGTGAGCTCGAAGTTTCATTTTTTAGATACCAATTTTCCATTGTTTATTTGTCAGAAACGGCCACCTTAAAACAACCCGCGCGGACCCAAACACGAGGCGTTTACGCGTTAACTTTAAGAGAAATCGTCGCCGAAAGATAAAAAAACACCTTAAACCGGTTTTAATGTTTTCTAATCTTTATACTTTTCAACGGAGTTAACACAAATCCGAGGCACCTGCATGGGTATACCTTTCCCGGTAAGCCGAAACGTTACGGTTCCCATTTATCCCAGATGGATAAAGTTTAACCGGACTTTTCCCGATTCCCCATCCATTTTTGCCTTTCCCTTCTCCCATACCTCTTTCCTCTTCTCTCTCTTCCACCGCTTCCTCCTTATCCACCCCCCCTCTCCACTGCCGCGCCCTCCTACCCCACCCCCTGCCCCAGCAACGCCCTCTCTCCTATACCCACACCCCGCCCCATCTCCGCCCTCCTTCTCACGGATGAGGGAACAGCTATCACCCGGGCACTCGTCAGATAGCGGCCCCAAATCCACGAGGACAAGACTGGGATAAGGAGAAGGGGAGGGAGAAGGGAAGGAGAGGGAGAAGTAAAAAGGAGTGGCGAAGACGGGAGGTCGGGTGAACTTGGGGAGGTTTTTGAGTCGTCCGGTCAGACCCCTATCTATGCTTCACTGCTCACGGACCGTCTTAAGCTTCCCTCCAACTCATCTTTACCATTCCCTCTCCCTCTCTCCTTCTCCTCCTTTCATCTCCTTTTCCTCGTCGTTATATATATATAAAAAAAAAGAACCTTTAGTCCTCGTGTATCACTGCCAAAGCTTTAAGGATTTCCCGTCCTGATCTGAAAATTTTTTCTTCTCCTTAATCCGCGCCCTAAAGATCGTGACGTGTAATGATCGGCGGGAATCGATATCTCAAAAAATTTGGGAGTGATCGTCTCTTTTAGAGGGTTTTTAACGAATCCGCTTATGCGTTCGGTTTGTCTTTCTCCTATAGTCGTTTCACCAGCTAAAGTCTCTTGGCCAGTTAGCAGCAGCCAATAGGAGACGGTTTGTTTGGGAAGGTAGTGGGGAGGAACCCAGTCTCACTCCTGCTCTCGAAGAGATCACATCGGGATGCGTTGCCATTAGAAATTGCGTAGTATATCAGATGAAGGCGAAAATCCGCAAGAGCTGGCAACGCGCACCGGTATCTGCTGTCCCGCACGAAAGTTGAGAGGGGCGATGGAAGGGGAAACGTTCGTGATTGGCTACTTGGTGAACCGACTATAAACCAGCTAGAGACTTCGTTTTTTCGCCATTCAACTCAATATTTCGTCACGTCGTGCGCATTTTCTCGGTTCGTCCATCTATCCTTCTAAATTATTTAATGATATTATTTCAGACATCATGCTTTTAATCATAAATTTCAATAACCTGTAACAACACTTTTAAACGACGTTTACTGTCTGCTTCAGCAGCTCTTAACTTGTTATTTGTTTGATTCGCGAAATGCATGCATATGTGTATTTCCTTCGTCTTTTAAATCCCATTCGAGCTTCTACTCTTCTTCAAATCTGTTTCAGTTGTCCGGGGAGTTATTTTTCTTAGGGCCCTTTATGCCTCTCGTTGGGATGAAAGCGAGGAGTCCTCCGGAAGAGGCCGTTGCCCAGGGCGATGTCGACGGCTCGACGCGGCCAGCCAAAACAACCACTTCTCTTAAAGGATTCTTTCGTGTAGAGGAAGGTCGTATTTAGCGATCGCAAATCTTTTTATGTTTCGTGAAAAGGAACTGGGAAATTTCCCCGAAGCAAAACATGCCGTCACCCGGTTTACTTTTCCAATGAAACGCATTAAAAATGAATTGCGCCTCATCCTTGTTGCGTGAACTCTGGTAGTAAATCGATTACTGTTTTGACTGTCTGCCTTGGTTCCTTTTCCTTGCTATCTTCATTCTCTCCTGGCTACGCTGCGAGATTCTGTTTTTAAACAGAAATTAGTATTTTGAGCTCTGCTATCATTTAATTTTCTCCGAAGTTATCGGCTGCATATGTAAATGAGTAGTACTTAATCGAATAACTTTCCAAAATTGAATCTTCGTGAGCGAGTGGCGTGCAAGAATTTTTAATTGAAAAAGAAGCAAGAAAGAGAACAAATTACTTTTTTGAAGGTGTGCATATAATGCAAAGTGAGAATACGTAAGGATTTTTAATTCGACCTCGCCTCTTAATGTATGTGTTCCTGTAGGATTCTGAAGAGAAGAAACTTACACCATGGGAACGAATTCGTTGAAAGTTCCAGTGCAATTATAACCATATTAAGACATTCTATTTTGCCAGAATCTCAATTTAAAATGTAGTTCTGAATGAGAAAAGGTATTTTCCCCTTCTATAATGCCCATTTAAGTATTAGTTTCCAGCGTACTTGATGGAACTGCTTCATGATAATCCCCTTTTTTCATTTTCTTTTCCCATTCATGGTTTAATGTTTCTGCACATCTAAATCAATTATTTCCTTTATAATTTCTTAACTTATATTTTTCTGATCAAAACTATTTCGTCGCATATTAATTTTCATTATATTTCACAGTAAATATTTTAACAAAAGATTTTTATCAACCACTTAGGCAATCTCTAACATTTTCTAAAGTATAAATAGTTTACGTCAAAGGAAATGTTTTCGTTAAAAAAAGCGAAATTCAAATCTGTATTAGATTATTGGCATTTATTTATATTTTTGAACCAGGAGAAATATTCTGACATGACTGGGAATCAAACCCGGATCTTAGCCTTTGCAGAACCGATATTCTACCCCTGAACTATCGAAGCAAAGTAATTCTCCCGTTTCAGAACGTGGGTGTTTTCTTAGTTTTCGATTCCCTGTCATAGGAAAAGTTTTCTTCTGTTTAAAAAATATTTCCAACATCCCCACTTATGCCTGTCTGTATGAGATCTTAAGATTACTTTATTCTATCAATTTATAGACATTTAGTCCATACATGCAGAAAGGAGGTATTTTTAACAAGGGATTATTCCGGTATAATGCACGCGGCTATTATCCCGTCTCAAAAGAACGAGATACTTTAATTCCATTATGATTTTTATCTAATTCTTAAACGATCGGGTATATGTTATAACACAATAACCTTACATAGTATATCATTTCTATTATAGCTATTTCAACAATTAGTTTTTAAAGCAGTTTAATGTATCCAATATTCTGAGATGAAGGCTCGATTACTATATTTCCCATTTTTTTGCACCCTCTTACAGATTGAAGCAATGCAATCATTATTTTTTGCTAGATTAATAATGACCTCTCTTATTACAAATTCGTTTAGGTACAAAACCACTTAATAATAAACGAAATAGGATCGCATTAGACCTAATTCGATCGGCACGTGTCGCCCGCTACAAACCCTCTCAAAGCCCAAAAAATGCCTATTTTCTCTCAATCCGAAACCACAAAAATAAAATACAAAAAAAACGATTACGAAACAATCCGTTTGATCGACTGAGATATCGCCGAAAATACGGTTACCTTATACCTTTGTACCAGAAAATGACTTTCTGCGAATCCGCAGCGCGGGTTCTCCGAAAACCCCTTACCCCTCCCCCGCCCCACCCATTTCGACAGACGACAAAGGCGAATCGGAATCCGTATCGGAGCAACAACAATCGAGAGAAAGCCTATTATCTCCCCTTTCCATGACGAAGAGGGATTCCTCCGTATTTCCCCCAACCCTCTCCCATCTCTCTCTCTCTCTATCCTCTCTCCTGCATTTCGCGGTTTAAGCGATACAATCCCTTATAGCGCTGCTCCAGGCTCGCAGGCGCCTACCTCCCCCTCTTATTTTCCCCGCTGTTTTTTTCCGAATGGAAAAAAAAAGGAATCTGCGGCACCGAGGAGAAAGAGACGTCGGCAAGTCCGCAGGGGAAGGAAAACAAGAAAAAAAAAGACACCCGCCGACGCCATTGTCGTGTCTCCTCCCGATGGAAAAATATCAAGGGGACAGTATCTCGCGGTCTCGGATGGAAAAGGCATTTCTCGCAGATATCGCCGTCCCCCTCTAAAAAAAAAAAAAAAAAGCCTTCGACAAAGAGGTCGTTAAGGAGAGAACCTCAAGAGCGGTGAGTTTTTCACGGCTTTCTATAGGTACACAAGAGAGAGAGAGAGAGGAAGGACGAGAAGAGAGGACAGCACGCATGGGGTTTTGCTAGAGGGAGGACTGAGGTCTTGAGGGAGGAGGGCGCATAGGCGGCGTAAAAAAGAGGAGGGAGAGAGATCGGCCGGCAGAGATAAGGGAAGAGAGGCAGGAGACCACCGGGTAGAAGGGAAAAAGGGGGGGATGAGAATGGGGGGAGGTCTACAGTCTATGGTAGAGGGAGGGAAAGTGGGATAGGAAGGGTGGAACGGGGAGGTGGGAGGGAAAATAAGGAGGGGGAAGGGGGAGGAGGAGGAGGAGGGAGGGCGGTAGGGAAAGATGTTAGAATGGCCGGTTGGCTGCATCATCTTCTTTTGCTGCGGCCCGCAACTCCATCTTTGTTGAGTCCGATGCTTTTGTCGGGTAGGAAGAGTCGGTGGGAGTTAGGAAGAGGGGGCTGCGGTTGTCGTGGAGGGTTAAGAGGGAAAAGAGGTAGGAAAGGGAGGAAGAGAGAGGGAGAGAGGGGCGGGAACCTTGGCGAAGAAATAGGAGATGAGAGGATAAGAGAGAAAGAGAGAAGAGGGGCAGATTCCATTTTGGTTTAAGTCAGGGCCACTAGAGAACAGGGTGGGATAAGAACATTCCAGAAAGTGAGGAAGGAGGGATGGAGGAAAGAGAGAGAGAGATAGGAGGAAGAGAGAGAGAGCGATAGCTGAGGAGTGAAAGAGAGAGAGAGAGACCGAAGGGGGAGATGAAGGGTCATGTGACGAGCAGATTTTTATAGAAAACTGAAACATGATATCGGATTTCAAAGGGTTTCAACTTTTTTGTTCGGCTAGATTATTATCTACGGCCCATAGAAAATTGAGACAAAGCTTTCCAATGGGTGCCGTCCCGTAATAACCAGGTATTATGTTGAAAGGGAAACATGCCCATCGATTCCTACATGGTGGTAATAGCTCGGATCTTATTTATCATCATCCAGCTGTTGAGGACGACAGAATGAGCGACCTAACATAAGTATTTTTTAAGTTCGTTACACCATAATGGGTGTGATTTGAAATCATTACAAATAACATGAAATATAACTGTGTATGGGAAATATACAAAAACGTTTAAATATACTATCTGAGTACTTTAACTAACTATTTATAATCAGCAGATTATCTAGATATACCTAGGGATAAAACGACGATTTGCTGTAGTAATGGGCGTAGTATAGTTGAAGTTCGTTGAATTCAGCGTTCTTATTAAATTCGAAGAAGGATGGATTGCCACTGATGACGAAAACTTTGAGGGAGGAAAGAGCAATTAATTTATTTGAGAGTTTAATAGTTCAATGAGTTAATTAAGCGATTTATTCTGTATAATCCACAGCCCGAGTATGCAAAATCCCGCCAATTTAAAGAATGAACGCGGTTATAGCTGTAGCTTTAGTTTACAACATTTCGCAACAGTAGCATTTACAACAGAAATTATGACGAAGACCGCGTGTCTTTTCAAATTTGGGTCCATTTCAGTGCACGGAAACCGTACTTCCATTTTCTCGTGAAATAATTAATTCCGCAATTTCTAATCATAATCTCAAAGAATTTAAGATTAATATATAAAAGGTTTTAATAAAAAAATATTCGCAGGTGAACTGACAGGCAGAATGACATCCTGGGAGTAATGTTGGAAAATTTTCAAAGCCCTGAAAATAACGAATATCTTTTCGTTTTGAATATATGCCAGCGAATCATTTTCGTGGTTGTGGCCGACATTTTGAAGTTTCGTAGCACAGGCGGTGAAGGATAATTGCTACACCCGACAGGGCGTTAGTTTATAAATGCATTCCATACCAGGAAAACGGCTTCTTCTAAGTTAATTGGCTGCAACGTGGAGTTTCCCGTCGATAGCCTGCTTTCCTGGTCTTTCGTATTCCTTTTGATCGATTTTCCCCTCAACGTAATTATGAAACCAAATTTCGTAATCTCGGCGAATTAAAGGCCAGACTCGAAATCCATATGCATGGAATTTTAAAGTGAGTTCCAATAGAATGTCTCTAATTATCGGAACAGAATTTTTTAATATTTACAAGGATATTTTCTAATGGTGTACTGATATTAAACCATAAGCATGTACATATGTATAAAGTACGTTACGCGATATTGTGCTCTGATTTCTCGTTCCAGGAATATAATTTTGGACGCAATGATACGTAATCTATAAAATTGATATAAGATCATCGTGGAGGATGCATTGATGTCTCATTTCTGGTGATTTATCAAATATATTTGGAGGTAAATTCCTTATACACAAAACAGTTAGGTACTACCACCAAAACCTCAGACTCCGTGATAAAAGTGGTAATTAATCATTAAAGCGACTATTCCTGTCGTTAACGAATCAATTTCATCTCGTTTTTCTATCAGTGTATGGGGTGGTTCATAATATACTAATGAAGACATTTACCGAAAGTTTTAATGTTTCAAGAAATAGCATACCGTCGTAATTAATAATATAAAAATATTAAGTTTATGCATGAAAATTGGGAAGAAATCTGTGCAGCCCATGCTTGCAGTATGGCTCCAATGGCAGTTAAAAATACGAGGAATAACCTGTTTCCTACTCTGAGCAACAGGCCTTTTCGCAATTTAAAATAATGTTTGGCTAACGTTTCTGGCCGGATCTGTCTATGTGTGTATTCAATATACAGCAGGTATGTACTCGTTAAACGTGAACTCATTTTACGTGGATTCGCTCATACACGATCGACAATATGGGGAATATATATCGATTTACACGATTGGGATTCGCTTTAACGCGAGTTGGTGCACGGAAACACTGCTCGAATTTCTCGACGAGAGTATTTATCCGACCGTCCTATGCATGCTGATAGTTTCTGGCACAATTGGCTAATCTGGAGAACTGGCCAGAGGAGAGTGTCAGCAGAATAAATAAAAGCAGAGATGAAGCGATGGATAATATGGAGTGATTGGGGTGTTTGGACTGAAGATATGGTACAAAAACATGTTTCCTTAAGCTTCATGGTGATACAACAAATGGCAAAACCTTTATTCGAGGACTTGAAGATTCACTGAACAAACATTTACAGCCAGTAAAGGTTTGCTTCAAAGTTTTAAACACCGTAATACTCTTCATAATATTCAGGTGATGGGCTAGGCACCTAGTGCTAACTCGGAGGTTTAATAAAAGAGGGTGCGTATACTCCCCAGCAGATTTTCAATGTGGACGAAACTGGTTTGTATTGGAAATGGATACAATCTCGCACCTACATAGTTAATGAAATGAAGACAGCTTCTTGTTAAAAAACTGCCAAGGATAAGCTAAGCAATAGCTCTATAAAATGTCAGTATTAATTTTAATGAGTCCTTTTATTTTTTTTAAACAAGCAGATAACGAACATAATTTTAAAAATTAGCTCAAATAACTCCAAGAATCATAACTAGGTCATGAGATACCTTATGCGCACTCGCAATGTAGACGTATTCAGTGGTTATATAGCGAAACTTCCTTTCTTTTTAAAAATCTGATATCGGTGAATCGCCAACTAACATTGTAACCGAGATGAAAATCTTGTTTCTCATAACCTTGTTACGGTTAATGGAGATATCTAAGAAAAGTACTTGATTATTTAATCTTTCATGCTTGATTGCTTACTTCTGAATTTTTTAAAACCATAAGACGAGTTCTGTAATTCTCTAGCGACGCTCTTTTATATTCCAAACTGCTGTAAATAGAATCAGACGCTTAAATGACCGTATTTATGCGCAATGCACCCGAAATAACTCTCGCGATGGCGCAAAACCATGAAAACATATCATGCGCTTTGCGCCCCAGTTAAGCGGAGGATAAATCCGAAATCGAGGCAACACTCCAACTTTGAGACCGCGTGGACGGGGGCAAGGGGTCAAAACCACCAACCGACACCCATCTGCCCTTATTTCCGCCCCACCGCCGCCACCGCCATGTACACACACACACTCTTCGCCTCGTTTTTAGGATGTTCTCGCCCACCTGCCCCCCTTCGACCTTCCACTCCACATTTCCCTCCCCCCCCCCACTACCAAGCTATATCCCCTCCCCTTTTTTTGGCACAACACCTATATAGAACAGAACACCGCCAAGCCACAATGGCCGCGAATACTGAATGGCAACCAGCGGAGCAAGAAATCGCGGGGAGAGGAAGAGTCGGGATGCGCTGGTTTTTTTTTTTTTAATAGGAAGATATTTGAGGTAAGAGGAAGAGGGAAGGGGATTGGAGGGAAGGAACGAGATTTTAGGGGGGAGGGCATGGAAGGGGAGAGGGTAGTAAAAAGGTAGGGCGGGAGGGAGGGACGCGATGAGGCGGCAGTTGTTGAAACATAGCGAGACTACTTCCTACCCGTCCGCTTTCTCCTGATTGGTCGAGCGGGAATGAGAGGGCACATCCCCCTCCCCTGCATATCCTCCCTTCCTTCTCTTGTCGCCGCCCCACCTCTCTAATGACGTCCCTTCTTTTTTCCCCCCTGCCTCTCTCTCTCTCTCCCTTCCTAACTTTCCCTCCTCCCCCATCGCCCTCCACGTGTACGCCCATATGAAAGAGATCCTCACAAAACTAGCACCCCCCTCCCCACTCTTGCGAAGCGTAATGATCCCTCTCGGCTTAATTTAAGCGCATTTCAAACGTAGGGAAGTCCGAATGTAAATGTCCGTGTTGCTTTTTAATATCCTCTCTTTTTCTTTATTCCGGCTCTCCGGAGTGTGCGTGCGGGTGTTAAGCGAGTGTGTGTCTCCGACGGAGCTAGAGCTGAACGGCGAAAAATCGATTCGTAAGGAAGAAAAGGGATTTACTCCGAAAGGGAACTGGCAGAACTTTTTGAAATGTCTCGGGAACTAACCTGATTCCGTGTCGGAACGATTGACGCCGAGTTTTCCATAAATCGCCGTCTGCCGCCGAGTTGCTATTGATTAACCGAAGGATAAATGCGTGGGATACGTATTGTGAATTTTATGGTGTGGTTAGATTAATTGCTATCACATTAAAATTTCGTAAGATAAAATAAAGGATAGGGTAAGCCATTATCAATTCTAACGAAGAGAAGAGACTTCAACGGCTGACTTTCTCCTCTTCCGTCGCGACGTCACTTTGTTGTTCTAAATTTATTCACGAAATTCCAGATATAGATGAAAATTCATGTCAAATCTGTAAAAAAATACGTGTGAAACATATGAATTGATTTATTTGCCAAATAATCAGACCTCAACTGAGATCTCGCAATTAGTCCACAGAAACTTTTTATGATGGATCGATGGTAAACAACATGGTCAAATAAAAAATAAGAGCTAGCTAATTGTGAATTAAACATTTTGCTGGAAGACTGCGCAAAACTGTGTTGTATATATTTAATATTAAAAAATCGCGGTCTTACGGAGGCAGTTTTTCAGTCTCAGAACCATTGGTACATGCCACCTTTACTGTGATGGCTGAATCCCAATCCAGAGATGTGGAATATTTTATAAGTACTACTCTCATGATCTAATTTTTATGAATTACAAATTATTACCAAGTTTCCTAGATAAATTATTACTTGACATGCCACCGGAATTTGATGTAATGTGTTGACCATTCACGGCGCATTTTTCGGTCAACGTAAGGCATATTTAGTTTTACTTTGGTGTTTAATGACTGCTTAAATTACTATGATAGGAAACTTCATGACGTAAGATGCGACTCGCCGAACTTATCGAAACGAGAATAGCTGTTTAAATAAAAACCATCAACAATCATTCGAACTGCGTAATTTTTTAAGCTTCTTCGAAAATTAAAAACTTTTGAAATAACCCCTGCGAAAACAATGCTTTCTCGTCCTGAATTTTCACTACCATTAAACGTTGAAACTTAGCCAACGCTTTTGTTCACAATCGAGCACTTCAAATCTGCTCACCCCGTAGGTTCAATGTTTCACTTTGCATTAATCACGTAAAAATACTCCACGAAATCCTCAGCAAGCCGGAGTAACAGTAATCAAGAAAAACGCGGACACGGAGAGGAATACGGATTTCTCTCCCGGCGAAAGTCTAATGCATGCAGCGAGTAATGAGTCCTTGCATTTTCGAATAAAACGAGATATTTATTCGAGCGGAATCACTCGTGCCTCGCAGTTGAACGAGAGAAGATGTATGAAATGGATGTCGAGGGGAGTCGTACGCAAAAAAAGAGGGCGTATTAGAAGATGGAAGCAGATGAAATAGATCCGAGAGGAAGATATATGAGCGGATACTTAACAATGAGATAGAGCGATGCATCCCCAGATAGGTGAAGGAAAGATAGACGGAAAGATAGACAAATGAGAGAAGTGCCGCGAAGGACATATCGTACAAGAATGAGGCGGACAAAATCAATATGTTCGTCGGATTTATTTATATGTCGATTCCCTTAACAGTCGCTATAATACAGCGTACAACTCGTTTCGTACTTGGTGATTTGTTTATAAGAAGAGATCGCATGAACGATCCCTAATGAAACATAATTCGAACCCGGTACCTTCGAATTAGGACACATCGAACGAAAGGAAAAGAGACAGCAGCTAGTACAAAATGCAACGTACTCGAAAATGTACGTAAGACCTAAGTACCGCACCAGAAGTTTACCAGTTTGCATTGCAAATATTAGCCACATACCGCATACTAATATCAACTATTCGTAGGGAGTTATTGCTAGGATTCTAGTAAATGGTTAAAGAAATAAATCTGATGTGGCCAACGCATGACTTTCTCCATAACTACTGCAAACATTTTCAATAGTCTTCATTTAAAAAAAAACAATAAGCACATTTTTAACTATTTCTATGGATAACAAAATATGGCGGCGCAATCAAAATTATCCTTGGCAACGGGAGCAACGTACTTTTGGGGTTAGAGCGCCCACAAAATTCCTATCGCATACACACTGACACACGCACAAACATAATCGAGAAAATAGTCTTAACGTACTCAGGGGACCACATAACATATTTCCGTTGAAATCTCGACATCAATTTTGTTCATGAAAACAATACTTTCTCTTATAATACGTATGGAGAAAGTAAAAATCGATCATGAAGAACATAATTATAAAATATGAACGATGTCATAATTCACATTCTTAAAAACAATCGATGATGAAATATCCTATACGTGACAGGAATGGGATATTAGTCAGCTATTACCGTATTAACGATATAAATATAAGTTTGAAACGGAATTTCACGAAAAACCATTTTTGAGGAGAATTACTCTTATTTAAAGAGGGTGCTTATAGAAAGTAATGCACACTTCCGAAGAAATAGTCGCAGATAAGACTGTATGCAAGAGTAATGGGTTAGGAGGAGGGACGAATAGGACAAAGAATAGGAGAGAAAGAGATAAAGAGAGGCAAAAGGAGGCGGGAGAGAGTAGGAAGAGTGGGGCAGAGGAAGTCGGAGGGAGGTCAAAATGGAAGCGGTGAAAAAAGGAAGAGAGGCGGGTTGAGAGAGGAGAAAAAGAGGTTTTTGAAGGGTTGGGGAGAATAATGGGTTGTGTGAGTGAGTGGGGTTTGCAGAGGGGTTTTCAGGAGCTGCGTCCGTTACAGGGACACATTTGCAAATGAAGGAAGAGAGAGCCAGAGGAGGCGAGGGGGGGATTTAAACGAAATGCCCCAAGAATCAGAGGTGGGGTGACTCCCAATACAAACTAAGCGTCATCCTCTGCCTAGATAACACTCCCTTAGCGTCTATAAAACATTCCGAGGTTTTTTTTTGTTCCTTCGAAAACGTTTCGTGCCGACGAACGAATAAAGTCTGCATGTACCTCGTATTTTGTCATGTTGACATCCGATAGTGCGGAATCCCACTCACTTTGGAGTACGACGATTTTATAGAAAAGTATTGTGACAAGGCTAGTGGTTCTAAAATCGATTTTTGAATCTGTTACGTCAGTGTTCTCGTAGTAAGCATCATCCGCTACTTATCCACGTAGTCACCATACCGGCTGAGGCATTTGTTCCATCGAGGAACCAACTTTGTCTACGCCGTCACGACAGAATCATTACGTCTTGCATTTTTAAAACCACTCTACTGGCATTGCTTTAATCGGAGAAATTTAAGGCGAAGCGGCTCCCGCAGATGTGTTCCTTCGAAAGTACTAAAAGTGTGAAAAACTCATTAATGACCTCTTCAACTCTCTCGATTCTGACATCGGTGGTGGCTATGGTGGCGGCCGCCACTCTGCTCCTCGACTTCGAAGTCCGTTCGTCAAATCCGAAACGAGTTGAACCGTTCCGAAGAACTACGCCTAAGTATTTTCCGTACACTTCGGCAAGTTACAGACGAATTTCAGCCGTTCGGATGTTCTTCGCCCGTGTAAACAAAAGAAACTGCGAACTCTTACGCTCGAACGTTTCCAAGCGTGTCCGCCATGTTTACGTACTGCCACTGCGGATTCCATACGCTCACGGCTCGGGCTTAAGACTCTCAACAGTTGCCGAAGATGAACTTGCAAATTCTGTTGCAATCGATCACAGTTCTCCGACACTAGAACCGCGGGACCTGTCATGTTACTCTCTGAACAACTTACGCATACTCTGAACTTAAACTGTTTACGTCGCTAAAAATTCAGGATAAAATACTAAACAATATATGTATGTGACCAAAGAGTAGCAAGCACCTTTCCAAAAGAATATTGTTATCCTTCCGACGGCAAATTCTATAATGCTAGGCCTCATATTATACAATCAGAATTTCAATCGTTGTTCAAGTAATTGCTGGCTGCTCAAATGAACGAACACTTTTTTATACTCTTAATTTTACTAATGTTACTTATATTCATACGTTTTAATTATCGTTCGCAGGTTAATGCAAACTTGACGCCTTGGCGCTAAGACATGATTAATTGGTGAAGTTTGAAGTACGCCTGGGAGTCTTCCGATGTTCATATTGATCATTACATTAAAAAACATTAATTTTCACTCCATTTCGCAATGGTTTTGATTTTTGGAAATATGACGGAAATGCCATTTACCGAATGCGCAACTCGGCATTCTCTCATCTTCCGCATTTGGACCAATATGAATCACTTCGTTACTCTTCCGGGAGGCGAGTCATTTTCGAAGCGAATAAATCCAATATCCAACCAAAGAATCGCGAATTACTGTTTCACGTCGAAACTCATATTGTGTGGACGGTAGAGTGAAAAAAAGCGCAAGGCAATTTTTCGAATTATTTACTCTCCTAATCAAACCCAGCAAGTGTTGATGTGGTAAATCGCGAAGGCCAATTCCTGTGTCTATCTTTATGATGCTTAAACTACAGCTCGTTTCTCGGAATAGTAACATTTCATTTTGCGTAGGAGTTCTTCGGAAGAACAGCACGATGCGAAACTATTCAATTTCGATCAAAGAAGAATAATTCCCTTAATAATTGGATTGATTGCCTCGCTATTTGAATTAATTCGTGTCATAGGTAAATTAACCTGAGTAATAAACACACATTTCATTTTTAAAAACGGGATTTAAACAAGTCAGCTGCATCACATGAAACATTATTATTTTAAGATAGCATTAACCCTTTGACGTACTAAATTTAAACGCTTATAAAGGTGGACATATGCTTTTTATTACAAACACATAGTGTTACACACACATAAAGTGTTATGAAATAGGTTGTACGCACGTGTGCCAATGGACATTATTTCAGGTTTGCTTATGTTATTACCGATGTGTATAGTTCTTCCTTCGTGCCTCTTTCTATGCAGAACTTCCATTTTCACTCAATATTATCTAAATAAATTTAATAATTTCTTCATAGGTTTTCAGGCATTGGTAATTACAGGGATTTACGAAGCAGGTATCACCAATAACCATAAAAAGGTTTTTTTTATTCCAGATGAGCATTTCAGCTGCAAAGCAGCCGCCTTCAGTGGCAGTTGATCGACAGTATTTTCTATCAAAGACAAGGGCAGCTGCTTTCCAAAACTTATTCATCCCTATTGGAGACACCTATTGCGTCAATTTCATTTCAACCATAAAGCGAGCAGAGGTTTTCCATGCAATTTTCAAGATAACTTATTCCTCGTTAATTTCTTTGTCAAATAAAACGGTGGCTATTTCAAATCCGCAAGCTATCGCGTAGTATTCTAACATTAGCTTGGAACTCAATTTCTGTCGTTTTTCAATTCTCCTATAAAATATTAACTAACCAATGAAAGATACAAAGCCATACAAGAATCTGAAATTGAAAAAAATTGAAATTTTACTGCACAGCAAAGTGTGACCTTTCTCTCACTCTCTGTCAAAAACCAACTTTGGATTAAAATCGATAGGTAAGCCTACGACAACCTAAGTATTATGTATGTTAAAACGTTTCGTGAGAATTCCTAATTCTTGCAAGCTAACGATTCCTCACTGCCTATACGTAAATAGTATCCATTTACCACCAGTTATTACGATTATCGTGGCAAAAATAATAAAACACCCTCCTCCATTTAGAACAAACTCAGGTTCTGCATCTTCGCCGTGATAAAGGTGAGAATTCAAAAATGCACAGCAAATAGCGATTGCAACTCACTAACAATAAGAAGTAATGGGACTAACATGATCGATCGACATATTGACGCTATTGATTATCATGGAAAAATTAGGGCAAGTAAATAATCCATAAGAATAACAATAAATAGAAATACAAAAATAGCATAGGTACATTTTATTTTTGTTACTCATTGTCAGTCCTGACGCCCGGGGACGAAGGAATTTTGGGACTTCCAGCACATCACAAAGGCAATTTTCGGATAATATCTTCAGACAGAATAATTCTTTGATAATCGGAATAACGGGTAACAGAAACGATTGCCGTTCAAAATACAGTGATCATATCCTAAAACAGAAACGATTGCCGTTCAAAATACAGTGATCATATCCTAAAACAAGTAAACTATATACATTCGATTGTGATCAAAGCTCCATCTATATTTTACGCACAAATCTTGGCTCGCAGTGAGCCGAGTATCACCACTCAAATTCAGTTATAGTTTTTTCGGATAAATAATAAAAACGATTCTTCCGCAACTTAATATACAATAATATCGAAAGTATCTAAGTATCAAGTAGTGACATTCAGCATGTACGCACCCGTTTTACAGTCTCCAAATGAAGAAATTAGAATCATATTAATCGAAGTCACAAAATTGTATTTATAGCCTCGCTGTTGATTTCACTTAGTACAGGCAAAATTTATATAGCAACAAATCCACTCGATATAGAATAATAGATCACACTCGACAGGTATATTAACAATTTGAGGAAAACATCATGCGTAAAGTAAAGCTATAACTCAGAGTTTCGTATTATAAATACCTAGGAGAAAAGCGACGTATGTTATCGAATTTTGGATGTTACGTACACCAGAGAAAATTATTTATGTATTATTTAAGGAAAGTTCTGTCATTTGAAACGGCATATACACAGCCCCAGCGTAGTACTGAAACACAGGTAATAATGGAGGTTTTGGAGACCAACGTTAGGCGTCGAAAAATAAATATTTCTCTATATAATTATGTACTAGATATAGAGTGCGGAGGAGAGAAAGAGAGAGTGAGGCTAAGAGAGGGAAAGAGGGAGAGAGAAATCGGACAAAGAGTGGGATAGGTTTCGTAACAACGCAGTAAGGTGCTGCCATAGCTGCGGCGGAATTTCGAATCTCTTGCTCTCCCGGAGTGAGAAATATTTGAAGGCGCCATCGCCTCGCTGCACGTTTACGACCGAAGCTATAGGCGAAAGGAAAAAGGCAATGTGACAAAAGGGAAAAATCAGCAAGTGCCGGGAGAATTATTGGTGTATAAAAACACGAAATTCCTCGTCCCGAACTTATGTCTACATCTACGCAATACCGTGCAATTCACAAGTCAGGTGTGCTGCTGTGTTGTTCTACAATGGACTTCGTAAAAAAATCGAAAATTTCAGCTCGAATGTCCTATTGTGATTTATGCTAGTCCTAGGAAAATAAGAAACTCGACATTACTCCGACCTACACTCTTATCTCATGTGTTTTGTCATGGTTGTCGTGTCTTTCTGTAAAAGTTGGTGCTCCAGTTATTGCAAGTAGGTAGGTACTTCCTCAGATAAGCTTTCTGACCTATATTTCTGGCATAGATCGCGATGAGAGAGAATCTTCATGCATTTACAGCTCTTACGAACTCCTCAATTGATACAATCTAACGTCGAGCTCACTTTATGGTTGGAATCTAATTAACGATGAAAAGAGCAAGAGCTAAGATACCCATTTCGGCTACAAAGCAGTCATCCACGATGATATCAACCGATCGTTGATTTTAGAAAACCTATTTTAATGGAAAATCGTTGATCACGCCACTGAGTCTGACTTGCAAATTTTACTTTCCAAATGTTTTTTGTCTGTCGGGGTTATCTCCATCACAAAAAATCGTAAATCTCAGTCCTTCGCCAGGGACCACCTCGGGTGAAAGATGTTGTCTTTGACGTTGTCATGTCTCGTAGATACCATGGATTTCTTAATTAGGCGACTCAAATGTCCGACCGGTTGTCAACAGTTCTCTTTCCAGCGACGTTTTTTTTATGTAAATCATTAAAGCTGGGCTGTGGCCCAGAACCCTCCCGCATGAGATGACAAAAAGCCTCACCAGAAGGGCGGAATGGCGTCGGTTATGTTACGATGCCGTCCATAGAAAAGTGCCGCCTCAAGCAGTCACCTCTCAAACTCACGCACTGTCTTGATTAATATTTATTAACATTCAATGGGTGAGAAGTCCCTTAGGTCCGTTTCACGAGGACGTTTTACTTGCGGACGTTAACAAGGCGAATGCGCGTTAAAAGTAACTCGTCCGGAACGTTTAAAAAAAACGTGTGAACTTACAAAAGGCGGTGCATAAATAATCGCCCGGCGTCTCAGAATTCGTCATTGAAGTAAAAGGGTTTTCGTTTCGATAGCGTGCTTCTGGTTGTGACTTACAGAGTATCTGTGCAGATGAGTTACGTTTTATAAATCGCCCTAGTAATTTACTAATATTTTTATCTGCTCTACGTATTCATATTATGGGGTGTTTAGTTTTTACTTTAAATGTGCGAGTACGAATATTTTTCATAGCGTAGATTGAGCAACGATACTGCTTTTTAATTCAAACAATTTCTATGATAATGACGTGCTTGTTGAAGTTGCAAAATGGCGTATAAAGAAAACATAGGAAATAGGAAGAGTATTATTAAATGAATGACACTGAGAGAGCGGAGATATAACTGCACGCAAAAGTCCTCTGCAAGGAATTAGGTAGCTTGATTTTTACAAACACTCGCGGGAATTCATCCAACTCTAAGCATTTTCGATGGTTCATCTCCAATTAGTTATAGGCCGTTTGGTTTTTATCCGCGCGAAAGAATTTCCATTTCAATTTCCAAGGAAATAGGAAAACGCTAGATTAAGCCGCGATTAATGGAAAACTTCGTTCGAAATGTATATTAAAGGTAGCATAGGGCAATATTCAGAAATTTCAGCTAAAACTATTTTCGTTTTTCGCAGCCCTTGCAGAGTAACCATGCTCAGTTTTCCTCATCTTGAAATTATATAACCTTTTCCGTGATATGCGGTGTTATTTTTTCCATTTCTCTCTGTATTTTTAAAAAACTTAAATTCCACAAAAAACACTGCAGTAAAATTCTTCGGTTTTTACATTATACCTTACGTCTTTCAGGTCGAAAAAAAAACTTTTTCAAGCCGCATTGTGCGCGAAGGCCTCATTATAAGACCTCCCCATGACCGAGAATTCGCTTAACAATACTTTCGTTCCCGATTACTGAGCGGAATTGAAACTGCGGACTCTTTAAATTAACCACAAAAGTTTCCTGAATAAACAAAATAATTCATTCCCTTACGGAAAATTTCACCTTTTTCTTTTAAAAAAACAACGCCTCGCTTGTCGTTAAAACAAATTCCCGCGTTTAAAACAACTCGTGTTATTCCTGCAGAAAAAAGGACGGAGGAGGATAAGCGAGAGAAAAGAGGGAAAAGAACGGCGCATTCTTTACATCCGCACCTATGGATACGGAAGAAAGCGATTGAAGGAGGAAATGTAAAAAAAGGACATTTGAACCGTGACCCCTGACCTCCCAACTCTTTGCCCCTTCTTTCTTCGAATTTCCTCGGAAAAAAATATGTATAAAATTCACCGGGAAGGCAAACATTGTCCCAATCCATCCGAGGATGCAGCGGAATGGCGTCTCCAAGACGCCGTGAAAAAAAAGACACGAGAACAGTCGCACACCGCCTCGCGCGAATCGTTACGCGGAAGAAACCCGAGTAAAAAGGGGGGATACGTTTCCTTACGAATATCCACCTTTTTGATTCCAATTCCTCGTCCCTTTATTCCCCATATCCTTTTGTTCTACGACTCCGGGAGATTTCCCGCCACTCCGTTTCCCTCGTTACCCGCCAGAGGGGAGGAGTGGGCGACCGCGTGGTCATTAAAGGCGGTCGCTCGAGGGCGCGAACGGGGGTCGCGTTTAACAGGAGGGAAGGCGGTTCAGAGCTCCTTTCGCACAGACAATGGACGAGTATATCCCACTTCTAAGGCCCGCGCGGCATCCAAGCGGGTGTTTTACGCGAACAATCGGCCGCGCGAATTAAGGCCCGTGAAAACGCCGAGGAAAGAGGGATTAAGAAAAAAAAACGCGCTTTTCTCGTAATGTTTTTCGAGCTTTGTTTCGCGAGGTTTTTTGTTTTAATTTGACTCGCTTTTTTTTTTAAGTTTTGTCGGAATCTTTTTTTTTACGAGGGCAAGACCTTTTTCTCGGCTCGTACACGAATACGTGGGGTATGAACAAACACCCTGTTCGAACACACGCACAAATTGTTTCTACGAACAAAACAAACACCTTCGGTTTGAAATTCCGCCTCCAAAAGTAAAGTTTCAGGCGGCAATGGAGAAAATCTAGAGTCGTTTGTCTTTTTTTATCAATTTATAATGTAACTGGAGGTAGGAAAGTCCTTTACCTCAATAGAAGCGCGTTTTTGTGCAAAGTAACAGAATGGGTTTCACACTAAAGCTAAGCTAGAAATGTGTTTCAGCCGGAATGTTTTGCAGTCTTCCGTGGTAATACCGCTTATTTCATTTTTATAATTAGTATTTATTATACATAATAGATTTCATTTTACCGCCAACTTAATCTCTCATTCAAAAATAACTATCGGATTTGATTATGTTATAGAATCAACGCCCGTGGCAATAAATGGCTGAGGCAGATATTCCAACTACAAATTGGTAGTCATCGGCAATAATTCTCTTCTTTCTTGCCATAAGCAACAATCGGTGAATAATTTATGAGAAAGACCTATTATTAGCAGTAGCTTCTAATATATTTTGCTACAAATACCACGATTTATAAGTGCTTAAATAGTATTAAGGATTTTCGAAATGCAATATGTTATCATACGTCTTTTTCTATGATTGTGGAAAACTTTTTATGGCATCAAATCGCTTTGCGGCGCAGTTGATGAATCAGCCAATTCATGGGCCACATGCGACCCCCGAGAGCGCTTCCTTTACCTCTCGAACGATATGTGAATGATCGCAAATAATTGTCTAATTAATATTTTCCGGTTGTTTTTGACAGGACTATTTCGCAAGTGTAATGTAAGCTTTTATATTTCCCCATGATTTCGCTATATTTTCAAGGAGCCCAGCCCTACGCTAATAAAAGATTACACAGGAAAGGAATAGAGCGTGAGAAGATTACGCTACTGAATTAAATAATTTCCATACATACAAACCCTGGCTCATTGTTATGCGTTCCCTAAATTTGCTGATTTCCTAGAAATCATTTAATAAGGATGAACTTAAATTTCGTTTAGTTTTCATTTCTCTGTTGTTTTGACCCTGAAAATATGGCGCACTTTAGCTATTGAAAGATTTGCGTTTGACAAAAAAAAACATCCCTTTCCAATCCAAAACGCAAAATTTGGGTAATAATATTAGTTCAAGGGCTTGCATGCGCTGGACAAAATTTGAATTGTTCAGTCGAATACAATGGCTTAGCTATCTATCGAGCAGTCGATGCGAAGCTCTGGATCCAGCAGAAGATTGAATGCGACGTAGAGCAATCTAGCCCGGGTGCCCGCAAATCCTAGCTACGCCACTGGTTGAACATAAAGTAAATCAAGAATACCTAATATAAAAAACTGGAAAAATAAGTACTTACTAATAGGCATCACAAAGTAATGAATATTCAGATGAGCAACGCAGCGATCTTCAGCGGCGATTCACCCGGAAGTAGACCCTACAAAAGAACATAGCCTTTGTATTTGTATGGTCATTGTTATTATTTATTTATATGTAAGACTAAATACTCTCTACTGCGACATCTTTTAAACACAATTATTTGCAGAGAGACTTCCTTTTTCAAACTCTTACCCCGAATTCTTTCTCCTACGGATTACCTCCCTAAGGATCAATCAATCCTTGCTTATTACGCTCCATCCTCGCTCTCTCAACCCACTCTCAAAAATCTCTTCCATTCACCCCTCCACTTATCACATCCCCTCCCCTCCCCTCTTCCTCCATCGTACCCTGCAGACATGTGCCGCTCATTCGGCGTGTAAATAATTCGAAGATAAATTGCCACTGGCTGCACGTGAGGGTTGGGGTGTGATGGGTTGGGGGAGGGGGAGAGAGAAGAAGGCACGGTAGGAAAGGGGAGCAGGGTGGTGAGGGGTGAAGGTAAGTAGGTGGGGGATAAATTGGTTTCGGTCTTAACAAACGAAAGGAATTCGTAGGACTGCTAAAGTGTTCGCGGAGATTCGTAGACGCGATTTGATTGAATACTATTTCGGATGAATTTCAGAAAATGTAATCTCCTTAACGCGTTGGGCACCATATGCACTGTCCTAAGAATTTTCGATGTAAATGAGTAAACGTGGAAGAGATGGGAGAGAAAAATGAGAGATTCTGGGATGAATTCATCCAACAATGGATAGGAAAGAGTTCATAAATTAATAATACTATGGGACTGACATTAACGTATAAAATACTTAAGACGTAGTTACATTTTCACTTGGTTAATTTCAACCAACCATCTATGTGGAATACCATTTTCAAAGAAACTACAATTCGCAAAATAATGTTATGGAACTTACAAATTCAACTATACAGAATAAATATCAGGCCATTGTTTCGACTTGTAGAGTGTTGTGATTTGATCAGAAACTCTCTCAAATAGAGAACATAGTAATTGATGGGAATTGCACATGTCCCATTTAAGTTGTGTTTGTTGCTATACAGGTTAGTGTTTTATAACCTATGCAACTTTTAAAACACGTCTGCGATATATGCTCCGTAGTTCGTAGTAAAATCAGACTTTTCACAGATGGCACCGACGTAAATAGAGACATATATAATCAGGAAGGCTTACAAGTTGTTTCTGCGTAGTGCAAAGAATGAAAAATTGAATTCAAATGCTCCATCGTAACTTGCTAAGAAAGTCAGAACAAAGAAATGCATTAGGTATAAAATCGATGGACTCGATTGAGATTGTTGAATCTCTAAGAATTATTATTTCTCGCGATCTTTCGTGGGGCAGTCATATTCGTTGGGTTTCCAGTGCGGTCAACATGAAATTGACTTCATAGGATTCATTGGCTGAATAGTAACGCGAAAGTAAGAGATACTTGCTATTCATATTTTTTAGACCACAGATCAGATACGCTTCACCTTTATGGGATCAGTGGGAGAAGAGATACATACTTGAGTTTTAAAAAAGTCAAACACAGTCAATATATTCGTAAAACAGGTAAGCAAAGCGCAAAGCAGCCAATAAAAGATTTAAGCGAGGTATCGCTGGAGTGTAGTTAAATAATCAACGTACATTTGGAGAAACGATGATGGCGATAAAATAAGCGAAATCGATTGTAGGACAGAGCGAAATCAAAGAGGGTTTTGTTCAAAGGAAAATAGGAGATTATAAAAGTAAAGTCAAAATTGTTATATAAAATTGAGGCATTTCTTGTGCAATGCACCCACTACTCAAGTGAATTCCAGATTAACATGTAGATGTAATTGTAAATTCATAATCATTATGTGATGAGTCGGAAGTCTGCGAGAAACGGGACAAACAGGGAACAAATGGGATTTGCGAAACGGAAGAGATTTTGGGACGTTTTCTGATGAAATGGGAAGAATTAAACAGTTTGAGGCCCGATGGTGAAAAAAATAGCGTTGGCAGGAAAGAATTGAAAACGAAAAGGTGCTCATTTTCAATTCCGTAATATACATCTACACCATGTACGTAACAACCGCGCATAGCGATTGCCTACTGCATTTCCCTCTCCCACCATCCCCCTCATTATCTCCTCTCTGCTCTACCCTCCAATCTGCCAACAGTCCCACCTCTCTCTCTCTCTTCTCTCCCTCCCAATATCTCTTTCTCTCCCATTCCTTCTTCCCACGTCACTTCCTGCCACTGCCAATCCATCTCTAGCACGCGTCCTCCTCCCCCTTTCCCTCCCCCTCCCACACCCTGAACCGCCTGTCGAAATCTCCGACGAGAAGACGTAATGGCAATACAGTTTCCTCTCTCGATCTCTCCCTCCCTCCCTCCCCCTTCTCTCCTCCGCCCTCCACTCTAAAAGGCACACGACTTCCTAGCACCTCCTCTCACCCCTCCCCTCCCCCACCAGCCACCCCCTCGAGAGGTAGGGAGAACACTCCGACCCTCTAGAGAGCACTTGATGCGAAAATGATTACAAACAAAATTGCACGATACACAGTTTAAGCTCCAAAAGAGAGAGAACGCGAGAGGGGGAGTTGAGGAGGGGAAACACGCTTGGACCTCACTTCACTCTCACACTCCTCCCACTTCTACAACTACCCGTTCCTCTTCCGATCCTTCTGAACACCAGCGCGTTACAAACCAACCCTGTTTCTCCCTCTCGTTCGAGTGTTTGGCGAATGAAGAGGGCAGGCGACGCGCTCTTCCCTTTTGCCGCTATTATCAGAAAGATTGGTGGAGGGAGCAGTGGGGCGGCTGCGGGTTGGTATCGAATATTCGTGCTCGTCGCCTGTATTGCGTGCGCGATTGTGGGTAGAAGTGGGTGCGAGTGGATGGTGAGAGCGCAATATATAACCCCCTCAGGGGGTGGTTGAGGCGAAAAGCGTTTCGGGTGAGGAGGGCGGTGGATTTTTTTCGAGTGCTCCTCCCGCAAATAGGAACGCCCCTCCCCCCACCCTCCGAAGGTACGCACAACGCATTTTCCCGTCGCCCATAAACATGTTCTGCAACAAAACGCTCAAAAAGCGGTCCATTTTACATTTTCTTCCCGATTTGGTTTCGCGGACTCTTCGAGCTGTTTCGATATCGAACGCTCGTGGAGATCTTTTTTTTATCTTAAACTTAAACGACTGCCTCTCTCTCTCTCTAGCTCCCCTTTCTTTCACTGTCCCATCCTCTCCTCTTTTTGTTGCCTTCCTATCTCCCTCTCTCCAGTGGCGTAACTAGCATCAGAAATATTATAGATGCCCCCCTTCCCCCCCTCTCTACACCCTCACCCAACAAATGTGTTCAATTAAAACCAAAACGCATTGTCAAGCGTAAAAATTTGTACTCATTAATCAATCGTCAGACATATGCTGAAAGGGTTAGGCCTTTTAAATTGCCCTGTCAAAAAATGGTTAAGTAAAAATTTATTCAGAGATTAGGACGAAAAAGAGAAATTCAAAAAATCTGAATTTCTCGTATACTCGGAAAATTTTATGAGCTCCCCAGGGGCCCCCTGGCCCCGAGTCATTTGGTCACCTACTTCACCCTATTGGCACGTTACTTCCTCCCTCTCCCTTCAACCCTCTCCCCACCTCCATTTCTCTCCCTTGCGCCTTCTCTCTAACTCCCTCCCCTCACCTATCTTCCTATCGTCTCACTCCCCTCCCCTCTTTCTCTCCCCAGTCTCGATCTACTTCTCTCCCTCACTCCACATCCCCTCATTCTAATTCCTTTCTCTCCCGTCTCCTTTCTCTCCCTCTTCTCTTCCACTCTTTTTCCTCTTCCAACCACTCCCCTCCCCCCATCTTATATCTATTTATGAAAGTTTGTTTGTTTGTTTATTTGTGCATCTATACATTTCCACACCGTTAAAGTTAGAGAAATCAAACTTTCAACAGATACTTTCTTCACAGATAGAAAGGCCGTAAGCTACTTTATAATCCCAAATGTTTTATATTAATTGTACAAAAAGCAAAATAACTTTGTATGCTAATGGCACAAGATTAAGCAATTACAAAGGTAATGCCACATTTAGTTGAAGCAACCATTTTTACTGGATGCGCAAAAGGAGAAGGCGTTTTCATACCGAGAATTCCAATGACTCCCACGGGCATGCCATTTGAATTCAAGAGATTACAGTTTCCAGTTCGGCTTGCATTTGCTATGTCAATCAATAAAGCACAAGGGCAGTCACTTAAAGTTGCAGGAATTGATTTACGAGGAAGATTGTTTATCGCATGGTCAGCCGTATGTTGCAGCATCAAGAGTTGGATCCGGAAAAACTTATACATAGAAATAATCAAAAAACCAAAAACATCGTTTACAACGAAGCACTGAAATAAAACATTAATTTTTCTTAGAACATTTTTTTGTGTTTTCCCCCGGGCAATGCCGGGTACTGTAGCTAGTCACCTATACATTTAATCTTAATTCCTTTACTACGCTTTCATCCTTCCATCATTACATCCAACTTATTCTCGTGTCCTCTTCCCCTGCGCTGTTTCTCCCTCTCTATATTTCTCCTTATTCTCTCTCCTCTTCATGATTGGCTCTTACTGTAGGCGAAAACCCTTTTCCTATAAAAGGAACAATACTCTGCGGATGCCAACCACGAGACTCGCGACAGTTTTTGTTGTTCTGGAAAGAGCAGCCGACTTTGTCCCTCTACAGGTTAGGTGAATCGTTAAGATTTGTGCTCTCTCCTCTCTTCCCTCCTTCTCAAAAAGACAAGGTCCCTGGTTATATTATATAGTATGTACTTCCCATCATTCACCGCGGTGCCATGGTAGTAATGTGTTCGGAAGTATCTTTCCAAGATACAAAATTGGAAGATTCATATCCTCCTGATAAACCGTCCGGATTTCAATACATCCACTCAATATACGGTTGCCAAATTTCAGTTTTGAGAATACGGGACACGTAAAGTTATGAAAAAAGTCTAGGCGACAGTATGGGAACTATGAAAAGTGTATATTTTTCATTTTAAGAATTAATAAATAGAAATAAACTCAAAAGAAAATTTTATGTATGAATACAGTGCAAAATGAATGTAACATATTCAAACTTGGATTCCAAAATAAGGAACGCCATTTTGGAAGGAGAAAAGGAAGATAAAAAACAATTGTTAACTTTTATTTGAAGAGTTAATCTTACTTAAAATTTGAAGTCAAATTTAAAAAGAAATAAAACAGTTTTCGCCAATTTTAAAAAATCATCGCATCTTTAAGTGTTTAATGGTACAACGCTATCTCCATCGGACAATGGAAATTTGCAATGATGCAACCTTACAGAAAAATGGTATCTGAGATATGTCGATGATGGCTTTTCAATTGCCAGAAGAAATCATTATAAAGACAAACCAGATTTACGTAACTTCTGGAAATTAATACCGGTTACCTGTCAAAATCAAAAAATATGGAATAAGTAGTTATAAAATCTTGGCTATGACGAAACGCTAAAAAAAATTTCCAGCCAATCCAAACACTAAAATATCACGCTCTATCTTTTGTGAACAAAGAAACATTTTTTAAAAATCGGCGATGTCACCTACCAAATTTCTCAAACAGGTTCGAATCATACCTTTAGCCTCTTCGCGGATTTAGTCCGCTTAAAGTACAAAAAAAAAACATTAACCGGAATAATTATGAATGAGAAGAGGTTTTTCCGTTGAGGAAAAAACAAATTCAGAACATGAATGACGCCGCATTCATAGGTTGCCTCGTGATCTGGTTATAGAGGTAAGGGAGGGAAAAAAAACTCCCGAACCTTCCTCGCGGAATGGATTGGAGTTCGCCAACGAGGGCGTTAATTGCGTCTCCTTGCCACCCCGATCGGATGATCGAACACCGCGAGTGGCAATCCTCACACTCGAGGATGAGGAAGGAAAACCCTAATCCTCGTCAATCGATTATCGAACAATTATCACCCAGCCCCCGGCAAAGGGGTGGCAATAACTAATCTCGGAGAGAGGCGGGATTGGAAAGTCTGATTGCCATCCATCGCCGAAAGATAAAATCTCCCGACGTTCTAGCCAAATTTCCTCGGCTCTCCTCCAATCCTTCGTCTGAACGAAATCGAGAATAAGTGAGGAAATAGTTCCTGAAGCGGATAGTAAATGGCGCTATTTTTTTTTTCAAAAAATTTTTTTAAAGAAACTGATAAACCGAGAAAAGTGCGCAACGAGAAAAATACTGAATCGAATGGCGAAAAAACAGTCTCTAGCCGCTCTAGTTTTAGTAGTTGCGCGTGCGACGGTCAGGCAAACGGATCTCCGAAAGAAAACGTCCTCAACGAGACGGAATACTAAATCGACGGGCGAAAAAAACGAAGTTCGTGCGCCATACAGACAGACGGACAAACATAAGCGGATTTTAAAAAAACGTTTAAAAACATCTTCCTTTCGTTTCTCCCCATCAAGTGATAAGGGTATCCTTTGATGTTTGACGGAAGAGCAATAGACAGATAATTATTCATTTAATTATTTTTGAAAAGCCTTATAACGTGTTTAGCTGAATTTTTAGATCACAGAATACGTATTTTCTCCTTAGCATTTCCTGTGACCCGAATAATTTTAGCGAGATTTTGTGGCTGGCTTCCTTATCGCTCTCACTTTTCAACATCCATTCTTGCGTCATGCGAGGCGAAACGTGGCCTGGTTGGCGAAAATACTCTCCTGCAAATCCCATAAATAGCTCTGGACGGTGATTGTCTCCTCCAAACTTCCGGGAAATCCCTTTGCTGACCCATTTCGTCATTTTATTCTGTGACCGAAACTTTAAAGTGAACTGAAATATCGTTACTTAAAAGCTAAGGGGAATGGCGTTTCTAGGTGACTGCCTAGATCAGGGGTAGACAAACTATGACACGCGTCCTTAGCTGGCACGCGAAGAGAGTTTTACTTGACACGCTAACACATGGAAAAACTATTCTTTTAATTTCACACCGAAAAGTAACTTTCCCGTGTCATAAATTTATTAAATAAAAATTATCACATATCACATAAAAGCCAGACAAGTAAATTATTATTATCCATGAGCATGTATAAATTCTTTATTTTTATATGGTTATACCACCACATATTTAGAGCCTCGTTCGTGATTTACTGTATTTACTCGTACACCCCGCGCACCTTTATTCCCCAAAATGTCGGCAATAAAGGCACTGCGCGTCATACACGAAGATTTATGAAAAGGTTATAGAAATTGCGAGTCTCGATAGTAAATTTACTACAACACGTTTGGATCTACATTCGTTTATACTCGCAGAAGACGAAGAATTCTAGGAAGTATACACGTCTATACGACGAAGCAAACGTTTAGCGTTGAAATGCGCGGTTTACATATACCTATTGCCGTAAGAGGGGGAAGATGCTTAACTGGGGCGGACCTTGTTTCAGGGAGGGGGAATCAGTGAAGGGCCGAACTTTTTTTAAAAATCCTAGATGTCAACTTATTCCGGCGCGGATTTATTTATTTTCCTCCGAACTGGTCCAAAAATAGGGGTGCGCGGGGTACACGGGGGCGCAGGCTACACGAGTAAATTCGATATATCAATGTGGAAACATATGCCTAAAATTTCGGTTTTCTATCTTTTATACCTTCGGAGATATTTAAAAAAAAACATTTTAATGAGCCCTTATTTGATCTTGTTTATTTTGCAAAACTCAAATCTAAAGAATAACGAATGGCAGCAGTTCAGAAATCTACAACCCAAATTTCAGCTCTCTATCGTTCACGGTTTCGTCATAATTTTCAAAGCAAATGCAGAGACAGACAGACTCTAAAGTGTAAGTATAAAGCCGCGTACACACTTGAGCAGAACCTCGTTGCGAACAAGTCCATGTTCGGGTTGACGTTCGTTGAAAGTTTGTAGGGGCCCACTCTGCCGAACAACGTCGCGAACAAGGTCATGTTCGTTTGCTGTTCTCCCTTCGTAAGGCTGCAAGTAAAGAAGTCATCTTCTTTTTGCACTCGTCAACACTTATTTCCACCTCCGATGCTATCTCCATCGACGCATCAAACTTTTTTTTTTGAAATGCAAAGCATGCCGCGGATCCCACAACAACTCTTTATACCTATAAGCTTCTATTAACTGTAAAGTTTTATCCTGTGTCCACTCCATGTTCACTATTTGGCGAGAACAACCAGACTGAGGAGTTGAGTGAATTATGGAAGTGTTTCTCTGGAGTGAGAGACAATTCCTGGAATCGATTCCGAGTGAATGCATGGTTCAAAACAATGTTCGTGGAAACGTCCAAAGATGAAGAACCTCGTCGCGAACATCCCTTTGATGTGACGCCAAAATACCGACAACTGGTGGGACGCCGCGAACCTCGTGTCGAACACAAAATGTTCGCCTTAATGTTCGGGGCGGCGTTCGCCGCTCCGTCCACACTATGTTCGCGTTGAGGTTCGCGACGAGGTTCTGCTCAAGTGCTCAAGTAAGTCAAATAATTGACACGTTCGGGGTGTCACAAGTTCTGAATATTGTTAAAGAGTGGCAATAGACAGAAAAAAGTTGCCAACCCCTGGGCTAGGCCCTGTGATAGATGTTTTCAAGGACTTCATATTCTGGCGGGAACTGTTTTACCAGGAAAAAAAATGATAATGTACATATAATAAATGCCCATAGCTATCGTTCTGTCTACCCATAACGCTTAGAGTACAACCGACATCATAAGATCCAGGGGCATCGCGGTAAATCCCATTCGGCTCATACATTCAGGACTTACTTGGCCTTACCCTCTAAATTTTTAGCTGCTCAAAGTCTACCTTGAAGTCGTGCGTTCGATTCTAGGAGCGTTACTTTCTTCAATTGATTTGACGGGCTGTTACGCTAGCTACGCCAGAATTTTCTTTCCGTCACAGGTTGGGTCTATTATACCACTGCGAGGATTAGACCAGTAAATACGAAGTAACTAGGACTTCAACTTCATTCCAAGGTTAAGCACTTCTATATACATTCGACTTTTACTCTCCCAGGAAACTCCGGCTACTGAAAGGAGATAAGAGTACTTGGCCGTCTAACACTATTCATACCATAGTCGAGGAGGTTGAGGGGGTCGAGCGGTGTCTTTTCCTAGAACGCCCGCATTGGCCGCAAATTCCACGAATGGACTTAAACCACCCACCCACCAGTCTGGTGATTTGCAGGGTATCATGTATATGTAGATGAAACCACTGGCGTTAGGAATCAACATGGCCTCCCCTTTCCCATCGAGAATCGGTCGTATTTCACTCGTCGAGTTTCTTATGACCCGTTCGCGACCTTTCCATTAGAACTAAACCCGTTTTGGCAGGTAACTTCGATAATTCGTTCTGGTCTAACGAGAACGAACGGCAGCGACCTCTCTGAACACTTCAGTGGCAACTTTATCGTTAAGTAGTTGGCTGCAGATAATTTTGACAGCTCCTCCACTTTAATTTGTTTCTGGCTCTCAAAGCTCAAGTTAGACTCCTCTACTGTAGTGAATGCTTCTGGTCGTTTCAATTATTCAGTTATAATATTTTAAATTAAGAAATATAATTTTACCGCAGCCTGCATTTTGACGCCTGGTACTGCTACGCAATAATGTTGAAGTTTAAGTCTACGCGCTTACCAACGCCTAAGCTGACCAACTGCGTCATTTGGATCGCCTGGGAAAGACCCCTTCCTCACCTCTTCCGACCCTCAGCTAAGTAACCCGCTCACTTTCGCGAAAACGGCAACAAAGAAAAACGCGCAGTGCTGTCCTACACCTCAGCGTCCGTTCCAAAGGGACGCTTGGACGGCATTTCCTGAATGCCTTAAAGAAAACAGAGCCTTAGCTACTGACAGCTGGTAATCGCGAAGAAAAATAACCGAGGCTTCTTTCCCAAGTCGTAAGATTACGCCAACGAGACGGGCGAGATATCAATTAAATTCCATCAGAACTGCTCCGTACATAGCACAAACGTCAAATCACCGTAAATATGTCAATCAAAAAGTGACGTGATTGCAAAAAGAATCATCCAGTTCATTTTATGGTTGAAATCGAAACTGAAAGGTAATATTTCACCAACAGGCATAAAAAGCTTGAGAATAACAGATATGTCTCACTGCCATTCAAACGATGTTAAATTCAGAGTCCTAAAATGTTCGGGGGTGTTTAGATGCGTGCGCGATAATGGGGGTGGAGTAAGGCTTCGATAAATGGCTGTTCAGGGTGCACGTGAAGATGGGATGTGAGCGAATTTTGAATGGGAAGGTGTTTAAAAACTTTGATTCGGGATATTTATCTCGTAAAGAGAAATTACGATTGTAAACAAAGCGTAACTTCATTAATCGAAAATCTTAAATGGGCCTCGTTAGAGGAATGTAGACTGCAAGTTAGATTTAATTTGTTAGAAAAATATGCAGTCTGAGGGATTAGCGGATGAGATAGTCGACCTTATCACAATAAGGTGACTTGCAGGGTATTATGTAGATGTAGATGTAAAAAGTTTTCGTCTATGCAATCTCAGAAATATTAAACATCTAATTTTAAAAATCAGTGAAACCTCTATATATTTAGACTGCCGGAACTCCATTTGTTTAACGCCAGGGGCCCCGGAAGGCCTAAATCCGTGGTTATGGCTTATTATTTATTTGCTATTTAAAACAATGAGGTACAAGATGCAATGAGAATAGTAACTTTTTATGTATGAAACCATATTAACATTAATTTCAACACAGAGAACAAGAAAAATTCTCAACGGCCAGGAATCGAACCCGTGTCTCCCATTTCCCGTGCAAGTTCGAAAGCCGAAAAGCAGGAAAAATACAATTTTAATCCAATTCTGCCAACATCTATTTTCAAACAAAAAATTTGATGTATTCATTGCATAACCTTCCTTATACAGAGTAAATAATACGATTTCACTCGATATCAGCGTCCTGAGAATAATTATCTGCAATTACACCTGTGAGTAATTTTTAAACACTGAATAATTTTCGCATTGAAAAATACGTTAAACTACTTTTCACATGGAAAAAAATAAGTAAACAGAATTGCCAGCTGTTGCTATGAATAACAAAATAGCTATGGGCAATTAAAATTAGTCCCAGCAGCGTATGCATCGTCATCAACAATTAGAAAATATTATCATAGTATCGGAAACAATGTTATCACTCAGCGACGTAGTTAACAGAAATTCAGACGAAAAATCAAAATATCTCTTTAAAAATCTATTTTACGACCAACTCTTTAAAATAAACCTTGTAGAAATTGATGGAGTGAATGTATCGTAAGATCCTTATGCGACAGGCATAAGCAGGAATTTTGGAAATAGGAGAAAAAATTTGCTATGACCTGAAATCGAACCCGGAGTTTCCATTTGCCGGGTAAATATTCGATTCCCGGTCATAGCAGGTTTTTTCACGTTTCCTAAATTTTCCAAAACTAGTAAAAAATTAAATTTTCTAAAACTTTAATAATAACAAATATTTACATAATTTGAATTCTAAAGGGGATATTTTAATGCAATACTTTTTCCTATACTAGGTATGGAGAAAATATAATTTGAAAAGTAACATAGTGAAGGTAAAAAGTTTACCCATGCGACTAGAATGAATGGAAATAAATAGAAAATATGTAGTTAAATTAAGTATAAGTAGATTCCTTCTCTAACTTCACCGTCAGAACACTCCAAAATCCTCGCTAGATGGCAATGTGTTACATTAAGCTAAGTTTCTCCGTCGATTCGCTTTAAAAATATCGAAGGCAGTATCTTGAAGACACTAATTTTAGCAAAGATTATTTTAATTAAGATTTAACTCGATTAAGTTTTTATTACTAATTGCGAATGAAATTTACTGTAAACGGCAAAAAGATATTAAATTCTCCCAGCAGTTTTTACATAACAAATACCATATATCTTTCACGTGACTTCAACATAGTCTCAGTTTTTACATAACAAATACGATATATCTTTCACGTGACTTCAACATAGTCTCGATTCTCGTTGAAGTTATTTTTGTAAAGGGTACTTACGTTCTTCAGTAGGCCCCTAAAATGCACTGTCCAAATTACCGAAGTAGTATAATTCCAAACATATGAACGATTTTTTTTCAATCCGATGATTTATTTTTCAAGAGATATTTTAAGTCAATATACTATTAAGCAGAAACATAAAGAAACGCGTGTCGTAACAAGAAAAATCAAAGAGAAAAATATTGCGAGCAAACAAAGGAATTGATTCATTCACGAATCTGACGTATTCATAGACCTTTTTGGAATAAAAGAATCAATATGATAATCATATTCATTACTATGTATGGAGAAAGTCAAGTGCTGGACACATCAGATTTTTAATTCATATAAAAATCTTTATAGTCGTACGTTACCATAAAATCTTTCTATTTATGTAGCTTAATGGTAGAACAATCACTCTTAATCAGTTATGCACCAATATAATTAGGTGAGAACTATCGTGCTCTGCAGCAGAAGGTTCAGGATTATATCGAGCAAGTAGGGTGAATGGAGGTAAATGGGGTAATATAACCCCAAAGAGTTCAAAACAGCTAAAGAAATTAATAAAAATAATAAAAAATTATGTATCGAAGAAATGTTACTTTTTTGCTGTATTCATTTTGTTTTGCGGCATGTTACATAGTCCCTTTTTAAATGTTAAGATACGTATGCTTTTGGAGACATTTTTTGTTTATTTTTTCAGCTTTGATTATCGCCCTAAAGTATGAAGCTTGATCCGCCATTGATGTCGATAGGAGAGAGATACTGCAGTTATCTTCTTGTGAATAGTCCGAACCCTCTCTCTTTTTTTTTAACCCTTCCTCGCCTTCCTCCCTCCCTCATCTCAGCCTCTCGTTTATCCCTTCCCTTCAACCTCCGAATGTCATTCTGTCGCAATTTTCCCTTCGTCGCCTAAGACCCGGACGTAATGGTCCCCTGGGAGAAAATGCAAGAGGAGTCACTTGCACAGGGATCGCCCTATGAAGAAGACGGGGAAGGAGGGTGGGATATGGGATTTTCAATGGACGGCGATGTACGGTGGAAAGTGTTTCAGCATTCGAGTGTGCCCTTGGGTGAAAGAGAGAGAGGGGGAGGGAGAGAGAGAGGAGGAGAGGGAGAGAGGTATGAGTGGGGAATACATAAGGACCACATAGTGGGGTCGAAGTTTTCTGAGTCTGTGTGGGGTAGGGGGAATATTGAGAGAGAGGAAAGGCGTAGGATGGAAATTTCGATTCGTCTCGCAAGAGGTCGCTGAAGAGAGGAGTGGGAGGGTGGAGTTTGGCGCAAAAAAGGGATTGTTGATGACGGAAGACTTCAAGCTCCCTTTATTATTGTTCCGATCAGTCATTCCTCCCTTCGACATCGATTAAGGTCTAGAGGCGATGAGCTGTTGAGTGCAGACGGTAAAGGGGGAAGGTGGGGTTGTGGGGTTGTGGGGTTGTGGGGGGGGGGGGGGGGGACGATGAAGAGGAGAGGTCAAAGGAGAGGAGGGGGGATGGAGAACTTTTTCAGATCGAAGAACGTTCTGTTATCTGCACCATTATGAGTCCTTATGTCGCTGTTTTTGGGAGCCCATCCTCTATTCCCGACCGTGATGCAGCAAGTTGAGAACAAATTACTGTCTCACCAATAGGGTCTCTCTCTCTCTCGCCCCTTCTCCAAAACACTCTCATCCTGTGGCCCAAAGTGATGCTGCGGGGGCCCTTGAGATGACATTGCTCAATAATGAATATACCCTAGGCTTCCCACTCTTTGCAAGCCTCTAAATGCTTCTGGTAGGGAAAGCTCTTGAGGTTTAAGCGTTCGTAATTATTTGTCTATTTCAAAAAACACTTCTGATACAGACGATTGGCAATCCGTACATCAATTATGGGATGAGTAAGGTAAAATTTTCTAAAAATCATATTTGATAGCTGGAAAACTCTACAAAGCTACAGAACCGTGGACGTTATTCAATTTGTGATTCCTCAATACAAAAAAAGATACACAATGCGGCTGAAAATGGTCAGAATAGATTTTTCTCGCGTAAGTTGTAAAAATATGCTTCAGGCGAATTATATAAATTAATTTTGTGACGTAGATGCTTGGATGCGCGTGTTACACCGGTGTGGAACCCGGAATAGGTGAGAATATTAAACTTTACAAGTACACACACACACACATATATATATAAATGAAACTGTCAGGAAAACTTTTAAAACTTTGAAACGTGGATTAGTTATAAATAAATAAATTTTTAAAACCACATTTTTCCCACATGGAAATACATTGCGTCGCAATTCATGCCCATAAAATTGCTTTATGAAATTAGTTACAATCACGCTAGTAATTGTATTGCTTCCTTTTATCCTTTCTCTTTACCTCTGAGTCGATCTGAAACATTTTATGCTTTGAATGCTCGAAGACCGTTTCAAATTCGTGCTAAAGCGAAATTGATGGTCGTTCAACACGTGCTAATCTTCCAAAAAGACAACTGGTATACGGAAAAATTCGATTGATGGGTGTACACGAGTCTCTGGCAGTGCATTGTGATCGATGTAAAAAATATTGATTCATCAAAGTGAACTACACAGAGAAATTAGTCATTACATGAAATTATCGATTGCACTTGGAACTAAAAATGACGCCACTGTCCACCATCATCATTGAGATCGATTCGGAAAACAGCTGAAGAGAGCGACTTAATAAAAAGCTGCGCACCATTAATTTCGAGGATATAATTTTCTTTTTGTTTCGCGAGAGGAAGAGACCCCTATTTACTTCAAAGAAGAAAAGAATATCGGCTGTCTTGAGATGCTTTTAAACAAAAATAATAATTCAGACACCGAATCGCAAAATTTGAAAGCAATGAAAAATTACCGAAAATTTTTGACAAGCAATAGATTACAGGAGAAAAAATGCGTACCAAGTAAGCTGCAAAGGGATACGATAGCCTACCGTGCGAGATATGTTACGTCGCCGTTAAGAAGAGAGAAAGGTCGGAAGTTGAGGGTGACAACGTTCTCCATCATGACGGGAGGGAGAAGAGAGGAGAGGAAGAGAGGAGGGGAAGAGTGGGGGGGAGAGGGGGGGGGAGACACACGTTAACTCAGATGAGGCAAATGACGACGGCAGAGGGTGAGTCGAATCGGATGGAAAGGGAGAGAGAGACATGGAGGGAGAGAGGTGCAATCCTTGAGTAACACTCCTTCCAATCCATTCCTCTCTCCTTCTTTCTCCCCTCCTATCGCCTCCCTCACTTCAATCTCCGAAGCCAATGCTGGGAAGTAATTCGATTTGTATGCTAATTCTTACAGCTTCACCCCTGCTCCTTAACCCCCTCCCTCTCGCCCCTCCCTCCCTCTCTCCTATCCATTCCTCTCTCCTTTCCCTCCCTCTTTCCTTTCTCTCCATTTCTCCCTTCCCTTCCTCTCTTTCTACTTTCCCTTCCTCTCTACTTTCCCTTCCCCCTCCTTTTTCTTCCACTTTTCTCTCCCTCCCTCATCCCCTTCCTCTCTCATTTCCCACCCTCTCTCATTTCCCTTCCTCTTTCCTCTCCCTCCCTCTTTCCCTTCCCTCCACGTCTCCTTTCCCTCCCTCCCTCCTTTCCCTTCTCCATCCCTTTCCTCTCCCTCTTTCATTTCCCTATTTCTTTTCTACCCCTCCCTCTCTTCTTTCCCTTCCCTTCACCTCCATCTCTCCAGTTTCGTATCTGCGGCAGCAATGCTTGTATTATAGTGCTCGTTCTCAACTAATCGACCAGATGGTAACATCTTGGACTTAGGTATCTTTCAGAAAGACATTTATGCGGAAGACGCAGCACGTCGATTTCATCCCGCAGATGCCGCGGGAAGGCACTACATTCCATCCACTTAGGGACCTTCTGCAGTGATGGGCAATATGCGGAAGAATGACGATAAGAAGTTGCTAGAGAAATGTCACGCGTACCATTTAAGTGACACGCGAGATGATTTTGTTTGGCACGCCACCTAGAAACTAAATTTAATCGATGTATATCTCGCAAATATAATGTCACTAATTACAGTCTCACCAATTAGAGAAGCTGTTTGAACTACATGAGGCTTAATACGTTCCTACTGTGTCCGTTACTGTAAACACCCCAGGTCGGTGCCGATACGTTCAGAGAACTCCGCCCTGTTACTGCTGTCTTCCTCTAGTGTTTGAACGGGAGAAATGTGACAGCATAGTTCACCATAATTCACCCTATAACCTAGAGATACTATAAATCAATTTCCCCAAATGCGACAACACTGTCCAATCGTGTTTTTTTTGTGTAATGGCATCCCCCCAAGCCATACATCGTTGGAAGCTTACTGGTTAACACTGCAAATGTGGCATTTCGCAAATCTTTTTCCAGACACGATAAGATAGGCCAACAGAAGCATTAGTTAGAGTTCATTTGGTGCTGTGACACTCCCTGCCAAACGCTTTTGGCGGACTGATGGGTATTCATGTAAATGTAAATAAGGCCTATACCAGAGGCACGGAATCTACCGTAATTACAGGATATTCTATTAAGCCTTAAGCCCATAGAGCCGCACACAGGCGACAGACAAACATTTTCGGTCCTATGGACATCCAATACATTTATACCGATCAAAATCTCGGAGTAGATTATTTTCAAAGTCGCGACACTTTCCCTATGATACACTTTGTGCAGGAGAAAGTAAAAAGAGAGTGATGCGAGACACGCTTATGAACGGAGGCGTTTTCGAAGCTTCGGATAGGAAGTACGTAGTTGACTTAAGAGGGCTGTTGAAGTGCAAGCAAGAGTTAAGGACGGACTGATGCCTTTCGGATTGAACTGCTCACCTTGTTTTCGACCCAACCTTCAACAGCCAAACGTTAACGAGGCCGAATCGAGGGTTAGAAGACTTTAGGGTCATGACATGGTCGAAGGGGAGAGGGGGAAGGGGCAAAAGATGGCGACGCATAATTAACCATCTAATTGCGTCTAAGTGCAGCGAGAGACATCGGGAGATGATCGTAGCAATCAGGGGAAAGGGGAAGAGTGGAGAGGAGGCGAGGGAAGGAGGAGGGAGGCGGGTGAGGGAGGACGTAGGGTGGGAGGGGTGGAGGTTAAAGGGAAAAACTGTATCAAGGGAGAAGGGAGAGTACAGATCGAGCGGAAAAAGAAGGGAGCGGATAAAAAATTGAATGGAGCAAGGGACGGAAGAGTAAAATGAGAAGTGACGAAAAGGAGACTACAGTAAAATTCCTTTTATTCGACATGTTCCGGACCACGGAGATAACGGGTTGGAAGATGTCGTTTACAGGCTCATATATAGAATTATCTTGTGTATGGTGAGACATCAGAAATTATCGCGAGATACTTTTCTTTCGAAAATTCAGTGACAATTTTTTTGTTTCGTGAAATCTCCCAGTATTTATATGAGCTCATTTTGTGTTTAACTTTGACTTCTTTCGACGAATTTTAAGCCTTACCAGCTAATGATCCATTCTTTAAATCAAATCCTCTATATAATTTTCTTGGAAATGCGTGATAGTGTAATGCGCAGTCGGCGTTTTCCTTGGTTGAACAGCAAGCCAATCAGGGTTCTGGAGGTCACTTGTGTCAATGACGCTAGACTGCAGCGCCGTTTCTAAGGCGTGAAAGAAACGCGAACTAATAGAATATATGTGATGATATAATGCGTAGTGATTTGCCGCTAGAATTTTGAATATATTTTTGATATTTGAAAGATATGAATAAACTGTTTATTAGAATAATAAGTACGAGATTTTAAGTAAAATAATGTATTCCTTCCATACTAGTTTATATATTGGGAGCGGAGACCCCAAAGTGCGTGGCTTCGTACAGCCGCACACATCGCACGTGACCTATGACGACACAGTCGCCTCTTCGACATATCTTCGGGCAGATGTCCCTTTCCGACCACATCCCTTATCATAGCGGATGGTATCGGTTTCCTTCAAAACCAAAGCGAAAATAAAGAGAATAGGAGTAAAGCAGTCGATCGTTGCACTGAGATTCGAGCAACAAGAGTTCCGTGGAACTGAAGTAAAACATCAGTTTTCGTGGTGACACGCGCAACCGATACATAATCAATTAAGGATCGCTTGGAAACATAACGATGGGATACAAGTACTTAGGATTGTTCTTAATATCAACTTTTCTATTCGGTGAAATCAGTTACGTTGTTGGTGACGACGGGAGAATCCGCAGCGGAGGTTATTGCGAATCTGATCCGACGTGCGTGTGTATTTTTAACAACGAGAGAATAGTCATACACTGCGAAAATGATTTCCACCTCTTTTACATGGTAGGTCCTGGTCGTACCGACCCTGCGGTGATCGTTTGCAACGTAACTCTTACGTCGACAAAGATGAATCGCGATTACTATTCTTTGCTCAGATTAAATCACTACAAAATTCCCTGGGTAAGGTTCATAAGGTGTCCGGAACCGACGGGATCATACGCGTCGCTTTTTCTACCGCCTCAGGCAAGTTTGTCGCCGCACGAGGACACGTTCCAACCGGAGAATACATTTTCGAATCTCGGCATTGCTTGCGATACCAGAAGCGACTATTCGATCGCAAAGAAAAATTTGGAAGGTTTAAGCCGATTGAGCCACTTAGATATCGATTGTCCCGCGTTAACTTCACTACCAAATGATTTATTCCATGGAACCACGCCTAATCTCAAAACACTTAAGATTATCAACACCAGACTGGGTCACATCCCAGGATCCCTTTTTTCTTATGCTCCTACTACCCCAGAGTTGATAGAAAACCGAGAGGGCCGACTTCAAGTAGAGGAAAAAACCCTTCCTCATCTAGAAACTCTTATACTCGCGTGGAACAACGTGACGTTTTTGGAAGATGACATTTTCGAATCGTTCAGTAACTTACGCAGGTTGAGTCTAGAAGGAAACAACATTTCGACCCTACCAAAGAGCTTGAGAAACGTCACCGATTTAACAGAACTTGACCTTCAAAACAATTCCCTGAAGAAGCTCGAGGAACAAGACTGCGCCGGTTTCTCGAATTTGACAAAGTTAATTCTTGTGGCCAACCTCATAACGAACATCGATCCAAAATGTTTTTCGCTCATGAAAAGGGTCGTCGTCTTCGACATATCAGGAAACGCTTTAACGGGACTACCCGATTTCCCGTTGCATATGAATCCTATTTTTGGAAACTTTGCCTTCAATGATAATTCTGGAGGAAATATACACATTAAAAAATTCGCAACTGGAGTGGGTTTGCAAGATCTGAGCATTAGAAATTCCGCCGTCATATCTATTCATCCAGACACTCTTATTGAACTGCCCGGTTTGATGAATATAGATTTAAGTTTGAATATGATCCCGTCTTTACCAGAGGGCCTGTTTTCAAGTAATCAACGACTGGTTTCGGTGAATCTATCCAAAAATATGCTTTCCACCTTACCAGCTGATATATTTCAGAGCAATCCTCGCCTAACAGCTATATACCTTTCACATAATAAGATAGAGCACCTTTATTCTACATTTCTTGCAAATATCCGTGAGATTGAAAAGCTCGACCTTTCGAACAATGCTCTCCGTGAGATCCCGCATGACGTCTTTTCAAATGTTTCCCAGATCAATTATCTAAACATTTCAACCAATAAGATCACCTCGCTCCACAAGGACCTCTTCCAACATGTCTACGAAATAAAAGTGATAGATTTGAGCTATAACTTGTTTCAACATTTTTCGAGGGACGTCTTATCTCCATTTGATGGCAGTGACCAAGTGGAATACTTACATTTAAGGGGAAACATATTAACCGATATACCAAATCTTTCACTTCCTGCGTTAAAATACTTAGATTTGGGAGAAAACGCGTTGGAGTACATCCCGGCTGGTATATTTCATAATCTGTCTACAATGAAGCAACTCGACCTATCTAAAAACTCAATCAGCAATATGGAAAATTATGTGTTGGTAACATATGAGCAGAAACTTGAGCATTTGGATTTATCCTCCAATCAACTGAAAGATATTTCTATCACTGTCTTTTCGGAAGCAGAAAATCTGGAAATCTTGAAGTTGTCGAATAACAAAATCGATGATTTCTCTCTGGATTGTCTAGCATATGCAAAAAAAATTATCGAACTGGATTTATCGAGTAACGGAATGACGTCGATAGGCATATATGGGCCTTACTACCACCAATGTTCATATAGTGGTATGTGCAAAGTGGATCCAGCTAAGTTTCCAGTGAAAATTTTGAACCTATCTAACAACAGTTTGAGTTTCAATGACACAGAATGGGAATACGACGAAGGCACAGAAACCTGGGGTAAAGTGTCTCCATTGTATCACTTCAGTGATGCTGAGGTAAGGACATATCTGTTTAAGATTAAGCCCTCCAAAATAACGGAGCTGATTTTTATGAACTCTTTTATATGCGTTCGTCGAAAAAAAAATGTGTGTGTGTGTATGGGTAGACCATATTCTGTTCCCTCACATCTCTTGAACGAATGATCAGATCGTAAAGAATGTTACATTGTTTGAAAGATTATGGCTTGCAGATGGTTTTTAGCCCATAAACAATTTCGTAACTCATCTAGATGTTAAACTGTGAATGTTCAAACTTTCCAAAAGGCTATTTGATTGCGGTGGCTCTTCCGGTGATTTAGTAGCAAGAAATTGAACTACTTCATATTCACAGTATTCTGTACCCCAATGTTAGAAATGATATCAGGAAATACGGGCTTCAACGTGAGTTGTCATTTTGCTCAATTTTTTTCGAGAGAAGTTAATTGTACGAAAATTTTAGCTTATTTCTGTTATGTCATTTTATACCGCTATAATATTCACTGTTAGTTTAAAAATTTGAACTTTTCATAAAACAATTGACAGCTCGTAATCAGTAGATGGTTCCTTTGGGAAAGTATTTTTATTCCTCACGCTGCTGTAGATAGCTTCTGGGTAGAGAGGTATCTTCGAAATTTCAAAACTTTCGAAATGGGGTGCCGTGGCGTAGTGGCCAGGGCGTTGGCCTGCTACGCTGAGCATACCCGTTGAAAACCTGCGAAAGTGGGATTTTTTCAATAGATCTTGTTTAGAGGAGAGCGCCCGAATCAACGTTTCAC
Organism: Uropetala carovei; assembly: GCA_036926305.1. Taxonomy (NCBI): domain Eukaryota; kingdom Metazoa; phylum Arthropoda; class Insecta; order Odonata; family Petaluridae; genus Uropetala; species Uropetala carovei. The sequence goes on along the minus strand of JAXCHB010000318.1, from coordinate 3,485,186 downwards.
CCTTCTGAAGGGGCGTCAGGCCGTTGGTCCTCCTTGGTGCTTTTCGAAAAGAGTAGGCTAATGCCGGTACCGGGTTTCTCATCTTCTTTGCTTTGTGATTTAAACTGACGAGCCTACTAGCGCTAGAGTCGTATGAAGTCACCACGTTCCACAAACCACGAACTTTGACATCAATCATTGTAAGACAGCGATTGAGGTAAATCATTTACGTACGTTATTTTTCATTGAATGTAATTAATTTTCGCACTTAAAAGATGAAAACAAGTAAGAATTTTAAAAAAATTCAAAAATAAAATATTTTTGCTTTACAAAATAGGCGGCCTTAAAAGGATAAAACGAAAAATGTCAGATTATTTCTTCGGTATAAAAGATTTTCGTGTCATATTCTTTTCATTACCATTGCTTTATATATCATTTACGTAATAATCTCAATCTATAAGCTGGAATAAATGGAGTCTGAATACAAAGTTAATAGCAAACACATTTCTATTTTCTCATATACTAAGTATATTGAGAAAGTATTGTAATCGCGAAAAAACTTGATCTTGAGATTTTTATGGAAATATGTAGGTATACGTTTAGGTGAACCTGAATCCGAAAAAGTGGTTTTCGCAATTCCGTCTGTTTCTCTGTCCGTCTGTTCGCGGCTCTAGAGCCCAAACGGTAGAGCGAAATGAATCAAATCTCGTAATTAGGCATTTTATCATGCAGAATAGAAGCTATGAAGAAATGGTTGAAATTTCAGAATAATTAAGGGCCGTTTATTCAAGGCAATTTTAACAACAATCTGATTTTCTCAAAAACGGTTACAGCGATTTTGATCAAATTTCGTACAGTTACTTCTTGAGTTTAGGTCTGTAATAATACTAAATAGTTCACATTTCCCAAAAAATGAATGAAAATTCAAGCCAATTCTTGGAAAACTTGAATAAGAATTGGATTTTCTAAAAAAACGGCTTATACGAATTTCATCAAATTTCGAATAGTTATTTAAGTTGATGTTTATAATGGTTGTACATAGTTCATATTTTTCAAAAGATAAATAAGCGACGCATTAGTATATGAGAAAGTTTGTACAATGTATATTGTACCGATTTTTTATTGAAGCTCAACCTTGGAAATCTCCGATCAAAGCGAAATTATTACGTAAATGATATGTAAAGAACAGTAACGAAAAGAATATGACACCAAAATCATTTATAACGAACAAATAGTCTGAAATTTTTCTTGTTTTATCCTTTTAAGGTCGCGTATTTTGTAAAGCAAAAAGATTTTATTTTTGAATTTTTTAAAAATTCTTACTTGTTTTAACATATAAAGTGGACAGTAGATCAGCGGGTGGTGTAAATTTAAGATAATGTTATTTCCATCGCCAAGTTCCAAAATATTATGTTAATGCTGTTTGGGGTGTCACATTTATTTTCTTAAACTGTGAAACAAAGTATAACAAAATTGTTTACTGAACCTTGTTTCGCGTAAGCTGAGAATTTGCGCTACAAAGACGTTATTTCTGAATTGTTTTTACATCTTCCGGGAGGCATTATCCTACAAAGTTTCTTCAGGGGAGGCGTTATAATATGAAATTAGAGAACCACTGTCCTAACGCATACGTAAGACGTAGTTTATAGTGTGGCCAGTTGCAGATATCACAGGGGTCCACGTGAAGTAATTATCATTCAAAACCACTATTTCGAATGGCCCTCGTAAATGATGCGTAGATGTGGTTGACGTGTTTTTCTACCCAGTGATAGTGCCGTGCATTCGGATACAGCCCAGCCTTATGTGTTCGTCTTTGTATCGTTCATTGTTACATATGTCTATAAGTGCTGTTTATGAGCTAGTTAAAAATAATTGAAATAGAATAGTTTCAGAAACCACAACATCGCACGTTAAATATATTGCCTTTGACAGAATTTTTCTTACGCTATGCCACCCTCCACTGAAATATTACTGATTTTCTAAGCTTAGTCAATCCATCTTACCTTCGCCGCCATTAACAAATGTTTCAGTGATTCGATTATATTATTATTTATTCTCAGATTATACTCCTCAACGACAACTTAATCGAAACAATTTTTCTGGATTGGAGAGTCATCTTCGGGAAGTTGAAACTGCTTGATCTCCGTAGAAACAACTTCAGATATCTGACCCGTCAAGATTTATTGTTTTCCACCTCTAAATTTAATGACAATAATCCCTACATCCATTCTCTGACAGTGGATTTGAGAGAGAACAAGATCAAAGGAGTTGATCTGCCTTCTTCCAACGTAAGGGAGTTCGGTGAGGATTTGACGCCCAAGAATTTCGTTCTTTTCTAATGATTGACGTCACGCTATCTCTCATTTCTAGCTGCGAGACGTACCGTCGAGATTTTGTATCGACAAGGCTTATGGTCATGCCACCCTCCTATTGGACGACAATCCCTTCCTTTGCGGCTGCGGATTGCTCAATCTCCTCAAGGTGTTGGACCACGACGTCGTACTCATCAGCGAGTTTCAGAGGACACACGGACAAAACTTCGTTATGCCCGCCAAGTTCGAAGTTGGAAATCTCAGTTGCTGGTAAATCATTGTGTCGTGTTTCGTTTCTAATTGAAGTCAGTTAACCCGGCGGAAGGGGCGCCCCATAATATGAACGCCACTGTTAAAACCGGGCGAGTAGGACCCAATCGCTTTTCAAATTTAATTTAATGACGCGATCCCAAGAAAATTGATAACTTTCACACAGTTTTAGGAACATTTTTATGACATGTGGATATATTTATAATAATATAATAATAGGTAAAATAACGAAATTTTTGACGACCCAAAAGCTATGAGTGAGTGCAGGCACCAAAAGAGACAAAAAATTGCTAACTCTACACATGCAACGTTCCGAATGAGCTGGATCCGAAATATACTTGCTAGAATTCATTGCGGTCGAATTTTTTCTTAATTTCCAAAAGTTCATGTAATTAAAAGGTACTTCTAACATCCATTTCGTGAGATCTTTGGAGTGAGATTTGAGGCATGCATTAGTTCTATTCACTGGAAACTGATACCCAGATACAAAGATATATTTTTTAAATCATATACTTATATATTGATAAGAGACTTTCTTCTTTTACAGGGAACCCACGTATGTCCGAGGAAAGAAAATATCAGAACCCGAGACATTCATTCACCACCTTTTGCCTATGTACGGTTTGTGCGTTTTAGACGGGCATCATTGACTTATAGACCGACAAGGAAAATTCCATCTTCAAGTTCTATCAATTCAATTACACTACAGAATTGTATTTTCATATGTGATGCTCTTCATTTCTTGCCAATTTTAAAAATACCGTCGATGTAAAAAGGCTGAATTGTTAATAAAAATCGAGATTTACCAACTTTTTTAGTGTCTCCAATGTTTTCATGAGATGTCTTGTTACTTATTAAATTAAAAGTATTTCTTCCATGCCTTCCATTCATTTATCTCAAATTATATTAACAATGTTCATTTTATTATAATTTTAAGATCATTAAGAAGTTAAGCACGAATCAAGCGCTAAAAGATTAGTAACTGACATGATGATCTAATCGGAATTTTTTAGTACTCGATTCGCCCATTTAAGCAACATACGTACAACTTTTACATCAAGACAAATCAGTGCAGACAAAGAGGAGATTAAAAAAAATTGAAGAAATACAGAAAAGATTTCTAAGTGCATTGCCTTTATTCTTTTAAAGTTTTGGAGAATCTCGCAGCAAACATGAACAACATCACTATAATACACCACCTGCGAATTCAGAACCAAAACAAACGAACGAGAAAGAGATAAATAGAGAGAGAGAGAGACAGCGAAGGAATGGAGAAGGGAAGAAGGAAAAACCGCGGAAAAAATTGAGAGGGAGGGTAGAAGAAACTCCGGGATGGCTGCCGGACCAATTCCTGGCGACAGCCGCGAGCTCTCGCGGACGTCGCTGGAAATACTAAAAAAAAAAAAAAAGAAACGACTCTCCGGGCGATTTGAAAAATAATAGCAACGAAAACACATCACAACCACGTGTCCACCGTCTCCAAACGAAGAATCCAATTCTTCTTTACATTTCCAGTCCCTCCAACTCTTTCCCTTCCCATGTCCACTTTCCTACCCCTCTCACCCCCCACTCGATCCCGTCTCCCAAGCAACTTTTTATCACCATCAACTTGCCACCTCCATTTCCGCCATTGCGAATGAAGTTTCGCATCCCGCTGCATTCTTCAATTTTCGACGGACGGTAAGGGAGAGGCGCGAAACGCTTCCTTAAAACACATTACACGATTCCCGCGCGAGGAACAATCGCCTATCGCTCCTTAGTTATTTATTTTTTTGTTCTCTTTTTGTAATTTCTTTTTCATTAGCACCCTTTCGCCCTTTTCACTCGATGCTCCGCCGTTTATTTTTTTGTGCTAAAAGTAGGACGAGACATCGAAAAATTAAAAAAAACTGACACGCACACACACGCGCAAACACACACACACGCGCACATTCGGTTTTTTTTCTTTTAAATTACACACGAACGTATTATAAGTAAATAGATGATAGATAGATTGAGGGAAGATAGGGGGGAGGGGGGAGGAGAGGAGGGAAAAGTTATCCGTTTGTGAAAACGCCGCCTTTGACGTAGAAAAATGTATGGCAATTCGAGAATTACAAGTTTCCCCGGAAATATGTAAAGCGTCGGACATGATTAGCCGCCGTTAAATATCAGTTGTCGGGTTCCGACATATCGAACTCTCGATTATTTCATCCGAAGTAGCCTTATTGTTACTATTAGGAACCTCGCGTGCCAGTCTTCATATTTGTTAAGTCAGAAAAGCGAAGGAAATGTCACATTTGAGCCGGGCTCACAAAAAATCACTCACCTATTTTTACTTCTGTTTTAATGTTAAGCAGGTAAAAGAAAATGCAGTAGACGAATTTCTTGCGGAAAAAATTAGATATTTATTGAAACAGCGTCACCGAAGCAGACGTTCCACCGTTTTTAGGGTGGCGAGGGGGAAACAGCCAATCTCGTAAAAAAAATATGATTATTTCTGACAGACACACACACGTTGATTCCGCGGTATTTACAGCACTTGGTTACCCGATTGGAACTACGTTTATCAATTCGTTGTCTTATAAGCAATCTCCTTTTCTCAAAGGTTGCCGATGAACGACTGCCGACTTCCCTCGGTTGATATTTATATATTTTCGTCTGTCATGTTCGAGGCTCCGATAATACCTATTTTAGGTCGATGCAAAGTGCGTTTTCCGAAAGATATTTTATTTAAGTAGCGGATTGGGGCCGTTATATGAAAAGCGGGTTTACCCTGGAGAAAAGCCGAATTGAGAACATCCGTCAGCGTAAACAGGAATATTGGTCAGGGTTTGAAATAGGCCGATGCAAAAGGAACAAGCCGACTAGGAACACAAAAAATTAAGACGAGGAACTCGTTACACATTTACGTATATATATATATATTTATTTATTTATATATTTGTATATTTTTCTCTCGTATAAGGGATCGTTGTGCTTCGAATTCCGGTGGGTGGGCTGCCGGAGCGGAAGAATTAACATGATCACTTTCTCGCGGGAGAGAGGGCGCCAGGAGTCGACAATATGGCGGCGCCGCGCATTCCCTCTCCCCTCCGACTCTCGAGGTAACAACATTGACACACAAAAAAACACGTCTCCACCGCAAATTCATTTAACTATATACAAATTCGCCTACACGAAAAAATGGCCGCTCAATTTAAAAAAACGTAATTAAAACCTATAAATAAATAGAGCTCAACAATTAAGATATGAAGAAAGGTTCAAACGAACGAATATCGAAGTTATAATATATATTTATTTATTTATATTATATATATATACTTGGTTAATTTCGTAATATTAAATATTTTAAAAAGGCATGCGAGTTCTTCAGGCTATTAAATACGGAACGGCCTATAGAGGATTGTTTTTTACAGTCTTTCAATTTTTTCCCAAATATCACTACTTTCATCAAAGAATTCCTGCTTGTTTGCAGAGGAACCACACGAGTAAAGATGGAGTCACAACACCGTAAAACACGAATATTTTATTCCACCAATAAAAACACATTCTCTTACTTTTTTGTCAAAATTTGTACGGTCAGCTAATAAAATGGCAAAACTTTGAGTGTCTTTTTTTACCTTAATAATAATCATATTAATGATACGAGTACTCCAGTGAGTCTGCCGTTCCCACGGTGAGGTAAGTTTTCCGTTTTAATTTTCTTAATTCCTCAAATATCACCCCATTTTTCCTTCGTCCGCTTCGTTGTAAATCTCAATCGTTACGAATTCCCTAATAATGAGTGAGGTAAATCAATAAATAAATCACGAGTGAGTTCAAGCACGTTTCAATGTGCAGGTGGCAGTGGTTTCGCGTTGGCTCGTTAGAAACCAAACGCTCGTAAGGAGACTTTCGGCTAAAAAAAATGCTGCTCCTTTTGTTTTTATTTCGCATCCGGATCCAACGTGGCCGATTTTGATGAATGAGGGCGACGCCGACTTCGTATTCTAAAAATAAAAGAATGCTGGGAGAGGAACGAGAATGAAACAGTTGACTGCTCGAGAGTGAATCCCGTCTCGCATCCTCCGCTCGAAGTCGATGTCGAAAAAAAAATATCAACAACAATAGGCCGTTCTGAAATATAATTCGACGCCTTCGAGTCTTTTATCCCGGGGACTTACTTCTTCGCTTTCGGAAAAAGCTATACATTTCGACGGGCCTCCGAAAAGAGAAGGTGAATTTGAGAAATGGACACGGATTTAAAAAAATAAATAAATAAATGCTTTTCGTTAAATGCACGTACACGCGCTTCCGCAGCGTGGATAAGGGGTTTGAAAGACTAGACAACAAATAAAAGAGTTCATTTTTAAAAATATTCTTTTTGGAGCGAGAGAACTGAGCGCGAATAAAGCGTTTCATTTGTTCGTTCTGCGTTTCAACGCGGAGTAAAAATCAAAAGGTTTTTTTTTTCTGGGAAAATGTAGGCAAGAAAAATTCGCAAAAATGTACAGAGAAAGCCATAACAAGTACAACAACGTGAAAATCGAGTAGATTTCTCACACCAACTAACGCCAAAAATTTCAACAAAGGGAGCACATAACAGGCACGAATCTATGAAATTATCCACACGACTGAGGGCAAAATAAAATACGAACAATTTCTCAAATATCCAAACACAATCGTAATTGAGGCAATAAATAATCTCATCAAATTTACACAGCACGCTTGTCAACAAAATGACAAAAAAACACGCTAGGAAAAAATTCAGCAGACGTACTAAACAAAACTGATCTCTTAGCTTCCAATTGGAAACAAAGCATGTGCCTCGCAAAATAATATACATTGCGAATATCTAACGAGTGAATGCTCTATCTAATTCGATAAAATAACTCTGCCATCCGTGTATAAAAACATCCCACCGTCAGGGAAGCGCCAAAAATGGCGGCGAACTTTTGCGTCAGGATCGATCAGTCCTCACAGACACAGCTCGCACACACGAACGAATTAAAAATCCCTACTTCTTCCAACCGTTCATAGGGTGCGCCACATTAGCGGCTTCCAGGATGGGAAACAGTGGTTTTGAGGACAAAACATTAGACCGCCAGTCGAAGCATAAAAATACTGAATTTCACGTTCGCCGCTGTGAGCGACGCAAAAAGGGAACTTCGAGGAAGTGCCTTCTTAAGACAAAACTTCCTTATCTTCGTGACCCTCCATCCGGAAATGACCCGCGTGAAAAGAGGTCACCGAGGCCAAAGGAAGGGTTTTAGTGTCTCGGAATTAACTCCTGGATCATCATAGTAGAGTTAAAGGAAACACCTGAAGGTCGATCTTCTTACAGGGTATGATCAAAACACGACGCATATTCCGCCATGGGCCTGACATCGCCAACAGAGACAAGATGTGGAGGATTAAGAATCGGGACGAAACCGGGATAGACATGGCACTATAGTCATCAGAGAGAACGAGACAGTAGAAGATTCACGGGAGGGAGGTCCATTCAAATAAATAAAAGAGCTTTCGTTGTCCAACGAAGGAGGTCTCCTCTTAGAGGTGAGGTAAGGATTCTTCTGACGTCACCGCCCCCTCACATCTCCTCCGTGAAGACTATAGGCGCCTGGCGGTGCGGGGAAGCGGGACCGATCCCCTTGCCGCACCCGGTGGGCGTGGTCGGCGTCCTGGCAGCACCACCGCTCCCTCCATTCACCTCTATCTCGTTCACGGAGCGGGAGCGGGCGTGGGTGGCGGCTCCGTTGTTCCCGTTGGGGGCGACAGGGACCAGGCAACCGCCTCCCGGTGGAGGCGCCGCAGGGCTGCCGCGCTGCACGATCTGATTGGCTGACTGAGAGCGGGTGTGACCGCGAGAGTTGCTGCCGGAAGAACCGGGGCAGGGAAACTGCTCCTTGAGGGCCATTTGGTAGGCGACCTCGAAGGCCTGACCCAAGGTCAGGATAATCTCGGTCGCTTGTTCCTGGAAGCGGATAGGTATGGCGAATGTCGTGTTTAATGTGAGAGTACTCGCAATTTTTTCTAACAGAAACATTCGGGATGCGAGAATTGTGCCAGGGCAAGGATTATGCCAGCAAATTCATACAGTATGATTCACTCAGCCAGACTGACTGGGAATCTAGCATTTGCCCTTTGAACATAGGCAGCAGCTGCTAAGCTGGAGAAACATTTCTTTGAAACTTAAATGCTTCCAGCATGAGCTGATTTTGGACAAGAAGCACAACTGGCTTATGACAATCATGCTATGTTTAACAGCGTTGTCATAAAATACTATCATCAAGGAAACAAACTGCCTGGAAAGCTTAGGTAGCATAATGCTACTTAAACGCTTGCAATGCAACTCAGATTTGTCCAACAAGATGGATACCAGCCCATGCATGTAGTAGTTTTACTGCATTCAAAGCGAGAATTAAATTAGCTGGTAGCAACAACATCATAAAATCAATCGATTAACATGTAATGTGTTATTAAATAAATTTAACACGCTTTTAGTTATGTCAATTGGTTTTTAAAGCGATTAAACAATCGATTATGGACTTGGTTTGGGATCTTTAACAATCCAATAGAAAATTATCGAGCTAGCCTTTTGCTCGATATGAAACGCCACCATGTGTGAATCACCACTGATGGCAGATGCTTTTCACAACATTTTTATGACTAATCGATATCCCAATTGCCTCCATGAGGCGATCTTGGTGACTCACTGTTGAATATCGACAATACTGAGCCAAGGAAGCAAAATTACAAACATACAAAAGGAGTAAAAATTTGATCCGAAAAAAGAAAACGCTACAAGAAAAACAAAAGGAACTAATTTGTCTCACCATGGTGTCCACGCAGAACACGTGACAGTAGTGGTCCCTGCTCAGGTGATCCTTCGTTATGTAGGCGAAGTGGGTGAGGTCGTCGGCGTCTTGACACGCGCAGTGAATGTTACGGATCTCGTGTTCACAGACAACTTCCTGTCGAGAGGAAAGAAAAGGAGAGGTAATTTGGAGAGAAACAGGCAGAGATCTAACAGTCATTTGCAAATACGCTCATGTACTCATCCGTGATGAGTGAATAAGCATGGTCCACGAGCAGAGAAACACTCGATTCCCCTAATCAAATTTTATTTACCATTCTATTGATAATTATTTGTTATTAGTTTGGAATGCTGTTAATTATTTTACTATTATACGATCATTTCAAAAAGCGAGTGCAATAAATGTGCAAATTCGTCAACATGAAAAGTGAAGATAAATGTCGTCAAAAGAAATATTGAGACAAGCGGTGACATGGAGGAACTACAAAAGGCAGTTGTTAGTCGTTTCATTTTCTCGCATCACTGCCCGCCTTGCTTGGTGCCAACATATAGCTTTTTCGATGCTGTTTACGATATAAAGCTTTGCGACTGGTAGATTTTAAATCAAAATAATTATTTGCTTCAAGTATGGAATGTAGTTTTTTTCATTATAGGCTATTATTCTAAAAAAAAAACGAATGCAATCAACCTAAAAAGTCGCCAATATGAAAATTTCTAGTAAATGTTATCAAAAGTAATATTGGGGCACGCATTCAATACACACGGAGACCTACAAGGAGCGGCAGTAAATCGCTTCATTTTCATTATAGGCTATTATTCTAAAAAAAAAACGAATGCAACAAACCTAAAAATTCGCCAGTACGAAAATTGCTAGTAAATGTTATCAAAAGTAATATTGGGGCACGGATTCAATACACACGGAGACCTACAAGAAGCTGCAGTAATTCTCTACATTTTCTTGTTTTAATTCATGCTTCATCATCAGGTGATGATGACTATGACTAGTCGAAACGTGGTAATTTTTACTTTTATACTTTGTGGAACTTTGACCAATTGTTTTTATAGTTTCTACCGTTTTATGGTTTTACTGTTTTACAGTTTTTACTGGTTTTATTAAATATGACGCAGTTCCACCACATGAAAGCTTCTACCATTGATTATGTACTCGTATTAGAAATATTTTTCGTGATCACAATTCTTTCTCTCTAAACACTTCGTACGTGAGAAATTCAAATAGAAAGCTCATTTCGCAACAGTTGAGATTTTGTGCCCGAGCATCGCTTATTTAAAGGATTCGGATTCACCGTGCCGGAAACATGGTCGAGGTATCGGACTTAAAACGCGGAGGGTGGAGCGCGTTACAGAACTCGCTCGTCCTCCTCACCATTGTAGTCGAGTTGAGGAACTTGACCCCTCGATACGATATGGAGAGGACGATGTCCAGCCGAACCCTTCCTTCCCGGGAACTCCTTTTAAGCTTCTGAATGGACTTCTTCGTGGACTCCGTACCGCGCAGCTCTCTCACGAGGGTCGAACCGAGGTACTGCACCGGAAAAAATTTAAAGGAAAGAAGCCGATCAGCGAATATTCTTGATCCGACAAGATCGGTTACAAGGTTTCCCGAGTTTTCGTCACAGTAAATTGATGCCCGTGACCAGGCCCACTGAGAGGGTGGGGATAACGTGTACAATACGGTGGGCCGAAAGAGGGGAGATGAAATTTAAATGCATTCATAAAGTAATTGATCAAGTAACAGAAAATATAAGCGATAAAATGCATTTACTAAAAAAAACTACGTAATCTCTATAAGATGGGATGTGTTGGTGCCTTCAATAAAAACTGTCTGCTTAAAAATTATTTTTTGATTAAGAAAACTTGTAGCCGAAATTCTTATTTGTGACCAAAAATCGCATTCAGACGCAGTCCAACTTATTTTGGCGCCCCGGACGAGAAATCGCATCAGCGCTTCCCCTTCCGTAAACTTCTGCTAAGATATTTTATTAAAAACTTGTTCATTTATTCATTGCTCTGCAAAATAATTGATAATGAAGAAACAAAAGGAATATCATATAGAAACCGCTGGCCCCGCGGTTCGAATTGGCTAACAAGTTTTATTCATTTGCAAGCAATATATAGATAGGTAGCCCCCCAATACTCTTGCGCCCAGGGCGGCTACCAGGCTCATCCCTATCTCGGGCAGGGCCTGCCAATGGTAATTGTGTGACATAAAAGACTCGGGTACTAATGTTCTGCGACGAAAAATTGGTAAATTGAGCTAACAATGCCATTTTGAAAACAAAATCGGTGGATTTATTATCATCGAGGAAACTGTATCTCACCGAAGCCACGTAGGTGACCGCGCCTGCTAGAAGCACCTTCGGCCTATGCCTCCATTGCGTCGTGAGGGTGGCGGGAACTCCTACCAGGAGTTCAGCTGGGTCCCTTATGGAGAGCTCCTCTGGTCCGTTGGAGGTCGCCATTTCTTGGGCCGGTGTGGGTTGAGGAGGGGGTGGGGCGGAGGGAGGGGGCGGCGGGGCGGGTCTGTTCTTCTTGTTGCGGTGGCGCAAAGTGCCGGTGTTGGTTGCGGGTGGGGCGGTTGAGGTGGCGGGCGAGGCTGCTGCTTCTTTAGCGGGCGTGGAGAAGGAAGACTGTGAAATATATAAAAGGGTTGGCATAGTGTTAAGAAGGGAAGAGAAGTATAGTTTCCTCGAGTTACGTCATACACCAAGGGTCGGTAACCTATGGCACGCGTGCCAAAAGTGGCACGCGAGGTGGTTTTGAATGGCAAGCGAAAGAAAAGATAATATTTTATATAATTATTACATGTGGTGCAATTAAAGATCTTTGAAAATTTGGTGAACTAAAGTTGTATTTAATAGTAAGAGTAATTATTCACCTCTAAAGTCTGCTTATTCTAACTTTGTAGCACTGTTCTCTCATAGATCATGTGCCTGCCGTCTCGTGTTCTCTCTCGCCGCCTTTGTGACTAATGGACATAAAATACGGATATTCAGACCGATTAATACAAATGCATACCGTTTACAATGTGATCCTTTCTTAAATAAACCGGGGGTGATCAAATAATAAGAAATTATCATCTAATTAAATGAAAATTTATTACTGGCACGCGAGACCATAAGTTGGCGTGATTTTGGCACGACACTTGTGAAAGGTTGCCGACCCCTGCCATATACTATCGATATTCTTTCTAATCGATGTCATAATACATCGACTCAGACGCAAGTTCAAATATCGGGAAACGAAACAAATTCAAACTTATCGGCATTCTTAGATAAGTAAATTAGACTTTGGAAGCTTTTGCGTATCTATCTATGAGAATTTTATCAGGCACGAGAATTATGCATGCAGCTTTATTTTGATGTTTTCCTCATTTCTGGTTCAATAAAAAATTACTGAGCCCGTCTTATAGCTAAAGAACTACTAAAAAATAATCGCTTTAACATCAAAATTGAAAAACAAACATACTTATATCTCAGGTATCTACACTACTCATGAAGAAGCAAAAAAATAACAGATGCCGATTTCAGTTGCAAAGTATCTGTGATTCACCGATAATAGATTCCTTTCGCATTTGAATTCGTCCGTTTTGTACCTCTATTGTGCAACCGGTATTTCCTAAGTTATGGCTTTTGTATAATATGGATTTTTTAAAATTTTTAGAATAGAGATTAAATACGTGAACCACTCCGCGTAGAAAAATCAGCTTTAATTTTACTTATCTCAGGATTCAAACATTTTCTCGATGAGCCGAAAAATTATCGAGAACCGATTCTCATTAATTTAACAAAAAATAATTCGATTAACATCCGCTTTTCGCTGCATGTTTTTTGAGTTTGGAGTTTTTGCTATATGGGCAATTTCACCATCTTCCTTTCTAATCGGCAATTCCGCTCTAGGTCACTATTAAACTATTTCTTATAAACAACATATGACTAAACGCTGTAAGGCAAGGGACACAACTAGTAAATAAAGAATCTGGCAATGTCAGATATACGGCAACAGAAACACACTTATTATTTTAACAATAAAAATGGAAATACATAACGATAATAAATAAAATTGATAGTAATAATATTAAAAATATAGTAATAAAATATTCCTACTATATTTTTCCACGCCCTTCTATTTTCCAAGACCGCATATAAACATATCAAAGCATACGCTCTCTACAGTTTACAAGCTTACAATTACGAAAATCGATTCACTAGGTGGTTGCAGCCCGCGCTGCGCCTCTATCTCACACACGCCATGCAAATAGGATTGTTTCCTGACTCCCAGTCCTCCTCTTCACAAACACAAGCTAGTTTGTCCCCGCCTTGCAACAATCCTACTCCTCCCATTATACTCCCATCCAAAAGCCGCTTCCTCCACTCTTCCGCATTATCCTCCCTCCCATCCTTCTCCTCCTCCCTCTCCCCCTCCTCCTCCCCTCCCCCTTCCCTCGCCATTATTTTCCTCGGCCATCTCCCTGCCCACTCGAATCGGGGGCAGGTTAATTAGTCCGTAATGTGGCGTCACCGTGGCAGGTCCGCCCACGTGAGAAGCTTGCATGGCGGCGGGCGAGAGGGTGGGTTGAGTGAAGCGAGGGAAAGGAAGATGGAAGAGTGGGGGTAAGGATACAGGGGTTGAGGAAGTGTAACGGAGCGAAGGAGGGTGAAAAAGGGGGTTTAGCTGGTCTACTACATAGGTATGGGGCTGCCAAGTAGAAATTGGAACTGCGAATAAAGGATAATACAGCAGAAGGGAAGGGGAAAGGCCGGAAAACACGATTCGAGTGGTTGTTGAGGGGCAGTCGTACTCCTGAACTTCCCCACCTTCTTCTCTCTCCCTCCCTCTAACAGAGAGACCTTTGAGCAGCATGCGGAATTACCCCGAGTCTCCATAGCGACTGATTAAATGCCATAAGCATGCCCCATATATGCGAGATACTGAGCAATACAAGTGCGCGTTTCGGCTACCAAGAAGCCGTCCTAATTTAATAATTCAATGATTGTAGGTCGGGAAACAATATGTGCCAAAAAATGTCAAACTAGTAAACTAAATTCCTGTAGCAATGAAGTCGTATAGGAAACCACAGTCGCATTCCAGCTGTACAATAGTAATCCTTTGATGTCATTTAACAATCCTCAATTCCAGCTATTTACAGGTTGAAATCGTTTCCTTGGTCACTGATTTGCGGTTAAAAATAAGATGGTATTTTGGTGAACCAGCAAGGATCCATTCCAAATTCTTCTTTACTTCAGAGAAAGTGTTATTTATTTCAGCGAGACATTTGACGCCCCAGTGACGCAGCCAAAGGGTGGGGGTAGCCTGGCCCCTCACCACAACATCGCATATAATTTGAGCTGCGACCGTTGCCGCATTCATTTAAACTTTAACATGACAAATATATTTATTAAACAACAGGTATTTTTAAAAAATGTTAGCGATGTTCATGAGTTATTACAGAAAATTATCAAAGAATATAAGAGGGTAATCATAATACGAAAAAACTTATTTTATTATTTGCCCACCCAGAAGTAAATTCCTGGCTACGCCACTGTAACGCCTGAAAAATAAATGCTTGATCAGCGATATCCATTAATTGGAAAAATTAATCTATTCAAAAATAAAGCAGAGAGAGAGAGAGAGAGAAAGAGAGATCACCGCAGAAGCAAACTTCAGAATTTGGTGTCCTGGGCATCCCACTCTAAACTCACTCATTACTCATTATTTTCTGACTCGGTGATGTTCAGTCCACTATGGTTGCATCCCTCTTTATCTCATAAACAAACAACCGAAGAAACTTCTCTCTTAACCCTTTTTTGACGACTCTACGCTAAATTCCCACAACGATAGAACTGAAAGACTCTAAAAAGGGAGAAAGTGTGGCGCGCGTAAAATGGTCGTCTCGAAATAGTTAGAAGCTCCACGGAAATTAGAAGTCTAAATAAGCCGGAAAGGTCGCAATCTCTGAGCTGTTTATTTGTTTAGCTTTCGACATTATTCATAATACGGCCAAGAGCGAGCATCGCGCTCGTTCCAGGCTGTATTGGTCACACAAAATAACAACGGTCATAAAAATAAGGAAGAATTTTTAGCACGATTTACGTGTTCTGAGGGGCTTTCATTCGAGCATCGAAACCCTACCAGCTCAAAAAGATCGGCCTCACCTTCTCGCTAAAATCATATGGACTCTTTATGCTCCTTGGTTAGTCTGATGAAGGGTGGGTCTTTTCGGGTACAAAAATAACAATTCAATGGTTGTACTATATAGTAATTTTTTTAGACTCGACTTTAGGTGAAACATCAACAATGACTGGTGCTTTGTAACCGAAATGCTTATTTGTTTTTCCCAACCTTTATGGCTACCTCAAAGAAGCAGTATGTCAACCCTAACTGGCAAAAAATAAAGTCATTGGTGGTCCTTAATTATAAATCGTATGAGTTCAGATTACTGACAATTATTTCACCTCGCCCTAGAAGTCACTTGCTTAAGTCACTAAATCGGTAAAATCCAATCCATTTTTGGTGTAAAAACATCATTTTCAACATTTATATAGCAAATATTTTCCTTGATGAAGCATATTACCTTCCAGACAACGTAGATATGAGATCGCCTTTCCAAACAATATCGTCCAAAAGTCGAGTACATCATCAAACAACAAAAAGGAATCGACAGCTGGAACGAAAACAGGTCGCATTGTTCCGCAATTTTCGTACACTCACTTGAATGATCGCCCCTCAGAATTAAGTCTAACTTCTTTTAACAGATTAATTCTTTCAAAAATGAGTAATAATCCCGGAAATGTAACGATCTCTAGCCCCATACTTTCAGCTAACTTATTTTACGTTCCATACGTAAAGCAAAAACCACAAATTCGTCGAGAGCCGACGCAAATGTATCAAAAAAATGTATTTATTTCATTGAAAACTTAGACTTTTAATCTCTTTCTCTGCATTTCCTACTTCCCCCACATTTCTTCAGCCAACCCCTCTCCTCCGCTTTCCGCATTTCGTCCGTACTTCCTCCTCCGCTTCCCCACTCCCCCCTCACTCTCTCCCACTCCTCTCCCCTCCCTTCCCTCTCTCTCTCTCTTCCCAGGCTTCCACCCTCCACCTCTCCGATCCTCTCTGATGGGCGTACAGCGAAACCCGTTCCCGTCTCTCCAATCCGTTTGTGTTTGTGAGCTCATGGGCGTATCACCCGTCCTATTCGAAGGGCACGCAGCCGTGCACGCCCGCGCTGCTCATCCCCCGCCTCCCACTTCCTACTCTCTCTCTCTCTCTACCTCCGCAACGAGCGAATACCTCTCCCCCTCCTCCTTCTCCTCCCGAACCCCACACCCCTCCCCCTTCCCCCGTTCGCGACTCTCACTCTCGGCATTTAAAAAAAAAAAATTTGCATTTTTTTGCCATCCAAACAAATCCCTTTTATCATCGCCACGACTCCATTTCCACGGCAGGTGGGTGATAAAAGGCTCCAGTGCCATCCCACGTCCTCCCCTCATCACGCTCCCATCTCTTCCCAATCCCCCACCCCCCCAAAAAACCCCATTCTTTCAACTTCTCCCCCGACTATGCCACTCCCGTAGCTATGAAGAGAGGGAGGTGGATGGGGAGGCACACCCCCCCCCCCCCTTCCCCTACCTTATACTACCTCACTCAACCCTTTCCCCTCTCTCCCCCACCCCTCCCCTCCCCCCGTCCAACTCGCGAGATGATGTTCAGGCTTCACGGAACTCCAATGGAGCCACGTCCTCTAATAACGGGTGGCTTATATGCCCTTCAAATTAGCAGCGACCGTGATTGTTAGTCTTTTTCCAACTCCTTCCTTCCAAGTCGCGCTTGTCAAACCTCCGCCCAACCAGAGGTAACTCTCTCCTACTCCCTCTCTCTTACCTCTCTCTCTCTCTCCCCCCCTCTCTCCGCACCGTTAACGCATTCGTCATGAAATCCCAACCCCTTTTTCCTCATTCCTGTCTCGTAATCCACCCTCCTACTCCTGGAGGTACGCCTCCCCACTACGAGCGATCCTGCACCGCCGAGGATGGAGATGGCACCAGACAGACGGCGTGGAAACCAAGCGAGCGGAGGAGGAGTAAGAGGAGACGGGATTTTTATAGGGAGGAGTTGGAGAGGGGAAGAGGTTAGAGGCCCGAGGTAGGGCAGAATTGAAGGGTGGGAGGAAAGAGAGGGAAGAACCGGGATGCAGGAGGGAGGTAAAGGGGATGCATAGAAATATAAAGATGGAGGTTATGGAAAGGGGGTGGAGGAAAGTGGGTTGGCGGATACAGGAATTAGTTCGGAAGAGGAGATAAATTTGATAAAGAGAGAGCAAGAAGAAGCTGAGGGAATTGTGGGGGGTTTTTTTTTAGAGATAAAACGGAGGGAGATAAGAGTGAAAGGGAGAGAGTAGAGATTAGGGATACAGAAACAGTTAAGATAGAAGATAAAGATGATGTAAAGATAACAGACCAATGGGTGAAAAGGTGAAAGTGAGGGAGAGAGAAAGTAGGAGGAAACGAGATGGGAAAGGAAGAGAGGAGGTGATGCAATGGGGTGAAAGGGAGGCAGACGAAGAGGATAGACTTATTAAATAGATAGATAGACATAATTTTCTGTTCCAAGATGAAGTCTCATAGAACATGATACATAGTGCGGTACATAATTAGCATACACATCTCAGTATTGAATGAGGTAAAAATAAACCAGGAGGCAGGAAGGGAGATAACAGAGTAAAGGAGATAGCCTAGAAGGAGGGCAGAGAGGTGAGAGGGTGGAAGGAAAGAAAGAGAGATAGGGGAGAGATAGAGAAGGGGAGGGAGGGAAGAGATAAGAGAGGGAGGAGAGAGATGAGGGAGGGAGTAGGGAGGGATGAGAGATGGATGGGAGAGGGAGAGAGAGAGATGAAGAAGGGAGGAAATGGAGAGAGGTGAGAGGAACAGAGAAGCAGGGATTCGAGATTGAGGATGACATTCCGAGTGAAAAGAAGGGAAATGGTGGGGTGAGCGAGAAGAGGAGAGGGAGAGAGAGAGGAGCATGGGCAGGAAAAAGAGAGCGAAAACAGATTGAAAGAGAGAGAGAGAGTAGGAATGCGAGGAGAGCGCGCGACGTTCCCTGAAAAGATGAACTGACTCCAGGAGTGGCATTCACCCTTTCTGAATGGCTTCGGCCTCAAAATGATTTCCTTCGCTTCCAAAAAAAAAAAAAAAAGAAAACTCCTTCCCTCCCGAATCCACCTCCTGACCCCTCAACCTCCTCCTCCTCCGACCACTACACCTCCTCCCTTTCACGCGCCCTTATTCATTTCATTCCTCGCTTCCTTGTTTATTCATCTCCCGGCAACAACATTAGCCGTGGCTTTACTGCGACGTGCGACTTCACCGCAGCGACCGAGCGAGAACAATTGTGACGCCAGTACAAAAAAAAAATCTCTCTCCCCCCCCTCCACAACCCTTCCTCCGTTTCGCTCTTTTGCTCTCTCTCTCTCTCTTCCTCCCCCCTCCCCCACCTACTTCCTCTCCCTCCACCCCTTCCACCACCCACCAACAAAGCACACTTCCTCCTCCTCTCCCCCTTCCTCCGTTTCCTCGCTATATCTCGCTTCCGCGGATTAGTTTACGGTCACGGGTCCCACGTGAGTGCGATTGTGCGCCCCCAGCGATGCAAAGGCCTCCTACGGCAGGCATACGGTGCGAGCGCCCCCGTTAGTGTCATCAACACAAAAAAAATATAAGGGAGGAGATAGTGAGAGGGAGGGAGAGGGAAGAAGAGGATGCGCATTCGTAAGAGGGAGGGATGGAGAGAGAGAGACGAAAAAGAGGAAGGTTGAATAATATCGTCTAGAAACGGTGCAAAAAGAGAAAATTAATAGAGGAGTAAAGGTACGTAGGTTTATAAAGAGAGGGAAACAAATGAGGGGAGAAATGCAGGGCAAATTATATAAGGCGCTTTTTTATTTTTTTCGAAAAAACATGGTAAATAAACTTTAATTCGCTCTGCCAAAACAACAAACAATTTTAAGAATTAAAAATTCAGTACTTAAAAATAAGCCACCGCGGATTCGAACCCTAATACTTGAGTTTCGAAATCCGATGCGTTATTTGTTACGCCTCAACGTTTCATCCATAGATGCTTCCCTGCAAAAATCATTTTTTCTTACTAGCATTAATTCTTCTCGAGTCATTAGCAAAATTATGACGTAGTCCCCGATTACTCCAAAGCCGCTGCTCCGAGATTCCCCAAATTTTTACCATGTCTAGTTCTTGTATAGACCGACCTGTTTTCTCCAGATTGCAGCATTTCAAAGATAATAACCACACCGACGAGCATACAGGCAACCCAAATACAGGAATATTTTTTTTAGAAATAAACCGCTAAACAAGGATAAATGCTTTGAGAGCTACGTAAGAATAAGCATTTGCTTCAGGGAGATATCGGCTAGTAACATTTCTTTTGCAAATTAACCGTTTCGTCCTACGGTAATAGTTAACGATATAATTCATACATACGTAGACAGTCGACCGCAATAAATCGAACAAATATAACTGCTATTTTCGATTAGTCGAGGTGGACATTTTTCCTCGCTCGCACTCATAAAATTTTAAATGAATTTCTTTAACTGGAAGTTTCGATAACAGCAACTTTTTTTTCTTTTCAGGTTCGACTACATAACATCAACGAGGGAATACGTCACTCGAGAATTGGAAAGGCGGTATCGGAATTGGTGGGAATAAGATCTCTAATCTCTTCGATATGCCGATGACATCGCACCTTTGACAACCGAAAATAACAAGCTTTTAGAAAAAAATAGTAAGTCGAGTCGGAAACATCGACTACCGATAAGTCAGGATTAAACTAAAAACTGACAATTGTTCGCGAGATACACAAACGAATGAGAAGAAGGAAGAAAAGTTAGATGTGGCGTAGTGGGCCGATTTGTCAATCTAGGATCTATGACGGACAATAATTGAGGAGCCAACAGGAATGCAAACGGCCATAATTTCGATATACATTAAAAACTGCTGATAATCTGGAAAGGATCGAGATATAGCACGTACCACAAAAATAATACTCGTAAAAATGCTTTTACCCCCGATTTCTTCATATGGAATTTAGACCTGGGCTTTCAGAGCGAGCGAGAGAAAGCGCATAGAAACGCATTGGAGTTACGATTCTTGAGGCGAATGATCCGTGTGCCAAGGAACGACCGCAGGACAAAATAAAATTTTCTATTCTGCATTATATCCAAGTGACCCAACGTCTGTTGAGTATAATTTATGCTGGCGTCCTAAAAATTTTTGGACGCGTCTTTCATCGCAACGGAAACACACAGAAAAAACTTATTGTGCACGGTAAGGTATGAGGAAAAAGGTCCCGTGGACGCGCACCCAAATATTGGATTGATCAGGTTACAGAAGCTCTATGAGCTAGTATTGAAAAAGCAGTTAGACTCGCAATTAATAAAAACCAGCGGAGAATCGCCGTTAATCGAGATTCCTAAACACCACTCCCGCGGTTTACGCGATTAATGCGTTCCTGAAAACTGTCGTGTAAACCGGAACCGCGTAAACCGAAACCGATTTTCCCATAAGAACAATGTTATAATGAAGGAAATGCTGTTGGCGTCCCGCGCGAGATAGCATTCCGGCGACCTCTCCGTAAATGCTTGTTGAGATAATTTCGAAGTACATGTTAATTTATTTACCGCTATGTAAAAATTATTGATGATGAAAAAATTAAATGGCTAATATGAATACTATAGCCTGTTCCGCGATATAAATTGATATCCAATATTTATCTACTTGCAAGTAATGCTTAGATATAGGATCGGTATAGCGCCCCCAAGACTTTGACGCCCCGGACAGCTGCCCTGTTCGCCCACACCCCGGGTCGGCCCTGGCTGGAGGGATACTTCGTTTGTAATTTTTCATAAGTCGTCAAGGCCTTTTCAATAATAACTGCAGCCGTAAAACCTGTCGGATCTCTACCTCGTGTATGTATTACAATGCAACATAAGAGAAGTAGACGTTCCATATGAATCGTATGCTCCCTTCTATGACTGCTACTATAAGTTTGAGAAGCACTTACCGAAGCACCAAATGATTCAGACTTGATACCTTCTTCAGTTCAAATTTGTTCTATAAAATTGTCATTGCCGTGGATTAGCTAAGCCCCAATACACGACCGATATAGCTAGGGCGCTTAACCCATTCCGATTTTTTAATTACATCTAATTTACCTTCTAAAGTAATCACTTTCATCTTTTTAAATTTATTATTCTCACCTGCACTAATTTTGACCTTTTTCATGCCATCTTGTAAGGGATCGCTAATATTTTGAAGGATGTGGACGGGCCTTAAAGCTTCGCGTAAACCGAAACGAGTTTATTTATATAACGTAGAGGTAGAAAATGACAGTGCAGAGGAGGCGTTTTCAAACTTTTTCTCCGCGGCCCAATATTAAAAGAAAATGTTTTATTCGGCCCACCAAAATTATACCTTATAAAATATTGTTAAGTAAGACTTTAGAAGGTTGTATTAAAAATCTGAACGTTACAATTTAACATCCTTTAAAACCTACTAGTTGACTCTGATTATCTTAGCAACAACTTATCCTAAATTTGACGTCAAAATATCTGTGATCGACCCTTCTCTGAGGCCCATATTCAACGTTTTCAGGCCCACCGTTGGGTTGCGGCCTATGCTATGAACAACCCTGGTGTAGAAAACGAATCAGAGAATGGAAGGGTGGAAGAGAAAGGGAGAAGGGGAGCGAGAGGGATACAGAAAGGGAGATAGAAAGGGGAGTGGATTATTTTCCATTTGCGTCGCCTTGCGTGGGTCAACCGTCAAATGAGAGAGAACTGATGAGATGCGACGGCGAAAAAAATCACATAAAAAGCGGCGGAATTTCATTTTACGGCGAGAAAGAGAGAGAGAGAAACATTACTTCGGGAGAATGGATAATAAATTTGTCGCTACGGCGAAAGAACGAAATTGACCAACAAAACGAGAAACCGAGCAAGCACAGAGCGTTTCTTTTTCGTATTTATTATATTACTCACCGCCGATTCAACCCGGTGCTAATTTCGTGCGACGAGACGCGAAAGATCGTTTCCTCGACTGACATAAAAAAATGTCATTTCGTTCAGACGAGACGAATCCCGAGGAATCGCAAACTACTCTCATAAACCGCGTACGACGAGACGTTTTCAGCTATTGAATATTTTTCTCGGACTGTCAAGAGGACGAGGATCTTCTAGCCTGCAAAATGTCTCGACTTTCGACTTACTGACGTGAGCCAATGGAAGCGAATAGCTTGACGGAGACGCGTTATTAAGCGAGTTACCGAATTAAAAAAAAAACAAGTATGATACCTTTGCTCAAGTAAGATGTGGAAGCATGTATTCTTAAACATTTTCAGGTTTACAGTTTAACTTCCCTTTTAGAGAGGGGTCATCCTACACCGTTGGAATGTAAGTCCTTATTTAGACTTTCATCCTCTAGCTTCAGTAATTTGGCTACAACACCATTTCAAAGTTTTGAATTTTCCGATATTTAGAGCCACTTAGCGGAAAAACTATCAACTATTAGGAAAATCCAATCAGTGAAAAATTCATAGATTGATAAGATACATCAAATTAAAAATAATTCTCCAAATATTTCTAGTAGTTTGGCCGTAATACCGTTTCAAAATTTGGAATCTTCCGTATTTGGAGACACTTCGCGGAAAATCTATAAACTATTTGGAAAATCGCTGAAAAATTCAGGGATCAAAATTTTTTTTTTAAATTCCAAATATCTCTTAAAAGAAAAAAATCGGCAGTCAACAGGCGTACGAACACAGAGTGATCATATAAGCGAGTACTTTCTATTTATTAAAAAACAGTGATAAAAAGGGCAATCGGAGGGAGGGAGAGGGAATCCAGATGGAGATAATAATTGGAGAAACGCGAGAAGGGATAGAAAACGGAAAGAGAGTCGCGAACAGCAAAAAAAAAGCATCGCATTTTTCCCCCGAGGGCATGTCACGAGTGAAGTAATCAAAGGGCAATGAGGCTATCCCTGCGAGAAAAATCGAGCGACAGACACCCTTTTAGGTGGCTAATGGGAAAAGAACGAAAGCCCAATTAAAAAGTGAAGGGTTTAAAGCAGTGGTTCTCAACCGGGGTGACATGACGCCCCAGGATGACGCGAGGGTCATTGAGGGGCGACGCGAATATTTGATAAATTCATTGTGTAACATATTCTGGCTTCGTCATCATCATAGATAGTCTGCCCGTACACAGGTCCCTGATTATTCATGGTTAAACTTGGTTCTCCATATACTCCTATTTTCTGCAGTCTTCTTCGTGTCTCTTTCCCTTTCAAGACGTCTATCAGCTGACACCTTTTCCGACCTCTTTCTCTTTTTCCATCCAGTTTTCCTTCTAGCAATTCTTAAATCATGCTCTCTCTCCTAGGGTAATGCCCAATCCAGTTCGCCTTCCTCTTTTTGATAGTCTGTATAATCGTTCGCTTCTCTCCTATTCTTCGTAGTACTTCCTCGTTTTTCACCCTATATGTCCATTTTACTACCTTCAGCATTCTTCTCCACATTTCAAAGCTTTCCAAGTATTTTACATCATTTTTCCTTAGCGTCCATGTTTCTGTCCCATATAAAGCATTTTATAAACTTCTTGCTGATATCCTCCTTTATATTCCCCGTTAGTAGGAGTTTCTTTCTTCTGAAAGCGGCTTTTCCAATTTTCCACAGCTTTATCTGTTACCCTTCTCAACTCATTGTTTATGCGTCTATAGTTTGCTCTACCTTCTTCACTGTTAACGTTTTTCCATATTCTTCTCTCATTCATTTTCTTCAGCATTTCCTTAGTGATCCATCGTTTTCTGACTTTCTTCTCTTGCATTTCAATCTCATTATTCAAGGTATCTTTGATACTGTTTTTAATTTCCTCCCAATCTTTATCCACGGTCTTCGGTTAGTTTTCCGATTTTCTAAGGCGATCTTCCAACTTCGTGCCGAATGGATCTTTCTTTTATTTCGGTTTTTCTAGGTCCCAAGTCTATCTTTCTCTTCTCGGTTTCCGTATTTGTTTAAGCCTCGGTAGTACAGCGGTAAAATTGCCGTCCAAGGAAGAATGTTTCCTTGATTTTCCAGAATTATTAATACTACCATAGGAAAAATATCATAGTACCATAGGCGAAGTGATAACAAGGGACTCAAACTTCCATTTATTTCCTCCCGGTATTATTTTCGTCGTAGGAACAAGAAGTCCCCCTTTTCTCTGGCAATATCAAGGATATATTTTCGGATCGTGGATCTTTTCCTAAGGACGGGTCACGTCATAATGTACGCCGACTGGATGAAAAAAGGTCAAGACTGCTGCGTATTATACATTCCCGTGTTATTTTACGTTTACAAAACACATCTGAAAAAATCCCGAATAAAGCGGGCAGGCTGCCCAGAGATGGAAATGTCAGAACGAGACGACATTTACGTATTGAAGGAAGAAAGGGGGGAGTTGAAATGGGACCAGAAAGCAGGAAAGAAAGGATGGGAAGATAAAAGGGCAGGCTGTAACGACAACTTCGGATAGGAAACGGAGGAAATCTCGATTTGTTGGATATATTCCAACGCCTATCAAAATGAGCCTCGCTTCTGGGTTTGTTTAGGCAAAAGGGTAATAAAACGGAGAAGCAAAATAGGACTCGGGAAAACAGAAAAGGTCAAGGCAATTCGGAAGAAATTCTACTAAAGGAGATGTGACACGCTGTCACTATGGGATGTACACTTCCTGCCAAAAATAATCTTTCTCGTGATCCTGTGTTTCACAAATATCTTCCATTTCTCGGGACTTTCATTAATAGTTCTCTGAGGCTAAAAGCGACGCTGGATCGTCGATTCAACAAAAATATATCTGAAATTGGTGCCAATGAATTCACTTATTAAATTTACTCCTTTATGAGTAAAACAAAAGTGACGAAATACACAATGCCCGTTGAGAAAAATCGTTTCATAAATCAATCGTAGTTTCAAATAAAAAATATATAAAATATTAAATTTGAAAATGTATGAAATTCAAATTAAAAAGGTATAACTTAACAAATGTCCACGATTTACGATTTTTGCAAGTATGTATAAAAGCAGATCCTACGCTTTCTAGATTAAGTTTTAGCCCCTCCCGTGCTACTAATCTGGAATAAACTATTTGGCGATCTTGTTTTTGCAGCTCAACACAAATATATTATATCAAATCTTTTTAAAGCAAAACAGGTTAGAAATTTTAGGATTTAAAATATATGATTTACAGTAAAAGGAAAATCTTCATCTTTAACTTCACCGTCACATTTATGCTTTTAAATATAAGACATTCATTATAAAAGGTCAACTCAAAACTGTTGTGCGTAGTATAAAAATTTTAATTTTTACAACCATTACCATTAAAATTAAATTCATCTAATTCGATAGTCAATCATTAATCTTACTATCCTCACATTTTACACTTTTACACATTCATAATGCATTCTAAGGATTGAAAAGTCAATGAAAAAAATAAAAAAGACACTCTACATGTTCAGGGTCATGGCGTTAACTTTGGATGGAATTAGTAAAGATATAGCGCAAAATATGTAATTGTTAAAGTACGGTGGTCTTTCACTGAACAGGACTGAGAGCACTTGTATTTAGATTATCTGCATCGTGACAATATATACACAACAAATAAACTATCGTTTCCGAAGAACCTTACCTTCCTCTCTCCCGGAAGGTCTCCGGGTGCGACGGCCAGCATGGGCGACACCACCCCTCCTCCTCCCACGGATGCCAGCAACCTCCTCCGGTGGCCCAGCTTCTCAATCTCCAGGACGGTGGTCAGCTCCGCCTCCCAGATACGGACTATCCTCTCCACGTCCGTCAGCATGTTCTTGCGGAACGTCTCCGCATAGGCGTTCTCGAGCCGAAGGGCACGGAGCCAATGTTCCAGGGAGGTTGGCGGGGGACGACCTTCCGTCCCGAAGCGGGGAAGAGCCCGCGGAAGGCGGGCCACGGCGGCCCACAAGAGGGCGGCGTGGCCCTCGTCCCTGACACCCATTGCCCTCAGGTCTCCTTCTTCCATCGCGCCGTTCTGCAGCGGAAATGAACCACGTGGTTGAAAATGGTTACTTGTACAAAAAAACATGCTAAATGCATGTCCAATATGCATAAGGATATCTCCAGCTCCCTCCTCATTAATACTTTCGAAAACTTCGATAGAATATTTACGACTTGATTTTTCGATGATTCAAATAGTACACTATGCCGCGGCCTATAAGTTAGAAAATACCTAATACAAAGAAATTAAACAATATTTCCATAAATATTGACTTTGGTATCGGCACGAGCCATATGCCCAAGTTCACTTACTGTTCAAAAGAAAGTCGGGAAAAACTATTCGTCTAAGAGAATAGCACAAAATAATCATCACGTTGTTGACAGTATACACTCTTTTTATCAAACCATCGCACAGTTAAAAAACAAAAGGTAGGAAGAAATCGAATTTATAAAAAAATGCCGGAGAAGTCCAAAAGAAAAAAAGAAGCGAGATTTCAGATTACAGTAAAAGGAGGTATCAAAAAATACTCGATACATTGCATAAGTTAGTACTATTGATAAACTATAAAATATTAATTTTTACACATTTCGTTCCCTGAAAAAAAAATGAAAAAGTGGTTGATCAAAGTAATACTCCGAGTGGGGTGACTTTGATACACCATGATTTTATTAGCAGTAATCAATGTTTCTCCTCATACAACTGCTTGAAAACAATTTTTTCTTCGTCATTCCGTTTTCTTGATAACAACTTTTTAAAATTTTAAAATACTGGGGTGACTTTGATCGGGTGATTAAGTTAACATATCTAACAATCTTCAACACTTCTGTAAATGAAAGCACGATCTCACTGAACTTGGCAGCTATAAATGCGCCTATAGTATATCAGCGCTGACACGTGGAAACAATCAAAACTACATCGCTTTTCTTTTGTCAGCTATTACGCTTAATTTGAAATAAGGTGGGGTTGATCAAAGTCACCCCGAAATTCAAAAGTCACCCCGAAATTCAAAAGTCACCCCACTTTACGGTACTAAAAAAATGAAGGAAATCTATTTGAGGCAATAACCAGAAAATTTTGCTTACTCCTAAAATAGAGGCTGAAACAAATCGAACCAATCCTCACCATGAAATCCACGTCGTCGTAACCGTGGTAGATGAACATGTTCTCGTACTCTTCCAATCCGATGGATTCGAGCCACTGCCCCACTGAGGTGGGCACGGGGGCAGTGGGGGAGAGCTGAATGGGAACCGAGGGACGGTTTTCCGATCGGCTTAGACCTGCTTGACGGTATTAAATCGAATGAAAAATTAAAGAATTCATTCACAAACAATTTTATTGAAAACTAAAACTTAGCAACAAAATTTTTATTTTATTTTTACTTTCTGGGCCACAAAAACACTTTGATTATTCGAGGGTAACAAAAGTTCCCTCAAAAGTATTCTTTCTGAAAGGTTACTTTGAAAATTATTAGAATTACAGAATGGCATTGGCTAAATAAAGAAATTCGTCGTCATATCAGCACGGCGGTTTCTTTTAAAACATTAGCTTATATTAAAATATGGACTCCATTCGTGACATTACATGCACATGCTCATTCAAAATGCAATAAGTAATACAAACAACAATAGAACACATTCCAGTCATTATTTTCAACGGCAAATATTAATTTATGTTAGTATCATTAGGTTTAATAATGTGAACATGCACTTCTCTCAGATATTAGGATTGTAATTATTAAATTAAGAAATTCATTTTGATTACAACTTGTTCTACTGGGTAGGAATACTTTTTTAATAACAAAAGGTTAGGCACTGGGTTTAGAGATGTATTAATTATGAGCACCGATAATAAAATGACACACCGTGTAAAATATTATTATCAAAAATGTTATTTTTACAAATGATGAATATCTAGGATACCACATGCCTTCTCCAATACTATTTATGAAATTTAGTGAATACTATCCACCAAGTTTCATAAATAATCCTCCATAATTCTGGTAAACGATACACAACGAATCCTAATATAAGTCTCGAAGCGAACCGTGTTTGACATTACAGTAAACCCGAAAACTGAGGCAATATTAGACCATTAAAAAAATAAAGTTATCAAAAGACGCAAATTTGTATAAACACGTAACTGTGAATTTAACATAAATATATATATATAACACGGTGAAAAATAAATTCCTTAGGGGATATTAAATAATGGAAAAGGGGAGAGGAAAACTTACTAATCCGAATACGCTTAAAGTATGGACGAATATTTTATTTTCAGGATATAAAAATATCCGTACGTTACTTCGTGTCCCGTGATACGGTTACCACAATTCACATTTCAGATATACCTACTGCGGTCGTAGCGGAGACCACAAACGGTGCATCTCGCGGAACACCACTCACCCAAGAGGGACTGGAACTCCTTCTCGAGTTCGTTGACGAACACCGATTCCCGCACCAGTCCAGTCCCGAACGACGCCATTATCTCCGAAATCTTGTTCCATTCCTCTTGCTCGTCGAATGGGCTGAGGATCGAAAGGGAGTTCTTTCCATCGTCCGTCCCTTCCACGCTCTCAACTTCCGTCGCCGCAGGCATCGCCACACCGCCTCCTCCCTCGTACACGTTCTTCAGCTTCCTCAGGGTCTTGGGACGCTCGAGGGAGCGGGGCCCGGGGGCGGCCCCGGTAGAACCGTCTCCACCTGCCGCGGTGCTACCCTTGAAGAGGCCTGAGGAACGGGTTTCACGCGGTTTGGTTGGTGAACGAGATACTCGCCAGGGCGAAAGGCACATTTCAAACAAAAATTAACTTCCCTTAAAATCTAACATTGATTTAAGGGCTTTGTCGGTTGGTCCGCAACGCTCGACTTTACCAAGAGGGTGAAAGACGAGCAGCCTTATCAAAGAGTTCGTTCCTATCGTTTAAAACTGGCTTTGTCTCATGAAAACAAAACACTAGAATTATAGAAAATAAAATAAATACGGCATAAAAAAGCGAAGCACTAATCGATGTGACTTTCAGCTTATCGCAGCAATTAAATGATATTTACTGCCCAAAACACCTTAACTCTGCAGCACGATGTAGGAATTGACGAGGTATTTTACTCTCTTTAGCACGAGTTAATAGGCAAGAGAAGAGATTTGTTTGTTTGTTATTTTCTGACTGATCAACCTCTTGGATTATTATGACATAATTCCTTCCAAACCGGGCAAAGAGAAGGGAAGAGAGGGAAACAGGGCGCAGGAATTACCCAACTCTTTACGAAGAGCACCAAGACGGCCAGCTGCTTAACGTACTTCCGAATAGAGATTGTGTTCGAGAATTCTCGCGAAATTCCTATTTTTCAAATTCTCATTTCTCGAGAATTTTTTTTCTAATATTCGAGAATCTCGAGCCTCGAAAAAAATTTCTCGAGATTTCGAGATTCTCTGCAAGACATAGGAATGAACCGTCCATTAGGCGAGAACACCTCTGAAATAAGTGCGAATCTCCTTGTTGCACTGAAAAAACAAATTGCCAACAAAAGAGATGTGCCTTTAATTTCTTTGATAAAGTATCTTCAATACCCATAATGCCTACAGCTATGTAAAAAAGACGATTTCTTTGCGCTAAGTCCAAAAAATGAAATCGTCAAAACAGCAATATTAATCATGAACAGACTATACCATTATTCAAATGAAAAGAATACTACACTGAATCATGCTGAAGAACCAGTTGAAGAAAACTTAAAAACTGATCAAGGTGATAGTCTGAGCCTGAATCAACAATTGGAAGAATCGATCCGTAAATGCTTGATGCCAAGCCAAGTAATTGACGATGACTTCCGTTCGTTATCAAAAGAAATGAACGTGTACGAGGCAACAGAAAAAATTACAACCAACTTGGAAAAGCTGAAAAATGCCTTAAGTACAATTAAACCAACGTCGACCCAAAACGAAAGGAATTTCTCTATTTCTGGAAATCTGGTCTCTAAGAGAAGGGCAAGATTATCCGACAAATCAATAGACTGTCTGTGTTTTTTAAAACATTACTTCCTAAGATGTGATAAAAAGTAATGCACTGATAATTGTATTTTAATCTTGACCTTTCTAAGTCATATTACCTTTGTTTGTTATTGAGTTTCAATTAAACATCATCTAAAGACTAAAAATATGGTATTCATTTCGAAATTATTTCTGTTGTAATGCTAAAGAAAATTATTATCGAAAATAGTAAGTAGCTCACTTTTGTACGAGAAATATTAATTAAAATTAATTTTTTTAAATTCAGAATTATTATCTTCCATTGCCACTTTTTAAGAAAAAAATATTTTATGAAAAATTTCACGAGCAATTGCTTTCGCACTCGAGATTTCTCGAGAATTCTCGAGACTGAAAATAAATTCTCGAATTCTCGAGAAAAAAAATATTGGGTAAAAAGAGAAATCTCGAGAATGAAAAAAAGTCGAGAAATCACAATCTCTACTTCCGAAGGACGAAGTACTGACTTCTCTTCAAACCGCACAATTAGGAAAGGGACGATCCCAAATTGAAAAATCCTACCTCCACCGGGTTACAAAAAAAGAAAGATCTCGTTGATTAAGATAGCGATAGAAAATCACGATGGTCACCAAGGAGATGACCTTAAGCATTACCCTTGTTCCTAATAAAAAAAAATCCGTCACTTCAGTGAGAATATCTTTCTCTCACTAGATCGCGCGGCTCGATTCGACGATCTATAACAAAAGCATTGCTGAAAGAAAACGTCGTTGATAAGCGAACGACTAAAAAGGTGACCGCAGCGGTGACGATAATGTTCCCCACCAGGAACTATGCAGGAAGCGATTATTATGAATATTATAAATAGCATTCGAACCTCGAACCAGGAAAATTCGAAGGAGTTATTGTTTCTCGTAATCGTCATCCGTAGACGTTGACGCGAAATTCCGTTAGCACAAATAAATCCCAGCATACACAAAAATCACGTGAATTTTGTTTATACGGTACATGACATCACTAGAGCAAGGGTTTAATTTTGTAAAAATAGATTAACTATTCAAGGCACAAATTAACGCCTATGGGATCAATATTTTTTGCGCTCAGAAACTTTTGAAATCGATATGAGGAAAAAATTACGGATGCCGCCAATCTAAGCACAGGTTAGGAGTTGCTTCA
Source organism: Uropetala carovei (assembly GCA_036926305.1). Taxonomy (NCBI): domain Eukaryota; kingdom Metazoa; phylum Arthropoda; class Insecta; order Odonata; family Petaluridae; genus Uropetala; species Uropetala carovei. The sequence goes on along the minus strand of JAXCHB010000318.1, from coordinate 3,453,601 downwards.
AGGGAAGATAATAGTCACGTTACGTAATGCAAGTAAATTATTCACCAGGAGGACCTTCGCTTATACAAGGTAGCTTTGGCCTGTTTTGAGACTAATCTTACAAGAGTCGTCAGGTAGGTAAGACGAGAGAAAAACGTTTGGTGATAAAAAGCTAGGAAGTAAGCCATGTGAGGATGAGTCAAGTATGTACACAGGATACGCTGAAAAAAAAACAGAATTATCGGGGAAAGGGTTGAGGATAACGCGGAAAAAGGATGTCATTGCGCAGAAAACGGCGAGAGGAGCGCAGGAAAAATTGGAAACAAATATACAAATACGGGCGAAAAATCCAGAAAGAGGGAATCAGCTAAATAGTGAAGGAAGTATGAAGAGCACACATGATAAGAGATCCAACGTACTCTGAATTCCAGTTTTCCAACTTTAGTAAGGCTACGACTCATCTCGATATCGATCTTATTATAAGCCATTCTATTCATTTTGTTTTAACTTTCTCCCTCTTTTAAAATAACCAAAATCTTTATTCTCTTCCTGTATCTACAAGTCTTCCCTAGCTCCCTCCCTTTCGTGACTTCCTTCAACGGATTACTGCCACTCAAAATCTGACCCACATTCTACGTCCGTGTTTTATTGCTATAGATAAGGTTATTACTTCTCCTACTGTACGTAGATGCCTCCTCCTTATTTTTCCTCTCCTGTCTCCAACTAAACTAAAATTTCAATACGTTCACATGTTTTTCCCTCAGAGTTCATGTCCCACAAGTCGATGCCCTCTTCAAAAGTAATAAATATTACGTGAAATAAGGGTGTTTGGAAATGGAGAGGGGCAAGTAAGAAGAGCGAAAGAGGACGGGAGATATGAAGCAATAATATAAATGGGAATGGAAAAAGGACTGAGCTGGGTGGGGGAGGAAACGGAATGGATTGATAGAGAGAAAAGGGAGAGAAAGAGAGAGAGAGATGGGATAGAGGGGCGAACCGAAAGGAGGGACTTTCGCAGGATACACTCCCGATGACGTCACCGCCCCACTACCTACGATTCCCACGGAGACGGCCACTTCCTCCTCCTCCTACAATTCCCGTTCCCCACTCGTGACTAAACATTCCGCCAAAAGGGAGACATGAGGATACACAGAGAGAAACGGGAAAAATGAGTAACTCAAATATATATATGTATATATATCTCAAGGTCTCCGTTCTTCGCCCAAGAACGGCTCTGCGAGGAGTAAACAGCGAACCGATGGAAAACGAGAGAGAGAGGGAGGAAGAGAGCAAGCGGCAGGCAAGAGGCCCACATGGAATGAAAGGGGAAGAAGAGAGGAGAAAGAGAGAGAGGGAAGGAACGTAGCCGGAGGGCGATGGAAATGGAGGAGAAAGGAATGAAAGTGTAGCAGAGTTCGAGGAGATGGAAGAGAATAAAGGAAACAATGGAGGGCAAAGAGAAAGGAGTATGCTCAAGGAGATGGAAGAGAAAGTACAGAGGAGAGAGATATGAGTTTAGAGAGAAAGGCGGAGCATCGATATGGAAATGCCCCCATTATGAGGAGGTTGGGGCTGATAATTATCATTTTTACTATTATTAAAAAATATACATTACAAGTTGGTCATAAGTCCAGGCGACCGATGACCCATATTACGATTTCAACCATTTACCAAATGGTAACTGTCAGCGATACTAAGCGGCATAAAAATCGGGGAGACATATACTTCACTAAAGTTCTAATATCCGTACGCATCTACTCCACTAAATCATGCCACTGGATAAGGCAATAGGTTTTTAAACGCAGCTAATCTCGTAGGTAAAATTTTCAGTCACGGTGTCAAGAGGGAGGGAAGTTAATATTCATCCTACTACCGAACCTAAATCTTCCCCTAGCTCCCTCACCTCCTTATGAATCTACTTCCCAGCGAAACGACAGAATTTATACGATATCAGGCAGAAGTTAGGGACACATACCCAATGTGCATAGGTAAGAGAGAATCAGCCGGCCGCTAAGAAAATTTTCAGAGAAAAATTGTCGTCGCCTAACTGATACAACTAAACTGAGACAGTAAACCAATTTTATATTATCGATGAATCACAACTAATTTGTAGCAGAAATGCGTACACGGATTTCTTAACCTTTTTATGGCTATCGGAGAGACATATTGTGCCAATTTACCATTGCCATATTAGCTTCCAGTAGTGAAAACAAACCTGATGATTTTTCACTCAATAACAACGGACGGCGATAGATAAATCTAGGCGACATAAATTCATCTGTCCGACAGCCTCGTTTTGGCGATGCCATCTCGGTCCTCGCAACCTTTATTAATCTCCCGTTTCCCGTGATAGAGAGAGAGGGAGGGAGGGAAACTCCTCTCTATTTACGCGTTACGCCAAGAGAATAATATCTTATCTCGAAATCGAACGTTTCCGAAGGAGTGCAAGGCGGCAAAAAATAGGATATATATATATATATATATATATATATATATATGTATATATGTATATATATATATGGCAACTAGGTATTGAAGGAAACCCAGCGAGCACTTATCTTAAGGAGAGCCGCTGGGGTGTTGGAGAGACACATTTGTAGAAGTTGTCTCCCTTGTGCTGAAGAAGGGATCATCCCGAATGTTCCAATAACTTCTACAAATGTCTCTCCAACACCCCAGCGGCTCTCCTTCCGGTAAGTGCTCACTGGGTTTCCTTCAACACCTAGTTGCCCTAAATATCCTCATTTACCTTTCCTCTTCCGCATTTATATATATATTGGTTAAATGGCAAGCCAATCAGGGCTCGGGATATAACTTATGCCAGTGACGCTCGACTGCAGCGTCGTTTCTAAGCCGTAGAAGAAAAGCGAACTAATAGGGCATATGCGATGATATGATTCTAAGTTATTTGCCGCTACAATTTTGAATACATTTTTCATATTTGAAAGATATGAATAAATTGTTTATAAGAATAATAAGTACGAGATTTAAGTTAAATAATATATTCCTTACCGTCAAAACGACGGGCTTATATACCAGTATATATATAAGCGGGAGGCTAAACGAAATGACGCTCTAGGGGTCAATGGCGAAGGTAGGGATGAAAGTTGGGGTTGGGGGAGAGAATAGCGACGAGTATGGGAGGTGGCAAACAGCCAAGAGTTTTTCCCTGTATTCCCCGTGGCAACCGGGATGGGAGAAAGGAGGGGGTGAGTGGGAGGAAGGAGGTGGGAAACGGGAGCAGTGAGAGGGAGGAGGCGTGTTTGCGATGAAAAAGTCTCCGGGTGCAACACACGACGTGGTTTAGGGTAGTACACATGGCGACATATGTAGCAGCCTTTTGTGTGTGTGTGTGTGTGTTAGACGGTGTGTGCGTGGAAGTCGCGTAGATATCTCGTATTTGTCCCGTTGTTGCGGCAGATTTCTGCCTCGAAAACACCGAAACTCTCAATCGGCGGACGAAAGGGAAAGTTGACGAGTGAGTACAAAATACGAGGAACGCGAAAAACAGAAAAATCTTCGAAGGTTGGAAATAAACTGTATATCTCGAGGGATAACTAAAAGTCATACTGTAAAAGCGGCTAGCACGAATTTAGACCACGACCTCCCTAAAATACCCATAATTACTTGTTAGACCTGGAAAACGTGCATATGATACTAAGGAGAACATTAAATATTATGTCAGCCGAAGTTATGATTTAAAATCCTAAATCAGAACAGCTCTGTTAAAAAAAGTAACACCACACCTGAGAGCAAAATTTAAAAAAAATCACAAATAGTCATTGAAGATGATGTGAATGTAAACCACCAGAGATAATATAAAGGGATAATAATGCTCTAACGTTCTGTAATTGAGAATAATTCATCTGAGCTAGAAATGAATGTCCTTAATTTATACCTGAAGTACTTCCTCATCGACTACACGTTGGACTGTTACTTTTACGTTGGGTAATAAGAAAATCAAAGAAACATATTCATTCCATTATAATCAATTAGAAAAATGATAAATCAATAAGTCCCTTCTTGCATAACATATTACACATAAAATGAAGTTTACGTAAGGATTGATCTAATGAGTAATCTTTATGTACCGCGTTTCAAAATGAACGAGTTAACCTCAAAATATTCGCTCGCTAATGCACAGCCCGAAAATATGAAATGTACAAAAAATTTTAAAGCTTAAAGGGGAAAACTGTTACTATGGATAATAGAAAAGCTTCATTCATGGTTTAAATCAGTGATTTTCAACCGGTGTACCGTGGAACGCTGGTGTTCCGATAGCGTTGCCTAAATGTTCCGCGAAATATTCCACCGAAAATAATTTTTTTATAAATTTAGATTTTTAATGAATTTAAAAATAAAAAGTATTTCTATTTTGCTCTCACATCATAACTCCATCTATCGAAGAAGCAGGAAGCAACTCTTTACGTACATAAAATAGATTATATGTGTGTGTGTGTATATATATATATATGTTTTCAATATATATATTGAAAACACACACACATACATACATATATATATATATATATATATATATGCGTTTGTGTGTGTGTAAAATATATAGGTGTTCCGCCAATTGCTTCCCATTCTAAAGTGATCGCCACTCAAAAAAAGGTTGAAAACACTGGTATAAATCCAACCATTTCAACGCATTACTCGATAAATCTTCAAGGAAATATCGGGTAAAAAAACATGTCGACACCGATATGTGGCAAGTACCCCTTTCCGCTCTTGTTCACAGATTCCGCAAAGTCGGAAATTAAGGGAACCAACGCATACACCGCATCCTGAACCCTCCAGGCCATCGAAATTAAAAATAAGCGAAAGATAGCCTCGGAGGTCAGAGGAAGAAGGACTCCAGACAGGAAGTTTCGATCAAACGCACGCATGCGACTCCCACCACCCCCTCTCTCCACCACCTCTTTCTCCCTCTCGACCGAAAAAGAGAGAGAGAGACCCCCACCACCTCCTTCTCCTCTCCCCCTCCCAACCTTCCTCAGCCCATCCCAGTCGCATCCTGTCTCTCCTTCGCGCCGTCGCATGCATAATGCAGACAACTAGGCACGCGTCATTCATTTCTCCATTCATCTACGCGACCGCTCGGATAGCGGAACGTAACCACGGACACGACAGTGTGCAACACCCTAGCAACCTCCTAAGCACGCCTCTCTCTCTCTCTCTCTCCCTCCCCTCCCTTTATTATATCTCTCGCTTTATCCTATTTCTATTCTATCCCGCACTATTCTGTTCTATTCCATTCTAGTTCATTCCAACCTATTCTATTTATTTTTCCAGCCTATACTTTTCAAATTTTAACGAGTGGTACTTTCACTTTTACAGTGATATGTATATACGCGTGTTATCTTTCATTGTTTCCATTTATTCGTTTAATATTCTATTTTCAATTTATATATTTTGTTGTAACTATTCGTATTTTGAGATATATATTACTGTATTATTGGCAAAATGTAATCCATACATTGATATCAGTTGTTATGCTATAAACGGATTATTAGCTATACTCAGTAGGTTTCGCAGGTGTTTCCCACCCCTCTTCTTGTGCGGGTGGTTTCCTGCCGTGAATTTTTTTCAAGGATAAACTTCATTTACGTCCTTGATTTTTATCACAATGTAAATTCTATCCTTACCACCTTTAATATTCTACGTACTTCTTATTAATTTATTGTATAGGTATACATATATATATTTTTAACGATAATAGGGTTCCCACCCCCCTTCTTGTGCGGGTGGTTTCCTGCAGTGGATTTTTTTTTCAAGGATAAACTTCATTTACGTCCTTGATTTTTCCCACCATGTAAATTCTATCCTTACCACCTTTAATATTGTATGTATTTCTTATTAATTTATTGTATAGGTATACATATATATTTGTAACGATAATAGGGTTAGGTGGAAGAGGGGACTGCACAGAACCCAATCTCGCCCCGAAAGAAAGAAAATCTCTTCTAGACGCTCTCTCCGTTCTCGACCATATGTATTATGCGCGGCGAAGGAGCGCGTGTTTACGTGTTCGCGAGAGAGAGAAAAGAGCGAGAGGAACTAGGTGCTACCTCGAAGAAGCGATAATGAGGATAACGGCTGGAGGGAAGCAGGGGAACAAAAGAACGGCGTTATCCACATTTTTATTTATTTATAGAACCAACACCTCGGAGGAAGGCGAGGATGAATCGGTCAAAATAAAAAAAAACGAATAATAAAACGAATGGGTAGGAAGAGATTGTTCTCGAAGACGAGGAGTAAAACAGGAGGGAGAGGAAAGGAGAGAGAAACAGGAAGAGAGAGAGAGGAGTGTGAATATGACGGGAAGCGCTTTGCAAATGTGGAGCAATAGTATAGCGACTCTGCTCGGAGGCGGCTGTGAGATAAAAATATTTTCTCTCATTGCCAGCTTGGAAGCGTTAAAAGCCCCAACTCTGGAGAGTTAAAAATTTCAGGATTTCCTCCTCTATTGCTCCACTGACCCTCACTCATTCTCTTTATCTCCTATTTTCCGTCTTCTGTAAGCTTTCCACGTCGTTTCGCTTAGGGAAAAACGAGAACGCTGCTAAAAAAATAACACCTTCATGACTATAACAAAAAAACAAACAAACTGGATGTATTTTTGGACCCCGTGCACGGATACATTCCAACGCCTCCACCATAAAATGTGTGTACCAAGACATTTTTAAGCTAAACGCTTATTTAAGGAAATAAATGTACTCAATTTCCGCGACGACTTTATGAAATACGAATGGTTTCCCAATATTAATGCATCATCAGGCCTCTGGGTCTGGTGATCGTGTTAATTTATTCATTTAAATAATAATGGCTTTCCAGAAAATTGCACCTGATTTTGTTCACTTTTTACACGCGTCTTTATGTATTGCCGCTTCCAGCGTGCGATGAAAATTTATACGAAACGATGAAAAATGTAAGGTTATACTCGCGAGATGCCCGTTCGTCCAGAGATATCTATTCCGAGCCGACAAATGCCTACCTGCTAATAATGCATCCTATGAGATTATGGCGCCCCGGGCAGCCGGTATCTCAGGCTCACCCTCCGAAACTTGATCTGTTAACCGAATTATTGATACGTGGAAGGATAAGTAACATACGTATAAACTTGAAGTTTTCGGTACTGTAATGCATTTTACGGTGTTGAACTGATTAACTTTCTGTACCGACTCACGAAAGTTATAATTCCCTTTTTCATAAAATCCCTTAATTTACTAGCTCACTACTGGGTACATTGAAATCTCTACTTCCGCCACCTTATGTTCAACACGAGTTTAAATCATAGGCAGTTCGTAGAAAACTAATTATATTTTTTCATTAATTTCCAGACAACGCTTGAATTTTTTACTTTCTGTGAGGGAAAAATGTCGTATGTATTGATTTGGGCTCAAGCAAAATTGTCATTTTATTCCGCTTAAAATTCCGAATTTGCCTAGACTGAGATCCTCAAGGGAAACTCTTCAGATCGTTGGCCGCTTAACTAATAAATTTCGTGGTAGGTCTGACAGTTTTTTTGTTTTCTGACCCCTGACCCCTTTCACGCTCAAAGCCGACCCCCGCAGAAAGGAGATGACAGGAGACGGGTAGGGCACATACCTTCCACTGGGCACGTAGCCAGAGCGCTGCCTCTCCGGCCGACCGGTTGGACGTTATCAATCACTCGTTGGCTACTTAAGCGTGCGACAATTGATGAGGATTAAGTCCATCGGAAGCGATTGAAGCGCCGCGGAATGACGCATAAATTACCTCTGGAGATAAAGGGATGATTTACAGAGTCTCTTTTGGTATACGAAATACTCCCATATCCCTTAACTAAAAATCTCCCGGTACATTAATTTTGGATATTGATCGTTCGATCTGCTAGGAGTCGAATTTTCGACAAACCGAATTTTCGAAAGCACGAATTATTCGTAACTTGAAATTTTGAAAGCTACATATAATTTTTCATAAATCGAATTTTTGATAGCTCGAAGACAATATTCCCCGTACGCTTTCATATACATAGCAATTAGGTCCAAGTTTAGAAGAAAAGAAAATTTTACATTTCTGAATATGGTGGACATAAGTTCCGTTTATTACGCCTGATTTCGCGGGGTTAAAAGATTTAACGCTAAATTAAAACATTACGAATAAAGTAAATGTTTTACTAGTTACTAACGTCATTGCAAGGCTTGAGGCAGTTGAAAAAATGTCTCATTGACCTTGTTTTCTCAAAGAATTAATTACATACTGATTTTTTTATTTTTATTTTTCCACTTACTAAAGATAGCACGTAACACTATGACTCCTGTGATGCAACCCTAATTGAAGTTTTAAAAAAACACCACCATAGAAGGACATCTGAATTAATTTATATAATAACCAAATACCTTCTCAAACACAAAAGCTTTCTTTCTCGACCTTGTTAGGACGGAAAAATCTTTCACGATCGATTTCCGCGATTGAAAATATGTACCCCTATCTTATCTGATTAGCCAACAACTAACTAGAATTCGCGTTAATTACCTCGAAAGCGCCTCTAATTATTTGCCCGACAAGTCCTATTCGCCTGATAATCGATTCGTAAACACGCACGCTTAGGGTTTCCTGACGAAAAAGATGAAGCCAGCCGCGTTTCGCGGAAGCGCAGCCACTTTTAAAACATTCCGGCGAACTTTTCGCACAAGGTTCCTTCGACAAAGAGCAGACCTATTAAGTTTTCTAATCTATCAAATCAAAGTGACCTTAGCTTGGCGTTTCAACACATAAAAAAGATGTGGGTTCTTAAACGCTCCACTCTCCCATATACCAGAATTCATGAAGTATTGCGATAGAGAGAAATCCGACTGAGAGATTTTGATAAGCACGTTTTTACGTTCCATTGAGAGGGAAATAATTTTTTTTATAATTCTACCTATCTCATCCTGCAGCAGTTTAGCCACACTATTCAACAACGCATCGCTCATCAGTTCTTATAACATTCGAGTAGAACTGGAACTTTTTTTGTTATTTTAACGATCGAAATCGTGCTAAAGCGAAATCGATAACAGCGAAATTCGTAGTAAGAAAAACCGTGCTAAATCGAAGACGTGCAAAGTGAAACCGTGCAATTCGAAGGACAACAGTAACGTAACGACATTTACTAATTCCAACGGCAACCAATCACGAGGCGTTCCTAGGAAGGAAGGGGAGATGAGAGAGAGAGAGATGGAATGAAGCGTGGGAAGGATTGATGACTATCTACTAAACAGGGAGGTGTGGTCCTGGGTGGGCGTGGCACCCCCATATGAACGGATGGGTCGGAGAGAACAGATGAGCAACGACCACGGAGAGGGTGCGAGGTGGAGGCTCTACACACTCCTTACCCCTCTCCTTCGTACCCGCCCGCCCAAATTAACTGATGGTTGATTTCCTGTCCTTTCCTCTATCGTTCTCTCTCTCTCTCTCTCTCTTTGTATATATACCCTACTTCACGCGCCCCTTTTTCGAGAGGGTGTGGCAGGGAGGGGCTCATTCTTTCCTCATTGAGTCCTTCGGGAGTCTCAGGAAAAGATGACCGCGTCATGTGCCTCGTGACTAAAGGCAAAGGGAATCTTCGCTGACTCTCGAACCGAATTACTAATCGAAAAAGTTGCGGAGTTTGGGTCCGTGTGAGCTGGCTGACATTTATAAGCGAAACTGGACGAAACACGTTTTCGTCACGACGCGGAGGCTCGTTACAGGATATCCTCTGGAAAAAATGGACGAGATCTACCTATAACAAGAACGGCGGTAAGTCCGCCACCATTTCGAGGAGACGGCGATCGACGCTTCTGTTCTTAAATCGTACCGAAACGTGGATTTCTTTCGCTTCTTCCATATTCGAAGCGAAATTTTACAGTGAGGCACTATTCGTAATGTCGGAAAATACAAACGAAAAATAACAGACGAATTCCTGCAGTGAACAGAACAATTTTTAGAATTTGAAACCAGTATATTTAACCCAAATAAACGTCGCATTTAAAAAATCAACAGTAGTGCCTGGTTCGCATGCCGAGTAGAAAGAGACCAGTAATTCTATAAAGAACCACGGAGCCTGTCTAATAGTTAAAAATAAATTGGCCTCCAACAGCCATTAAAAATGTTATGTAAACCAGATGTACATTTTGGCTTCGATTCAATCATAAAAAAATCCGTAACATATTCTATCGAATGGACAAGTAGGTCATAGTTTTATAAAGGTATAATCTGCTTGGGATTAGACAAAGCTTTTTAGACTATAGCATTTAAGTCGGTAATTCGCATAAGTAGATATCTAAACCGTCGACATTCAAGAAACAGATTCCAGAGGAAATGAAATCACAACTGAATATGGCATGTAACCGAGAACGTGACTTTTAACATTGACAAGAATCGATTGTCGGATAGTTCGATGACCTCTTTCGCAGATAGTGAAGAATATGACATAACCGGAGCAAGTACACTTCGACCCGAGGACTTCTCTTTTAAAATTCCAACAAGCCTTCCTTCAGCCAATATCGTGCGACATTCACAGTTAATCTTTTTTCAAAAGTTTAGAACGGAAGAATTTAAAAAAAAAAAGAACCGACGCCATCGACGAAAACGCTCGCCTCGATCAAACTGATCAAACAAAAGGTCGGAATGCGGTCGGTGCAATGACAGCCGAATGCTTCCTTATTGATCGTAGTGTCCCAGAAAAAGCAGTCGGCGGAGGTTTAAAAACCGCGAACGGATATTAAGTATCCGCGGGAAATGGCGAAATAACGCGGATGATAACGACACAGGCGCGCTTAAGTCTTGTTGACTGAAATCGAAACTGTGGCAGGATAAATATAATGCTTATTCAGATAAATATATATAATAAATATATAATTATATAAATGTCAATCCGAAGGTCTCTAGATAGAAGGTTCCGATTTCTGAAAACACGACTCGTTTATAAGAGCAATTGGTGAAGTAGGTATTTTGAGTCAATGACGAAAGATTGTCGGAGGGCACTGCATCTTTGTGGAAAGATGAAGATGACGGAAATCGAGATTTTTCGAAATTTTTTAAATAAAAAACTTCCAATTCTTGAAATTAATCGATTACGAAAATGTTCAATTCAGACATTTAAAAATTGTTCGTGTCGAATTTTTTAAATATTTATAATTTTTTTTACATTTTTGGAATTCAAGTTTTCGAATTTTTTATATATAATTGCAATTCTTTGTAATAATTAAAATATTTCGAATTTTTGAAATTTTTGAATATTTTTAATGTTTTCAATTCTTCGAAGTTAAAATATTTATATCTAGCATTAATTTACAAATTCCAAATATTAAATTAAAAATTTTTCAAATATTCGATTTTTTTTAAATCGTAGAATTTCAAAAATAGTTACCATGTACTTGTAACCTATAAAAGATAATGAATAAATTTGAACTGAAACTTACTGATATTCTGTGAGCAATGGATGCAATAGATAAAAAAGAAGAGATAGGGAGAGATACGGAGAGGGGGAGAGAAAGAAAGAGGAAGCGTCAATCCCGATGGTATTTCGGATGCAGACGTTTAATAGGAAGCTTCCATTAAGCGTATTGAACCTGCACCTTCGCTTGCAACATGCGAATGGAGTGGTATATTTAAACACAAAAAACTGTGTGTAAATGGGCGTATGTGATACAGACAGACAGCACGCCGAAAACTACTTTTTTGGACTTAGCAATACCTATATTATATACTGAGTTTCCTCTATATTTTTTCACGATTACAATACTTTATCTATATACTACATATACGAGGAAGTGGAACAAAAAGTTATAAACGCCCAAGAAACTAGGCTTTTACCATTAATGACTATGTTGCTCGTTATGAAATGCAACCAGAGCAAAAATATTTTGTGATGACAACGCCACATCCTTCAGTGTCACTTTAAAAATAGAGGTACTTCATTTCATAAATGTTTACACGCGTCGCTTTGAGTAAAAGAATTTAAAATAGAATCTTGCGAATCCAACGTGGATGAATACATAACGGTAGGTGATAACATTCTTTAAGCCAAAGTTTTAAATTTGTCTACGTAATTAAGATAAAAGTATTAAGATATACAGTTGTCCATGGTTTATTTGACACTCAAAAGACAGTAACGCTTTCAAATGTAAAATTCATATTATCGAAGAGCAGAAGCGCGCTATTCTCGTTTTTTTTACATAATATTATTCTGTTACAAGTGTTTACCAGTTACCAAAAAGTTTCTTTCCAAATATGTTTGCTCGGCGTCACGTCATTTAACATAGAGCGGCATGTGTTACCAGGCGCGGATTTAGGACGTGCGAGACCCATAGGCGATTGCTGAATATGTATGGTGAAGTTTCAAGGTAGAACACAAGCCATTAAATCACAAGTAATTGATCTGCATATACACTTAAAATGTAGTAGATAGGCTCCTTAGATACATTACTACTAGTAAGACACGTGCTTATTCTCTTGAGACTTTAGGTGCGAGGCCCCTAGAGCTGTGAAGCCACTGCGTGATACCATCAGCCATTTTTAGCAAAAATTAGCGAATTAGATTTTTTTATGTGATTCAGACCAACTCATTAACTCACCTGCTAAGTATCATAAAAATAAACGATATTCATAAAGAAATGATGAATGCGATTCATCTCCCACTTTTTTACGTAGGCATCTTTGTAAAATATATTTTTCTTAAAAAGGCTAGCAGAAATGTTAAATACACATTAACGTGGCGAAAGGATATTATATTTGCGCCTGCTCGCATTTTGATAGTGTAATAAAGCCTTCAAAAAGTTTCCTCGAGAGAAAAATATTTTCTATTGCATCAATTGATTGGGATGACAAAAACAACGACCTCCAAATCTCTTTAACGCTTCAAGACTTTCCTTCTTGCGATATATTCACGCCTCGTTTGGAATTCTTGGGCAATTAAAAAAAATCGCACTTCCAGCTAAAATGACGACACGGAAGAGATGGTGGTTATCTCTCCCAGAAAATTAAAAAGTCCTCGAATTCAATCTCGTATTTGAGAAAAGGGATCCCCTCGCTTACGCAAACAAACAAATATTCCAGGTAGTCATCGAAGAAGATATCGATTCGAGCACAATAACGAGATAATTTCAGTCGATAGGAGATTACGAAACGCTCGATCATCCTTCCTCCATTTGAAGAAGACGTCGTCTGTACTTAAATAATTGTTTTTGATAATCTGGTAACCGACATAAATTTTATCGTTTTCGACTTTTTATTATACGATCACAAGGACAATACTGAATAATTAAAATCCTTGAAAGTTGAAACCTTGAGAGAGGCCTATAGAACGTAATTTATAAATTTATAAAATAAATAACATTTTCTTCGCGTGCGTAGAAAAAATTGGTAACCTTACGCGTTAATTTTTGTCAAACACGAAACACGACCGGTTTCGTACACCTGAAATAACACATTCCAACTGATTATGCTTCGAGCGTGGCGAAATCTATCGAGCTTGGTAAAAATTCATTTGGATGGTTACAAGTTATTTTTTTTTTCTTTTCGTGATGAAGGTTATACAATTCCACAAAGTTGCGCCCAATAAAAAACATTTTTTCGCGAAACTATTTTTGGTTACAACTCAAAATTTCACGCAATCCTAGTGTTTGTAATAATTGTTTCAAGGAATTAGGGGTGTTTTCTTCAATACTAGCTTGAAATTATATTATGTATAACATATAATCAAAACGATCGCCTGTTTAATTTTGGCCAGTAATAATATATTAATCATCCAGCGGGAAGTACGAAGGATACCAAGAAATAGGCCAACAATAGAGCTTAGGATAATACCGCTTATTACCTCACGAATCACGCTTTCAGACACACATAATACGCTGGTAGGTGTATTTTTAGCAAAGGTATGTAACTATATCTATATCGTGCTACTTTTTAATGTCCAGTAATATACTCGCTCATCAAGACATTTCTTATCTTTAATACCAAGGGTTACACCCTTGGCTTTTCATGGGGTACAATTCTGCATGTTGGCTCGGTTCGTTCCCCAGCAAAACAGATTTAATAATTCCAGCTAAAATGAGATGAGTTGATGACAAGACACGTTTTTTTTTTTCATAGTCAAAGCCTATTTTTCGGGTTTCTTTGGGACGGAATTTTATTCTCTTAAGAAAGAAATAAACTTCCATTTTTAAGCGTACTAACGCCTACTAGCTTGTAGCTCAATGCTAACCAATTTATAAACGAAAATTTAAACTATGCCGGACTGTTACCCTAGTTCATCAACCGGAGATAACCGATGCTATTAGAATCGAACACACACACTTCTCGAAATAATTAACAAGCGTTCGGCCATTTAGGCAAAATTTTGAAACGGCAGTCGCAAGAATCCTGCTCCCGTCACAAGCAGTTTTTGGAAAATCCCATATCGACGTCAACCATAACGTGTTTTGTTGTTCCGAAGAAAATCCGTTTTAATAAACAGGGTGATTGATGGTAATGTCCAATTATGTAACAGACCGAAATTCCGAGTGTTCCTTCCATTCTTTCGGAATCGGCGAGTCACGAAAAACCGCAGACACGGAACAGTTGATAGGCCTTGTCAGATCGCAACAATACCCCCCTACTACCCCATCCAGAACGGGATCCGCCCAGACAAGGTTATGGGCCTTACCGCGATAAAGCAAGACTTCCGGTTTGGTTCGCTGAAAGAGAGAGAGAGGGAGAGAAATAGACGCGACTCTTTCATTGCTGGACCAATCAGAAAGAGAGAAGGGTGCAGGAGAAGACAACGAGAGTAGGATAGTATGCTCTCGCATTGTGTTCCAATAAAAGCGTCACGTGAACAAGGAGGTGGAAATGAGGGAGGGTGAGTGAGTGAGGGAGGGAGGGAGGGGAGAGAGGGAGAGTGAGGGAGGGAGGGGAGAGAGGGAAAGAGTGAGAGTCGGGCGCAACGCGACTGTTCCGTGTGAGACAATGACCCCAGATGAAACAGATATGATTGACGTCGCCTCACTGCCGATCGACTCGGATGCAACATTCCGGTAGTTGTTAGTTTTTGTTCAAGAGTAAGTTATTATTACGACTGGATGACTTGAGGATATTTTTCTGACGTGATTTTTCGAGAGTCGAAATAAATTTTTGCCTGTCACATTCGTACCATAATTTACCAATATAAATAAAATGAATACAATAAAAACAAAGGGAACTTTTAGCGTACACAATGAGAAGCTAACAAAATTAATATGTCAGTACAATTACCAATAATGAAATCAATAATTAGACCCACATATCACTCAAAAATCATTGACACGCTTTGCGAAATTAAAAATTAAATGACTTTTAATATGATTGCAGTTGCTTTAAATTAACGAGGACAACTCCTGAATTCCTTTCATTACGCAATTATCAATTCTTTCGCTACCTTCCTTGACTTATCTATTATAATCATATTGACATCAAACTTTCATTTCCACGGCAAACGTCACTAACACTAGACTTTAACAGGAAATGGGCAATAAACAAGATTCGGAATCGCAACTCCGCCCTGTAAAACTGTTTCGAGTGAGCAGTTGTATAATACCGAAAGAATTTCTCTGCTCTAAATAAAAAGTGCAATTGTTTTCAAGGTCGACAATATTTCGGAAGACAAAAGTTAAAGGTTGAGGAAGGGCATGGTTTTATGCGTTGTAGTGCGTACAGCGTCGCACGTTCCAATTCAAACGTTTGTCCAAGATAAAGAAGGCAAACTGTCTTTGAGTTCAGGGAATTCGTATCAGCTGACTCTACCAACAATGACTCCGATACACAGGTTTCTGTCAAAGCGCGTTTCCAACGACCAGCGACCACCCCCGGATGGGTGCCTCTCAAACCGTATTTGGCCTGTTGCAAATTTATCTATGCCCCTAGCGACTTAAGTGACACGTGGAGATTGATGTTCTACCGAGGAAGAGCTTATATGTATTTGCCTAACAATCCTTTCGTTCCACAAAAATAAAGAGGAACATCAATCGACGAGACTGACCAACTGGGTACTTTACTGCATAGTATTGTACATGGCAAAGACTTGGAAAACACTCCATAAATATTGGTCACATTGCCTGTCGATACGATATGACTTTAACGCTAAGAATTTAGAGGTATAAATTACTCTGATTGCAAAAATATTGCATTGCGTTAATGTTCAAAATCTGGCGAGTTTTTATAGAAATCGTCCTTATAAGATCTTTACTAGAGATCCAGTATTCTGATACGAAGGATAAAAACAATTAATTGGGTCGCAAGAAATCCTTGACACGGATCAAAACAGCTAAAACCGAATAGGCGGAAACCGCAAAAACTTTTCATTTTTCCCCAACAATTTCACGCCGAGATGCGGATTGACAAGCTCATAAACAACAAAACAATAAGCGATGCTGCTTTAGCAATCCGAGGCGTGAAAGATCGTAAAATCGCATCGCCTGCATTAATAACATTCCCAACTGAAAAAACATCGCGGAAATCACGCGCCTTGAAAACGAAGGCGGCCTCGACGATCAACACCATAAACTTCCCGATTTATTTTTTCGGAGAACAGTATCGAGATAATCCCGACGGCTTTAACGATACATCGAACACCGATTAATAAATCCCTCTATCTTTTCTACTGAGCAGCATATGGAAAAAAATCTGAGAAAACCCGACTTACTCGAATGACACACTGCTCCAGAAAACTTCGCACCGTTAAAAGAACGGCAACCTGTTGCGAAACGCATTCCTCGGAAAGAATTTTCGAGCGCGCGTGCGAACCAAAGAACTTCCGGAAAGAAAAACGCGGTAAGTCGCGTAAGAATATCCTCCTTTTTTTTCACTGCGTCGCAGAGAGACGCAGAGGAGGAGAGTTCGACGCGGCAAGGAAGGGAGGGGGAGAATGCTTTACTATATACCGGGAAAAGGTTCGGGAAAAGGGGATTTCCGCAAAAAAAACAAAAAGAAGAAAAATAAAACCGCATTTTGACGGGAGACTTGGCTCTTACCTCTTCCGGACATCGCGTTCTCCGAAATCCTTTTATTTATACAAAAGTCCTCAGTCGGATGCAGTTTCTCCACGAAGTAACACCACACTTCCTCGAAGAGCACGTAAGAAGGCACACGCATACACACACACTCTCTCTACTTTTAAGTAAAAAATATTCCTTTTTTTCCCTTGTAATAATTCCAGGAGATGGAGACCCCTCCTACCCGAAGAGGAGGGGGACGCTAGGCGTCGCTGAGCGACGTCTTCCGAGCGCCTATGGTGACGTTCCTTCGACGACGCCAACCGCACCACGCGGATGAACTATCCAGACACCACGTCGTTACAGGAGTCGTCGGCGTGACGGCAATAATCGGTCCGATATACACGTCCTCCCATGAGAGGGATGTCCTTGCGACTGTGTTTACTCGAGTGTCCGCGACGAGGCGCTCTAATCGCTACCGCGGATCGTCCTTATCTAAGAGGAGGCGGCAAAAGTCCACTCTTTATCCTCCTCCCCTGCCACACATGCACACGCTAACGCCTCTCCTTTAAAAAAGAATCGCTTTGTCCCTCCCACGAAACTTCTCCTCCCGCTTTGCCATGTTGAGGAGGAGAAGAGGACAGGGTGCGTGACGAGCTGTGTTAGTGAGGAGGAGGAGAGGTATGTCGGAGGAGAGGGTGGGTGACCAAGCGGGGGAGGTGTGTAGGAGAGGGTGGGGAGATGGATAGGGTGTCCGCTGCACCATCGTCCTTCTTCCGTCACGGTCCTTACGTCTCCTCCTTCCCCCTTCACTCCTTCCTCCCTCTTTCTCCTTCCGCTGCGAAACCACGGAGTCGCCTCACGGCCGCGTGTGTGTGTGTGTGGGTGAGTGTGTGTCAGCTGAGTGGCGGTCCGCCGTGCGAGACGAGGGACATATTCCTGTCCGTTGCTTTTAAAAACCTCTTACGACTCCGACTAAAACTCTTTATAAGGAAAAGTTATTTTTAAAGCCGAAACGTGCGCCCGTCCTAATGTATGTACGTTAAACATCTATAAATATCTATAAAGAAAAGTGTTTGTATGTATGTAGGTATGTATGTTTTTTATAGCTCAGCAAGTACAGCACGTAGAAACAAGAGGAAGGTATCATTTTAACCGGAATAAAGAGGTAAGTGGTGTAGTAATGTTTTTATACCGATTTGATTGACCTTTCTAATTCTTAAAAATATTTTCTTTTTTCATTTTCTCCATTTCAATAACATAGGGATAAGTGCAACTTATTTTTCATTTGAATTTTAAAAATACTTAGAAACATGGTACGAACTTGAGACCTGCATAGTTCTATGAAAGAAAGAACAAAGTTTATTTTTATTGAAGACAGAATCAGAATCCTGATCGAATTAGCGTAAAATGCGTTTAGAATCAGAAAAATACGTGATTTTATCAATTTCTATGACAATACCAATTATAAGCTACCATGACAACTCCTATTGTCGCCGAAGTTGAGAGTCCAATGAATTTATATGCGAAACATTTTAACGTAATATCGTTTTTCAATTTCTCTGTGCAATTTTGCTTTCTTTACATGGCAACCAAACATTTGTTGGTTTTAAATGAAATATTACTAATACATAAATAGTTTTTAATGATATTTTCGTGTGGCGTAAAGTTCTCCAAAGCAAGCTGTTTTTAAAACTACGCAAGTAACTTAAATTAATTAGACGTAGATTTTCCACAAATTGTGATTGTTTCCAAAGTATTGTTGACAGAAACAATTTTCTGGTAACAGAACTCATGGATGAGAGAATCGAGCTTATAGTCGGATGATAATATTCACTCTGTGATTCTTATACGTTCTCTATTTACTTTTTTGTCTTTCGTTAAATTAATTAATTTCGTTTGTTCCTTTGTCCATCCATTTTCTGTAGATTACTGTGTTCTTGCTGGTTTTACTTACAGTATTCGTTTTAAAGATATCGTCACGAAACTTCGGATAGGTATATAATTTTAACCTGCGGGTAACATAGGCTATATGGCGATAAAAATTTGGGGAGGGAGAGCTTAATTCAATAATTATTTTCCCGTAATTTACGCGTAATTTTCGATTTTTCAATGTGCAAGATTTTCCTCCTTCATTCATCTAATAGGTTTTCTTCATTTTTGCTTTACTGGACGGTTAAAACTCTGTACTATGTTATTCTTGCGATGTTTACATGTTACACGGTCGAAGTATTAGGTTCAATAAATCCGTTGAAATTCAACGGGCAATTATGCCAGTATATAAATAAAGATAAAATTTGAAAAGTAAAATTATACAACCATCACGTTCGCTCACGACTTCCCAGTATTTAATGATATGGACATGCAAGGAAAGTTATTACGCGATAACATCACATTATCGTTAAGCGCCAAAGAGAAATTTGCAATCGTATGTTATGTTTTCTGAATGGGAGGAAAATATTTGCAGGAATTCACGCGACTGTACGATTTCCGCCGAAATCGCGAAAGAAATAACAGGGAGAAAGGAAATTAATCAATTCCTTTCCCTAGAAATTCACGCAATTATCTTCTCTTTACCGGGAATTTCCACTCCGTCGCATTTTCGCCGATGCCACACAAGACTATTAGCTTATTACCCGGAAACATTGCATTGCGAACGAGTTGAAAACAATTCTGAGGTATTTCAGCTCCCGCCTCGTAAGGCGTGGGTTCTTTTAAAAACCTACCGATTTTTACGACAGATTAACGCGATCGAATATCGACCCCACCACATTCCTCTGGATGCCTTCGTGGTAGCGAACGAAGGACGTAGTAACCTAGCAACGTCAGAACAGTCCCACGGCCGTTGGGAGCCACAAACGACTTCAATTGGGAATGATGCGGCGAGAAACCGCAGAGAGAAGGAGCCGACATCGACGTATTCAAAACCCGTGCGCTTCGCGATCCATTATACCTCCGATTCCAAACGTCTCACGAGAGAGGAATTGATTATTTTATCAATTCCCTATACACTGTATACATTTTAAATGGCATAAAACTTAATACCAGATTAACAAAAGCGAATGCTGTCTTCAGAAGGAAGAAAAGCATGCTAACGAGCAAAATGTAGGAAGGGCTAAGGTAAGAGATGGCAAATAGCCTTATAGGGGTGGGAAATACACAGGAGAAAAACAAAAAGAAACGTCTGGGAATCTTCTAAATGCGGACACGGAAAAGAATGGTGGCATATGTAAAATGTGTAGATAAAATAGGTGTAATAAAAGAAGAATTATCGAGAAGAGTGATGATACAGTTAAATGACGAGTCAGACACTTCTTAAGATGCGCCCGTAATCTCAAAGATTGCATCGGCGAAAATTTTGAAAGCAAAAGACAAAATGAGAAGGTAAACATTCCTCTGTTATGCTATTCAAAAAAGAAAGACGCCGTTAAATGACAAAATCTGTGAGTAAAACCCGTTTTAACCTATAGTTCTCGTCCTATTAATGAGCATCCTATTACAGACTATTAACGACGGTATAAATAAACCTTAAAATAACGTTAATACCAGTAATAAAACGAACACAAGCCTTTTTATCTACGCATTATTATGTATGGATAGCTGTAGAAGGAAACTGATCAACGGCCATTTGCCTAGCCCTCTTCGAAATACGTGTCCGGAATGGGATATACCTTTCCCCAAATTCCTTCCCTGCTGGAGAGTTGAAAAAAGAAAAAATATAAACCGGCGTGAAAAGAATATCCTACTCTGCCATGTCCGGACCACACACGGAGGAGTCATGACTGATCGGGAAGTTTCATTCCAGCGCGCCAAAATCTTCCATCCGTCGGATCTTTTTTTCACACGCGAAAATAAACCCTCTACAGGTTAACCTTAAGTGACCATCCGTACTGATAAGTTCAGTACCAATATTCGAATGCTCGACTTTCTGAACTGATTTATGTACTGATTTACAAATATTATATACCCTTTTTTGATATACTGCCTTAAAACGGCAACTTAACTCACTTATGATTACTTTGTTATCCTTGATTTTTGTCTCTATTATTTAAAACGCTGTTTTCGTATCTATATGAGTAGCTTAAAATGATACAACGTGACAGGCTGAACTTTTATAAAGTTTTCGTAAAAAATAATACAAATATTTCTATAAAAAGAATATTGTCTTGGTCTGTCTCATTTATCCACATAGTAATCCTGCCTTTGCTGCTTTTCATGGGCAACATATACCAATTGTACTGATTTTGGCTCGAAAATTCTCGCTTCAGGTATACACGCATACCACGCTTTACACGGTACCCGCGTTCCTGGGAAAGTGTGAAAAGCTATTAACGACGGTATAAATAAACCTTAAAATAACGTTAATACCAGTAATAAAACGAACACAAGCCTTTTTATCTACGCATTATTATGTATGGATAGCTGTAGAAGGAAACTGATCAACGGCCATTTGCCTAGCCCTCTTCGAAATACGTGTCCGGAATGGGATATACCTTTCCCCAAATTCCTTCCCTGCTGGAGAGTTGAAAAAAGAAAAAATATAAACCGGCGTGAAAATTCTCGCTTCAGGTATACACGCATACCACGCTTTACACGGTACCCGCGTTCCTGGGAAAGTGTGAAAAGCGAAACCGTGTAAAGTGGGGTAGACTTTCCCATCGGAATACATGTGGTCACATTTGAGCGCATCCTCAGGTCAATGTGCAACTATTAGTTATACTAGATTCAGCACTACTTTTCTTTATACTCTCATATAAACTCCTGAATCGAACTGACAACTTTCATGATTTTTTTTAACGCTTGAAGTCCGTTCAAAAAGCGTGAAGGCTGTGTAATTTGAAGCAGTAGCTTAATGAGAAAACCCTGCTAAATTGCATATGTGTAAAGCGAAACCGTGCCATTCGAGGTAACTGGCAAATCGGAAAAAACGTTACGTACCCAAACGAGAGCGTCTTAGCGGACTGCGCCTTTTTGTTTACACTTCCGCCTGCGTCACACGAAGAGGTGACGCGACCACGGCGAACTCCACTTTCGAGCGATCGCTTCTTATCTCACGGAGAGCTTAAGCTACGTCACCGGTACGAACCTTCAAAATTTCGATTCCGTGAACGAATTATACGTCTCTCGAGAAACTTAAAGGGGATTAAAGGATTTCGGAAGTGCCGATATTTTGTTTTAAGAAACGCTCGTTCGTTATTTTTCCTCGAAATGTGCACGGAGTGAGTCAGGTCGAAGTGTACGCAAACCGTGCTCGGCATCCTTTCGGAGGGTCGGGAAGGAAAATGAGAAGCTTCGGAAACTAACGAGTTCTTTGGAGTGACTATACCAAAGACAGGTGGGGAAAACATTCCTTGGGAAGCTTGTGAAAAGAGAAACGCCTGTGGTCTAATATTTAAATCGACCTATAGTTACTGCTTCCTTGGCTGAAGAATCTCATTGTTTCCAAACCAGAGCCGTGACAACGAAAGCCACTGTAAAGTTTATATTATGCGTTCAGCGGAAGGTATGTCAGGAAAGAATTTCTCCCCATTGCAAGTTAATGAAACAGAAATCGCTTCTATAACCAAGACAAGGTCGGGCGAACCATACGCGTATTTCGCAAACAATCCGATCGACAACCACTAAAGGTGGTTACATTGAAGCAGAAAAGAAGGTTTAGTTTTTTATATATCAAAATTGCGTCGACGAAATTGATTGTTATAAATCAGTATCTTTCAAAGTATATCCGAAAAAGTGCCGTGTAATGTAAATTCGTGTTACGTGAACTTGACTTGTTAAACTTATTCCAAACCACTTAAGCCTTACTTCTCCTGCGCCAAAATTTCCAAACCTCCCTTTGATGTACATATATGAATAGGTAAAGTGTTAGTAAATTGAAAAAATCTGATGTGGCCAACACTTGACTTTCTCCATATTTGGGGTATAGATATTTAAATTATTATGAATAGCATTATAAGGAAAAATTATTATTTCCTATCGTAAAAGAATACAGTCGTCCTTATTGCCGTAAATTAGGTATATTTCGATAATGTTTATAGAATTAACCGCTACATGGTGGTGGCGCTGTATACAGGAAATTACGAATAAGTTAAATATCTCCGAAATGGATGGTTCTACGAAAATTTGTTTCAAACAAAACTTGGAAGAAATATTATTCTCTACAACTTTGGTCCTCACGAAAACGACCAATTACGACGTTTTTAAGGAGATATTTGACGAAAACCGAAAAAACTGATTATTTATAAATAATTCCTAAACAATAACTGCTATGGAAAATTGTTTCAAATGAAAGTTGTAGGAAATTACATTCTCTATAACCTTTGTATAGAATTGTATATACAATAATGATGTTTTAACGGAGAAATATCGCAAAAACCGAATCGAGTTTCGAATAACCGGTATTGTCCAAAAACTAATCAGTTCTTTGTGCTCATACTAAAGTGTTATATATGAAGTTTGGTAACGATATGGCAAGTACTTTTTGAGTTAAGAGCGCCCACAATCACATACATACATAGTATATCCACACACACACATCATTCCGAAAGGTCTAAACGTGTTCTAGGGACCTCAAAACGTGTATTTCCGTTGAAATCTCGAAGTCGACTTTTTTCGTGATCACAATACTTTCCCTATACTACGTATGGAGAAAGTAAAAAGCACTTGGGCTCTCCACATCTCCACAATTTCTCTTCCTAGCTGTGCAATCTGGAATCCCACATTCAAATTCCGACCAAACCGCGTTAATGCAAACCGTAATCCGCGACGTATGAATTTTTCGTTCCTTAAATAATAAGATATAAGATTATTCGTAAATGCAAAGTGTTTTCGAGAAGTGTCAAACGCTTCTTATCCTAGAAAGTGATTTAGAAGGATGGATTTATTCCTTTGCTACGCAATGCTAATTAAAATAACAGAATTGTTACACAATCACCTTTCCTAAACTAATCGAATATTTATGCTCTAGCTGTTAATTCATTAAGGACAACAAATTCTCATTTCGAAGATCGACGTTAAATAAAATTTATTATTTTAATGCAAAAACGTTATTTAATTAGACAGCGCAAATTTAACTGCTTCCGCACCGCATGAATATATGTCAAATTGCGATTCTTTCACACCGGACGCTTTGCACCGAGTAATGCACGTGATAGCAATGCGCTGACGTCACAATGATTCTCGCGAAGACACGGCGGCGAATGGAGGGTAAAAGAAGTGGGAGAGGTTAAGAAGGGGGAAGATTGCGTGGTCGAAACAAAAGAGGGACGAATTACGATGGATGGCGCGAGGAGGGCGTTAAACTCCTCCGACCCTAAACGCGAAACGTATTCTTTCGCTACTCTTTTTAAAAGAGTGGTGAAATGAAGAAAACGGCCCAAAGAACTTTGAAAAAGAAATGCTGCTGTATCCATTGTCTAAAACGACGATAAGGAGGACGGAAAAGAGTGGGAAAAAAGAATGAGAAACACTTAGCGTCGAAACGCTAAATGCACGTGACGAAACCTTTAGCTCAATTTCCGTTACGATAACGCTTTTTAATCACTCGTCACTTTTGCACGCGAATACAAATTTCGAGTGCTTTTTTTTCGGTTACACAGACAAATGACAATCGTGACGCAACGAGTATTTTTTCTAACGAAAATCACTTTCAATCGACACGACGTTTCAACTCGGATCTTCACGTCACTGTTGTTGTTTTACCTAAAGAAATAAGCCCATAAAACAAACTACACGGCTGCCTAAAATGATCTTACAACAAATTCGAGGACATAACGTCCATCCTCGAGTTGGGAAAAATAAACTAACCCTCTATGAAAGGCCAGCTAATCTATAAAAAGAAAATTAAATCACGAGGGACGCTATCCCAGACTTAAAAACAAACCCTTGCCCTTGATTCTGTACAACCCTGAGAAAAGTCCGATTTGTAATAGGTAAACAACAAAATTGACATAGGAGCATAGTTTTCAAGAAGTTAATACTTTTATCGACTGAAGAGGAAGAGACCGAATGTTAGAGCGAACGAGTGAAATTTATCATGATAAGTTCTTGCCAGAGCTTTCTTCCGGCGTGTTCTCACGCTCACTGATAACAAGGCGTTTTTCTCCGATATGCTTCCCTCAGAGTTGTGTTGCAATCAGGACCTCGTGACTCGTCACATCACGACCCAATCGAGATCGCTTTTGACGCAAATCGTTCGCTGTCATGAGACATTAGTTAAACGCAGACGAATAAGCACAACTTCAAATTTCTTCGTACAAGGAATACATTTCGGCATATCTAAAACAGACGAACAGACATCGGAGCGATAAAAACATTTTTGTTGAACCCGATGCAACACAGATGGTCCCTGACTTAACGCCCGCACTTACGAACGAAGCTCCATAAACTCTTGATATTTTAATAAATCGGGCATACGAACGCCCAACTTGCACGTGTGAACACAGTCTATGGAACTAACTTCAGAGAATAGTGTTCAATCTCCGCGGGATGTTCAGTGACACATTAGCCCGTTAAACTCTTACTCAGTTCCTTGTTCGTTCGACGATCGAGACAATAATCAAAGTCAGTGCTTTCATTTTTATTAGTATTGTTTTCTACTATTATTCATTGTAAATGTAGGGGCGGCTCTAGAATATCTGCCAGCAACTGGCGCCCTAGTCAAACCATGCAATCGGCGCCCCCCCCCCCTCTAAACATCAACGGCAGATCAAGGCTGAGGTTTTTGATAAACCGTAAAACATTTTGCCCCTTTTTTCCTTTTTACTTTTAAAGCGTTCTCTTGCGACTCTTGCGGAGTGGTGACAAAGCGCGCGAAATTCAAAGCTTAATGTGTCTTGCTAGTGAATTTGAAGTATTAGTAAATTATCAGGAATGTATAGAAGTGAATTATAATTCATATTCCCTCAGTACGCACACGTAAACTGAAATAATGACATCATCGTTATTTTACTTGTATTTTTAATTTTTTAAATTTTTTATATTATTTTTTTAGCTTAATGTTTTCGCCACAAATTTGGCGCCCTAGGCAACCGCCTAGTTCGCCCTGTGTAAATGCACGATATTTCAGGCTGACTGCGGGTTAAATAGGCTTTTATTGGCCGGCTTGGGTACTAACCACCATTTATAAAATTTTGGCACCGGGAAATCAAGTTCCGAGCGAACTTTTAGAACGCAAACCGTTCGTAACTCGGGGACCTCTTGTACGTATTTCCCAACTCTTCCGACTTTTGCTCTTGACATTTCGGCGACAGTTGTTTGTAAACTTCATTTCTGAAAACGAGATACATTTCAATTATTTAATAATCGACGTGTATGCTGAGAACAACCTCGTCCGTATCCGCGTACAGAGTGGGATGCGTTCGTATAAAAATCGGCAAAAACACTTTTCCACGCTTCCTCCTGAAACAAATACGCTTGATTTAAAAGCACATCAGCCATCATCCTCCAATTAAACAATTCGGTTGGAAATCAACCCGAGCATGAGGGAAACAGAATATTAGATCAACGCAATCAAGAGGCGCGAACGCACTTGTTACGCCTCCCGACGGCATGATAACCTCCTGACCTCTAAGCGTCGTCCGCTCGTCGCTGACCTATGCCAACCAGATAACCGATCGCAACCCATGTGCGGCCACGTGCATTACGAGAGAATTAATTAAAAGTGATCGATTAGCCGTCGGTCGGGTCGCGTATCGCAACAAGAATTATAATGGATTGGCAAGTTAAGGTTACTGGTTAATCACCGTTCGGAGGAATTTGTACCGGGTTGCGATTAAAAAAAAAACCTTTCTTACGATCCGATGGTTTTAACAAGCAATTCCACGAGTTTACGTTCCCCTGATTCGATTTTTCTGAAACACGAATGACTTTTACTTTCACGAAATGGTTTTTTGGTGACGGGTAAATAAATGTACACTCTTGCATGGCGGTTATGTGGACGATGCGAGGTTAGCATCAATTCCAGAGCTTTTACTGCGATTATTAACAGGTTGTTATATGGTTTGTCACGCGTAATATTGAAGCGTTTTAGATGATTGAATAACATGCGGTTTGAAAAAGGTCTAAAGCAGGGTTCCTCAATGCGTAGCTCTCGAGGTACATGTAGTTCGCACATTTATCAATTTCAAATGGCTCACAATCGCAAAAGGCAATGACTAGGTCTGTCCTCGAAGAAATATAAATTGTGTTAAGTGCGTCTTGTGTGATGTTTTGTGGCTCTAGAGTGAAATGAGTTAATATACAATAATTTAGTACTTTCATATGCAAAAATAAATTATATTTTGTTTTCTTTGCTCGGCATGTCATATCACCTAGCCCGCCGGATGTTTTGGATTTTAAGAGTAGCTCAAGATCGGCAAAAGGTTGGGGGATTCCTGGAAAACATACGCTGGAATTCAGGCGGCGACTTAAAAGCATTACTTGAACTCGGTCCATTAGATCTGAACTCATGAATCTCTGAGAAAGTTACGTTTAATTCTCTGTAGCAAATACCGGCACATACGTACTATCTCGAAAGGCGGATAGAATAACGAAGTCGCGATAAGATAGAACATGCGAGAGGAAAGATTGAAAAGAAAGCAATTACGTGTTCGAAAGTGCTTGCGCATTTCACAGTCCAGTAGAAAAAAATACTTCTTAAACACACATTTCGGGAGGGAAGGAACCGTTC
This sequence comes from Uropetala carovei, assembly GCA_036926305.1. Lineage (NCBI taxonomy): Eukaryota > Metazoa > Arthropoda > Insecta > Odonata > Petaluridae > Uropetala > Uropetala carovei. The sequence continues at coordinate 3,425,995 of JAXCHB010000318.1, read as the reverse complement.
TCGTTATTGCATAAACATAGCCGCGTTTCCGGGGGAAAAAACAGCGAAATAAAAAAACGAAGGATTAAGGTCTACCGCATTAAAAAAAAAAACAAAAGTATCGGATACAAACTGTTGACTCGGAATTGTATGCGGCTTTCAAAATCATGTTAAAAATAAATTTGTTGAATACAACGTCTTAGTTTTTGTTTAATAAATATAAAAATGAAAAGGTTTTACCTTTTTATCCCAATTTTATCTATAGAAATTTGTTTATACTTAATTTTCATTGATATATAGAATCCCGTTAGATATACTGTGAGTAGCTTCCGATCATTTATCTGTGCCGCCGAAGCAACTGCGAAAACCAATGAAAAAATTTGCTCATCTATGCAGCAAACAAATTCTTTAAAAATATAATCATTTTTATTCAAACAGTATTGATTCGATGAAAACAAGACAGCTAATTTAACTTAACAGTAACATTTGCATTAAATTAACATTAATATCATTAATTAATTGTGCAAATCATTCTTCGTGTCATCTGGTGAGTTTTCGTCGTATAATTTTTATCGTGTACCTCTTCTCACGAAAGTTAATTTAAATCTATTTTCGTTTAAATATAGCCATTTTTATTTCTAAATAATAGATTCGGTAACGTAATAGTTGAAATATTAATATTATCATGACGCCATTCCCACCAAAATATATTGGAACTGCGCCGTGCGGAAGACGGCTGGCGCCGAACTGTCCGGTGCCGAATAATCCCATCGCCGAATGGTCCCGGCGCCGAACCGGTCGTGCCGAACTGTCCCTTTCCGATCAATTCCCACAGTCTACATGAAAACTTCGCAGTAATCGAGGCAACGCATACTTTTAACTGTACTCGACGAGCCCAGGAGGGGAAAACATTTCGAAATCATCCACCCACGACCGGAAACAAAGCCACCAGTCTTTAGGAATTACCAAAAAAGAGAAAGACAAACCGCAACGAGTAGGCACCGTTCTCCGAAGCCAGAAATGAAAGAAGGCATTGTAGCGCTTTAAAAAAATACGAACCCTAAATAGGGCTTGCAAAACTAGCACGTGTGAAAACAACTGGGGCGCGATTATTTACGCAACATATATACAAAAGTGGATAAAGGGCATCGCGCACGCCTCCGGAGTCTTTCGAAGATAAGAGAGATTGAGGAAGAGGGGGAGTGATAAAGCGAGGAGGAAAATGGGCGGCACAGGCTTTAAAACACGCACAACAATGAACTGCGCTCTGATGAGGATGTCCATCCGAGACAAGGTTGCTAGGCACTGAACCAGAGAGAGGGGGAGATGGGGGGAGGGGGGGGGGGGTAAAAAAATAAAAAAAGGAACGCGAATTAATTAGCCGTGGAAGCAGATATGGGAAGTCAGATATTACGTCCATCAAGGCCGAGGTTAGCGTGGTGGCGCCCGACCTTGGGGAAATAATTTGACTGAAAATTAGCCGCATTTACTCAAACGAGTAAAATTAAAGCTTTCCCAATTTTTGTGAAATGTATACGACATAATTACGGGCAGATATAATATTTATCCAGGCGAAACTTGGAAATTTTACGCCTTATATGGGTGAAATATGTGTCTCTACGCTTTACCAGAAGGGCAACATCAGATTTAAGGATTCTGTCAGCTAATATCACGATAGCAAAGAATATTTTATCGCTAAGAAAACCTGATATTTGTCAATGTTGACGATTTATCAATCGTGATTCCCAGTTATGATGGAATAAGATCATCCGTTCGGAAGTACGTACACATAAATACTTTTATGAGTTATAAATGCCAAGATGTCTGAGGTTAACCGATGTTATTAACTTAAATTATGATGGCTAAATAAATCGCTCAGGACGTGAGGGAATGTGACGGGGACAAGGAAAGAGACGGCGGCTGGAATAAATAAATCAAAAATGATAACAAGTTTGAAGACCATTACGTAAAATATGGAAATAGGTTAAGTATTGTACAGTAACGACTCGAATCTATAGGATAGGAAAATCAGCATGAAGTTTTTAAATTAATGTTTCAAGAATCGTATTACCAGAAGAAGCACTTCTCGAGTTAGCTTGAAATTTCAAAGCGAACAATACCTAACTGACAGCATCCAGTTCGAAAACATAGTGCCGACATCAGTCAGGCTAGTGTGGCTCAGAAGATATTATCAAAAAGCGCCCAAAATGCAACTGAAACTTATAAAAAAAACTAGCCAACTAAGGTCCCCAAGTTTCTTCTAATGGCGTACGGCAGGGGTGGCAAATACGTGGCAGGAGTGCCAGAAGTAGCACGCCTGTAAATTTACTTGGCACGTGTAGACTTGTAGTTTCTTCATAAATGTGAAGTTTATTGGAGAAGGAATAAACTAGTGGCACGCGAAATAAAATTATGTTTCTAATTACTTTCTTGGCACGCGACACAAAAAGCATTTGCCATCCCTGTCGTACAGCATTATTTTTTAATAGATTTTCTCTTTTGAAAATCAGCCCGCAAAGATCCGAAACGATTATGTCTTCACTTCATAGTTATCCCCTATTAAACGCGCAAAATGTCGAGGTTTAGTTAAGTCATAGGCGTAACTTGATGGAATTTCTTCATATTGTCGAAATAAAAAAGATTTACTTTGTGGAATTACCAAGTAATTTTTTTTTATTTCGACAAAATGTCGAGGTTTGACCAGCAAACCTGGACATCGGCTACAATTGAGATTTAAGTGGTGAAATATAAACTCTCCCTGTTGATCTAGGAAAAGTGCAAAAAATAAGCAGTGGCTTCTTCCTAACATCAGAAAAAGCTATCGCGGGAAGCAAAAAAAGGATAGGAAAGTTTCAAGAAATAAATATATACACAAAAATATGCGCAGAGATATTATATGACTGACTGTGAGCTGTAAATGAGAGAATTATAGAAGGGAAAGAGAGCGATATAGTGGGAGATGAAAGGAGGGGAAAAGAGAGGGAGGTAGAGAGGAAGGGAGAGAGAGGGAGGGAAAGAGAGAGAGGGGGAGGAAGGTAGAGGGGAGGGAGGGAGAGAAGAGGGAGGGAGAGAGAAAGGTAAAGAGGGAGGAAGCGACGAGACAACCATATGTATGGTGAGAGAGTACACGACGTGACGATTTAGTTGCATTCCATAACCCTTTCGGTGTCGTCAATGGAAACTGATCCGGACGTTTATATTTTCTCCACGCCCTGTGACCCATATAAATAGCGCCATAAAAAAGGCTTAAGGATGCATTATTCCATTCCTTAAATGAAATACGGCCTCCGTGTGGCGCTTGATTAAAGAAGTAGGAAAAGGAATGGGGAAAGGCAGCGCCAGCGGACACAAGATAAACTTATGAATAGCGATACTGAGGGAATGGGAAAAACGTTAACATTTTTCGTGATTTTGACAAGACCAAACCCAGGTAACTATCGGAATCTTCCGTCGAATATAAATATTTAAAACCAAACGAATTATTCCCATAACACATCAATAATTCAAAAAGGGATCGTCTTTTATTTATAGTATCACGTGGTATTAAAGTTTATTTTACAGTAGCGGCGGCGTTACATGGCGGCCAAAAGTCGATCGACCAAAGTTGGACAGAAATCATTTAAAGACTATTTTGTTTTAAGTAATATCAATAAATTGTTCTTTTAGTTTAGTTAAGTATGTATAAAATAAATTTTCTGAACATACATATACATAGGCCTATTTTTAATACCTACAAATGAACCATCCGTTTTATCCGAGTTTATCATTATCCGAGGTTAGCTTGGTCCACTTTACCACGGATAATCGAGAGTCTACTGTATTTAAAAAGGGCATTGCAGACTATTTCTGGAACTGAATATCACGCTGCTCATTGAATAAAACATCTACTGACTTTACTTAGCTATTGCTTGATCTATGAAAACATAGAAAACGCCGGAGATCGAGATTTAGGAAACTGCGATAGCGTAGGTTTTCTTGTATGAGGTAGTATTTTTTCATTGTGCTGGAATGATAAAAAAATGACTTGAAGCATAGGAGTTATAACCTGCTGCATGAGATAATGAAATACTCAAATGAATGCCAACATCGAGATGTTTAAAGAAATATATAAAACTGTAGTTTTTCCAACAATAGTGATAAGATTAACATATCCGATAAATAACAGAACTAATCATGCCCTGAATAGGGATCAATGTGCACTTGCTATTGTATATATCAAGTTATATGTAACGAGTTATTTATGATAATGGAAATGTTCCAATTAGTTACTCCTAAAACAGTTCATTTGAATCGCATGACTTCTTATATGGTAAAACAAAAATGGAGGGCAGCCTCACAAACCAACGCTGCATATCATATCCGTACATTTGGAGGATTTTTCTCATTGCCTGCCAAATTTCCCTCTCTTGATAACAATATTGATATATAAAAGTGTTCACAAGATACGTGCAATCATTCTTTCGATATATGTTTTTCGGAATAAGCACGACACACAGCTGATCATGAATTGCAATTAGTTCAACCTGTAACGATGATGATAATCCTCAGGAAAATATCATAAGAGAAAAAGGTAACAACGTATTTCAACTTGAATTTAAAGGATGTACTAAGGTTATTATAAAAATATGAAAGAAATTAACTTTGCTTACTAAACCTTAAAATAAGACCAAAACAAAAGTTTAGTAAGTACTTAAACGACGTCAGCTCTATCTTCCGCAACACTGACAAGATTTTATCTCCAGCAAAATAATAGAAATCTGGAATAAAAAAATCACAAACCCACATACAAAGATATTTACAAGATCACCACGCGAAGTTAATATAATAATCCTTTCACAGGTTAACAAAAAAGCATTAATGTGGTTAAACAAGAGTCATTCAAGAGATGCTATTAGCTTGCCAGCATTTAATTTATTTCAATTATTAAAAACTCACTCTTCACACACATCGATTACTCCTCCACGTGCAAGATGCGTTATATAAAGTTAGCGGTGAGAAATGAAAAACAAAAAAGAAACGCCGATCGACCAATTAAAACGTCTCCTTTTACCTGCGAACGGCGCATCTCCTAGGAACTCCTCCACGTTGTTGTCCGTGGACAGGCTTCTGTCCGACAGCGACACGCTGCTCGAGAGGCTCCCGCTCGACGCGTCCAAAGAAGGTCCCGTACCGCCTCCGACGCCTCCACCTCCGCCTCCCAAAAGGAGACCCTCTTCCGTCTCCGTCTCCATGTCCCTCGAACGGCGCTTGTACTCCTGCGGGGATAGGAGGCAGGCCGCCGTGGTCACCAGCCGGGCGCACCAGTGCATCTCAGGGGCGGGCGGCACAGATAGCTGCCCGGCGCCCTTTGAAAACACAGAGCGTTCGAGAGGATAGAGAAAGAGAGAGAGTGAGAGAAGGACGTAGGGAATATATAGACTAAAAGCACCTTCTTCCTTCCCTTTTTTTTATCTTTCTCTTTCTCTCTCCCACTGACGCGCTTAGCTCCGACCACCGCCTTCGACGACTCCAAGGAAGAACGTACGCCCCAAAAGGAGACGGCGACCCGCTTTTATACGTGAAACAATCAAAATGAAAGCACCCATCCCTCGCGATACCTTACAATCTCTTAACCCCCCCCCTCTCTATCCCAGCCTTCTACGGTTGAAAATAATAATAAAAAATAAAAACCCTTTCCTATCGCCGTTCCAAACTCCTACGAAACCCTTTCCAGGAAGGGGCGAGGCGGCATTTCGGAAGAAGAGGTTAACGCTCCATTTCCTATATGGAAGGTGAGGGATGAGGGAGGAAAAGGGTGAGGGAGGGGAAAAGAGGGGGGTAGTGGAAAAGGGAGGATAAGGAGAGGGGGAGTGGAAGGTTAGGGCGTGACATTTCGAAACGCGAAAAACACCGCAACGGAAAAAAGGGAGGAAACGGCCTGGCACACGGGGTGTGTTTAGGAGGATAAGGCGGTCTTTCGTATTGATTTCCGGGGTTTGTGAAATTTTTAGGAAGCGTTTCTTTTTTTTTTAAGGCGCAGATAAATGGAACGCTGGAGGAAAATGTCCCATAACTACGCGCCGTATCTGGTTGCGATCGAATATTGACTTGACACAAAGGTCGCAAAATCTTAATTACTCCGGCGCCAATGTGATAATTTTTTAATTATAAAATGGCGGGCAACGTGTTACAGCCATGAGCCTAAATATTTTTTATTTAAACAACCTTAATGGTACTACACGTTAATACGATGAAAAATACTTCGAACCCTGAATATCGATACCAAGTGGTGGAGGTTATCGCGTTGGATTAACAAACAATCCAAGGCTCCAGGGGTCGACTCCCGGGAGAGGTTTTTTTTAAACATAAAAGGCAATAAGTTTTCTATTATGTCCATATCTGAGAATCGGATATACTGTAGCTGAAATGCGCATTGTTTTCCTAACCTTTTCGTAACAATTGGGGAGACACTTTGTCATTTTGATTTGAGACGTCGGCGATATAGACATACGACGAAATCGAGCGTATCGAAAATTTCTACCTAAAGGAGGATGCGGGACATTTTAAACGGCCGAAGCATATGAGGCGTATATAGATGAGAATAGATGGGAAGCAGAGAAAGGGCAGAAGGGAGCACGCCATCAAAGCTAAGTGATTTATTGATGCGAATAAAAACAAACACCCTATATCCACGTAAAATTCCCTCCTGTATTAGTTCGTGGACTACAAGAATAATTCAACGAACTAAAAGAGTAATATACCGTTCGAAAACTAAGGTTTTGCATATAGAGGTCACGAGTTCTAATCCAGGCTCATACCTTTTCTCCAAAAGAAATTTAACTTGTACGGGGCAACGATCATTTTAAAAGAGGTTAAAATCGAGATACGAACCAGGGACTTGTACATTCGTGCACCCGATAGAACGTAGTTTATTTCCCATCGAAGAAAAATTCGAACCTTTCCTAAAATATGTTTGGAATGCAAAAAACAGGATATTTTCTCCTATATTATCGTGTTCTTGATTTACGTTGTTTCGATGTGACGCAGCTAACATTCTGGGGAACAACAATCAATACATGAGACTTCGTTCCTATTTTTGGTCGTTTTCGAATAAAATTAACTCGAACTGCTCAATTCACCACGCACATCGCAGAATGGATGAATATGATAAATTATTGCGTAACAAGCATGCATCCCGCAAAGTAAGTTTCTTTATGGTACTATGTTGCGCATTTCTCAATAAATGTTTCGCGTAAATCGTTGTAAATAATACAAGAAAGTTAACAAAAGGGTTAAATTATCCCTTCCAAAATATACGCAGTTAATTCCTCGTTCTCAATTAAAACATCTTGCACAGAGTACAGAGGAACGTGATCTTTTGTAATTCTCCGATAGACATAACTCGACGCGTCAAATTGAGTATTTTCGCAATGGTTTACGAGCGCATCGAAGGATGAAAGGGTAACGGGGAGTTGACGTCAAGTGTATTCAAAACGGCACGAGGACTTTGAAAGCCTTTAATACGTAAAGCGAACCGTGTGATTCGAGAGATGAGCGCATTTTAATCCGAAAAATATGCTTCGTATGTACACTCGAAACATACTTTCCGAGTTGCTATTATTCAAACATGATTAGAATCGAATAAAAACCTATTATATATTTTATAAACTGAAGAAGGAATGGACCGCTTTCAAGGGCTCCAAAAAATAACATTTAAATCCCTTCCAGTCTCAAAATGTATTTGTTTATTCTACGCACCATTTAAATTAGTCTCCGAAATACTTTCCGAGGACAGAAATTTCAAGGTTATGTGAAAAATAACTTGGAAATAAAGCGATTCGGTTTCGGCTCGAAGTCCCGAAGGAAATATACAATAACGCATTTAGGAGAACCTTATTTTTTCCATTTACGAGTATAACTCGACGAAGCTAATTTAAAAGCACTCCGGAAAGAAAAATATAAATTCGTATTTCCAAACAATTCCCCAACGTACCTTCCTAATCTCTCTCGCTCACACAGACGCACGCATTCAAACATATCTTTAGATTTAAAGTCCAAAACTCTGGTATCGTTTACACTTTAATCGAAGCATTTGAAGAGGTAACCCACATTTGGTTCACAGCCATCCCAAGCATTACGGATTAATTCTTCTCCCCGTGAAAATGCGTCGTTATAACAGAAGCCGTTGTGCGAATGTTAACATCCCTTAGGAAAGGTTAAAAGAGAATTATCGAGCTAACATTAAAGTTCAAATGAAATTTCCAACTGTGTCCATCCGACAGCTATAAAAATCTTGGGAAATTCAAATGAGCGTTCTGGCAACAGAGCAGCCCTCGTCAGTCGCGATTCTCCGACTGCAGATTCTAAAATAGGTTTACAGGTATCCATCCGATGACCCTAGCACCACAAATTCAAGTTATGAAGCAAAATAAAATTATCGACGGATATTTTATAAAACATCCGAGGGCAATTTATCTTCATATTAAAAATATAATAATTAAAAATTTTGACACGTTTCGGAGGCTAGTCATTTTTTAAAACTTAACATTGATTCGTACACACAAGGCGACACGCGAGGTCAAGTGGTATGAGAAGACCTAAGGAACCTGACCTCGCCAATAAAGGGTCAAATCAAATCTCTCCCTCTCTCTCTTACCCGCACGCACACAATCGCAAGCAAGCGCCCGATTTAATCCCACTTCCTCATCCCTCATCTCTGGCGCGGCTTCTTTCGCCCCATTGCCCCACGCGACCCACATACGTATCTAGACCGCGAGCGAGAGGGGCCCTCCCTCCCTCCCTCTCTCCATCCTCTCCTCACATTCCCCCATACCCATCCCACCGCAGTTCGATTATCGGGTTTTCAACCGCCATGCGTTTTCATCTGCCCGCATTAATTCTCTCCAACAGGAAAGAGAGAGAGAGATATCTCCCCATCTTTCTATTCACGGTCCCAAAAAGATTTAAGAGGACTGGCACGCGGATAGAAAAAATCACATCGGGTCCTCGAGAATAAAGGGTTAAAGGCTCGGATGGATTGGATGAGTGGGATGGTTATGAACAGTATGTGTGAGGTGAACAGAGAATGGAGAGGGAGGACATGAGGGAACACTGGGAGTGAGAGGGAGTGAAAGAGATGGGAAGAGGAGCGAAAGAAAAGGGAGGTATAGAAAGGGAGGAGTGTGAGAAGGACAGGAGAGAGGGAGAGATGAGGGAAGGGGAGAGGAGGGAGGTAGGAAAGAGAGAGAGAGATACAGAAGATAGGAGAGGAGGAGGGAGAGAAGAATACAGGAAAGAGAGGAGTGAATAGGAATGGGAGAGAGGTGAGCGAGGAGGGAAAGGGGGAGGGTGAAGGGGAGGGGAGGGGGGAGAGGAAGGAGGGACGGAGGAGAGAGGGAGATAGGACAGAAGGAAGTGGGAAAGAGGAAGGGGAGAGAAAGGAGGGAAGATGAGAAGAGGGAAGTAGTGTGTGAGGCGAGGAAGGGTAACAACGAAGGAAGCTGCAACTGAGCCAAAGTGAATAAGGAGAGACGAAGATAGGAGGAATATTGGAAGAGAGTAATGCAAAGAGAGGGAGAGGGAGAAGAGGGAGATGCGGTGCAAGGTGAGGAAAGGATGAACCCCACAAAATGGGGGAGAAAGACGAGAAGAGGGAGGGAGAGGGACGAAATAAGGGGAGGCAGAGATGAAGAGAGGAGGGCGAACAGATTTTCCTTTTTTTTTTTAAGCGTTTGATAAACGGCGTCACAAAGCGAATTGCTTGCGCATTTGGGAAACGACCCGTAACACGAGAAAGTGGTGGTTATGGAGGGGGGAGAGGTACGCGTCCCTAGGGATGCGGACATCGCTTCCCGACACCGCAAAAGCGGGAATCCCGTAAGTGAGGCTGACAGGGGTAGGTGGGGTGAGTGAAGAGAAGGAAAGAGGCGAAGAGAAGGGAGGTCGAGGAGATAACAAGGGGAAGGACGGGAGAAGGCCTCCCTCCCCAATCCCCCCCAGTCAACCGTCCCGCCTCAGCTACCTCCAAGCGGCCCCCGAGGACTCATGAGGCGCCAAACGAAGCTTGACCTGCCCCTACTACCGATTCCCACAACCGCAGCTCTGCAGGGATGCCCCCCCCCCCCCCCCCCCCCCCCCCCGGCCACCACTTAGGGTGCCAATGGTGCGGGGAGGAATGGAGGGAGGAAGGGGTGGGGGACAGAGAGGGGGGGGAGAGGATCGGTGGAGGAGGAAGTGGCCATCGCGAAGAGGAAGAGCACCTCCCCCAAATGACCACTCGACGGAAGTGGCGCATTCGGCCGGAGTGATCGATCTATCGATCGACCTAACGCATGGCTGTGTAAATAGGCGCTTGTAGCATCTCATCAAAGAGTCCTGCGTGTTTGAGGAAGAGGGGGGAGTCGGGGGTCTCTCGGAGCTCCCTCTCCATCGGCCATTCATCGGTAAATGCACGGACAAAGAAATACGCTCTTGCCAAACTGACCGTGCCTCGACCTTTGCCGGGGAATCGTTTCCGACTATCGAAAATGATCTTACAAATAAATAAAAAAAGAAAAATCGGAATTAGACAACTATTTTGTTCGTCACGAGCGACCTTATTTCTACTTCGAATATATCTCCATTCGAGGGGACCGTTTCCCTATATTAGACAAGCATGCTTTTAGTCTAGATGAAGGAACGGACAGAAAATATGAAGAGAATGATGAAACGAGATGATAAAACTGATGCCACGTAATTCAAATAAAAAATTTGCGATATCCGATTAGCCCATTCCTAAATAAAGGTTATTATTTGGCACAATGATTAGTTCCTCTAAACCAGGATTTTTCAAAGTACGGTCCACGGTCCAACGGTGGGCCGCAAAACGTACAGTAAGGGTCTCAATGAAGGGTCGATCCAAGATATTTGGATGCTAAATTTAGATTAAATTGCTGCAAATTTAATCGAAATCGACTAATGGGATTGAAAGCTTGTTAAATTGTACCGAGTTGATTGTAAAGGTATCCTTAGAAAGTCCCACATAAAATATTTTATACTGTAGAATTTTGGAGGGTCGAATAACGTATATATTTTATTATTAATGGTCCGCGGAGAAAAAAGTTTGAAAACCCCTGATCTAAACTACCAATTCTCTCAATTTAGCCCACGCCGAAGAAAGAATTTTATTAGAGTAGTCCTATGCTTATATTTATAATTATCTTTTTCAGTTATTTAGCACACCTTTCCGTCATGTTGCATGGAAGAGCATGCAAAATTAGGTTCCATAAACAGATCCTAATTCGGAAAATATTCCATGTGAATTACTATGCGTAGGCGACAAAACATTTAACGTTTACTTGTTTACTCGAATGCTTCAGTTCCCTATCAAAGCGAGCTTCGCACCAAACTATGAAGTCCAGAGGGATGATTATGCATCTCTGTCCTCGTGCCAGATATAATTATACCACCCACTTTACATTCGATATTTTACATTTACATTTACGAAAGAGGCAAAAATCATAGACTAATTATTTCCGATATTACAATAAAAATGCCAAGGGCATATTGCTGGCGCACCTCATTCCGGCACCGATCACGACAAAAACATACGAGTAAATTTTTAAGACAGATTGAAAATTAGAGCTAGAGTATCGAGAAAGAGTTGGAGAGCGAAAGATGAATGTGGAGACAAATGGATTGAAGTCGGAAAGAAAAAGGAATGAGGGAAGTAAAAAAGGAAAGAGAAAAAAGGAAAAGGGGGAGAAAAATGAAAGAGGAACGTAGAGAATAGCAGGCGAGGGAGACATCCAGAGAACGAAGACAGAGAGACTAAACAAGATAAAATTAGAGAATAATAAACACAGCGGAGAGAAAAGAGGGCAAGAGAGAGAAAAAGAGAAGTGGGCTGACGAAGAGGTTAAAGAGAGCGAAAAGAGCACAGGAAGAAAGAGGGAGGAAGCCGCGAGGAAGTCGCGTGCCCCGTAATTGCACGCAGTTAGCAATGATTCACTGCCCCATAGAGAGGCGATCGGGTCCACGAGGCACGCTTCAAGAAGCCGCAGAACCCACCGACTTCTCCGCCGCCCCCTTCCTCCTCCTCACTCACACAAACACCCCTTCCTTTCCCCGAAGCGTCCTTATTCCCCTGCGGCATCGACACCCCCTTTCCCTCCCTCTATTTCCCCACCCATCAGCCTATTCAGCCGCACCCCTCCCCCTCCCCTTCACATCCTACTCTCCTTTTTCATGCATCCCCTTTCTCCTTCCCAAACCACTTAATCCGCGCTCCTCGCCCCAGGAGGTCGCCGCAAATGAGCCGATTGACTCCAAGAGAAGAAAAGACAGCGCACGCTATGTGCCACTGCCTTTGACCCTCCTCCTCCTCCCTCGCTTTTACTCAATGGGCACGCCCCCCCCCCCTCTCTCTCTCCCTTCTCCACGCGACCAACCCCTCGACCAAACGCTTCCATTTGACGGTAAAAAGAGTTAAGCCAGAGACGCACGCTACCGGGAAATGCGTGCCGTAAGCTAATAACCCGATTCACGCTGGATTCGTATAGGGAATGCGTTTTTCGAATAAGAAACGTCTCGCCGCGTAGCCTAAACGCAAAATTTTCTTTATGATGCCATGCTGACTTATTCAAAATCATGCCTAAATACTATATGCGCACAAGTACGGAAAAACTGATGAATCCGATATTAAAGGAGCGTTTTTGTAATATAAAAAACTACACCCCTAAGAGTGCCCCTAGAGTCTCCAAATTTCAACCGCGGAAAGAGCTTAACAATCCTTCAAATTTGGTTGTTCTAACTTGAACGGTGTAAATCAGTTCACTGGAGACGGAAGTGTGACGGGTTGACGGACAAAACGATTACATTATCGGGTTTATAAAAAACCGCTAAAGATTATTCGGTTTTATCTTTTGGCGGCACTTGAAAGTATATCAAAAAAAATAATCCGAGTTTTTCTCGGAAATTTCTTCACGTGAACCATTTTTCTCGAATAAAAATGTTTTAAAAACAGTATGATGTAACTGCGTGACGTTAAACTTAAATATTTTTATCCGATTAAAAGTATAGATGATCGGCCTTCCAATCCATGTGAAAAATTGACATAAATAGATGTATTAAAAATTTTGTACGGTTTTGTAGATCGACACTTAAAAAAACAAATTTCAGTAGGTAAAATCTAAAGTGGTTCGGGCAAATGATTACGCGCAGCTTAGCATTCGTGTCATTCATGGCCCTCCAGCGCGACCTTCCAGCCGCCTCCTGGCAGAATTGCACCGTGGACATCATGAGATTATCAACGATTGCCTACGTGCCTAGGGGCAGATTTCCGACCTCGAAGATTTGTCACTATCACTTAAAAAAGGGTCCGCGAGAGTGTTTTGTGCGACCCATTAAGCTGTGATGGAAAAGAGACCCGTAAAATTTAACAAATTCATATTTTAAATATTCAAATTACGATAACAAAGCATTTAATATTGAAATTTAACACTAAAAGCCTCATTTAGAATAGATTTTCACTTATTCACAACATTTAATTTCTGGGGGAACGTAAGGGAACGGCGTTACCTCACTTATTTGGAAGTTTCTAAAATCTTATGAATAAAAAATGTAAGTTACAAGAATTTAAAGGCTGATTAGTGTCTGTAGATTTCTACCTCCCTCTTGTGGGACAACATCTGATTTGTACAAGTTTGTTTTTTTTATTTTACACTTTCCAAGTTACTTTATATTTATTAAAGACCATAGATCTTAAAATGTATTCAGTTTTGTTCTGAGTGGTTAGGTTAGGTATGGTTAGGCGTTCCCTTTCTTTTTTTGGCTACAAATTAAGCACTCTTTATATGATACGTAAGACTTTACGTTACTTCTGACTAAAACTTCAATCCGGCCCTCCAAAAGCAATGGCAGCTCCAGATGCGGACTCCTGAAGATTTCACTACCACCAATGTGGTCCGCTAGCTAGAAAAGTTCCCCCACCCCTGCCCTAAAAAAATCCCGTTTTCAAGTAAAACTTGTTTCTTTATAGGATTTGTAAGAGGTGTCTCTTTTAAGATCAGTGGCACTATTCGTCCATACCGAAAATAATATCCGCGTCTTCCAGTCAGCGAATTTCGCAACAACTTTATAGATATATGGCCATCTGCTTTTGAGAAATCGAACAACGAGTATTACCTGACCCTCTGGAGTTGCTTTTAAATACGAGAACTTCTGAACGAAGGTTGGACGATCTCTAGTGGCAGTTCTAAAGCTCACGATGAAATATTCAATTGAACAACGGATGGGTTAGGAATGCTAAGGATGTCCTGTACTTCCAAGAATACGTGCCCCGGCAGGAAACCCGATCGAACTGATAAGAAAGATGGGACAAAGGCCGACGGAAAAGAATGGCGAATGCAGTCCACGTAACACGCAGAAGGAAGAGCCGATGCCGGAAATTACCGTTATTTACTTTGTGAATGGCACTGCCGATATCCCGGGAAATTTCCATTTGCCTAAAAACCCCTTTCACATAGAAATGAAAAACCTTCGGCTTCAGAAAACAATACAGATACCATCTGAGGAAGAAGGATGGTGAATCTTACAGGAAATTATCCGTGGTCGGTTACCATGCAAAGCAACGACTCCCTTCCAATATCGGAATGAAGGAGAGAACAAAAGAGCGATTCATTCATAAAAATTAATGTAATAATTATTAGGTGCCTATGGCACCCGATCCCGTTCCTCGCTCCAAGGGTTGCGCGTGTCAGACCCTCCCTCCATTTGCTCCAGGTAGGACGGCGTTAAGCAACTTGATTTTGGCTCGCAATTCACGGTAAAGTCGTCGAAAATGAGAAGTACTTGTGTATTTACAGGCCAACTATTCATTTACTAAACTTACTGCTTTATTCATTTTATTTTTTTAAACTGTTTCTCCAACGCGGTCAATGTGACCGCACGCGTCTTTTACGTTATAAAATATCGCGCGACCCCTTAAGGGATAAAGTCGGACGCGGCCCATCGAAACAACCGCGACTTTAACCCTTCAGTAGGCGCGCGGGGTCTATTTGACCCCACTAGATTCGATTGCACATTAGACCATAAACGATATTTTTATGTTTGTTCAATAATATGAATGTTTGCTTTCGTTCGTCACTTTAGCATATTTACCGTAAATATAATTCGTTAAATAAATTGAATAAACAACGCATGATGATTGAAAGAAAAATAGAAGCTAGGATTACATAGACTTAATGGATAAACGCGGCCCGCCGAGGTACTCGGAAATACTGAAATGATTGAACACCTCTGTCCGAAGGTTTCGTGAGCTATTCCCACCCCTCCATCACCCCAATAATCAACCATACTGCCCAAGTCAAATACTCTTTTCACCTCTTTTTGTGAATCGTCTGTCGATGTAGCGTCTCAAACAACGTCTCAAATTTTTTTACATATAGAAATAGAAACGCTAAAAGAAAATGACACGTTGGCGATCACTGAATTTTCTACGAGATTTCCGAAAATATTTAGAAGATACATTTACAAAAACAGTACATACCATTTTGTCATCAGGTGTTTCGTTTGGTGCGGAGCCTTGTGTGAGTTCGAGACATGCATTATTAGAGCAGCCGATTGAAGGAAAATGGAAGATTTCGATACGTGGCGTTGGAGTAACACTCTGAAAGTAAAATGAATGTCTAAAATCACTAAACTTAAAAATCATGGAAATGACCGAAGAGAGAATAAATGTAGTGAATCTCATAATGAAAAGATGAGCGAGATGGATAATACATGGCCGCACTTTAAGACTGACGATTGACAGAAAAAGTGAGGAGGCGAATAAAACCTAGGTTGAAATACACACAAAAAACAATATCACACTTAAATGCTTGCAACAACGTGAATATTAAGAATATCATACAGAAATGTATAAAGTGTCATGTTGCAGTAACCGATCCCACTGGAAAACTAAAACATGAAATACTGAAATATGGGAAAGAAATTTTGTTTTTGATTTCCCTTTAATTTTCTTCTGATGATAAAACGCTGCCTTATAACCATTTGGAACATAAAGATAACCCCAACAGAATTTCGGCAGCAAAGCATCTCTCCTCTGTGGGGACCCAGCACCCATTTTTCCAACAGTATCTTATTAATTAGATCCCAGACATAAGGTGGCATGGATCTTTCGCTTTTTACTAAAATCCTAGCGACAGATAGATTCTGTCGATAAGGATCTACGACGCATTAAGTATCGTAAATTTGCAAAAAAAACGTCGAATTTTTCGAAAAGACAACTTAAAATACACTTTCATTTCGCGAACCATGGTTCTATTTTCATTTTAGCGAATCACTCATTCTGTTACTCTGTGTGTAACGCTTTTTTAACGTGTTTTAACAAATTTCCCGACTTAGAAAAATATTAAAATGTAAAAGAAATGCTTCGATCACGCATTAAAAGTCAATGACTCCAGATTATAATATGTTTATTGTAGGATAACTTGTAAGATAACATGTAAAAAAAACGGTTCTCGACCTGGAGAATTTCATTCTATAGCAAATGAAAATTATTTAAAATTTGACCATAGATGATTTTTGGTCTAGAGTAGGGGATCCCAAACTTCTTGAAGCCACGGAACCCTTACATTCTAATACATTTTCTCACGGAACCCTAAATAAGAGGCGGTAAGCCTAATCGCAATAAAATTAATTAAAAATCATTATAATGCTTATTCACATAACTTATGTTATCTTACACTATACAGTTTAAGAGTGAGGCTCATGTTTCCTGCTGCAAATTAGAGAAGAAAGAGCGTATCGGGTCTCTTCCTCCGCTTATCGCGGAACCCCTTTTAACTTATGCGGAACACTTGGGTTTAGAAAAACCTGCTCTAGAACATTCAAATTAAGACATTTAACTTCATGTCCCGTCATTTTTGACGGGCATTTACTCCTGTTAACTAAGAAAACAAAAACGAACTACGCGACATAACGCCATAAATGGAGGAGGATGGTAAGAAGAGGATGACTAAGGGTGCATAGAGGCGGAGGGAGGGAGAGGAGGGAGGGAGAGGAGAGAGGGAGAGGAGAGAGGGAGAGAGGAAAGAAAAGGGCGCGCTGGTAAACGAGAGCGAGAGAAAGAGGTTGGAGTATTTTTTTTCAAGCGTTTGGAAATAAGAAGTAATAAAAAGACGAGCTTTGTTCACTTAAGCTTCCCCTCCTCCCGCACTCTGTAAGGGGTTTTGAGGATGGAGTTTGCCCTGATTTCAAGGTAAGAGGGAAAAGAGGAAGAGGGGAGGACAGGCGGAGAGAATGAGGAGGCATGCTCGCAATCCGCTAGCGCGCTCAAACACACACACACACGCGCGCGCGCCTCCGTCCGACACAACCCCCTCCTCCTCCCCCCCTCCCCCTCCACGCACTCTCCACGCGCCACTCCATCCTCATCGCCCCTACTCCTCCCCTCACCTCTCCTTTTGACGCTCGTTAAACGCAACGGCCGACCGCCAAAACACGAGTAGTTCCACCGTCTGCCCAATAGATGGAGAAGTGCTCTCTCCTGTTTCCTCCCATCCTCCTCTCTCTCTCTCTTTCTCCCTCCCCTATTTCAAAACCTCACCTTCTCCTCTCCTCCCTCCCCCCTCCTTCCTATACACCTCCCACTCCACTTCGGCGCCACTCGAAATGCATAGAGAAGAGCGGTGCGAAAGGGAGAATTGAGGCTGTGAAGAGGAAGGTTGGAAGAGGGGGGAGGGAGGGAGGGAGAGGAGGGGGAAGAATGGGGGGATGAGGGGGTAGGGGAGAGGGAAGGGTGGATGAGGGCATAAAATGAGAATATAAAACGGAAGAGTAACAAACAAGAGTTAAGAAACTGGGATTAGGCAATAGGAAACAATTAGGTAGCCATTAACGTTATATGCGTAGCATAATTTACCTACTTTTCTACTCCGCGGGTTTAGCAATCGAAATTCCTATTTTTTCCATTTCGGGGGCATCCTGATATAGCGAAGCAATATAAATATGCTACCATATGGTTGAATATTTCATAATTCCTAAATACCAGACTTTACGAAATTACATAAGATTTATGAATAATTAATTCTGATTTCGTTTCCGGCAATATGGCAGGCCTGACCGAGCAATATGCACTACGTATGCAGTTTTAATAAGACATAAAAATATAAAACGCCACTATCAATATCATAACGATAGATGTATGCAACAGAATATATTTCATGACCATCTTCGAAATCAACTGCAAGAAATGGCATTTCTTCATGTCTTGTAAAAATAATTTATTTCTTTGGATATTTTTCGAGTCAAAGTAAAAAGCTCATTAACAATAACAATCCGAGATAGAGACCAAGGTTCACCAATTTTGTTTTACTGAAAATGCCTCATAAGACCTTCGTAAACGATTGTGCGAGGCACATACGACCTTTCTCAAAATGGACAAAAACAAAATACCCTCCAGGGCTGCTATTAGGGATGATAAAATGCCTAAATTCAAAATTCCTTCATATCCCGACAAACCGTTTAGTCACAGAAGAAAGACTGAGAAGCAGAAACCACCATGTCTCACTGGATGGCATTAAAAATCGCGAAAATCCAACAAAGCTTGAACTAGACCTTTTTTTACAATCAAAATACCGTCTCTATATATGTACTTCTTATAAGACATGAAGAAGACTGCGAAAAACAGGAGTATGTGGAGAACCAGATTTAACCATGAATAATCACGGATGTGTCTACGGACAGACTACCTATGACGATATGAAGATACCTCTTATATGAGAAACTAAAAAGGTTCAGTGATGATAACCTGAGTCAGACGTAGCGGAACTAATACGGAGGTTGAGCAGAGGGATTTCTGGGAAGGAAGAAGAAGAGAAGGAGCAAAAGTAAGCATAAAAAAATAAAAAATGGCGACGGGATGAAAAAGAGAAAAATGTAAAAAGAAAGTCGGAACGGGGGCTAGGAAAATGAAAGAGGTCGTAGAAAGTGCGAGCAAATGACGTATTGCGGAAGTTAAATAAAATAATTGCTGATAAAATTGAAAGGAAGTGAATAAAAGTAGAAGAGGTTAGTGTTGTCGGAGAAAAATGAAATGAAAGACATTAAAAAGTGATTACGACTATAATAATCACATGAAAAAAATATTCTCAAAACATTTTCTCGGTAATCTATTCCATGACCTCAGCCTATATTAAATATAAATGGCAATTATGATTAGTTAAACTGTATTTCCCCGAACATAATGAGGACTTTTTTTGCTTAAAATTACTCAAAAATTTACTGAGCATTATATTCGCAGACTTTCTATTAACGTGCGCATTATATTCGGACAAATGCGATTAAAGACAAATGAAAAAGTACCAAAACTGTCACCAAAGAAAATACGGCCTCATTCGTATCGATCTAGAAATTAGGCGACTTCGACCTGGGTAGGGACACTTGTCCAAGAAACTTCTAATTGACAACACTAAAGCAATTTCATCCAAGGAAGCTCAATCACTGATATGGTTTTTCGCTACATGCATACAAAACAAACGCGACTGAACACATAATAACACAACTACACATAACACAATGTTGCTATTACTCTGCTTATTATTATCGTTACTTATTTAAGATAAACATTTTAAAAATCAAGTGAATAACTTGCGTAAAAAAATTAAACTGACCCATTTGTCTCGATATTCACTTGACTATACCGTCATGATAATTAACCGGTAACTTCCTCAGCACAAAGCAACTTACCCAAAAAGTAATCGCATTATTAATCAATTGCTAACAGACGCGAATCGACAATAACTCTAGCGAGGACGAACGTCAACCGCTTTTATAAAAAGGGGACGCCGAGGCCTTCCGGGCGAAGCGTTTCGTTAAGAGGCGTCGTCTGACGCCGGAAGCACGTCTCGCCCTCTCGCTTTCAACCTCCTCCCCAGTGAGCACGTGTATTCGCGGGTTAATCTCCTATCGGATGGGTGACACGGCATCCGACCGTGTAAATATAACGAGAGCGAGGGACTTGACAGACCGCAAGAGGCGTCGGGGAGGAATATTTAAAAAAAAACACGTTAATCAGTTAAAGCCTTCTTACCCTGTTAATAGATGCTCGCTTGTTTTCCGGTTGGTAGACCCGGATAATAATATCGCGCGCAAACTACGGCTTATGCATAGAAATGCATTCACGCGTTTTTAATATACGTGATATTTAAATGACTAAGGGCGGAAAAACGCCAAGATTGGTTAAAAAATACAACTATGAAAAAATCCCATGAAATCGTTTCTACCAAAAGTTTTGTTTCCCTCATAAATATTTGCAACTTCTGTGTACTACATTGGCTTTTAACAAAAGTAGTCGGAACAACATTAACAAAACAATAGAAGTAAGGAGACGGTATATGAATCCTAATTTTTCAGTTCAGCAGCCTTAGCATGAAAACATACATTTACATAAAGTCATTCCGGAAATTTAGACTAATACAAAGGCCAAACACTACACAAAATCTAAAACACAAAAGGAACATCAACACTTATTATAGGCATTCAAAACTGAAATTAAAAATCGATATAATGATAGGGTGAATATAGTTGGTTTAACAAAAGTAGGTAGATTTAATCCAGTGCAAAAACATTTTTTTTAATTACTCAAAATTAATTTTAAATCACATATTACTTAACTTACATGCATATAACATGAGAAATCTGGGAACTACAGTTATAACAGGCAAATATTCACTAAGGAAACATTAAATACTACTGGTTCAAAAAAATGACATCGACATCACCTTATGGCTGCAATCCCGACGACTGTCTTACGAACACATTGCAGTTGGATCCTTTTATTGGTATTGAAAGTATTGATGAAGATGATTAATCCAATAACTCCAAAAATATAGCAAAAATCAGATTAAAATTTGGGCTACAAAACAGCCATCTTCAGATTCTAAGAAGCAGTGTAACACGCATCAGGTTTTTCGGATCATTTTGTGGGTAATGGTATAATATTCATCGTTGAATAGATTTAAATTTTAAAATGAGCATGACCTTTAATTCTTGGAAA